>CM024634.1:34491879-35091879 GCA_014182715.1 Eucalyptus cloeziana | reverse complement strand
GAAACAAGGCAAATGAGGCCAAGACAAAATTGTACATATATACAAAGTGAATTTAAGTTACAAATATCGTAAACAAATAATGAACAGGCTACGCTTGCTCGAGTACATCGCATTTGGCGATCTAACATATATAAATCATACAAATGAGAGGCATACAACAGGACCACCACCTTTGACAAATCCGATCTCGATGTTATAGCTGGCCCAATCTTTCCTGTTAGACAATCCAGAGAAAAGGCAGACGTCAGAACAGTTCAGAAGTAACTGTGAGCCTAATTAGAAGAGGGAACAGCGAGGAAACCCTTCTTTTCCTTTTCTTTTTCCTTTTTCCATTTTGGACATAAAAACTTGTCTTGCAACTAAACCCCAGTAAAACCAAGTATCAGGACAGGTACGGAAGCGTTGACACTGAAACAAAGACATCTGATAAAAAAAAAAAAAAAATTTGCCTGAGCTGGACACATTTCTACTGAAAAGTAAGACAAGCATCATTACTACCACCGTTCCACAACTTGGAAAAGGGGGAATAATGGACCAAATAATCGTATGATGAGTCGACGACCGACGAGAATAGAAATGAAATTACGCTCTAGAGTGGAGAGTAAACATGAACAAATGCTTGATAGCTATGGATTAGTAACACGAATACCCGATCCTGAGCCCTGTGAAAAAGAAATTCTTGATTCCAAAACTACGTCCACGTGGTACCTTGCATACATGCACTATACTCATAAATGCTCACTTTGGCCACAGCCAATTTTTCCTCTTAGTCTTTTCTCTTTAAGAGAATGAACATTAAGATGACCCCACTTCCTCTTCCTAATTGGCCTCATTTTGCAGATATAGGGGGGTGGGGAAAAGTACAAGTAGAGATTCTTTAACTTTAAAACTTCAAAGAGAACGAACCTGAAGCATCTGCATTAATTTTGGATGTTGTTCCAAAAGCTGACACAGCTTTTCGCGATCACTCAGCAAGGCCTGCCACAATTATAAAATATTACAAAGACTAAAAGATAAACATAAGCTTACAGTGCACGAAATTCTTACTAAGAGCTTCCAGAAACCAACCTGGATGTCTTCAGGGGACTTGAAGTAATCGTATAATGATATTCCTGCATCTTGATTTTGGTTGGATGTATCGCCTTGCTGATAAGAAGCCAGGAGTCGAGCATGCTCTACTTCTTGACGTGGATGACCATGGGATAATTCTTGTTGTTGTGACTGGATATAAGCATGCAAAGGAGATATTTGTGGCTGCTGCAGTGCTTGTAACTGATGACCTTGTTGTACTGGGTTTTGCAAGGACGATCCTTGCTCCGGCTGCTGTGAAGAAAAAGCAAGTGGTCTGAGGTGCTGAGGTGGCTGTGGAACCTGTGGAAGTTGTGGGGGCTGAAGTGGCTGCAATTGTGCAACAGTGTGTACTGACTGCATTGGAGATTGACTAAGAGGAAAGTTCTGCAAGATGCTAGGTTGATTCTCTCCATGCTGCTGCATTGTGTTGTTCCCATAGAAATTCATGGGAACAGATGCAGGCCTACTGAAACCCACGGGAGGCATTAGGGGAGGTGGGGGATATGAAAGTCTAGGACCTGCTGCAGAATGTTGCAGATCAGTTGAAGGCATAATAGGTGCACGGGGAAATTCTGTCATTCCAATGCTTGTCTGAACATAACCTGAAGACTGTGGAGTGGAAGCTTTTATAGGTGGCATAGTATAGGGACTGGATAAAAATGGAGGTGGTGTTGGGGGAAGTGGCGGGGGAGGCCTAATGGATCCACTGGGGGAAGAACTGTATGGAGACAAGTGATCAGAATGAACCTGCAGAAGGAAAGCCGAGCAATAACATTAGAATTGATCTTCTGTGTCTTATGCTCAATAGCATGAAGAAAACGAAAGGACATTAATAAATCTGCTTACATGAAAGGCACTGGAAACTGGTGACTGCCCATCAATCATCTTGTTTGTAAATGGGGATGCTTGACTAGGAACTGAATCGGAAACCTGAGATACTACAGACGGAACTAATGATGGTGGCGGCATGGGAGGTAACGGGGGTTGATTCTGCAAATATTTCTGGTCGTAGGATCCCTGAGTTCCTGCACCATGAAGGTTTCCTGCATGATGCGGACTGTGTTTTGGGTATAATGTCTGAGGACTCATCCTAGAATCAACACGTGATTGCCCAGATGACGATGCTGATGCCATAGCATATGGCGAAACAGGAAATCCAGGATTGTTTGCTGCGGCCACAGCAGCGTCAAACATACCAGAGCTCTTTCCTGTAATCAGATCCTTCACATCATTAGATTGATCAAAGAACCTTTTATCTGAGGTCACACTTGGTTCTCGGGTCAATGGCTTCTCCAAACGTGAAACCGACATCCTTGAAGAAAACTCACTTTGGGTGTTTTCATCAGCATTGGACGCAACAGGCGTGCCCATACGAGAAAATTGACCGCTTTCTTGAGCATCACTTTCTGTCTCCTCAACAATTGAGTGGGGGGAACTTTGCTCAGCAGTGACGGGGGCAGATGGTTGCAAATTATGATCTGTCTGGGGGAAGGGCATCTTGTCATCAGTTTCAGATTCTTCACCATCAAACACGATATCAATACCCTGTAAATCATCATCTAAATCTGTCTTCAATTGCTTAGGTTTTTTGACCTCTTTCTCTCCATCGCTAGCAGGAGCTGCATTTTTCACTTGTGCTACTGCCTCACCAACTATTGTGGCAGAAGAACTCTGCCGTTCCCTTTGTCTAGCCATAAACTCATCCACATGGATTGAAGGAGGTCTTCCACTAGTTGATCCTACACGTGGAACTGCAATGACATCACTAACACCATCAACATTTCTCTCCCGTGCGACATAGTCATCCACATGCATAGATGGAGGCCTGCTGGTATTTGGTTTGCGCAGACGGAATGTATCTCTGCGTGTAGGACCAGCAGGAGCTACAGATTGACCTGAACCACGTGAAAATGCACCAGAGGCTGCAAGATCAGAAGGTGCATTCTCCCCTCTGGCACGCCTACCTTGGCCTTCTAGAGATGACATTTTCCTTTTTAATGGAAGAGCTGTCTTATCAGGCAAAGTTTCTGGACATTCCCAAAGGAATTTATCTCCTAGTCCTCCTAGCTGGAGTAACTCATCAGTTCTTTCAAGACAGCCATCTATAGCAGACTGCATGTCCGTAGAAACCAGATCATCATTTGACGATAAGACAGCCTCACCAAAAACTATATCAACCACATCAATGGCACCGACGGGATTCACCAATAACAGAAGCAATGATTTTACAGAGTCCGGGATCTGTTCAGTGTAATATGTCAGCAATGCCATGAAGAGAAATTGCAGAAAAATAGGCAACTTATATATCTTTTACCTGAAAAGGACCGGTCTCATGGTCATTGTTTTCGCCCATTGAACTCAACAGAGCATTTAAACCTTTAAAATAATTAAGGTTTTCCTCAAAAAAACTGTCGGTCGCATTCCTATCATCTGAAAGCCCAAAAAGTAATTTCACCATACCAACCCCCTTCAGGTTCAATCTGATCAATTACAACAGAAAAGTGAGCTTATTGCTGATGATTGGCAACAAAGACATTGAGATTACAACAACAAATAGAATATCCTAAGAAGGTTATTTTACCCAAGAAATGCAACACCGTCTAAGGCAGAATGAGCAAGACTCATTATCTGAAAGCTCTAATGAGTGATTGAATATTAGCTACTGAAATTAGCTCAAAAAGCTACGGAAGACAAGTCATCTCTGTCGCTTAAGCAGTGTCTTTTTAGGAGTATAAAAGGCACCAGTATCTGTGCAAATAGTTTGATTAAGTTGACTTGGAAGTAGCTTAACAGTTTATATCACCCTCATAAAGTTTACGTAGAGGGCATTTACCTACTAACAAAAAGGCACTAAGACTGACAATTTGTTATAGTCATGTGGTATTGACCATAATTCTAAGGACATGCAAATTCGCATCCTAATATGGAAGAAATACAGGGACAGACAGACGGCCTTGAATACCATTGATAAGTGCTCAAAGATAAATCAGGGAATATCTACTTTCTGCATTCTGCCCATTCTAACCAACTAACCACAAACTAGCACTGCAATTAGGATTCCGAATTTTACTTAATTCTCCATGCTTCAATCATAATTCCACATCCTTGCCCGCAAATTACTAATGTCACCACAACATCAGTCAATATAAGTACAGCAAATCAATCCAGCTAAAAGAGCTAACAATCTCCAAAGAAGCTAACCTGTTTCCATCCATGCAGAATGACAAACACCCTGACGACAATAGATCAAGGCCTTGAGTGGCGAAAGACGATGAATCATCACTAGCTTCGGAAGAACTCCACATCTTCTTCCAGCAACACAATAAAGGAGCACGTTTGCTCCATCCAGATTCACTACCGTTATAAATTTGGTTAGTTCCATGTCCTTTGTCTTGCTCATGTACCACAGAACTGCTAAAGGAACCATAAGCAGCCATCAAAGAGTCACGACCTTCTTTGCAAGAACTGATTTCTTTGAAAGATCTAACGCAGGCAAGCAACTCTTTTCCAACACCTAGGACCTGGAGAACATCATGATTCTCCATTAGCAACAACTAAGAAGAATAATTACAGCATGACATCATCCTCATTGCAAAGAGATTTGTTCACATAAACGGTGCAAAGAAAAATTACACAGATTTTGCATGGAATTAAGATTAGCCAATAATCTAATATGAGAGAAGTAAGAAGTCACCTGAAAAAACTTAAGAAGATAAGGTAAAATTGAAGCACACTCTCCAGTGCTAAAGTTCTCCGTATTTTTCCTAATTGGAAGCATCATGTTAGCTCCAAGCTTTGAAAAAATAACAAACATAATCAACTCAGATGATACAATCTACTCACAAATCAGCTACCCCAGCACATTGTGAAGTTGCCACGGAACTACACAACAGTGACAAGGACTTAAACACAGGGAGGCACCAACTAAGCAGCGTAAATCCATCATCCGCCATATTTCTACTCTCTGAAATTTTGTCTGTATCAACAGCATCTAAACACCTTTCCAGAACTTTTTTCAGCATCTGGATCATCCCCGCCTTGAGTAATAGGGCCTGAAGGGGAGAAAAAAAGATACAATGAACCTTTCTGCAAGAATCTTCTGGACAAAGATAGACAAATGAAAGGGCTCAGATGGGGACCTTGGCCCGAGGATGCTCCAATAAAGAAGCAAGGAAATCGAGATATCTGTAAACCTGAAAAAGGCATATAATGTCATGCCAAGTCAACTTTACGAGAGAAGCAATAATGGTGGAAGAATATGGTCACCTTGTAATTATCTATATCCAATGGAGAAATTAAAGAGACATGATCAAGGACCCCACTGAAGATGGGCTCGAGGAGTATGGAGGCACTTTCAACTTTCTGGCAAGCAATTCGAATTATGAAAATTCTAAGCATGTCTTGAATTACGACCAATGCCTGTCAAGAACAATGCAATGAGATGAATTACAACATCTAATGGAGCATTCATCTAACAACAATTCTAATTCTCCAGATATAACAAGAATAACGGTCCTTTTCAATTACTAGGAAATCCAATGAATATAATAAGTGAGTAACATACAGAGACTGCATAATGTTTGATCATCTGTGCAATCTGGTCAAGCTGCGGGGTTAATTGGCTGAGAACCTTCTCACGAAATTCAGGTTTCAGATACCAGTTCACCTCTTTTTCCTTTTGACGTCCTAATAATGTACCGATAGCCAACATCCTCAGGGAACTCAACACAGGCATCCCTTTCTTCCAAAGCCAGATACCTTCTTCAGGAAACAAATCATTCTAGCCACACAGAATGGATTCAAGACAAAAGTAGTCAAAACAAAGTTCAGAGGAAATGCAGCTTAAAATATTAAAATCATATACAATATATATACAAATATATATAGTGAACAAAGCACACGTCATCTAACCACAAGCGTCCATAATATCTTCAGGTTTCAGACTTTTAATTACATACCAAAAGACACATAAAACTGCAGGTCTCCTTTGGACCCAAGGCCAGAACTGAAGTTGTTTGAACGCTAGCAAGGAGAGAGTGGAACAGGCCAGGAGCCCATCCAAACACTGGCCAATAAGCAAGAGAAGACACAATGAGATGGCAGACGGCTTCAAATCCAAGAGCAGAATCAGGGTAAGAAGCAGATAGATCTGCTGCACATGCAGCTAGTCTGGGGCTGTAAAAGATCAATAACAAGCAGATAAGCATGTTGGCAGTTGCTGAAGACGAAAACAATTTTAATCTGAATGTCACCTCAATTCTCGATGCAATCTCAGAAGGGCGTTCATTAGTTTTGTATTTCTGTGCTGCTCATTTGCTTCCTGTATGAAAGCAGAATGTTTCAGTTCTAGCAAAATATTGTCGCATGTTGGCCCATCAAAAAGAAAATTTGTTGCATGCTATACAAGCTCAGACCATATACTTATGCTATGATTGGAGGGATGAAGTGAAGCAAAATGTGAAGAAATACCAATTTGACGAAACATTTCCTTTGTTTGCTAGATAAACATATGATACACCTAGATGGAAACGGATTCAAACTGTGCACACTTAGTTGGTTTTCTCTCAAACTATAATGTATTTCCAGTGCTAAATAGGGATCTTTCTTTTGAGTCACATGTGCACCATATTCATCATGCCGCTGTGCTAAACAATCCAAACTTCACATGTATGAATATTGACATCCAAAGACTAAGACTTGAAGCTTTCCAAATCATAATCGGACAAGATAAGTCAAATATCAAGTACTCCAAAATCCAAACTAAAAGTACCAACAACAATGCCAACCAATATTTTCCCCTGTAGGTGGATTCTCTGTGAATGTGTGTGTGCTCCAGGAAGAGGGATTGAGGCTGAATGTGTTCCATATCCTTAATTTTAAATGAGCTAGAATTTTTCTAACCATCTCCCCCCATATTTTGATGCCTAATAGCAGCCTGCATCATATATTGGAAAACTTCCAGCCCACATTCTACTAAAAGGATGAAAAAAGAAAACCAGAAGACTGGAAATTGGATTTGACATTGACATTGGCTACTTTATCATTTTGGTGCCAATGAGTTGAGACATTCCATAGAACACTTCCTTATGATGCCCATGAAGGATTTTACAGAAATGACATCCAGCAAATGCACTGGTAATTCAGATTTGACCAACCTGTAGTTTCTTCAAAAGGTTGATCAGCAGAACCAGGGCAGGAATCAAAAGATCAATTAGGCTCTGCTCCCGATTCCGTTCCAAAAGCAAATCCGATGTGGAGTTGCATTCAGTTCCATCATCAACAAGGTAATCTGTCCAAAGCAAATCATTCACACAGAGTGCAGGAAAAAAATCACTAAAAACAGAAGTCCAAACTCCGTGGGAGGAGGTTTTAGTGGCAGATCTCTCAAAACAACTAATGTAGCACATCCCAGTCTTGCACCATGAAGAAAAGCATAAAAGGCTATGCAACAAACTCCACACTGCAGACATAAGCATTATGAAGACATAATAGGAAAAAAGGTTTAAGAGCTGAGCAATTAGTTAATAAAATCTGAATTTTTACCCCAAGAAGCAGAAAACTGGGTGTCTGCAAGAATTCTGATCAGGGAAGATATGCAATAAAAACGTCCAAGCTAAACACTGGAATTTGAACCTCTCTCTGATGAGATTGAGAAGATATTTAGAAGAGTTGCAATCAGAAAAATTCAGGACTGAGGATTTGTAAAGGTATAAAAAGGATCCCACCAGTTGTGCATCCATATATAAATATCAAATTTGTCCTAAGAATTACAGGAAGAAAGATAGATCGATATCTATGGCAATAACAGCAGTACACCTCCCTCATTTAAAAGTTCAAGCAAAGTCCATATAAGCTCATCAATTAACATGACAAAGAAGAAATTTTCACATGCTAAACCCCTTAATACATTTAGTATTCCAGACAGCACAAAGCATGAGTCTCGACTGCAGGTCAATGCAACAGAGATATAAATACCAAAAGCATAATAGTCATTAGGCAGAGGAAAGCAAACATCAAGAACAATATTAAGGTTCCACAGACTAAGCATCCAGTAAAATCAACACAATCTATAGCCCAATACAAAAGCTCCACACCAAATCTCTTGAAGAAGGGAGATCAAAACCAAACCTTGAAAAATTCAAAACTCAACAAAGCCAGATCATGTACGAGATAATTAGTGATAATTTAAGCACCATCAGAAGAAGGCATTCCACTAAGACAAGGAAAAACTCACCGTAACTGTTTGAGGACCTCTCAAGCATAAATCTACAGTTAATTAAAACAGTGTAGATAACTGTAACAGCACCTTCATCATATAGCGTTGCAGCAACAGTCTACACCAACAAGTCTAAAGTAAGCCACTAAAAAATTATTGTAAATTATATACATTTCAAGATAAAAAACACATACAGAGTTCTCGGATGTGAAAGCTAAAATCCGAAATGCTGTTGTCAGCTGAGCTACAGAAGAATCACGAAGTGCAACTCCGTCAAATGTTTTCTCAGAGATTATTTTCCCAAGATTCTCCATTACATTTATATCAGAACCACCGGAAGGATCTCCAACAGCATGTTCAACATCCATGAGATCTGACACTAGAATACTAGTCGAAGTTAAGTGGGCATCTCCGCCAGAAGCTAACACGGCAGCATACCGTAGAAGACCAACAGCCCCATTTTTGTGATAAACTACACCAGCATCTATCCATTCCAAAAGTCGTGTGGGAGCGTCTTTTCTATTTGACCCTGGGGATGAGGAATGTAAAGCTCCATGAAGTTCAACTGCACGTTCAATCCAAGAGCCCAGAGAAGATGCTGTGGAATCAGTAACAATGATTTCAAAAATCTCTGCTGCTGAATGAAAAATCGCAACATCCAGGGGTGAAGCTCCTGAAAACACGAAACAATCTGAGTTAGTTCCTAATTCACAGACAACCACTACTCTTTGCTAAAATATCCAAGCTTAATAATCACAGCTCACTACCGCCACTCTTTGCAGTGGGCTCCGACTCCTTGACTGAGCGCAACGCTTCAATCAATGCTGCAATAGCCTATGAAAAAGAATGTTAGGTCACTGGCCAAACAAGTCAAAACAGCTTAAATGCTATTTGCCAGATTGAAAGTCCAACTCTAGCAACTTGCATACAATATTGTACTTAGTCATCTAGCAAAAGTACATCTCATTTATCCCTGAGTAAAACAGTTATGCTTTAAGCAAGTGAAACAAACCTCTGGAAAAAATCCAAGAACCAACAAAGCCTGATGTCCACAGTCAGATCTGCGATCATAAAACAAGTCTTTGTCAATGCTGCTAATGTTCTAAAAGCAATCTACGGAGCACCAAAAAGGTAAAGCCAAATCCACCTAGAAAGCGCACAAAGTTCCCACAAAACCCATAAGAATTCTTCAGAGTGAGGAGTGCATGTAAGCAAATGATCAATGGCATTAACCTACAAAAAGAGGATGTAAACAACTCATTACCACCATGTGGAACATGGAAACAAAATGCTGGAATCACCATAATATTCTAAAAAGAAAGTAAACTGACCACTCTCAAATGCATCTCAAGTATCATGCCTACTTCTTCTGACCCGCAGAAGAAACCTTTGGATAATAAGATGGATGCATAACGAAGTGGGAGGCAATCCTCTTTTCTGGTAGGATTGCCACCCTTCAGGCAGTGGACCATTGTAGAAGAAAGTTCAGGTTGATGCGCAAGGAAAAGTAAGCCTGACATAGATAAACAAGTAAATCCCAAGAATCCCTAAATTTATAAGGGAAGGAATTGAGTCATATGTTGTTAACTATACCTGACTGGCAGAGGAGCAGTGAAAATATTATAGCACCAATTGATGACACGATCTCTACATGAAAGAACATTGCATGTCCTACTTCCAATTGTATTGATGATGACAACAAAGCAGCTGATAGAGGAAGAAGTCCTCTCTCCTGCTCACAGAATATGTGAGATACTTTCATCCATAACTTTAAGTACTAAATTGTGCATAGATTTTTATAAGGCAAAAAATATAGAGGAGCAATCCATCCCACAACAGAGTCAAATATGTGAGATACTTTCATCCATAACTAGAAGTATTAAATTGTGCATAGATTTTATTAAGGGAAAAAATATAGAGGAGTGATGCATCCCACAACAGAGTCAAAACTTCAAAGTCCACTGATGCAGAGTTTAGCATAAGTGTCAGACCTCTTTAGATTTTATTCAGGAAAGGGACGACCTCTAATAACTTATGCACTCCAGCTAAACCTATGTCAGACCTTCATTTGGCCAAGTAAATTGGCAGTCATGCGGAAGTGGATCCCTGACCTCATCCAATTCCCTACCCTCACTCCAACCCCACCCCCACCTTCATGAAAAAAAAAACAAAGAAAACACAACAGATTTTGTGTATGGAGCCAATTCTAGTCACATAGAATTGCATGGTCTCAACTCTGAAGGTATATCGAAAAGCTCTCTCTCTCTCTCAAACACACACAACTTTCCCCTCATTTACTAAAGGATGAGGAAGCCAAACACAAAAGAGCAAGATACCTTGAGAATTCCCAGAAGATCTGGGTCAATATCCCAAATGGAGGGGCAACAGTTTGAAGTAATTGAGCCACTGGTCGTTTTGTAGGACAGACATCCTTCATTTTGACCAAGAATCAGGGATCTACTTGCTTGTGCAACAGGAGAAGGATCTTCTATTTGACCATGCAAATTTATCAGCTTCTGCATTAGCAATTCTCAACAGTGTAAACCCAGAGAACAGAGTGCAAATCTATGTGAACTCTAAGGAAGGAATTAATAACATAAAAAGGTTCAGCCAATCCCAAAAAGAGACCAATGACCTTGCTACCAAAAATACACACTAAAAGTTACAACTCACCAAGAGGCTTTTCAGTTGAGATTTAGCACTCATGAGCTGGTGCAAAGAAGCATCTGTGACCCTATCGATGGTAGAAAGACCTCTTAACGCAGAGAGCACTGCACACTGCCAACACAAACCATTAGCAAATCATACACGCAAACACAGCCATACAAAAAACAAAATCACACCTCATATTTCGCTGCAACTTCATAAAACCTTAGGCGATAAAGAATGTAAGTTGCAAGGGAAGCAACATCATGGCGTGGTTCTTGCAATAACAATTTCAGCAGCTGAGTATAATTTTCACTGGTACCAGACGGAATGGTAACTTCTTCACGAGGCCACCAACCCAAGAAACCTTCACAACCAGCCGAGTATCGTGTTGCCTGCTGCACAACACCCAGAAATAGGAGCACAACTGTTGTTGAATGTTGTAGGTCATTGCAGAAAACTTTGACCAGTTGCTCCATGCCCCCACCATCAACAAAGTGGAAGCAACTTTCTTTGGCAGAACAGAATAAAAGAGCCATACTCAACCACAAAATGGAATTATTTCTCTGAGAATCAAGAAGATCAAAGCAAAAGCACCAAATTAGCACTACTTTTTTAGGTTGATTGTTCCACTCATCTATCTTCCAAAAGGATAAACATTTCTGATGACAAAATGATAAGTGAAGGGTAGAAAGTCATCAATGAATAAAAACTAAATTATTTAGAGCAGTCACCTTTGAGAGCACAGGATGTCCAACAAATAAGGAGTCATTCTCAAAATGAAAGTATTTCCCAAACATGTCGACCAAATGCTTGAAATTAACAGAATCATTATCCATATCGAGGAAATTGGTTTCTGCAGATGACTTGGCTGAAAACTGCACTGACTCTTGTTGAAGAACTTTGTAGAGCTCAAGAAGCTCCCCTGCAGCCTTGTTAATAGCAAGTTCCAATTTCTTACCATTTTCAAATCTGCCTGATTTAAGACATTTCTCACCGATCGCAACACCAGAGAGGTCATGAGTGGTATAAGTGGAGACAGCTGACACAATAGTACTTAGAGCTTTTTGTACCGCATCACCATGTGGCCGTAGCTCCAGAATCCTCAATATTAATCGTAGAAGCTGCTTGACCCCAAGAGACACGTCCAACACACTAACAGGCGGAGGCAATGCATTGAGAGAGCATGTGAATTCCTTACTCATGAAGTTAGTAGTGCGTAAGGGCATAGGTAAATCCTCAAGCTCTCCCTCCACTGAATTAGTGATATTTGTCAAAGAGCTATCATCAAATTCTATGTTGAACTGTCCCAGATCCTCTGCTGTGTTGCCATATATGACTAAGCTCAGACTGCGATAGCTGCCTCTTACAACAAGATGATTAGTTACAACAGCCTGCAAAAGAACAGTTTGTTAAATATATGAATAGCTACTGACTGTTTTCCACAGATGACATACTGAGCTTCCAAAGTAAAAGATAGTATCAAAGACACAAGAGAACAAGCAAATAGAATTGTAATAGGCTTTGCGAGAGGATATTGTCGAGGCAAATTGCTTTTAAGGCATGGTGATTTAAAAAAGAAAAAGGTCCTTCTGAAAGATAATTCATAGAAGTATGAAAGATTTATAAGCCTAGCCAAAAGATTTGAATGGAACTGGTGAAAAAAAGGATGTGTATGATGGAGCCACCACCTTTGTTAGGACAATCGAAGTGGACAAAATTCACCATTACTATAAGGTTACGCCAAGGCTCTGCTCCAAATCCTTATGTTTTTTTGCCTTGATTATCGATGAGCAGACAGGACATATCCAAGATGATGTCCCTTGGTGTATGCTATTTGCACGTGACATAATTCTAGTAGATGAAACCCAAGTTGGGGTAAAGCAGAAACTCGACCTTTGGAAAAAAGCTTTGGAATCTAAGGGTCTCCAACTCAGTTGGACGGAGGTGGCATATATGATGTATAATTTCAGTAGGGCAGAAGTTCAAATGACACTTTGGTAAAAATTTGAGATATGGAAGTAACGAGGAGTGAATGTCTGCAATATTTTGGACCCAATCTACAAAAGATGGAGAAATCAATGGAGCCCATAGAGTACAAAGCAGGATGGAGGCTGAGGACATTAACCGCCCGTCTTCAAAGATTCCAGTAATTAGGAAGTCATATGGCCTTGGAATGAAACAGAGTATTAGCTATAGTTATTGGAGGTATAAAAGGGTAAAGTGGTATATAAGAGGCATAAAAAGGTAAAGTGGTCTTGGGCCTCACTCACCCTAAGAGCTAGCTCAAAGGTAAGGCTTTCCCTCACACTTATAAATCGACTACCAATCCCTTCTAGAACCGATTGGGTTTCAAGCCTCACCCTTTGAGCTAGCTCTTAAAGTGAGTGAGGCCCAAGATTGGAGATCCTAAGTTCAAATCTTTCAAGGCCCCATTTGCCTCCCCATTTAATATGTTCATGCTTAGTACTAGGCAAAAAAATCAAACTAAGCATGAGGGGGTGTAATAGAATAATTAAAATATTACCCCGTGTTTTAATCTAACAATTTAAACTTTTAGAACAGGTAGCAATGATCCCACAAAAATCTCACCATCGTATACTTTATTCATATTTGCCATCATTTAACAATTTAAATTTGTGGAGTAAGTAGCTGGCATTCAAATTAACTTCCATGAATAAAATGTTGAAAGCTTCTAACAATGATTTAGGCACGCCCTAATATCCAAATGTTGTAAATACAATATCTTGATAAGCATTATCCACTCTATTTTCGAGGATAATGAGAGAACAACAAACATGTCACCTATTATACACTTGCCTTGCACACGCTAGCCTCATGATCAATTTGTTTTGCAAATTCCCACTTTTAACCCCCCCACCCCACAAAAGAAGGAAAAAAAAAACCACCACCACACAGCTCCAAAACCGAAAAAAACACGCTCCTTGTTAACTCCCCTCAAAACACATCCATTTGATTACCACCCGCCTTACAATGGGGAAGTGCAAAAAGGAAGTTCTCAAAGTTACCTTTAACAATTCAAGCCGAAGTTTGACATATAGCTCTCAACTAAACCAACATGCACTAAATCAAAACCATCAAAGAAATTAAATGCAAAAAGTAAAAGAATGCTGACCAGTGCAACTACTATAACATGAGGATAAAGGTCTTCTAAGTCATATCTACCTCAACTTCCAGCACATTTGACGACGAATGAGAATACAGAAACGGCTGACAGAGGCGCCTAAATCTTGTCTCCCCATTACATTGAACAAATACTTCCAAAGCAAATGAAGGAGGTGAAGTAGCCCTGCAAGGAGAAGTGCCACTAGCATCAGGTTCATTAAAACGATGGGCAACAATATTGTTCAAAAGCCTGACCCAAAAGCTTAAAATATTACATGTAGAGAAACTACTACCTTGCTGATAAAGCTGAAGAGTAAACTGCTATCTAAGCACTTAATTTCAAGTTTTGAACGATTTAATTGTTGAAAATGAAAATGGAAGTTTGTTTATAATCGTTGAAAATTGAATGTGGAATGTGATTGGTTTCCTACCAATTATGGACTTGTGACTATAATTGGTAAGTTTTAGCAAAGAAATTGGTAACATTGTAATTTCCATCGATTTTTTTATTGAACAAATTAAGTTAACCACTTTCTCACTCGACATAATCAGTGAACAATTTTACTGAATTGAATTATTTATATCAAAACTGGTTAGTTTTACCAAACGTGCTTAATCTTATTGAGTGTTGTAGATTTATTAATTGAGATACAAAATAGGTCATGATAAACCCAATAAGTAAGAGAGGTTGGATAATTTAACACCCCCCTAGCAAGCAAATAGAACAAAAAATTACTTCAAGAACATATATAAGATGAACAAGACATTGCACAAAAAATGAAATATTACACAAAACATGAAAAATTTGAACTTGGCTGCGATACTACATCAGAAAGGAAATTTGGCTCCAAAACCACGTTAAAAAACCTATAGCAAAATCTTCAGCATATAGGTGGAGGGAGACTGTATATATAAGGCTGTGATAAACTTGTAAGTAGACATTTGGGTGCATGGTAACTTATCTGACACGAGCCAACAAAGAAAACATAACATCAATGTCAAACATGTTCTCCAGAGAGGCTTAGCCTTTCTTATACGACCTTGTCGACAGCTACTTCATATACATGAAAATCCATATCACATCTCATCAACATTGCTTTTTGCAGTCCATCGTAGTACCTAATATTAAGGTAATCATCGATGGGCTTCTGCATTTCAGTTTACTAGATATCTTTACTCAGTTAGTATTGGTTTATCTATTGGGCCGAATGGGATGGAACAGCGACATCATGCTCAAAATGTCATCTTGGCAGCTTATGCTGCCAGCACTAAGGCAAGAGCTGCCAGAAGCAGATGTAAGGGTTAGAAGGTATACGAGGGCAAGGAGCTCCACTTTCCAAGCTGAGATTTATAATTTCACAAATCCACTGGAAAAGCCAGATATCTATTCGTGCCTGTCCTCCTCTCTCTTCTCTCACTCTCGCTGCTTCTTTAACGCACTTCCCATGGTTCAGGACTGTCCTTCTCTCTCTCTCTCTCTCTCATTGCATCAATTCCTCAATAGAACAGCGAATTTTCCCTCCAAGACAATGTCAACTAGGAAGACCCCCAAAGAGAAAGAGGGGGGAAAAAAACAAAACAACGACGAACGAAGTAGCGCAACAATTACCCAACAAGCGACACGGATTGGCATGTCGAAGGCGCGCTCAGCTCCAGAAACTCGCAAGCGGTGACGACGACGGGCTCGGCAAAGACCACCTGCAAATTCCAGAGAACGACGGCGTCACACCGGAACAATTCGAGCTAACAGTTGGGGGCATTCAGTGCTCGCGTCGCTCGCGAGCGGACGGAACTCGGCGCGAATCGCGCGACTCACCTCGTCGACGTACTCGTCGAGATGGGGGTGGGCGAACGTCTGGGCGAACAGCACGCACGGCTCCGGTCGACCCATTCCTACTCTCTCATCGGGAAATCGAGCTCGAAACGAAGGGAACAGCGCTCGGTCCTCTCTCTCTCTCTCTCTCTTTCTTCCTGTGGAGATAATTAGGGTTTTGCGGTGGTCGGATCCGGGGAGGACCGATTAAATAGTGGCCACTGCACCGCCGACCGACGGCGGGGACGGTCGCGGCGAAGGAAGCGAGAGAAAGAGAGAGAGGCAAAAGAAGTTTCGCACAGAAAAGGAAGAAAAGAGAAGATGTAAAAGAAAAACTTACAAAATCCGAACTGGAACCATGAATTCTTTAGAAGAAGAGGCCAAATTTCGTTTTATTTTTTCGCTCTTCTGATTTTGAAATTCTGTAATTTTTCCTTTTTGTTTCTATTGGAATAGTGCGAAATTAGTAAGTTATTAATCCGTAATCCCGCCACATATTATAAAAGAAGTAACTTCGTAATATCTCGATTTAAAAGATGTTCCAGCTTTATTGCAAGTTATGCCTCGAGCTTATCCATAGTCCAGATGCTAGAATTATGATAACTAAAATTGGTCCATGCCCAACTAAATTTGAAGTATTCTATTAAGCCTCCGTTCGTTTCATAAAAAATAACTTCTTAGAAAACGTTTTTCAAATTTTCTCACGTTCGTTTTACAAAAAATAAACTAGCCTAGAAAAATGCTTTGCACTATTGAAAAATACACCATAAATAGTGAGGAAAATATTTTTCACTTGTCCATGACTTCTTCCATGTTACTTTTTTGCATCAAACTAAAATGTTTACATAATCTTTTTCTTTTTTCTTTTTTAAGAAATAATTTTTAATTATTTATTCTTTTTCTTTTTTTCTTTTATTTCTTTCATTTCTTCTTCTTCCTTGGCCTTGGCCAATCACTGACTACGGCGACAACCGGCGATTAGCCTATGGCGAGTTAGAGCCTAAGCTCGAGCTTGCTAGATTTCGGCGAGGCTCCGCCTTATCTAGATTAGGTGAGGTTGAGCTCGCCCAGCACCATTGAGCTTGAGCCTCGCCAGATCCGAGCACCTAGGCGGGGTTGAAGCCTTGTCGAAGGTTGCTAGCCGAGCAATGTCCAATGAGGCTCAAGCCTCGCCCAACTCGTTGGATTTGGCAAGGCCTTGGCTCACTTGACCAACCTTGAGCGAGCTCGGACTTTGCTAGATTTAGCTACCTAGGCGGGGCTTAAACTCGTTGACGTAGGGCGAGGAAAAAGAAAAGAATAAAATTTAAATTAAAAATCAATTTTTTTTAAAATATAATAATAATAAATTATCAAAATTTGGTGCATGGAGGACAAGATTTTCTTTATCGAACAATGAAAAAAAAAAAATTATAGTTCATTTTTAAACTTCAGTTTAATAGTGGAAAATATGATTATTTTTCTGGAAAATGGTTTCTTAAAAAATATTTTCCATAAATATCATATTTTCTACAAAACAGACGAACCCTAAATCTGTCGAGGTTTATTCAAAACTTTTCTTAAATCAAGTGAAGATATCATTACCTAAGCAAATATTCCAATGTTACAAATATCAATGTCTTTTTCATTTTTCCCAATTAGAGTGCCAATGGCATTATTGTACTCATACGAGTGGAGAAGAGTAATAGCGAGTTTTCAAATGGAACGCGTTGTTTAGATTTTCAAAAATCACAAAAAATTATAATAAATTTCACGTGTCGATATTCATCGAGGCTTTAAGAAATTCAAAAGTGCATATGAAATTTGTAATCTTTGCATGGCATTTAGTAAAGTTTCATAAACTATTTTGATATGCTTGTCACTTATGAACTTTTCACGTAATTAGTAAGTTTTTCCATATCAAAATATAAGTTTAATCGGTTATAACTAGAGGGTGCATGACAACCGCTTATTTCTATTCCAAAAACAATTTTTCTATTTCAGACATGTTTCTGGAATAGAAATCTGTTTGATAAACCTATTCCATTTTTCTATTTCTGAAATAGATTCTTGTTTTAAAAATAGGTTTGGAATAGAAATTAAAAGTAGAAATTTTCTACTTTTCTATTTTTGGAATAGAAATGAGAAATAAAAATCATTTTCATCGTTCGTCAATCGGTCCTTCATCCATCGCCATTGACCATCATCCGTCGGTCGCCCGCCGTCGGTCGTTGGTCACCACCGCCGACCGTCAGTCGTTGGTCACTGATCGCCGATCGCCGGTCCACCACCATCCGAAAAGAAAAAATATCGTATCGTTATCAAACGAATTTCTATTTTTAAAGTAGAAATTTTGTGTCGTTATCAAATGGTTATTTTTGCTTAGAAACTCTTCTAGAAATAGAAATAAAAAAATCTATTTATCTTCCAGAATCTATTTCTGAACAGAATGGTTATCATTCACCCCCTTATATTGGAGACTTACTCATTGAGCGGGCCTCATGGGCTCAAAGCAGGGTCCAAGTGGGCCAAACCTTTCTAGGTCTCACCCGAATCCACCAAGCCCTAAAAATTTGCGTCCAATTAAGTGTGAAAAGTCGCCCAATTGAAAGCATGGGCCGGGAAGGCCCAATCATGTCGCCACGTGCGTAGTTTCTTTTTTTAAGCTGAATGATGTCATAAAAATAAAAAATAATTTGTAAATATAAATAAAGGTAAACTAACTATATATAAATCTGAAGTAACATCAACCACATAAATAATTGCAACTTATAATAAAGTAAATGTTCAGAAATTTTATTTTAAAAGTGCAATGCTTTTATTGCAACTATAAAGGGCAGGTTAGAAAAAAAAAATTAGATCCACACTGGTGTCAAAGATTTAAGCTTACTCAATTTTTGGGTAAGCCTGAGTAGGTCCTTAGAAGTGTTTGAGCCATGAGAAAACAATACATAACTTATTCAAGTATGTAGTAAGAGTTTGTATCAAAAGTGACTATTCAAATACGTATAATTCTTTCGATAAAAAAAATGCGTGTAATTCTATATTGTCCTCCTCAAACTAATTTGGTGGTTTAGGAGTAGGCTAGTGTTTATAAGCACATACAAGTTTGATTCCCTGCATTACCATGAACAAACAATTCCATATTTAGGCTACCCACCTGAGTTTTAGCTCAACTCTTACTTAATTCACAAGGTTGATAGCAAAATAAAATGCATGAGATTTACGTATCTAAAGTGGATTTCATCATCGCTAAGGGCATAAGTAGATTATCTCATATGATCTCATCTATATATAATTTGTGATTTACTTAATCATCCCAAATGGTCACAACCTTATGTGGTAATTTCAACTACTTATTGTGGGAGTTTGGCCTGAGTGGAACGTGACCAATCATCATAGATTGTGTCAGAGTCTCAAGTAGATCTATGGTTGAAAATGGATTAGGCACAAGCCAATACCACGGTGGTGGAAAGCGAGCGCCAATGCAAGAGTGTTCATACAAGATGTAACTCCTCACTTAGCTTTTAGGATGACAAATGTACAGGTTGATCAAATTAATTGAATAGGAGCATCGAGAGGCAATATTGCTCAATATTAACGAGGACAAGTTGCTTTAATTAGGAAGCATTTGTAACATCCCAAATTGCACCTCGCATAAGAAAGACTTTCTTGGGTGATTGTTAACAAAGATACATTGATCACTGCCATGTGTAGTTACTCAATTACTTTTGCACCACTTGGAACGAGCCGGATTGTCACACCCCCCCCCCCCCTTGCGCATGATGCCTGATGAGGTACATAGCCTCAGCCCGTGCCATAACAATGATCCATCCAATTTCAGATTGTGACAGCAGTCTTGCATAATGATTCAATTGGATAGCAAAACAATAATGGGTTTCAAACAATACATGAACAAACTTCAATGAGCAGGCATAAAAATTAAAGCTCATGACTGTAATATCTTCATGATTTAACCGATGGATATAGTTAACTTGAGCACATCGAAAATCACAAGAGAAATTCTTCGTACAAGGGAGGAAATTATTTGAAAATCACCAAAGAGTGTATTATTCCTCATGTCCGATGCTATAAATGGCCGAACTGTATAGCAACACTTGGGTAGAATTACCAAAAAGTTATAAACTTATTGTAATTGTGCCAATTCATTTCTATTTTTTTTTTTTTGTCAATTCAATCCTAAATAGCCAATTCAATCCATCCAACTAAATTTGGCAGACCGGTGTTGACTTGGATGCTGACCAGTGCTAGCCATCCAGTGAACGCTATTGTGGCAATTTTTAATAGTATTTTATATTTTTTCAAAATTTTTATTAATTTTATATTTTTATTTTTTTCCTTTTCTTTTTTCTCTTCTTCTTCTTCTTCTTTGGTTTTTTCTCTCTCGTAGTGGCTGACGGGTTCGCTGGATGGACTGAATTAGCATAATTACAACATGTTTAGGACTCAATTGGTCAAAAAAAGTTTATAACTAAATTAACACAATTGCAATAGGTTTAGGATTTTTTTGGTAATTCTTTCCGACATTTGCATTGTTGATGCTAATCTCTTTCCAATCTTTTCGATTTAGCTTTTTAAGTGTCATGCCGGCAAGTATGTCTACATTGAATACTATGAGTCTTGTCCCGAGATTGGTCTGTGAGCGGTAAACATGATGGGAGGGATTGAAACATGCGATGACGTCGAAGAGAGTGTCCATCTGTATCCATTTTGCTTTTCTATATGCCCGAACAGCCTGAATGTATGTAACTACCCCGATTATCATATGCCGATACTGTAGTCCCTATTGCCAGTAAAATCTAGGACAATGTCTCAGGATTCTGAAGTATCCTATGCATTCAAGTAATGAAGGTTATCAGCGTCTCATTTAATCAAATCAATCCCAGTGTCGCGTAATCAAATCTACCGAGTGCCTAAAGATGCCGCAGACTGACGCTTCTCATCGAGTGAATATCTACACAACTCTAGCCTTTGCTTTGCGCCTTCTGTTCCTCCCCTCTGCTAAGTGTTTTTCTTTCAACATACCCCAATCCAGTGATGTAGTCTATGAAGGAGTGGAAAGGCCGAGTACAACCACGCATCACTTACTGAAGTCGGTGGCTTGCTCTTCTTCCGGGTCGGCCGCGTCGTGTACTTGAAGCCCATGCGCCTATGGGACTCCAGCACCATGTCAAGTATCTCAATGCTATCATTTCTCTTTTCCTGCAAATTTTCTCCTTGTGCAGTGCTGTTATACGGTCGCATCCGATTGGTCTATAACCTTACTCAGCCTGCAACAACAAAACGTCACGTTTAACCTAAGTCAAGAAGTTTCACGCATCTCTATTAATCAGCTAACCCCTTAGGACACACCTTTGCTAAAATTAAGGCTAATCAGCTAGTGGATTGGGGATGAAATAGCCAACTAGATGGTTTTCGCTAACAGTGCTTCACTTATGTTAAGGTGATTGGTCCAGTTAAGTGGTGATGCATAGTCCATGGCAGAGGCTGCAAGCGAATGATAAAGTCCAAGTGATTGATGGAAAATTTACAACGTTCGATTACACTTCTCAAAATCCTTGCTGCTGGCTTATAGTCCCATAGGCCACTCATAAGAATAAGATGTTCAACTCCCTAAAACATGTAATTGGAGAGACTTCAAACAGCAGTGCCTCAGGTCAATGCTTACCTTCTGGAGAATCTCAATGAGCGAGTTTCGTACCCGCCCTTCCCAAGATATTTAGGGAAAAGAGCCTTGCTAGCCATTACTTGCTGACGGCAGAAGGCATCCTCAATACGGTACTCTCGTTAGACTTAGTTGGGAAGGTAGGTCGTCCGCATGTCCCTTGCCTCGCGAGCTTATTAGCAAGGCGCCGACATCCCATTCCTCACCTTTACCCTTGTCCCCAGATTTTACTATTTCATCACTTGTATACTTTGTCAATAGTCAGACCTGTCCTTGCCACTGCCCTTGCTCTCGCCCCCGTCTCCAACAAGTATGTGATCCATCGATTCACTGATTGATTCGTTCTTACCAATGAGTCCCTATCTTTTGAGGCCCTACATCAGATTTCCGATTCATCTCTTCTTTGACGAAGTGGGTTCAAGAGCTCTATGTCACAGGAGACATTCTCGTGGACGGCTGATAAGAGACTGCATAGGGTCTGCAGCGAAAAAAGATAGAGTGCTTGTTGATAAGTGGGCACGTGGTCCACTCATAATTCACAACAGACACCGAAGGTTGGAGAGGTGATTCGGGTTCTCACGTTTAAGCTCCCTTGCCAGAACTTCCAAAAGACATGCACAAACAAGGTCACTAGGCACCTCATTCACCTTGCTTACCGTCGAACCTTTCAGGCACATCAGCTTCTTCAACAATCAGAACCACGTGAGAAGAGGGATCCTGCTTTGTTGTTTTAGCTATGATGGTTGACCTGTATTGTAAAGCACTCTCGTCTTTTGTTTCAGCGGAAATAGCATCGAGGACTGCCACTCGATGTTGATTTCTTTCCTTTCTTGATGCTTTTGAACTTACGCAGAACCTTCATTTTCTTGTTACATCTCTCAACGGGAAGGCAAGCCTAACCTAGAAAATTATCCACAGGGACTCTTGAACATCTTAGCAGAGGAAGGGGTGATCAAGGATAAAATGAAAGGAATGCTAACCATGGAATGTGATGAAATGAAGGGCACTGTTTTCTAGTTTTTAGTTTAACTGGGCACGTCGGCTTGTAAGTATTCCTCATTCAGTTGAAAAAACGATGCTAGGGTGATATTAGATGCCATTAGGATTGATGAAGTGGAATTAATTTGCAATGATGATGAGTACCATACTTTGAAAGGGAATATTAAGCTTAGAGGATTAAGATGAATGAACAATGACGCCATATTTAAACTTGGCATTGAGAATCCGTTCATGTATAGGAGAAAAAGGATTTTAGAATGGGATGAGTAACAGTACATGTACATCAGTAACCAACTCCATGTGTTTGTCTTTCGAGCATTCTCAAAGACTACCATCAAGGATCAGAGGACTTATTGTTACCATCCTCAAGCGGTTCAAATGAATGACGTGGTTGATCAGTTTCCAAATGTCTATAGTAATAATATGAGCACATGCAAAACCTGATTCATGCAATGATTCAAAGACGTCTATTTCTATGTGATTGGCTTCTTAAATATCTGAAAAATCATGGCCCAGACGGCCTTAAATCTATAGTGCAATTGCGGTGCTCGGATTCATAAGCAGAACTTTTAACTTCTTATTCTTCTCGGTGGTGAATACCATGTGTCGCTATGGAGGTGGGTTTGGCGGCTCCATCTCACAGGGAACATTCTTGGTGCCGCCGATGAGAGATTGAAGATGGTTTTCCATGAAAAAGAAATGGTATGCTTGCCAATTGTGGGTTTGTGGTGTAGTCATGCAGATAATAAGCAGAGGCCAAAAATAAAAGAGGTAATCAAGGTCCTTAAGTTCGAAGCACCCACCAAAACTACCCGAAGACATGCATGATCAGGAGCATTTTATACTTCACCCGCCTTGCTTCACAAACGGATTGAGAATGTCATCGGCGTCTTCACTGAACAATCGTTTGCGCAATTAAATGGGAACTGCAGGAGCTTGAGGCTTTATTTGCAGAAACTCTCTTTTCACCGCAGCTCAAATATGTTAATCGAGTGAATTTTGCCTGAAATTTTTTTGTGATGTATCCCTACTACCCAATAATTTTAATGGATCGGCTTTCTAATCTTCCATATTTACTCATCCGGGACTTGGCTTTTTGTTAGTTTGACATAACAAAAGAAAGTATGGACAATATTTGCTATTGAGATAGATGTTTTTATTCTTAAGCTGTCCTACTGCATCATCAGAAAAATCGACCATCTCTGTCCTACAGATCTCAATAAGCTCATTCCACGGCAATCCAGGAATCCTTCTTGTGTTCACTTAAGAGAAAAACACAAAAAACTGCGCTCAATTCTTTTGTTAAGTAATCCTGAAAATGACTGCAAGGAGTTCCAGCTTTACCTCAAAGGTTGTTTGAGGTAACATTGTCCTACTTGCCATGCCATTGCCGGCTTGAAACATCCATTACCGCACTCTCTAGTAGCTCGATTTGGACGCGTGGGTTTGTAGCTAAGGAGGGTTAGATTTCGGAATACTTAGATTGCATCATTGAAAATCGGAAATAAGTGCGAGTTCCTTCTTGGATAAACAATTTCATGAAGGCGGCACCTCCAGACACAGAGCTTTCTGCAAGAAAATAATGGTCCCCCCGCACTCGAATCATGTTCTCGTGCCCGAGCAATCGCGCACATACACGCAGAGAGAGAGAGAGAGAGCTATTTTTAAGTGCTACGGTACAGCTAAATCTTGTGCCTTTGAACAGAGTACGATGACCGTGCAAGAACTACGGTCAACTTCTTCGTTCAGGAGGTTTAAGCCTCTCCCCCTCTCCGTTCTCTCCTTTTCGCATCTGACGGGGTTTCCTCAACCCCGGAAACTGATCATAAGCCCTCTCATCGTTGCTTCTCATCAGACAAACAACAGTCCATAGACATGAACGGGCAGTGCGCAATTCGCACGTCCTCAGCTGCTACGATTTCCTCAAAGGAGACAGCGCTTTCAAGACCTTTACAAGGTCAAATGCCGGATGTGGTTACCATCTATCATCACGATGTCACGCTCCTAGATGCCAAAGGAGGAATATCCCTTTATCCCCTGCCGATATTCCTTCCCTAGCAACGCTACCATGTAGTTTAAGAGGTCCATTATACTTAAATTATCCCACTACATGACTACATCTGGTGTTCCGCTCCTCCTTTTTTGGCCAGGATTTCGTCATCAGGGTATTATAATACCGATTACTCCGTGCTTACGTGTTGTAATTTGCAAGTTGCGTTCATAGTCTCAGGCATGCACGTCTCCTCGCCTGTCCGAATAGGACGCTTTTGAATAATTGCTCATGTTTGAAGTTCAGGCACTCCGAGGAGGACGTTTTCGGCATCGCGGTTTGTCTGCAGATTTCCATCTTGGCCTGCATTATAGTTCCAACCGGCATTATAGAAATAACAAAATGATACCTTCCGTGGTGGGCATAATGCTCAAATACGCGTCCAAGTGTACTAAAAGTCCTAATACTCATTGAGAAAGTATAGGTCGATCATAAAACTTTGCAGAAGTGCAATTTTTTTATTTATTTAAAAAGGCTAAAGTTTTATTTAAAAAAAAAGAACTGAAAAAAAAAAAAGAAAAGAGTGAATGGCAAGGCCTCATCAATGGGAGGCTGGCCACCAAAGGGGTGAACCTCACTAGGCTCGAGCTCGCTAGGCTTGGGCGAGGCCTCGCTGATCCTCCCCCGAGGATGGCAAGGCTCACCTACATCTAGGTGACCCCGGCCTTTGCTTGGGGCTAGCAACCCTCACTAGGTCCAAGTGAGCACAACTCGCCCGGGATTAGCAAGTGCCGGCCACCCTTGCCCAGGCCTAACAACCTCCATCGGCAACTCTGGTGATGGGCAATGATGGTGGTAGCACCCCATCGATGAGGCGCTACCATTCTCCTTTTTTTTTTTTTTATCAGTTTTTTTTTTTAAGATAAAATTTTAGCTCTTTTTTTTTTTAAATTTAATTTATATAAGATTTGAAGAAGAAGATAATTAATAATAATAAAAAAGGCAACGCAGGAGAGAGATTCATTTAAAAATGTCAAGCCAGCATATTCCGTTAGACTAATTGAATAGTTAACGGAAGGACATCGATTGTACTAATTGAATGAGTTTTAGAATTTAATTGTACATTCAAAACAAGTTTTAGGATTTTCATTATATTTGTCCCTAAGATATTTTAAAAGTGCCTAAACTTTGTGACGATGCCGCAAATAAAAAACTGACCAAAAAAAAAAAAAAAAACTGCTCAATGACTTATATAAAACTGTCCTTGTCAGCCAACAGGATACGAAATTTCCCGTAGACATGCACAACTGAGATTGTCTGTCCCCGTCACCTACATGCCGCTTCATGGACCATATCAAAGTCAACTCCTCGAATATTTGTAAAAAACTACAAATACGAAGTCAAACTTTGACACAGCGTCTGCATAATAATCCACGCCCGTATCCTGTCTTTGCATCCTTCCCAGAAAATCACAACCCAAAGGCTCCATGTCCATGGGTAGAATGTCTAGTTCTCATCATCCTTGTTTGAGTGAGAGCTTCTTCATACTCGCTTTACTGCATCTCTTACTGCCATCCGTCTGTTCGGTTTTCTTCAACAAAACCGTCTTCTATCCCAACGATGCCGACATAACATACCAAGGAGATGCGTCGGCATCTTCAGGAGCAATCAACCTCACCATAGCCGACTATCCATTCCTTGTAGGCCACGCCATATACGCTCAACCTGTGCCAATGTGGAATCCGTCCACCGGCGAAGCCACAGATTTCACTACTTACTTCTCTCTTACCATCAACCCCCGTAACTCGACTTTGTTCAGCGGTGGCATTGCGTTCTTCCTTGCTCCTTTCGGTTTTCCCATCCCGCCCAACTCAGCCGGTGGGTATTTGGGACTGTTCAACATGAGCACGGCTAATACCGCATCAACTAATAACCAGATAGTGATGGTCGAGTTCGATACATTCCCCGACAGAGAGTGGGATCCTGGTTCGCAGCATGTTGGGATCAATAACAACTTGATTGGGTCTGCAGTGACTTCCCCCTGGAATGCCACCGCCCTAAGTGGAGAACCAGCAGATGTTTGGATAAGTTACAATGCCACCACCATGAATCTTAGTGTGTCCTGGACATACAAGCAAAACCACGTCTACACAGGATCGCTTTCCTATCTAATCAATCTAACGAAAGTCCTCCCGGAGTTAGTCACAATTGGGTTTTCAGCAGCCACCGGTAATAACAGCGAGCACCACATCATCAATTCATGGGAGTTCACCTCAAATTTGGACTATAGTCCTCCCGGAGTTAGTCACAACAAATGGCGCCCTTCGACTGGGGTACTTGTAGCAATTATTGTTCCTTCTTCATTCTTCGTTCTGGTGCTTCTTGTTGGACTCGCTTGGTGGATTGTGAAGACGAGATTCAAAAAGGGTGATGAGGAAAGGGAAGACAGGAGGCGTGTATCCGATGGTTTGGCCCTCAACATGGACATCCAAAGAGGAGCCCTGCCTAGACAGTTCTCTTATCAAATGCTGAGAACTGCAACGAACCGCTTTGCAATTGATCGTAGACTGGGCCATGGTGGATCAGGGCACGTTTATAAGGGAACCTTGGGTAATCAAGGCCGAGTTGTTGCTGTCAAGAGAATATTTGCACAGCACGAAAACTCCGAGAAACTCTTCATCAATGAAGTGAAGGTAATTAGCCGCCTGGTGCACCGGAACCTGGTGAAGTTCATCGGATGGTGTCATGAAAGAGGTGAGTTTATGCTCGTTTACGAGTACATGCCTAATGGTAGCCTCGACATGCATCTATTCAAAAATGGGAGGATGCTCCTGTGGAAAGCGAGGTACAATATAGCCCTGGGATTGGCCTCAGCCCTTCACTATCTCCATGAAGATGCAGGCCAATGTGTGCTTCACAGGGACATCAAATCGGCTAATATCCTGTTAGACACAGACTTCAGCACCAAGCTCGGCGACTTTGGCGTTGCCAAGCTAGTGGACCCTCTATTGAGGACGCAAAAGACGGGAGTGGTCGGGACTCTAGGCTACTTAGCTCCAGAGTACTTAAATGAGGGGAGGGCAAGCAGAGAATCCGACATGTTCAGCTTTGGGGTCGTGGCCCTGGAGATCGCTTGCGGCAGGAGGACTTATGAAGTCGGAGAGTTTCAGGTCCCGCTGATCAGATGGGTCTGGCAACTGTACCACACAGGGTGCATGCTGAGCGCGGCAGACGAGAGACTAGAAGGACAGTTCGACCACAGGGAAATGGAGTGCTTGTTGATTGTGGGGTTGTGGTGCACACAATCTGATAAGAGAGAGAGGCCAAAGGCCAGTCAAGTGATTAAGGTTCTTCAGAACGAAGCGCCCTTGCCGGAGCTTCCTAACAACACGCAGGAACAGGAATTTTTTGGTCTGCCTACGGTTCGAAACCCCGAAGAAACAGTGCCACCTTCTCCTTAAGCCCATGCAGTGATGTTGCTATGTTCTTAAGAACATTTCAATAATAGGGCAAGTTCGCTTCTGTGATCCCATAAGTTTCAGCTAATGTACAAACTGTCTTTTTCCGGGTACTTGATTTTCTCAATTTATTGAAGGACATGGATTTGATCAGCTTTGGTGCTTCATCTGTTCTTGAATGACTGACTTTTTGCAGAGAGTTTTTTATTCCTCTTCTGGCTGTTTACTCTTTTCTTTCTGAAGCAAAAACACACACACACACACACACACACACACACAAAACACAATATATATATAAATATATGGCCTTACACCCGTTTGCAACCTTGAACCTACAAATGCCATGTGGCGCGGCAGACAAGTGAGATTAGATGATTTTGATCACAACGCAGACTCTTCTGAGTCTTCTCCAAAATGAACAGCATCCTTTTACTTGACCTTCCATCCAAAAGTTATTACATACCATTTTTTGAAATCCTTGATCAGAGGTGGTGAAAATGTGTAAGGCGAGATCAGCAAATTACGATAAATCTACATGCAATCAATGTCAGGTCCTGGATTGACGTCTATAATCCATGAACAGACCAACAAACATCTGCTGCTAAGCTCTGCATTAGTCGTCAGCCAAGCAAATGTGTAACGCTCTTTGAATTTTATGTAACCATCCATGTAGTGGTCTTCAGGATAAGAGGGCTCGGAAAAGGAGCGCCTCCTAGCAAGCTTTCAGGATGGAGAACAAGCAAGAATGAACCAAATTGCAACCGAATAGGGAGAGAGCATGCCTAGGATATGTGTGCATGTGTGAAAACTAGACTTAACTCATGGATATGCATAACAGCAAGGCTCGGTATGAAACGAGCCAAAGTAAACTATACCTCAAGTGAGTTATATCCAATGCACCGCATTTTATTCCACTTCTATCTCCCATGTTATATTACATTTTCGAAGACCCAGTATGGAAAATGTGAATTGTTTTCCAACACGGCAGCTAGTAGTGAGCAAAAGGAATCACCCTATTCCAGACGGTTCTCGAGAGCACTAATTTAGTTCCTGATTCAAAAAAGTGGAACTGATGTTTTCAGTCTGGTTCTATGTATGGGACCATCCACCCGAACCGGACTGATTTTTATTTTTTATTTTTTTAATTTCTTACAAATCTGTAAAAACTAAAAAGCCCTCATGATTTCTTCCCAAGACAAACCCGTGACAAATCATAAAGAAACAAGACAATGACATTTGCTTCTCATCGGCTATGACAAAACATAAAAAAAGAGCGTCGACGATTACTTGCTGCACTCCGCTCCTTCCTTCCAAGTTCAATCAATGTTGCATCACTCGTAACGTCATCATAAAGCTGCATTTTTCAAAAGCAACCATAGATCAGGGCGGCAGCCTCCTCGTATGATAAATAATAACTTGAGAGGACAGAGGGAGGAGAAGATTAAAAAGAAACAATACCATCCATTTCGTATGCATTTGGGGAACATAAAAGAATGCCCGGGTGCAACATATTTTTTTTTGTGACTTTAACCCCGATAATGGTAAGGTGGCGAGATAAACCGGAGTGACGACGCTAAGGACCCACCACCCGGTGCAACATATTCGGTTTTATCGACCCATTTGAAAATGGAACCGGACTAGTGCAATTCTAGAGCTACCAATCTAGTTCTTGGGTCTTGGGTGGGAACCAAACCACCTAGAAACTGATCACTTCTAACTATAGCAACATTGAGAAACAAAGAGTATATGCACACTTACTTTTGAATTGAATAATTTTACCATTAGAGTTGAGACGAATGAGAAGAAATTCTTCTTAATAATGGTAAATCGAGAGATAGGGTTTTGCTAGTGCAACTTCTCTCGACGAGTTGTTGGTAGCCACCAATTTCTTTGATGCAACTTTTAAAAGACCATCATTTATTACGACACACTTAACATATCACTTGATTTATAAATCTTTCAATTATAAACATAGTTCAAACTTTCACAACATTATTTGTCACCAACTTTTGCTTAATACCTAATACTACCTCTACTTTTTCTTTTTGCTATTGTTTCATGAAAATGCAGCAATACCAAATATGACCCCCAAAAAAAAATCCGGTCAAATTTGAGGACATCTTTAAAAATCTGACGCATCAACTTATGTGAACATCGCTTTCACCGTGCTTGTTGACACAACCCAACTGTTCCACATTGCGTGAAGTTGTCCATTGAACTTCAAAAGGATAATTTATCAAATGTGACTCGATTTTCCTTTTTGACTTCTGATAGTAAAGGCAAGTTCATCACATAGATATCTCCTCTATCGTGACACATACAAACAAATCTATTTCGCTTCGATTTCTTATCTGAGGTTGCACATCCTTGCGATGAGAGCGTGATTTTGGACATGATCAAAAGAAGCTCTTCGCAATTTTGAAAAGTTACCTCATTAAAATCGATGTCATCAGTTCCAATGACGATATACTTGTGGGGAATGGGCTTCTCGGAGGCCCATATGAAAGCCCACGTAGCCGAGTCGGCCCACTCAGAAACTCGAACTCGAAACAGAACTCGGAACTCACTCGCTCGGACTCTGTCCCTCGCTCACGCCTCGTCGCTCCCTTTTCCTCGCTCCGAATCCTCCATCGTCCGCCATTGACTAGAGCTGGAGATCTCGGCTCCTGCACTGTCGACCCCGAAGGAGATCGAAGTGCGAAGCGATTCCCGCAGAATCACCAGCCCAGCCGAGCCGGGACAGCGAATGCTCCACCTCCTCCGTCGGGTCTGAGCGCGCGCCGACCGCACGCGAGATCGCCATCGCCATCGCCATCGCCCCGACGGCTGGTACCGGCGGCGGCGGAGGAGCTCGATGGATCCGGCGAGGACGCCGCTCGGGAGAATGCTGCTCGACGAGATCACTCCGGTGGTCATGGTGATCCGCACGCCCCTCGTCGAGGAGGCATGCCGGAAGAACGGCCTCTCGTTCGTCGAAATGCTCAGCCCCTTCTGCAGCTTCAGCAACATTGACGGTAAAGAATTTGATCTCCTGCCGTGCCCGCGGTGCTCGGCTCCCCATGAGCATGTGGCTTGGCTGGGGATTTCAGTGCTCTGTTTCTTAAAGTCGATGTGGTTTGGAGTTCGATGAGGCGTTGATCGAACTTGGTTCTGAGTTTGGTTGCAGTGCCCGTGCGGACGGCCAGTGATCAGCCCTACCGGATCCAGAAGTTCAAGTTGCGGCTGTTCTGTGCTTCTGATGTCCGCCAGCCAGATTTGCAGGTATAATTTCAACCGAGCCATTTTTCTGTGTTGCGGCTTAAGGTTCAATGATTTGTCGAAATGAGCAGTGAGAAAGCGGCAGGTCAATATGCTCTGCGTGACACTGGTTGGCTTGGTTAGAAGTTATGAAGACTAGTTTGATTGGGGACAAACTGATTTGGAAGAAGACTGCGAGGAGGGTTAGGAGTCTGATTGATGCTAAAGATATGTTGCTTTAGCCTGAGATTCTTTTGTTAGCGCATTACAGACTGATTTTTTAACCTAAGCTTAGTTTCTAGCATCATTTCTATGGAGCACTGATAGATTATGGTTCTTTCTGTTTGTTCTCTTTTACTTTTTTTCGAGAGTCTTCTGTCTGTCTTATCCATACTTAGCTAAAAATTGGCAGAAGGGAACTAAAAAGAATAAGAATGTTATTAATTCTTACTTTGATAAGTGTTCAACTCTGTCATCACTTGTGATACCAAATGTGACTTTGCCTGTTTCTGTGGTTAATTAGGTTGCAAATGAGAGATTAAAGGAGGTTGTCACCCAGGCTGGGGAGAAAGATCTTTCTAATCTTTCTTCTGACTTGCCTCAAGTTGATGAGTTGCTATCTAGTAAGTTATTGCCCTTTAATAACATTCTGAAAATGCCTATGATCCTACTATCATTGGCAAGATATTCTTTCTTTTAGAGTAAATTTAGGGCTTTGGCCTTCTTTATATGATTTTGTAAGTTCTGAAGCAAATCTGCATGACATATTCCCTGAACTAGCACATTTATCTAGCAAATGAGTTATTGCCCATTATAAAAGTTATCTTTCAGTGCTGGGGTGCTTTGTCTCTAAAAATGCATTATTATATCCCAACTCGAGTGTTCTGCAAACTGCCTACATATTTTGCATTGAAGACCTATGGTACATTGTACCTTGTGGTAAAGTGAATATTCTAGCTCTAGTAATGACAGCCTAATAGAGTAAAAATCAAACTTTCAAACTACTGTCAATTAGGTTGCTAAAGTTGAGAACCTTAATTTTCTGGCAAGTGAACTTTTGAAATTTTTAATTGAGCCACCCCATCCAATTGATCAGCCATTTTTTAAAAAGTAAAGTTCGTGAAATGCCATGTTATACATTGATTACATACTTTGCCAGAGCCCATTTCGTGTCATTTAGCTTTCTTTTACATCTTTACCTAATGGTTGTGTAGTTGACACGACTGAGAGTGCAATGTAAATCTATTGACCTGATCAAAGTAACTTGATTAGCTGAAAGTTAAATTCCTGGGCATGTAGGTAAACTAACATAGGTTCGATCTGAAATCTTGCAATACCAAGTGTCTCAAACCCCAAACTGTGGTTGAAGTTGCTTCCGTGCTTGACACGATACTACCTTTCTCAAATAGAAAATGGGATGTTGTCATCCACTTACAACCACAAGAATGACAGCTAAGTTCATTCACTAAATGGGATCTATTACATGAATCTCTTAGGTATTAATTTGTTATCCATACCAAGTTCTCTGTCATGAAAATATCCAAGACCTTCTTCAGGATGATGGACCGTGCGTACACATTCTATGGTGCATGTGCACTGTGTAATGTTACTCCTCTTATTGAGGGCTAAGGCCATAGTATTCATAGTGCAAATTAACTCAAACTTCTCTCTTCTTATTTCTCAATCGAAGATCTACCAACTTTTTCCAAATACACTTTTTAAGTTCACAATCCATTATATTGTTCTCGTTCCTGATACACTAATTTTCTGCCTATGCTGGTATTGAATGTCCTAGTGCATCGAGGAGCTTTGCCAGCCTTAATGCCGACTTACCAATTTTGCTCATAATTTTTAGTATTATTTATTTTGTCATTGGACAAAGGTATCTACTTGACCTTCCTCATCTGTGGTTTCTAGAACTCTGTTGATTGCTAGAAACATTATCTCCTTGCCATGAAATTTAGCATAAGCATTTGTACTTGGATTTACATGATAATTTACCAACTCTACTTGTTCTATCCTTTTTATAGACATGACTTTAGTTTATGATGTAAAGTTTTACTTTGTGTATGGGTTTCAGCACTGTTGATTTCAAGAGGTGTTCATGCATTGACATGATTTAGGCAACTCTTGACAGTATCTAACTTTTGCAGGCTCAGAATCTGAGATACTACCATCCTGGTTCGACTTCTTCAATAAACAGCTCACACGAATGATGTCCTTCTCTGATCATGAAGCATTTGACCACCCTGTGGCATGTAATTTGTTAGTGTGGTTGTAATTTTTTTGTCCTGTTTTTATTGCATGGCAGTTGCTTACTTTCATTGTGTAGTTACTGTTATTGTACACTTCTCAATAATCTTCACTTCATCTGTCCTTTGTCCTCATTTGCAGGTCTTTTGGTTGTTTCCTCGAAAGACGAGCAACCGATCAACAGATTTGTAGACCTTTTCCAAGGTGATCAATTACCATCTCTTCTTAAGGATGGTGCCATGGATCCCAAGATTTTGAAGCTCCATTTATTAGTTCACGATAATCAAGATGGTGCACCAGAAAAGTAAACTTTCTCGATCCTTTTTAAAATTTTGAAATTTTAATTTGTTAGTTCATGAGTACCAAAATGATGCAACATTGTCCTATCTACTTCGATACAGTTTCACCCTTATATATCCATTTGTTAGAATCTGAGATGACACAAGTTATCTTACATATTATTAAACATGGGCAGACCATATTAATGAGTATTATCAAACTTGTACTAAGCCTTTTATGGTCTTGGATTATGTATCTGTGGCTAATCAGCTACATTTAGGGTACTTGTCCCAATGCATGCTAGGATTAAACTTGTATTCGACTTTTCATAGCCTTGGTTTGTGTATTTCATTGTTTTTGTGGTTTTTTAAACTTTTAAGTTGGGCTTTCTGTCATGTAGGTTGTAGCTGGTAGGCTAACTTTGTGGCAGTCACCTTGTTGAGTGCATTTGCCTACCCTTAGTCGATCAAAGAGTTCTTCATTTCCTTTTTATTTTTTGTTTTTTTCTTTTTTTTCCATTTTGGTTTCTTCTGGTAAGCCAAATTGTTTCTGAGAACATGCATATAAGATTGTTGTTACAGACTCTAAAATGTCTTTACGCCTCACATCAGATGGATGTAAGGTTTCATTCTGTTAAATAGTCTACTATCAACTGGCACTGTTTGGTCTGCTTTGGCTGGTTTGCCATGTAAGGTTCACCTTGAATGATGCTTTAAGCCAGAGTCCTGCATGGCATGTCATCATCAGCCCCAAATTAACTAGTGGTGGATTACCTGACAAGTTGATTTTTTTTTTTTTTGTTAGTGGCCTTGCTTATACTTTTCAATCATAACGAAAGTTTTCATGTCATAGCTTCTTTGACAAGATCATTTTGTTTTGACCCCAATGTTTTGCGTAGTGATGTTTTTATTATCATTCTGTGCAAGGTCTGCAAGCTTGTTTAAGTCTGGTTACCTTGAAAGTTGAGCCATGTTGTTTGATCGTTTAACTGGACGATGTCAAAGGAAAAATATAGAATAACAGAGTGTTTGAAGCTGCCTGGAAGTTGGCAAATCCTATTTTAGGCAATATTTAGAATTGCCCACTCTCTCTAGCATATATAAGTCAGTTTCTCATCCAACGTTCATGTTATAGGACATACTTTAGGTAATAATGTTATTTTAGAGAATTACTGAGTTCAGTGCTAGTATAAGCATACAAGAGAAGTATTACTTTAGTTTTGCTTGGACATGTTGATTTGAATGACTCAGCAATTCATGGTTTGTTGGTGAGGTTACTTGAAAGAAATTTTGATTATTTCTAGTTTTGTGTGTTTGGACTATTTTTCTAGCTTCGTTCAGCCAAAGCAAGTCGGTTCTTTTGTGTGATCAGCAGTTATTGGGTTGCTTAAATGAATTTACTTGCTGGGGAAATGACTGTGATTAGACTTAATAAATTTGCTAGTGTAGATGATATTGGACCTGTAGACCTGATAGCAGCCTGTCACATCCTAGATGCAAATGGGTCGGCTTGAGAAAGTACTGTACATTGAGAAGCCTGGCCCTTGCATCTTTTGGCCTATATTCGTTTTCTTTGGGACATGGGCGGTCTAGGGTAAACAAGAAAGGCCCAACCTCATTGGCCTGGTTGACCCTATTTGCCCATTTGATCAGGTCTCATGGGAAGTATTAGCTGTTCATAGGTGGAGTACATAGAGCGGAAATTTAGTAAAGGAAGAGAGCCAAATGAAGCAATGGCAGAAATTGGATAAGAGAGATAGCAAAGAGTGGGTGACTCCAGTATTTTGGAGGATATATTGCACAAAGATGGTGAACTTGATGGAGAGGCCATTCCCAGGATAGGAGCACGATAAATGAGGTAGAGAAATGCATTTGATATCTTGTTCAATTGCAAGAGGCCACTTAAACTTCGGGACAAAGTTTGTAAGATAATGATAATGTCACCGAGGCATTATGGCATGGAGTATTGGGTGTTTAAGTAACAACGTGGACCTGAGAATGCATCATTCATTTGAGAAAAGTTGAAACTCTAGATGAGCATAGGTGAGGAAAATTTATGTGGCCTCAATGAGAGTAAAATCAAAGAAACTCATATGAGGTGGTTGGACATGTTAAACACAATGCCCGAATGTTTTAGCCACAAGCTGTGTGGTTATGACAGGCAGATATGTTAACATGGCAAGGAGGGCCTAAAAAATTGAGTTGATACTTTAAAGCTGTCCTCAAGTAATTGGTATAAGCAAGATATATTACTGAAAATAGAATGGGATACCATGAAAAAGAATTCCATGTACCAACTTTATTTTGTTAAGGAAAGTTTGGTTGTAGGATAACTAGTAGTGCTAGACGTCGTCGTCGTCGTTTTATGTCCTTATGTTGGTGGTGAGCTTGATCTGAGCTATGGCTTCTCTTGTTGTACCTGATTTTTAGCCACTTGTACTCGTGGCCTTTGCTAAAGCTTTATTATTATAAAATAAGGATTTTCTTTTGTGAAACACTATTCACTATTTTGTCATTTCTTTGTTTGCAGGGCATCAAAGTTTCTCAATGAAATGAGGAGTACTTTTGGATCAAATTCATCTCAGTTGCTTTGTATTAATTCATCTCAGGGTGGACTTGTAGAACACTTGCAAAACCCATGGGCTCCTTTTGTTAGTACTTCATCTTTGGGTCTAACTTTGAGCTATCTTATCTGAATCAATTACATAAAAAAGTGGCTTTGTTTATTGATTAGAGGACTTAAACCTGGGTTGCTGCACTGTGACAGAAAACTGATGCTTCACCAACGCAGCAACTTGGTTGCTTTCTAAATATTGATGACTTTAATGAGGTACGGTGCTATTTTCAAATCTTTATAAAAAAAAGTCTTCATATTAGATTATTTGAAGTTTTCTGTGATGCAAACTGACTTAAGGTGTGCTTTTTCAATCTCTCGGTACAAACTCCACAGATAAAAAATCTAATGCAAGATTTAGCATCTAAACACGTCATCCCTTACATGGAAGAAAAAGTACGGGTATTGAATCAACAGGTAATGTGATGCTTATTAATCTTCATAGTCATCAAGGAAAAAGATTTATCCAGCATATTGGCCACTAAACGTCTGGTCATCTCCGCTTTTTAATGAATTCATGAAAACTATGTCTAGGTTTCTGCTACAAGAAAGGGTTTCAGAAACCAAATTAAAAACCTGTGGTGGAGAAAAGGAAAAGAAGATGCACCCGATGCCAGTAATGGCCCTGTGTAAGCTGTCGATATTTACTATAGCATGGAAGTGCTGTTTCTTGTATCTCTTCTGTGCAACCGAATAACTTACACTGTATTATTGGCTTATGAAGGTATACTTATAGTTCCATTGAATCACAAATTAGAGTTCTTGGTGATTATGCCTTCATGCTGCGAGATTATGAACTTGCGCTATCAAACTATCGTCTGATTTCTACGGATTACAAGCTTGACAAAGCCTGGAAGCGATATGCTGGTGTGCAGGTATTGTAGCTCTTTAATTTGTCAATGCAGCCAGTTGCTGTAGTACTTTGGTAGGAGCTAATATGGGTATCTAACCGATACAAGAAAACCTGACTTAAGAATGACATAAATAACAGCAAATTGGGAGGGGGTGTGAAATCTTTTCAAATTATAGATTTTTGAAAATGTGCTATGTTCCCAGAACACAAAGTTACTATTGATTTGCTCTTATAAATCTTTACCTCTTCTGCTTCGCATATTTGGAAACCTCCTGAATATGATTTATTGCAAAGGTTACATGTCTTTCCTGCATGGGGAAGATTTTCCTGATCCAAGGCCTTAACCTTTTTCGCTTGCTTGCAGGAAATGATGGGCCTCACTTACTTTATGTTGGACCAATCAAGAAAGGAAGCAGAATACTGCATGGAAAATGCATTTAATACATATTTGGTATGTGAGTGCACTTTCTGTTCAAGTATTTCCTCTGGAACTAAGTTATCTAATAGTTCCTTCTGTGGTTTTGAAATAAAAACATGTTTGTATGTCCTTTGGTCTATACAGTTGAAGAATGTTTTAACAGTTCGTATTTCAATCATTAAAATAACCTGTCCATCTTTAAAGTTTAAAAGTTCTTTATTTAGAGCAATCCTCCTTGTTCTATTTCGTCATTTAGTTGAAGATAATATGTGAAAAAGGGCATGTTAGTTTCCCATTTGACATTTGGGATGGTTTATGTCAATAGTGGATCTTTGTTCAAAGTGTGCCTCTGCCCTTAGAAAAGTGCTTTGTTTATGGTACTGAACTACCGGAATCCCAATAAATGTAGTGTGCCCCTACCCTTAGAAAAGTGCTTTGTTTATGGTACTGAATTACCTGAATCCCAATAAATGTGCTGAACAATTTGCTTGCATTGATTTGATTGACAGTTGTGGTAGCCTGTCAACTTTGTACTTATTCAGATGATTAGTTAATTTCTGTCAGCTTTCTTTCCTTAGATTGCAGATTTGTCGAAACCTGGTAAAGGTCAAGTTCTATCTAGCTTGTTATTGAACTTGACCTCTGCTGGAGACCATTATATGCTGTTTGATGGGTTAGTAAATTTTGGCAATGCAAGCCTTCTGATTTCTGCTTTAGCCAATATTATGTAGTTTAGAGAGTGATATGACAGACATCACTAACATGACAAGGTGGACAGATCATAATTCAACATATAAAACTAGCTGGTGAAGCGTACCCATCGTGGTGTCATACTTAGATCAAGATCCTAGTTAGGTCCGAATTGAAGAATTGAAGTATCCCAACTGGGTCTCATAAGTCAACAGTAACATATGCAAACATATGTTGTCTACCCAGCCCCAGCACTCGATACTCCAAAAGAAGTTTTTCTCCTCTGTAAATGGGCTGCTTCACATTAATGGTCCATTTAGATGATTATTGCATCAACAACATCTCTTGATTGTCACAGTTTAAATATAAGAGGAATTAGTTTGTAATTTGATTTAACATTTGGAGTTGAGTAGGGGTTGCTTTATTGGATTTCATCGGATGTTTTGTTTAGATTAAAAATTAAATCTTCCATTTAGAAGATTTTGTTGCGAAGATTATTGCATCAACAAAATCTCTTGATAGTCACAGTAAAAACTATGAAATGAATCAGTTTGTAGTTTGATTTAACAATTGGAGTTGACTAGGGTTTGCTTCATTGGATTTCATCATATGTTTTCTTTAAATTAACAATTAGATCTTCTGTAACATGGCAATGTTGATGGCGACTGCTTTGGCTGGCTTTGTCATGAACGTTCAATTGGAGACCTTCCTCTAAAAATGGGGTGGTGTATGTTGGGATGTCATATTACATGTGACATGTTAAACTACAATAGGAGATGAATGAGATCTTTCTGTAAGGTAAAGGGTATTGGGTGATGGCTTGAAGAGCATAACAACAGTTGAGTTGTAGTTCTTTATATGGCTATCTGGTCAGGATGGTATTTACTATTGAAGTGACTCCTTCTAAATTTCCTGGAATGGTGGGCCGTGGCTCTTCAATGATTACATAGTCATAGGACTAAGCAATTTTCTAAGAAGATAAATATATAAGGAAATATGATGTTGAGGTGGATGAACTCAACACAGAGAAATCAATCTGATATCTATTCTCCAGAGTCTTGCTAAATATATTTCCAGCCAAGCTTTCTTCAATTTAGTTTTGTCATACTCATTATTAACACATGGATTTCTGTTTGAGTATGTATCTTGTTTACATAGCATGTCTTGGTCTTTGTCGGCTGTCCCAAAAGCAGGTTTCATACTGGACATCTAGGCCCAATATTGAAGCTTCGTACTCTGTAAACTGTGATCTTTCTGTGTGTACTGGGGTTGCTTGCCATTCTGGTACTTTTTTTTTAACTGATTGGTAGAAGTGATTAATATTGCTCTGACAAACTTGGTCTGATACCCTTGTCTAGAAAACTGGACCAGCTGGACATCAAAATGCTACAAGGAGCGGGCTTTGGTGGGTAGAGATGTTGAAAATAAGAGATCAATTTAAAGAGGCTGCTGGTGTCTACTTCCGGATATCCGGTGAGGTAATGCTAGTTTTCTCTGGTTTTGCCTTTAAAAGGATATATTCTATGGCTGACTAAGCTCTTTTGTAGGAACCTCTGCACTCTGCCGTTATGCTTGAGCAAGCATCTTATTGCTACTTGCTTTCTAAACCACCCATGTTGCGCAAGTTTGGATTTCATCTTATCCTTTCTGGAAATCAATATAAAAAAAGTGACCAGGTACACATTTATACACAAGGCATATTCTTTTCGCTGTCATCTTACTGATAAATCCCTTTGGTGTGTGTTCTAGATTAAACATGCAATTCGCACGTACCGAAGAGCAATCTCTGTTCTTAAAGGGACGACATGGAGCTATATCCAAGATCATGTTCATTTTCATATTGGGCAGTAAGTCACGTGGACTTGTACAAAATGTTTATGAGAAACTCAATGACAATTCATGTTTAGCAGCACAATCTGTTCATTTTCTTAATACATGGTGTACACTGCAGGTGGTATTCTTTTCTTGGGCTATATGATTCTGCTGTGTCACATCTGATGGAAGTCCTTTCCTGTGGTCATCAATCCAAGACAACACAAGAGTTTTTTCTAAAGACCTTTCTTCAAACTGTTCAGGTGTGTGCCTGTTGTATGCTTTCAATTAACAGAAATTAAATGGGCAACTTCATGCTCTGTCACTGGTAAAAGAAAACAAAAGGATTACTGCAGTCTTCATCATGTTGACATTAGGCAGATTTGTTTGTTGATTCTTTCTAAATTCTATTCATCAGTGGGATTTATTAATAGTAGATACTCCTAAGTCTTGCAGTATTGCCAAAAGTGGTCAGTCAAAGTTTTAGTTGCACAATGCACTGCACCCTTCCACCATTGAACTCCTGGCAGGTAATGTCTTCCCCAGGACTTTCTGGATTTTTCTGAAAGAAGGTCATTTTAAAACAATATTGTCATAATACTGGCTAATGGCCCTTGCTCACTCAAGTATTGTTGAGGCATGTACCATCCTTGCTCACTTGTAGTACACCAGTCAACAAGTGTGCACACACAGTTCATATATGAGTATTGGGTAGAAAGTAATGATCCAGGTCGTTTGTGAGCACTGGTCTACTCATGTATCAAATTACATCTGTACAAGCAATGTAGAAGATAGGTCATTGAGTAGGGAGGTTCAGTAGTTGCACCCTCTAAAGAACTTCAGCATTGTCCCCTCTAGCAGGTTGAAATATGCCGTTGCTTGAGTGACGCCTTGCAAAAAATAAGAAAAATGCTTATTTTACTGAAAGGCCCCTAGATTAGTTGTACGCATGTGGCCATGGACAATCCATACTGGATATGTCAGGATCGTGACACATTTGGACCTAGAGCTTTGTCTACACCACAATCCAAAACAGAATTTCTCACTTCCTCTTTCTCATAAAGGTGCTTCTGATTGGAGGGCATGGCTTCTGTTTAGCATGTACAGGCAAAGAACAGTCAGCTTCCCCACCTTTCTGGCTTTGGCATGTGCCAATGTGATTGTCCAATGCGATTGTTAGACACTATATGATGTCGAGTTAAGCCTGGCATATGAAGTTATTCTTTTCTGTTGTATTTCACTTAAAGTTAGGAGTAATAGTGCCATTTAGCAATGCTTTTTTTGTTAATTTTTTAATATATACGAATGAAGCAGAAATCAGGAAAAGCTTGTGAAGTGATGAGATTACCGTTGCCAGTCATTAATAGCTCATCCCTGAAGGTGGTTTTTGAAGACCATCGGACATATGGTTCATCTGCTGCTGTAAGTCAGCCCCTCTTCTTTTCCTGTGTTTTCTCCTGTTGGTTTATGAAAGTGTACTATTAATACGAATAAACAAGTTGAATTTTAGTGTATTCCTAAGGGTTTGTTGTTGACATGGTTGAGAGTCAAGAGCGGTAGAATTAACATATTGTGCTTGTCATAAATTGATGCCATCGTTCCTAGGTCCTCTGTTTTCTGACTTGCTTCATGTAGCTCAAGGCTGGTGATGGCAGAATAATTATTCGTTTTGGCCTTGTATGTGTAATGGGACTAAGCTCTATGGCCTTGCTGCCTTATATTGACATCAGCTTATTGGGCATTGACATTAGGAGTCTTCATCTTCAAAAGAAATGTAGAGGCTGTCTTATGATATAAATGCCTTGGTAGGCTTCTTTCTCCTTATGAAATACCTCGGAAGTTTTTAACAAAAGCAAAACATGGAAATAGTTATTTTGAGTTTTATTGACCGATTTGGATGGCCATCATTTTAATCAGCACGTTCAATTCGTTGCATGGCATTGAGAAGATAGTGCAGGGTATTCTTCCTGTACACTCTAAACTCTTGCATGATATGATTGTCCGAGCTTGAGAGAGGCAAACAATTGTGTACTGCTTATAGTTGGCACAGTTTTTCAGTGTGACTGGCATATTTACATTTTATCCCTAAGGTGCTCAATATTGTTTTCTTTTGACTTTTGGTGCATCAGAGGAGGAATCTTGTAAAGTGAGATGCAGACGAATGCACTTAAGCAAAATATGAAAGTATGCTGCTTCAGAGATGCATAAATATATGTAATTCTTACAATTGGCAAGATTTTAAGCCTTGCCAGTGTGATTATTTCTTATTTATAAGGTGCTAAATGCTGTTTTCTTTGACTGTTGGTCCATGAGAGGGCGACAGTTGGTGTGATGAACTTTTCTGTGGATTGTCTTATACCTTTCCTTAAAGTGATTTCTCAGATCTTGACCTTTTCAATTATTTTCTATTTTGTGATATCATATGAAGAACTTAACATCTCATGCCATCTTTTATTGCTTTTGAGCTCTTAAAAATTCTTGAAACATGACTTCAGTTCTATTGTTAACTTCTAGCAGATGAAACCTTCTTTTGATTTCAGGCTAGTGTTAGGGAAAATATATGGCAATCTTTAGAGGAGGAGATTGTCCCATCACTGCCTACTGCAAGAACTAACTGGCTGGAGGAGCAATCTAACTTTATTTCAAAAAGGATTAAGGACTCAAATATCTGTATAGTAGGAGGTATGCATAGAATTTTTTGCAATGTCATGTTTTTGGATAACTTTGTAAGGAATTATATTCTGAAAGATCTCCTTTTTCCACTCATATGTTTGCAGAAGCAATAAAAGTAGCTATCGAATTTCAAAATCCTTTACAAGTCTCTATTCCCCTATCCGATGTCTCTTTGATGTGTGAGCTTTATGCGCCATCCGATGACGCCGACTCAGGTGAAAGTTTCTATTATTTGCAATCTCTCTCGGTTTTTAATACTGGTTTAGTTCTTGAATAACAAAGTCTGTATGTCTATGCTTCGCAGAGGCAAACAGTTCGACTACTGAACTCCAGAATGATGAAACGACTAAGTCGATTGCCGATCGGTATGAATCATGCCTATGATATGCTTTCATATTATATGTGTTTGATGAATACCTCTCTATGAGGTCAATGTGTGCTTTTATTTAGTTTACTCTGTCAATTTTGGAAAGCATAAGGGCTCAATTATTTTATGCAGGTTTATGAATTCTGATGTGTCTTCATTTGCTCTGTCAAATGTTGAATTCACTTTGGAAGGGGGTGGAAGAAAAATGGTAAGTAGTGCTTGGAAGTAGCCATCATATGTGTGGAGAAAGCTGCTGCTAAAAGTGTCCATAGTATTTGAAATATGTATCAGGATGCTTATTTGAATCTTATTGCATTTTTAGATATGTGGTCATAAGATTGTCTATTTGAACACTCAGGACCATACATTGCCCACACACATCAAGTTTTTAGCTAGCTTATAGTATGATATGGCGAGAGTTTGCTTTGATATCATAGTTTCCCAGAGTCATTTGCCACTGCCACATTTGTTAATACATCTTTTCCATCTTGTCTTTTCTGAAATTGGCAAAAACTGGACCTGTTAATTTGGGAAAAAGAAAAAAGGATGCCGTGGTAGCCTAAAAGAACAGAGGAAAATAATTGGAAGAAACATATGTTAGTTGCTTAGCTTCGAGATATGTGAGTGATTCTAGTCATATTATAAAAGTCCAATGTGGACTCGGTACATTAAGTTTATGTCATGCTTTTCAAAGTTTCACAGTCACGAATGGCATGACATGGTGATGTATGAAAGTGAGTGACCACACAGGCCTACCTTTGCAGCACTGAAAGTTGAAATGTCAGTCAGACAGAACTAGCGTAGGAAGAATGTTGTTGCTTCTGCACTTTCTATTGTCATCATTCGGCACATTGGATCCTTGTGGGCCCTATCGAATGACATTTATACTCTCATTTACATTGATATATTAAAGTCCTCTAGAGCTTTGCTTGAATTTCATTAGTATGTATTTCATTTTCCCACCTTTGTCTCAAGTACTGTTTTGTCATATTTGCTTTCTATTTTTCAATGTATAAAATCATTTGTTTAGATAGATTGGCTTTAATAATACAAAGTGGGATTCATAGATGTGTCACAATTTGCTCAATGTTTATCTACATACGAGCATTTATTTCCTCTCAGCGCAGTATACTCATCTTTCAATTGAAAGTTGTCATAACTATACTTTTTTTCTAGGTGCAACTAACAGTAACTCCCAGAGTGGAAGGCACTTTGAAAATTGTGGGTGTTAAGTGGAAACTTTCCAGCTCCATGGTTGGTTTTCACAACTTTGTAATGAGTTCTGTGAAGAAGATTCAGAAAGGGAGGAAGAAAAACAAGCCATCTCCTGCCGACAACCTCAAATTTGTTGTTGTCAAGGTTCATAATGTCCCCTCACTTCCTTCCAACTATAAGAAACATGAAAACGCTGTCATGACCATTTGTATCATTTTCATGGTATTTCATTTTGGAGATTTTATGCCCCACTCAAACCTGATTGTGGGTTTATTAATATGTGATTGTGCAAGACGAGCATTTACTATTTTGCCTATGTGAGACTAGCATTTACTATTTTGCCTATTCTAATGACAATTCTCTTTATATTGTCATATATTTTTGGTGAAAGTCCAGCCCATTCCCAGGCTGGAGGGCTTTGTCCAATCTCTTCCTGAGAAAGTTTATGCTGGAGAGCTACAGCAGTTGACTCTTCAACTGAATAACAAGTCAGACCTGTCAGTGAAGGTACAATAAGTTTGATGAAAACGGTTAGTTTTCCTGTATTATGCTTATCATGGTGCACCTCGCACTGTGTTGTGCATTTTTCTGGATGTTGGATCATGTAGCCTCATATAGATTACAGCTGCCTGCAGTGCTTGAGTGTTTTGTTCCTCTTGGTGTTGTGTCGTATGGTATCGTAAGCTAATAGATGTGGTTAAAATAAGCAATTGGTCAGTGACGTGTATTTGTTATAGTACCTAGCAAGTGTTTTATAGAGCGACTGGCTAGTCGCAATATCAATATAAATTCTAAGTGTAATTAGGTAGAATATGCTAAAGTACTTTTGCCCTCTCAGAGAAGATTACTTGTGGCTTGTTCTGGGCGCGGGCTAGTTTCCCTTTATCCATTTCTGTATAAATTTTACTTTTACTTCTATTATTGTAAATGACATGATATTTATTGGCAGAATCTGAAAATGAAGATTGGTCATCCAAGATTTTTGAATATTGGGAATCAGAGGAATTTGAACATGGATTACCCTGCCTGCTTTGAGAAGAAGACAAACGGTGTTGAGCAAACCTTCCCAGAACAAACCAGTAATGTTCTGCAGAATGTTTTTTTCTTTCCAGAGGTTTGTGCAAAATGTTCCTTGATGCATATTGTCTCCGCTTTCAATTTTTTCTATAGGCATTTTGTGGTCTTAAGTCTTGCTTATATGTGATTTTAGGAGACTGTAGTTCAAGGAGATACTTCCTTTTTGTGGCCTCTCTGGCTCCATGCTGCTGTGCCTGGAAAAGTGTCTTTGTACATAATTCTGTATTATGGGATAGAAAATCCAGAAAGCTTCATGAAGTACCGCACTCTGCGGATGCTCTATAATTTGGAGGTAAGTTGCTTCTCTCAAATAGTTTTTGTCGTCTCATATAGCTATTGAAATATACACCATTCTTCCCTAAAAAGATCAAGAGACTACTTCATTGATTTGATTTGCTAATTGAGATGAAATTAGTAGTTTCCCATGTGGCATGTGATGTTTTCGTCCCTTGTTCTTACATATCTTGGTATGAAGCTTCTCATGCCCAACATTTGTTGATTATGCAAGTGATCTTTCTTAAGGAAGTTTTCTCGTTTCTTATTGTTGCTTCAATCATCTTTTTTCTTTTCTTCATTATAGGTACTCCCATCGTTGGATGTATCATTTCAAATCAGTGCCTGCCCATCTACGCTGGAGGAGTTTCTTGTGCGGATGGATGTAGCTAACAAAACTAGTTCAAAGAATTTCCAGATTCATCAATTATCGTCTATTGGATATCAGTGGGAAATCTCACTGCTTCAACCAACTGATTCTATGTATTCTTCATCTACTCTAATGTCTGGTCAAGCATTCTCATGTTATTTGATGCTTAAGGTCAGTACAAGATGCTGAGCTCTGGCTCCTACTACCATGATGTGTTTCTGGCAATTCTTTAGCAATAGCTTTTTGGAGAATGGTATTTTTATCAGTGTCTCATTGACAATGATTTAACACAAACACGATGCTTGTTCGTGGATAATTGACCCTATTTGTCAAAAGGAAAAAAAAAATGCTAAAGATCTACAAGGGCAAACAAAGGTTATGGATTCACAGAAAGTGACTGATTAAGTTATGTTTGATTGATTGGAAATCAAAGTTGTCTTTATGGGCTTGTGGAAATCAAGCTTGATATAATTGGAGAAGTGCTTTTTTAAGTGGACTAGCATGTGTTAATGGCTAATTTGCATTTTCATTCTCAATCATGAGCTTTTTGTGTAGAATGTCTGCTTCTCCAATTTGTCTGGCCTTAAATTTATGTTTGATTGATTATAAATCAAAGTTGTCTTTATGGGTTTGTGGAAATCATGCTTGATATAATTGGAGAAGTATTTTTAAGTGGATTAGTATGTGTTAATGGCTAATTTGCATTTTCATGTATAATCTTGAGCATTTCGTGTACAATGTCTGCTTCTTCAATTTGTCTGGCCTCATAGAAGTGATTAATGAGTGTAGGGGTGGGGAAAAGAGGAGGGAGGGAGAAAAGAGGGGGAAAGAAAAAAACCGGGGGGTGTGGTGTGGGGTGGTGTTTGGAGGGAGGGAGGAAGGCTGATGCCTGTAAAATTTGAACTTGTTAATAAGAGTTTGTTGTAGAGAGAGAGGGATGCTGATGCCTGATCTCGTACTCCTAATTTACCTAAAATTTGAACTTGTTAATGAGAATTTGTTGTAGTTTGGTTTAGTAAATTGTTGATTGATTGCAGAAACGTAAGAGATTAGATAGCTCAGAAGGAAATGGCTCGTGCTCTCTCGCTGTAAGTGACATACGATTGAGTACTGAAGGAGCTGGCGGAATGATGTACGATATCTCTCTGTCCCCAGTGAAGGATTTCCACAATGTTGAAAGACTGCAGCATGGAGATTCACAAGAGGTAAGGGGTTCACGGACTTTGAGTTCTTGTTATTGAATCAAGGGAGATGACTGTATGTTCTGTATGTCTTGCTTTTTCTTTTTTACTGTGTATGTGATGTTTCACTGGCAGGTAAACCTGCACCTGGAAGTTTTAAGTATTACCCATATTTTGAATTTCAATTAGGTCTCAATTTCTGTGATAGCACATGGCTTGATGCTTATTTCTGGTTTATTGCTCATTTTGGGAGGAAATAGTAATAGAAAAGGAGACTTTTCATTTCCTGAGAAGCTGAATATATACTAAATAAAATTGCACGTTTGGATGGTGCCTCATTGATGAAATACTGTTTTCTGTTTAATTTTAAAAAGAAACTGAAAGAGAAGAACCAACTGGGAAATTGAAAAAGGAGAAGAAGGAGAAAGGGGAAGAGAGGGGGGGGTGGGCAAACATGGTGCACCATGTAGGTTTTCTCCTATTATTGGGAGCATAAATTCTCTTGTTAAGTACCTTGAAGAGCAATGATGTCATTTCAATCATACTGACTCAACTGTCCGAGTTTGTTCAAGGAGAAAAGCTAATGCGGAAAGTACTGGTCCTGTTCCCTTTTTTAAGATAAGCATTCACTCATCTGAAAGTCCTTACGAGAGGCTGAGAAGTCCATCAACAGAATAAATTGCACGGTCTGTTAACAGAGGCTTCCTCTTTTATATAAAATTAACTTTATCTTTATCAAGCAGTAAAAGGACATTGCAGTTAATGCTCAGCTTCTCCTGTCAGTAGGAGTTCTTAAAACGAAACATATGAAAAGCTGGTCCACCTCTCTTTAGATATGTCATACTCGACAGCACATAGATTAGATAGGTTTTGCATTGGTGCTAGTGGTATTTGCTGTTCCTTAGATTATCTGAGCTTCTGCTTTGTTGCTCGTCTGTGTATGGAATGTCCTTAATACACCCTCTTCATGCTGTTTGGGTCTAAAGACACCTGATAAGCAACTAATACAATGGATGCATTGGATGTTAAACTTTTGTGTCTGAGGTCACATGAAAGATTCTATTTGAGGCATTTGATAAATCTTCTTTACCAGTGTGGTGCAGCCTCTTACAGGCTCACTGGCAGTTTTGACAGTTTTAGCACTCGCTTTGTGCAATTTCAGGGAGACTCCAATACGGTTGATTTCGTTCTCCTTTCTCGGCCACTGAACAGGGAAACAGACACCGGAGTTTCTGATGGACCCTCGCTCTTTTCTCATCATGAGTGCCACTGCAGGCAAGATTCAGTCTAAGATTGACAACTTTGGTATAACATTACGAAATGATAACTGATCTCTTCCTCTTTTTATTTTAACTTCAAATTGTTGTTGGTCTTCAGTGTCATTAGCACAAGTCCGATATCATGGGTAGTGGAAGGGCCCCGGCTAATCCATCACGACTTCTCTACTTCTTTCTGTGAAGTCACCTTGAAGATGACTCTATACAACTCAGCAGATGCTGCTGCATCTGTGCGCATTGATACTATGGATTCGAGCCAGAATGTTGGTGCCCAATCAAGCAATGCGAGTACACTGGCTTCTGGTAATCAAGCAGGTTGGTACAATGTATCATTGGATAGTGAACTTAAAGTCACATCTGATGTTAGTGGGATCCGAATGAAGCCACTATACTCCAACAATGTGTCACCCTTCGTTTGGACTGGTTCAAGCTCAACAAAAGTCCGGCTTCCACCATTGTCAACGCTTGCAATTCCTCTTCAGATTTCTGTATTTTCTCCCGGAACCTACGATCTGTCAAATTATACTCTGCAGTGGAGTGTAGTGCTTTCTGACTATCAAGGAAATGATAGGGAAAGACGACCATCTTCAGGAACTTGTCAAGGATATTCATATTATCTCACTGTTCTTCAGTCTACATAAGATCTTGGTTTAGGAGCTTTGGCTTATTCTACAGGGAGCTGTCAGATTCACTTTTTGTAAGTTATGTACTTAATTTCTTGTATGATATCTTTTGCCACCGGAAGAAGCTCTATCAGCGCAGTGAAGGTAAAGATGAATTCTTTCTTCGTCCATGGAGTAATAAGAACAAATACTTAAGATTTGCCTCCATATTGGATCTTAGCACTAGCAACCGAAGCATTTATAGCAGACACAAATTGTACAAAACATATTTACTGGGACAATTTTGAGAAAACAAAGAAGAAGGTGGTGATATCTCTCTTGTCGTTCTTGAATTATTTTACCCTTTAAATCAACCAGGGAACATTGAAGACACTTCCCTTGATTTAGCATTCATCATGAAGTTGAAGCAATGACGAGGGCAACTATGGGCTACATCTGTTATTTGAATCTGCGGAATGCTCATTCGACAAGTGCAGCAGTCATCTGCTTTGTGTAACTTCATAACGGTTATCTCTATAACGGATTACTTCCAGCATGCTTTGAAGGAGAATGCATATTGTCGAACGCTGGAAGATTGAAGTCGTATTTGTTATTTTTTTTTCTTTAACATGCATTTGTTTTGCCTTCTTATCTTTGTATATGCGGTCGTTCCTGGCACCCTTTCTGGTTTATTATCTTCTTACTTGAACTTGGTTATGTCTGGGCACTTTGTCGTTGTATTATTTCGATTAATGTCTTCGGAGGAAGTTCTTTCAAGTATAATGGCCTGCACAAGACATTGCTTAGATGTGCGGTAGATATCTACGGAGAAGTGAAATCGTTTCAGTCATCTGGATTTCAGATTTTCTGGACCACATTTATTGCATGATTCAAGTTTGCTAAGACTATTTGTCTAGAGGAGACTGGATGATTTTGAAAAGATTGGCTTAAAAATGACCATTTTATATTGTTTAGACAAATACAAATAAATAAATTCATCGTTTATGTAAATATTAAGATATGAAATATTATGCAACATTACTATCAATAATTTATTTTTTAATATTTTGGTAGACTATGAAAATATTTTTCATTTGTTTATTCGTTTTTATAAGCGACACAAGTATTTTTAGAAAAATGTTTTCTGACTCATTTACTTTCCACGAAGGCTTCATTTGTTTTGTAGATAATGAATGAGTTGAAAATAACTACTAGTAATGTTTAGGGTTAATATTATGAAAAATTCCAAACTGGTATATGTGTGATAAATTTATTTCAAATTAAATTTTTTGACAATGAAAAACTTTAAACTTGTATACTTGTGTCAAATTTACCAAATTTACCTTAATTGACCATAAGAGATCTTAAATTGGTATGTTTGTAATAAATTTATCCTAAACTAATTTATTCAATAGGCAAAAACTCGAAATTAGTATTTTTGTGACAATATACTCTTTGTTAAATTGAATTAATATTACAAAAAATTACAAAAATTGTATAGCTATGACAAACGGAAAGTAAAATTCTGTATACTTTTCAACTATTACGTGTAATTTAATTTAGTAATTTAACAATGAAATTTAACGAAAATTAAAATAGGGTAAATTTATCACAATTATACTAATTTGGGGTAAATTCGTCAAAAATGTATTAATTTGGGGTTTTTGATGGCAAAAATTTTGATTTAGTTAAATTTATCATAAGTGTACCATTTTAGAATTTTTCAAAGCATTAACCATTTAAAATAGTTGGTCAATAAAAAAAATGTTCGTTACCAACAACTTTTTAATAATTAACTACTTTTATGAATGATAAAAATATTTTTTATTTATTTAGTTTTGTAGGTGACACATACGGTTATTTTTGGTAAAATATTTTTTTTAATTATTCATTTTTTGCTAAATAGACAAAGTCTTGTATTGTACACATTTTCTTTTGAATCATTTGAACGGGTTGTAATGAGAGTGAATAACACGAATGAGGATTCTAGAAGCATTTGCTATTTTGTCAAAATATTCCTACGGGCTCCAGTCGTGATAATTTAAATATTAATAAAATAAAATAAAAAAACTACTTGCTCAAGGCTTATACGGTCGTTAGTCTCCGAAACCTCGTTTTAAATGAACTTTCTTCGTCCGCTTTCCTGCGACGAAAGCCTCCAAGTCCTTAAAATTTCATTCTTCATCCATGAAAATGGACTCGGTCGAAAGATGACTAAAGTCTTCCTCCCTTAGCCTGCCGAAGAGAAATTGACGAGGCAAGCTCGTTTGACCTCTCTCTCTCTCTCTCTCTCTCTCTCTCTCTAAAGCAGCCATTTGAGAAATTTCAACACGTTCATTCCTGATTGAACATTTCCTCTCTCTTCCCCGCCCCAAACAAAAGGGAGGGATAATCCTTCCCCTCGATCATCATCAAGAATCCTTGCGACATCAGTTTTGCATCCAAATCCGTCCTTGACAACATGAACGACCTCTTGTCCCGCTCCTTCTCTCCCTCCCGCGACGATGGCGACTTCCACAACATCGAGCTGACCGGCGGCGGTGGCGCAGGCGGCAACCTCGACAAGTTCTTCGAGGATGCCGAGTCGATCAAGGACGAGCTCAAGGAGCTGGAGACCCTCCAACGGCGGCTCCAGTCCTCCCACGAGCAGAGCAAGACGCTGCACAACGCGAGGGCCGTGAAGGACCTGAGGGCCCGCATGGACTCCGATGTGGCCGCGGCCCTGAAGAAGGCCAAGGTAGTGAAGGTGCGGCTCGAGGCCCTCGACCGGGCCAACGCCGCGAACCGGAACCTCCCCGGGTGCGGGGCGGGGTCGTCGTCGGACCGGACGAGGACGTCAGTGGTGCACGGGATGAGGAAGAAGCTGAAGGACAACATGGAGGCTTTCAACAGGCTGAGGGAGAAGATATCGTCGGAGTACAAGGAGACGGTGAAGCGGAGGTACTTCACGGTGACCGGAGAGGACCCGGACGAGAGGACGGTGGATCTCCTGATTTCCACCGGTGAGTTCTTCATATTATACTAAAGAAAGAATCATTCCATGCATGCTTATCGTCTCAGCTTTGCCCTAATATTAAAACCGCTCGAATGCTTGGAATCATCTGCATCTCGAGATCTTCGGCCGGGTCAATTCCTTCCATCTTTCCGTAATCCTAATTTACTATTGCAACTTCTTCAACTTAGTTATTTGAAGACACGGTACATCGTTGTCGCGGTCTAGGAATTCATTTGTGGAGAAAAAAGCGACCAGTTAGATGAGAGCTGACATTGTAGCAGCGTAGAATCGACTCGGAGAATTTATTGTTTGACTTTTTTTTCATGGTGACCGTAGGGGGTTAAGGGTTGTTGGAGAGTCCTATATAACATCAGAAGTGTTGGATGGAGGACACGTGTCGTGCGAGAAATAGGATCTAGTTTTGATCATGTTTGTTGTTTAGTCAAGCTGCTAGGCTTAGGGACATCTATATGCCTAGACTACTACAGCTACTCATGAGAAGATATCTTGTTTCGGTGCGGCGTGTTGTTATGTTTGATAGGATCGAAATCGAATGAGGGTTGGTAATCAGACATGCATTATTTTCGAGACAATTATTCAAAAGTTCTGAACCTATTTCTATCAATTGAATTATACGCATTTTAGCAATTTACTAAGTAAGTTTATCCGGCCAATTTCAATCGGAAATCATTGATGTGGAGGTCGATAATATCACGTAAGACGATCGGCGATCAAATTTTAAATTTGTTTAAAAATTGAATTTTTTTTATTTATACTTTTGATTCTTTTCTTCTCTTTTCCTTTTCTTTCTTTCTTTTCCCTTTTTTTTTCCCTAGCAAGTCTAGCAAAGGTTGCCGGGGACCCTCGCCCACGGTGAGCCGAGGCTTCGTGCCCCTCGCGAGGTTTGGGCAAGCGAGGGCTTTGTGGCCCTTGCTTAGATCTAGCTAGGGCAATGAGGGAGAAGGTCAACCAGACCTTGCTTGTGATTAGCAAGGATTGGTCAGCCACCCTCGCTTTACTTGGATTAAAAAAAAGAGAAAGAACATAAAAAAAAAAATAACAAATTTTTAAAAAATTAAAGAAAAAAAATTGTTCACGTTAATGTTGAATGCGTCACGTAGGACGGTTAGCGTCTATATAAACGATTTTTTTAACTATAATTAGTCAGATAAACTCGATTGATAAATTGTTAAAAGATTTTAGGACTCAATTGATAAAATTAAAAAAAGTTCAAAATTGAATTAGTAAAAATGTGAAACATTCGACTTATACTATAGTCAAACCGTCCGCGTATCTTTCTGATCTCGTTTCTTTCTATTCATCAGATTTTTGGCTTTGACTCACTCAAAGGTGAAAAATGGGCTTGATGGGAATATGACTTATTGCCTGATTTTTCCCATGATTTTCAATCGAGCATGACATTTCTGACCATATTAATTGCCATGACACATAAGCCACGTGTAAACACAAGCACTTCTTTTCTCCTCTTTCCGTGTTCCCAGTATTTGGAGTCGCATTTCATGCCTCTCTTCTATTTGTCTCTATATGACTGATTTCTGAGACGGTGACAATTGACAAACGCAAACGTCTTCAATCCGTCCCGAAGTAAAAGCTCTCGACAAAGTGAAAATGAATCCTAGTGTTATTCCTCGTCCCCGTCCAATAACTTCACCATATATTCCCTCCTCTGATCCTGGGAAAATCGGAAAATGTCGCAGGCGAGAGCGAGACATTCTTACAGAAAGCGATCCAGGAACAAGGCCGGGGCAGGGTCCTGGACACCATCCAAGAGATCCAGGAGAGGCACGACGCGGTGAAGGACATGGAGAGGAACCTCAAGGAGCTGCACCAGGTCTTCCTGGACATGGCCGTCCTGGTCCAGTCCCAGGGCGAGCAGCTGGACGACATCGAGAGCCAGGTGGCGAGGGCCAACTCGCTCGTGCACCAGGGGACCGGCCACCTCCAGGAGGCGCGTTGGTACCAGAAGAACTCCCGCAAGTGGACTTGCTTCGGGATCACCCTCGTGCTGCTGATCATCTTGCTGGTCGTGCTCTTCGTCGTACAGCCTTGGAAAAAGTAGCAGCGCCGCCACACGGCGCGAGGACCGACGGCGTTTGGCAGTCTTTTTCCGGAGTCTTGTTTGGACTGTTCCTAGCGTGGAGACGCGTGTGAATATAGAGTGGACCTTTTGGTTTTGAGCATACTTATTCTTTGTGTATTTTCGGGAGATCAACGAATTTCATTGATTTGAACATGTGGGTTACATAAGTGATTTGTTCCTAAATCATGAGGACCTCACCTATGTCTTCTACAAAATTGTCACAAGATGCACAATTTGCTAGCCTAAGGAAAGAGAGGCTGTAGGTATCGAGAGTGAGCATGGTTATATGGTAAAACTTGGAATCCAAGAACCGGATCAATAGGATCAAATTAGGTATCGGGTTCCAAAAAATGAGAAATTTGTTTCGATTGGTAGATTTTAGGTTTTTAGTTCGAGGAACCTTGAACCGGAACCTGGAACCTAAAATAAATTTTAATGTTTTTCTTGATTCAAATATATAATCTAAATGCACTAATTTGAGCTTCTATTTTATGATTGAGACTTTTACTTTATTAATATTCATATTTTTTATATGTCTTTATGGTTAGTGAATTATAGTAACAAGTAGTGATCATTAAGGATTTTAATTCACTACAATCATTTAATTAATAATATAGATGAAATCTGGATAGATCTTGGAACCGACCCTAGAACCTATGACGGGATAAGTCTCGGATTCTAGAGTATGTAAAGTAACTTTCATATTCCAAAAAATGAGGAACCTTTTCTAACAGGAAGGTTCTAGATTCCATGTAAAATCTGTACGGAATCTGGAATTGCTCACCCCTAATCGATATAGGAAAGAATTGGGCATTAGATAATGATCGCCCGAAACTAGCTTTAAATTTGAGGGGAAAACTTTTTTTTGCAACATTTATATAAGTGACACGTAACATGTCAATTTTGTTGGGAAAACATCCCGATAGAATTTTGATGATTCCAAAATTGTCTTTCGTACTAAAATATACTATGATAAGTATAGATGGCGTGTTAGTCTCGTAGATAACAATGTCCCTTTGTATCAACAAAGACGAGAAATTAGTCTGTCACAATTAGGAGAGCAAGCATCTATATGAGTAGTGTTTGATGGTGACTTGAAAGTACCGGAGTCAAGCAAGTGTCTCGAAGGTCTCTGGACACTGATTAAGGTGAAAGGATCATTGATCCTCTTGTAACGTGTCATTCGGTTGGTGTCATCACTAAAGATCGTCAACTCACTCGCCTCCAATCTACACATGTTGATAATGGAGTTATCATTGATGATGGTGAGACATATGTTTGAACATGGCCGTTGATGGTATGGAGCCATTGTCAAACTGGGTTTTGTAGCTAAAATGTTGGAAAAGAAATCAAAAAAGCAACTGGCAGTTTTCTGCGTCAGTGAGGGGACAACTGTAGCAGACTTCATTCTAAGAAAAGAAAATGTCACAAATGATTCCTATAATTTTACTTAATGTGCAATCTCGTTCCTGAACTTTCAATTTGCTCAATTTAATCCCTGAACTATCGATAAATGTCCGATCTAGTTCTTGAATATTTGAAAATTGATCAATTTCGTCTTTCTGTTAATTATAAAGTTAACGGATTTGGGCATTTTGGTCTTTTTCTTTTTCTTTTTCCTTTTTTGTTCTTCTTCTTCTTTCTTCCCTCCGCCGGCCATGGCGGAGCCGGTGGAGGGAAGCTGGTGTCTAGTGTGGGTCGCCTTTGCTGACATCGGGCGAGGGCCGTCCTCACTGGACGCAGGCGAGGGCGGCCCTCGCCAGATTTGGTGGGGGCACCCCTCGCCCGACGCCTGCAGGGGTGGTCCTCGCCTAACGCAAGCGAGGGCCGCCCCTACTGGCGTCGAGCGAGGGAGGCCCTTGCTTGCATTCGGCGAGGATGGCCCTCGCCAGATCTAGCGAGGACAGCCCTGATAGCATTGAGCAAGGGTGCCCTCGCCAGATCTGGCAAGGGCAGCCCAAGCGAGGGCGACCCTCGCCGAACGCCGGCTTCCCTTCAGCAGAGGGAAGAGAAGAGAAGAAGAAGAAGAAGAAAGAAGAAGGAAAAACAGTAACGGAACGACTAAATCGAATATTTATCGATAGTTCAATGATCAAATTGAGCAAATCAAAAGTTCAAGGACGAGATTGTACATTAAGTAAAAGTATAAAGACCATTTATGACATTTTCCCATCTAAGAAACTTGTTGATGTTAAAGTAAACGATTGTATGAGTAATCCTGTCTGGCAAGGGTCTTTTCCCACTCTTAAATGGCTAGCTATGTCTTCTTTAAGGTCTTCAACAAACGAATTGACGACCTCTATAGGAGAGGATCAACGAGCTCGGAAGAAATTGGACAAGAGACATACTGCAATTGTGCTTTACACTAGAAATATCATTTCGTAAAGATTTAATATTGTAATGGCTAATTGTCAAGTGTACAAATATAAGGGCAATTATTGTGTCCTAATAGTGTAAGTTATCATGTGAAAGGAATACTCTTGTCAATTGTAACTTGTAGTGTTGATTACTATTGCATCCAGCCGATATTAAGGCTATTTCTGGAGAGTTGGCATAGGTTTGGAAATAAAATCGAACCACTATAAAATGGCAGTATGATCAATCTTTCTTGTTTATCATTTGCTCTATCTACTCACATCATCACATGCGTTGATATATATCTCATTCTCACCTGGTGCGCTAATTGCTTTGTTATATTCTATGAAAGTTTCTCCATATTTTCATTTAATCTATTCATCCCCTTTCTAAATTGTATTGTTAGTCCCAACAAATTTTATTATTAATCGATTCTTTAATGTACATTCAAATTTAAATTGCTCGATGGGGTACACAATATGTGTGCGACATCAGGCTTTGTTAGTTAAATGAAAGATTGGAAAATGTTTACTATATGCAACACGCACTATAATTTTTCCATAAGGGACAATGCCGGAATTATTGGCTAATGTTTAGTCTGCTCTTTAGAACCTTAACATTGTCCAATTCGTTCATCGTCAATGTATCCCCTTGGCATCTAATGTGGCTATGCAATTCGACAATTGGATCCAACTTTACTAATGTGGATGGTCAATCCTTATGCAGCCACCAGCGAGGGCAATCCTCCACACTAGGCGATGAAGAGCAATATCGCAGCGAAGGACGACTAGCAATGCCCACCTCCCCTTGCATGTTATGACTTTTCATTTTGCTTTTCAATTAAAATTTCATTAATGGTTATAACCACGCGTAGATGTCAATAAAGGTGAGCTTGTGACTGTGTTGTATTGCCATGTCATATATATATATATATAGGGCCAAATTGATGAAAAGGACACAATCGGCTCAACTAGAAGAGTGAAAGGATCGAATCGAACATAATTCATCTTCAAAAATCGAGTTGAATTTTGATCTAATATAAAATAATAAATCTAGACATTGCCGCTTCTCAAAATTCATAGGCATATATTCAACTGCGATATAATTATGATATAATTAACAGCTCAATTGAAAATATGCAAATAATGAACAAAATCGTTATTAGAAAAAAAAAATCGACGGACGAAACATCAACGACTTTGCTGCTTATATCAGCGGTCGAGCCAACTGTTTCGCTTCTTCTCAGCTACGGCCATGGCGACGATGCGGATGATAGGCAAGTCAACTGGTTTTTTCTTTTCTATTCTTTCCTTCCTGAAATGTCGATTTCAATTCATTCTCTTGCATTCCACCATGTCAAATGGAGACATCCTCACTCTCTTCTCGTTCTCTCTGGCCTTCAAAAACAGATATCGCCGTCAACTTCACAGGTCAGGCATTTCGTCGAACACTTGTTGGGCCGTGTCTGAAATTGCCGGCAGTCGATTCTTTCGTACCCCATTTGTGAAATTGGTTTTAATTTGTTCCTGTTTCGTGATCTGAGTGAGACAAGAAAAAAAATTCGATGCAGATGGCATGTTTAAGGGAATCTACAACGGGAAGCAATGCCATGGGCCTGACATTGCCACGGTGCTGAACAGAGCCTGGAGCGCCGGTGTTGATCGGATCGTCGTGAGTATATCGCTCGCCTTTCCTCAGATGAATTTGAATGTGTTGGCAATCAGAGTTCAATTCTGTGTGGGTACTGTCCATTAGGGTTGGTTGGGTTAGATGGAAAGTTCTCGGCAATGGTGGAGGTTATTGAGCCAGATTAGTCTAATTGATGTCCTCTTGGACTTCGAAGATCTAATCGGCATTGGAGTTGGGAAGGCTGTACCATATGGAGTTTGGATAGCTCTCTTTTTGACATTTTGCTGGGAAAGTATCCCATTGAATAGTTGAGCAAGGAGTTTGGCAAGTGATTTCCTATGTGGTTAATGGCAAAGCAAAGACCTAGTTAAGGTCATCGTTGCTTCTTCCTTGTGAGGCTACTTTCAACGAAATCTTAAGCATTGTAAACTTGTGACAGTGTTGTCTTCCTAAATTGCATGAAAAATAAATTGTTTAATGCCCGTGTAATTTTCTTTCTTCGAATAAATGACTGCCTCCTTATAAAAATGATTTAGATGCTTTCATTGGTTGGCTTGTCATGGATGAATTTGGTGACTTCAGGTGCTCATGCTAGTTAAGAGATTGTAGGGTTGTGTTTTCTGAATGGGAAAGAGGACTGTTCTCATTGTCCTTTTTAGGTCAGTATTGGGGTCCCGGAGAGGATTGTTCGTTGGAAATAGTTTAGGTTCAAGGTCAGCGGTTTCCTACTTAACCCACACGGTTTCATGAACGGGACTTGGACCGGTTATGCTGTTATATACAGTACATAAAACGTATCAAATCACTGGCACAGTTGCTGCCTCTATAAAAAGTTCATCTTCTTTTCTATCAGATAATTAAGAAGTTACAAAATAGCTGAAACTTATTATTGTTGCAGGTGACTGGTGGGTCACTTAAAGAATCAAAGGAAGCTCTTGCAATTGCAGAAACAGATGGTCTGTGAGCTTTATTGGAAAGACAAAATTTCCTTTTGTATTTAATATATGAAAGCTCGTTATTTATACCCAAGGACTTAGAAACTTCCAACTTTGTACAGAAAGTATCTCCACCCTTTTCACCTTGTTTCTATGCTTTGATTGATGTTGGGCTTACTCATTTGATATATTAATAATGTCAGGGAGGCTTTTTTGCACTGTAGGAGTACATCCAACTAGATGCGGGGTATAATACCATCTTTTAAATTTTTATTGGTTCTTATTTCCAGAATATCTTGTTGAAAAGTTCTGATTTTAGGCATGTTGATTTCTCTTCAGGAATTTGAAGAGAGTGGAGATCCAGACAAGCATTATCAGTCTCTTCTATCGTTGGCTAGAGAAGGCATACAGAAAGGAAAAGTGAGCCCAATTTTTTTGTGATATGTCCATAAAGTGAACCGATAATGCCTTAGCACATTTCTTAACACCGGGGATACCTTAAATGAAGGCTTTTCAAATAAGCAAAAATGCAAGAATTTTCTGCATAAACATTGATTCTTTTGTTTTGCTCATTGAATGGAGAACTTTGCTTATATAGAGACCTGCCAACTTTGATCGGATTATAGTCAGTTGCCGTGTTATGTAGTCCTTCACTTTCTATCACAAATATGATTCTCAAAATACTTTAAACTATTTGGCGGTATAATGATGTTCTAGTGTCCAGGATATATTCACTTGCTTTTCAATAACATTATCTTGTTTATAGAGAACACTTATAGTTTCATTTTCTACTAGCTAATCTGCATGCTGATGTATAGGTTGTAGCAATTGGTGAATGCGGATTGGACTATGACAGGCTTCACTTTTGCCCTTCCGAAATTCAAAAGAAGTATGTAGTCAGTGAGGTGAAAACTTTGTTTTGTTTTATAAGTTTTGCCCATCTCTTTATTGCTAGTGATCCCTTTAATTGACAAACTGATTCTTCTTAAACGTCTTTCTCAAAAATAGGTACTTTGAGAAGCAGTTTGAATTGGCATGTGCTACTAAGCTTCCTATGTTTCTCCATATGCGTGCAGCTGCTGATGACTTCTGTGAAATCGTGGAGAGAAACAAGGACAGGTGCGATCCTAGATGCTCAATGAAATGGACCTGTTTGGGGATGGCTGCATGTGCCATTGGCAATGTATTTTGTCTTCTGTTGGATACCCCTTATTCTTTCCCTTCTCAATCCCTTTATGTTCCAATGATGGGATATGCAATTCTCTTCTTTCTGTTTTTATGTCCAAATATGAAGTAGACAATAACAACTTATGAACCAGAGAAATAGCAAGTGTCTGTTACTCAATGATCGTGGGCTTTGATTGACCATGTCTATCTTATGATGAAATGACATATTTAATAAGAGTATGTAATCAACAATTCTTAGTGTTAGTCTGAAAATTGATACATTTCTCCTCCTTACCTAGACTTAGACTTGGGTAATCAGAACAAGGTAAAGATAGAAAAATGAATCATGGGCATTTAGTCCACTCTCATATTTTCCTTAAGGTGTGGGTTCTTGTTGAAGTCATTTTTTTATTTAAAGAAATTGTGGAATCAATATTTGGAAGTTTTAGATCAGGATAATAATAGCGTGATTCCTAAGATGCAACTGCAGCTTCAGAAAACTAAATGTTTACTTCAATTTAAGGATCAGATTCATCCGACAAGGAGATTGGAGCTTCTGCTTTTTACCATCTTTCTAGAAACCCTCTCACCCCATAAAAATAAAAATAAAAATTCATTTGGTCTTGATTTCACATGCTGCCACATAATTCTTCTCTTTCTTTTCTCTCATCTGAATTTTTTGAGACTGCATCAGTTATGGCAAGAGCATGCTGATATAAAGAAGAGACTGCATCTAAAAACAGGAAAAGTTTAACTTTCATTTTATGGTTAAGGGTGGTGTGCTTTTTGGCTTTGCATTTGATAGGCATGAAAGGGACATAGCCTGATGCTGTGATCTAGATTTTGAGTTCCAACTTTCAAAATACAATATCACGATCAATGGACATTCTTTATCAGCTTGTCACGTTCTGTTCAAATTTACAGGAGAAAAACTGTTGTATATACGTAAGGTTGTTTATCATCACTTCTCTTTTCTCTATGCCAAGCGAACTTATGTCATTCCTGTAAATATCTGTTTAAGGTTTTTTAGTGGTGATAGGCCTGGTATCTTATCTTTTAGTCGTCTGTTCAGAAGAATAATTTTTAATATATGATGTTTCCGTCTTCAAAGCAGTTTTACAGCTGGGGTGGCACATTCATTTACAGGGAGCGCCGAAGATCGTGATAAACTTCTTTCCTTCAGTAATATCTATTTAGGTGAATATAGTTTTTACCCCATCCTAGACTATCTTTCTCCATGAACACAACTTCCTGTGCACATCTCTATGATTATTTAGCTAATTATTTTGTTTGAGATGGATATATCTTATTATTTTGGTCAACACTTCACCAACCATACTTTTCATATTATGACGTAATTGGAGATGTAACAGCAAAACGAAAAAAATAAATGGGGGCTACAACTGAGAATATTTGAAGTGAGAACAGAAAAATTCTAGGGTTTCAGAGAAATTAATAATATTTAGAAGAAGAAAACTAACGACAGAGGGACTTAAAGAAAACTAATGACAGAGGGACTTAAAGACCTACATATATTAGGGTTGCAGATTTAACATTATCTTGACTTTTTTATTGGGCATAAGTAACTCCTAATCTCAGTCATAAGACTCATTAAAAGTCACATGCCTATCACATGACGACTTATATACCTAATAACATAAGAAATACTAAATATAGGAAAGATAGACTTAAACTGCTAATATAGATTTATATGCTCCTGCATCAATTGTGAAGATTTACATAAGTTGCAATCATCTAAACAGATGGCACTCTGGCACAAAGTAGTCTCTGAAAATGATAAGTTACCACTCTGTCTCCTTATTCAAGAAGTATGAGACGGAAACGTATGGTGGACAAATACTATGGAATGGTACTTTAAAACCAAGAGAGATGAACATCAAATTTCGTGGACCAATAAACTGGACAACCTTTCACTGTAATCATCTTGTCCATTTATAACATATGCTGCTTGGTGGTGCTTAAGGCTTCCGATGGCGTTCTGTCGTGAGAATTCTACACTTAGTACACTACACTGTGCTTTTTGATTGGACACAGTTTGGTGATACTGTTGCCTTGTCATGTATCCAGGGTGGGTGGGGTTGATGTTGATGAGAGAAAGGTCCAAGTGGAGATGTAGGTAATAGATTAGCTCTCTTGTTTCTAGGGCTAGGATTGCAGTGCGAGGGATATGCTTATTTCTGGTTTCTGATGTGCTTACTCGGTAGCAATGTAAAAGTTGAAAAGACTTTTAATTCTACAAGTCCAATTGTTTGTTGGTTACCAAATGAAGTATGATAGGAATACTAAGTTTTTGTTGAAGGTTGAATGGCATCGGCAAAAGAAAAAGTTGTTGGTCTTTCATAGCACTCTTTTTTCCATTTCTTTCTGTAAGGTTATTGATGGTTAAAAATGCTGTTACATACAATCTCCATGTTGGCCCCCTTTGTAAATGGAGCAAGTCTTTACCCAATCAAATTTAAGGGAAAGTATGCCTTTCAGGACTCAGGAAAAAAAGTATGCAGGTAGATGCTAGCTTTAGTCATGGCACATGGTCAAATATCTATAACCATTGCCGTGACAGGTTTTTGTGGGTACTTAAATACTGCATATTAATAAAGCAACTACTCCACTTATTGGGGTTACCTCTACCAAGTGTCTTTATTGTGTTCTATGTGCTAGAACTGTCCATTAACTTTAATACGACGGCAGTATTGTATTTTCTCTTCTCAGTTTTGGTTTCCAATGCCTAACTAGGTGTCAATGGTTGCTCTCTGAAGACTGCTGAGAATCTTGATGTTGTTCGAGGGATTCCCCTTGAAAGAATGATGATTGAGACAGATTCTCCATATTGTGAAATAAAGAGCACTCATGCTGGCATCAGCTACGTTAAGACTCTGTGGCCTTCAAAAAAGAAAGAGAAATATGATCCGGTGAGCACTGTTAAAGGGCGGAATGAACCTTGCTTAGTTCGGTGAGTGTTTTTGGTTTACCGTGTTGCTATATGCTGTGTTAAACTTATATTGGTCATTTGTAATATAGAGAGGGAGAAAAAGAGTGACAAAATGAAATCTCTATTATTTTCTTATCGTTGGTTGTGAGATAAATGCTCGAAGACCGACCACTGGGCAGAGCACAACACTGCCAGTGCCATATATCATTTGGTCTGTACATCTTTGACCAATTTCTTCATAGCTAGGCTTGACAAAATGATTAGTGGAGCTTGAAAGCTTTTGTGTGCATTGAATTATGTGCTTCCTGAAAGATTCTTGTCCATAAAAGGAAGAAAGACACAATTGAAGCTGACCCAATGAATTCCTGTATCATTATTGTCTATGCAAGAAAGACTCACAAGGTCAGCTACTGAAAATTTGTGACTCCTGGTAATATTTGTGTGCGCCTTTGGACGAATATTTCCCTTGACATATTAACTTTTATTCGATATGTGATCACTAAAACCATTCATTTTGTGGCACTTTATTGACATGACAAAATTATTCTTTGAATAAGGTCACAGAGTTTCTAATGGTTTATTCCCTGTGTCTGCTGTTTGTAGACTTGATATATTGGTTCTTGCCTTTTTCTAATGGGTAGTCATACCTTGTTGACAGATGTAGCTTCACTTTTTCTTCTCTTGTTATGGTTGTTCTACTCGAGCTATGGACAGTTTTATCTGGTCAATTATTGTTGTGTACACCCTGATCCCACCCACCTCTCCTTTTCCAATTGGAGGCTGGTGCATGTTGCCTTTTAGTTAGAAATCATAGAACTGCTCATTTTAGTAGGAGTGTTCTTGCAACCGAGTAGCAATAAGTAGAAATGCAGAACGAATTAAAAAGGTCCCCTTTGATTGTACCCCCGACTAAATTCTGTTTTGAGATACGTTGTGTATCATGTGCTATGACTACTGCTTTAGTTTCTTTTTCTTTGGTCCAGAACTATAACTTTATTGATATTTCCTTAGTTGAAGCTAAGGATATTTTCTTCATTTGCTTTACTCTCTTTATATCTTCACAATTTTTAATAATCTGTCTCTTATCTTACTAATTCTCAGTCAAGTTCTGGAGGTGGTTGCTGGCTGCAAAGGTATTGAGGACATAGATCAGCTGAGCAAGACATTGTATCATAACACCTGCAGGTATCTCGGTTTGTCATTTTGGATGAAGTATATTTCGTTCTGGCTTATTCAATATGCTTCAATGAAAGTCCCTGCTTTCTAGTTTGGTGGATCGTCAACTCTCCTTTTCCCCCTCCTTTTCTGAGAACGAAATTCATTCCATACTGCCTCCATTCAAAATCTTTTTAAAAGTGGACGTCCACCAGTTCTGACTATAGGACTTGGAGTTGCATTGTGGAAGCTCACACCTTGTAGCTACTAGCTACCTAATTCTTGATACTGAACTGTGTTGTATCTTGTCCAGAACAGTTACTCTTCTAAATTTTCATGAAATTTTGCCCGTGCAATTCCTGCAGAGTTTTCTTTCCTCAAGATCTGGACACCACGGCAGATGCTCTTCTTACTGGCAATTTGGAACCTGCTGAATGACCTCAAACATAGATTCGTTGAAGTCTTGCAATTTTCTCCCCATACAGTGAACATTGCTGCTTCAACGTGATTTCTGAATATATTTATTCAAGAAATGCATGTCAGTGCTGTCGAAAGCCTTCGTGTTGGATTAGTTGTAATCACTCACACCTTTTAAACTGAATCCAATGAGTTCTCTCTCCGGATATGATTCAATTTAGTTATATTTGACGGCACCAGAACAATATATTACAATGACGAAACAGAGGTTTGAACTGTAGTTAAGTTCTTCCTCTATTGCTCAATTTTGGGACGTCAAATTCTCAGAACGTCTGTTTCTGTTTTGGTCCCGATTTGCTAATCTGAGTTAAGAGAATGGACCCGATCAAACAAAGAGAAAAGAAGGGAAGACTGACCGGATGAATAGCTAATATTCTTTGTCTAGGTGTCTGTGTCTTAATAGAAAAATGGACAAAAATGCCTGAAACTTTGGTTTCTACTTAGATGCTTCGGCAGTAGAAGGTGTTGACGACTTTTCAAGCAAAAATGGTTGTTTTTTATTTGATGATCCGTGTTCAAACCGGATATTTGACTTCACGTTTACACGGTAGATCAATCACCTAAAACAAACTATTTTCCTATCAGACCTATCACGGCCATCGTCTCTAACTCAAGAGGGTAACATTAGTTACGTGGACTGATGCTCCAACTCTAGGCATTAACGATGGATATGGCATATTGGCATGTGAGAACAGAGTGCAACGGTGCAGCAAAACATATATTTACATGGCGCAGGAAGTTGTGAACATCCAAGGTGCCATCCATTAAGACAAGGATTCGGTTGAATTTTCTGTCTCAGAACGTGTATTGACTTGTTGAGAACGATCAGCGAATTCTTCCATGTGACTTTTCCCTTAGCCTGACGAAGAGAAGTTGACGAGGCAAGCTCATTTGACAATCTCTCTCTCAAGCAGCCGTGTGAGAAGAAATCAACTCGTTTCTCTCTCTTCCTCGAAACCATTTCGTCCAATATTCACAAAATATAATCTCTCATGCAACGCCCTTCCCAACACGTTCATTCCGGATTACACTTTCCCCTCTCTTCCCTTCCACGAGCAAAAGAAGGGAGAATCCTTCACTTAATCATCGTCATCTATCACAGTTCGTAAGTATTTGCAGCATAAATTTTTGAACCCAAATCTGTCTGTCGCACCATGAGCGACCTCTTGTCTGGCTCCTACTCTCGCCTCCACAATGGCGGCGACAGCCACGCCTTTGAGCTGAGCTCTGATGGCGGTGGTGCCGGCATCAGCCTCGACAGGTTCTTCGAGGATGCTGAGTCGATCAAGGACGAGCTCAAGGAGCTGGGGAGCCTCCAGCGGAGGCTCCAATCCTGTCACGAGCATATTAAGACGCTGCACAACGCCAGGGCCGTGAAGGATCTGAGGGCCTGGATGGAATGGGACGTGGAGGAGGCCCTGAAGAAGGCGCATGCGGTGGAGAAGAGGCTCGAGGTCCTCGAGCGGGCCGACGCCGCGAACCCAAACCTTCCTGGGTGTGGGGCGGGGTCGTCGTCGGACCGGACAAGGACGTCGGTGGTAGACGGGCTGAGGAAGACGTTGAAGGACAACATGGAGGGATTCAACAAGCTGAGGGAGAAGCTGTCGTCAGAGTACGAGGAGACGGTGCAGCGGAGGTATTTCGCGGTAACCGGAGAGAAACCGGAGGAGATGACTGTGGATCTTCTGATTTCTTCTGGTGAGCTTCGTTCTTTTATAAAGAATCATTCCATGCATGTAATGCGATAATCTATGCATGCTCGTAGTCTCACATATTTACAATTCTACTTTCTTAGTTAGCATCTGGATGATAGTTAGCTGGACATGATTACTGTCGGAGATTTATTAAAGTTAGTTGAATCTTATAATGATGTACATAGACACATGTCGCGTGCATGTAAAATAGGATCTAATTTTAATCATGTTTTTTGTTTTTTGTCTAGTTGCTAAACTTGTTATATCTATGTGCTCTAGAAAATTATCGAAAAAGTCCTAAACAACCTATTGCAATTGTACTAATCATTCATAAATTTTTTGATTTGACCAATTTAATCCTAAACCATTTGATAATTGGCTGATTCAGTATGTCCATTCAATTTTGACTAGAAATTGCTAACTTGGACGTCAACCATCTTACATGGCAACACCGATGTTGACGTGAGCAATTTTTTTTTTTTTGTTTAATTTATTACTTTTAATTATTATATATATTTCATTGTAGCTTTGTTAGTGGGTGGGTTGGCAAGGGTCGATCCTCATTGGCCATGAGCGAGGCCTAAATTCACCAAATCTGACAAGGTCGTGTCTAGCCCAAAGAAGCTCGAGGCCTCACCAGAGGCTTTGAGGGCGGCCTTGCCCATGAGGGTGACCCTCGCCAAAGGCCCTTGGCGAGCGCCTAAGCCTCGCTAGTGGTTAGGCAAGTCACAACTTTGTTGGATCTGGCGAGGTCAAACCTCACCAACTAGATTCGGTGAAGGCAAGCCTCACCAACCTAGCCTCTGGCAATGTTTACCCCACCTAGCAACAATGAGGTTGAGCCTTGCTAGCCTAGCCGCAGTGAGCCGACCTCGCCCAACAACAAGAAGTGTCTTCGACATCTTTGCCGGCCACAATGAAAAAATAGAAAATAAAAAATTACTAAAATCATCCATGTCCACAATTTTTAACTAAAATTGGCCAAATTGACTAAATTGGTAAATTATCAAAATAGTTAGGATTAAATTGACAAAATTAAAAAAATTAGGATTGAATTGATAGAATTGTAATAAATTTATGACTTTTTTAGTAATTGCCTGCTTCGCATCATCTTTGTTTCTTAAGCATAGGCATATACAAGAGAAAACTAGTAATGATGTCTAGCCTACAGTTAAGAGGCCTATACTAGGAAAGAGAACAACCATCCCCCACCTACACATCCTAAATATGAATCTAGCATGGAATCCTTCGTCCCGCTCGAATAACTTCATGATCTTTTTACTCTTCTGATCCCGAAAGACCGTAAATGCCACAGGCGAGATCGAGACGTTCTTACATAAAGCGATCCAGGAACCACGCCGATCGGAGAAGGACATGGAGAGGAACCGCAAGAAATCCCTCCGCCAGATCTTACTGGCCTATATTTTCGCAGTGCTCATCGTGTTGCTGATTACGCTCTCAGTGGTTAAACCTTGGATTTAGTAGGCGGCGCCGCCACACGAGGGCCGCGGCGTTTGGTGTCTCTCTCTCGGAGTCTTGTTCTGATTGTTCCTGGGGTGGATGTTGCTTTTGGTTTCAAACATAGTTATGCTTTATTGATGTTTTCTAGGTCAATGAATTTCATTGATTAGTTCATCTATGTTACATAAGGTGGTGAGTTCCTAAATCATGAGGAGGAACTCTGTCTTCTCAATACAATTGTCACAAGATGCACATTTGCCTAAAAAATTTATTATATTTGCCTCACTAGAAGACTTGGCATTAGATAATTAGAAATCTTTTTGTGTAATACTCATATCAAATGACATGTGATATAATATGAGTTTCAATAATGCCGTTGTTTGGTATCTTCAGTGGACATCAAAACACTACGGCTTTTCCACAAAGGACAAAGTCAAAATTTGTCTATGGACCGTCGACTGATGTTTGGTTTGGTCTTTAAACCTTAGCATTTTCTTAGATTCAATCATTGTTGTCTTGTAATCGAACTTTGTTCATCACTCTAGTTAATTTGATCCTGTTGGCATGCGATGTAGCAATGCAATTTAAAGACGGGTTTTGCTAATGTGGCAATTTCTGGATAACCATATGTCAACGAAATTCAAAAATAGAAAAGAAAAGACGGAAAGACTCGGGGGTGTCTCCGACGAGGGCAGTCGACCCTTGCGCAGCCATTGGCCAGGGCAGTCACCACACTTGGTGGTAAATCCAAATCCAAGTAAGGGCAAGTAGGTCATTAGTGCGAAGGACGAATGGCAATGCCCCCACCTCTCCCATGTGTCAATTTTTTCGTTTCATACTTTCTGACATCATATATCAACCGGACCAAATTAATGAAAAAGATGAAATCGATTCGATTGGAAGAACAAAAGGACCACATTGAACAAAATTAAATTATAAGATCAAGTTAAACATTGACCAAATGAAAAATGATTAATTTAGACATTGTCGTTTCTGGCGATATTGACCCAAAGTAATTTTGAAGTCAGAGCATTTTTAGTATTCTTTTTTATTAGTAAGCTTGGTTGTATGTGATCACTAACAATCTTTCGAAGATTGGACTGCAGCATCAGCTTATGCCCTGATGACTGCATTCGCCGGTGGGACCAACCCGTGAATTGAGAATTGAGTTTGGAAGAAACGCTCCTGTGCTGGAGACATGGCGGTGAATTCATTGAAGGTCGCCTGAATTTCCTCGACTTCCTGTTTAACAGTGTCAATTCCATCGCAAGACCACGGCAGATCAATCACCCAAAACAAACTATTTTCCAAGCAGAACTATCATGGGCATCGTCTCTAACTTCAGACAGATATAACCAGTAATAGGGACTGATGCTCCATCTTTAGACATTATTTGAGAAAACATGCGAGAACAATGGATATGGCACTACGGCATGCGAGAACAGAGCGCGACAGCGTGGCAAAACTCTAAGGAAGTTGTGAACATCCAAGCCTCCAAATGCACATCTCTCTCTCTTAAAATAAATAGATTCGGTTGAAGTTTCATTCTCAAAACTAAGTGTTCAACTGTTGAGAACAATTAGTCAATACTTTCATTTAACTGCTCAACACCAAAACTATGCAGGACCGCTCACAATCCGGCTACATCATAGCAGACTATCCGCGCATATAACTACAGTGTACGTACATCCAAAAATCAAGTAATCTCTAGGGCCACCGAGCTTTATATTCACCATCTTTGAATGCCCCGGCACAGAGAACTTGAGTTTGGCAAGTGGCTGAGTTGTAGAGTTACAGGGCTAAGCATGAGACAAGGATCTCCACAGTCCTCTCCTCCAATTCCTCTCGTGCTGCCTCAGTACTCTACAGGTATTTGGAAGCCAAAACTTGTTAAATTTGCTCAGCTGCTGATGCTGGAAAGCAATTCGCTGCTGTCGAGGTTGTTCGCGGCATTTCTGTTCAGAGAAGTAGGAGATGCTCTGTCCGCTGCCAAATTTAATCGTAAGGGCCGGCCTTCCACCTCCTGATTCCCATTGTAGCCAAGACAAAACAAAAAGAAACATGGCTAGTCAGCAAATATTTAAGGACTAAGGCTTGGTCGTTAAACATGAAATGTTGAGAAGTAGCATTTACCACACTAAAGTTTATTTTTTCCAACAAGAAAAGAACAATCATATGGTGTCACCGTTCTTTAGCAAACGCTTGCCAAAATACCTTATGCAGTTATGTTATATTAAGGTAAATGGTTGCAATAGGCATATGAACAAACTAACCCTAGTGCATGTTCTCATACGAATGCCCTATCACTGCCAAATTGCTAAAAAATTAAGTGTCAAACCAAACTCAAATATCTCATGCAAAGCCTTATTAGCAACTATATGAAGATAAAATTGGCACCATAATAGGGTACAAACTGTAGCAATCCCTAACAAGAATGTGGATTTTCAGTCAGTTCAATGCATCTTACCGCTCCGTTCATGGCATCCAAAGCCGACTCCACAGCCTCTGCAGATTCAAAGGAGATAAATCCAAATCCTCGGGATTTTCCAGAATTGCGGTCATATATAACCTTTGCACTCAACAAGCCTGGCTGGTTGGCGAATGCATCTCTGAGACCTTCGGAAGTGAGGCCCCACCCAAGGTTTCCTGCATAGAGTTTGTGGGGGCTATCCACAAAGCCACGGTTGCTATTTCTGATCCTCGGCCCCATTACTTCCCTTTCACCTCCTTTTGGCACTTCAGGGAAGTTTACCTTGACTGTTCTGCCGCCAACTTGCTGTATGAACATGACGAAAAAGAAAATAACATTAATTTTCTTCGTCTAGCAAACTAGCCCACACATCATTTCAGTGCCGCAGACTTCAACAATATACGAAAGAAGAAGAAAGAAGCAAACATTAAACCCCACAACACACTACCACCAGAGCGAAACCAACTCTCCAATAGATGCATACATTGAAGCAGCCTTCACCATCTCTATCACAAAGATTACTTTGGAAATGCTCGATAAACAATTAATACAGGTTAGTTATCAATGCTAATAATAGTTGGGAAAGGGTGAGCATTTAGCAATACAAGACCAAACACATGAATTTACACTATGCTCGGCGCATTCAATTTCCGAATTTACAAAGGCTCATAAAAAAGTCACCACCAATACAAAAATGGATCAGTCAGCCTAGACTGATTTAATATCCAACAAGTCCTATGTCCAAATTAACACACCAATCACTGCTGCAAGCAACTTCTAACAATTATGGTTGCATTGATAAAACAACCATGTTATTTCATCTAAAGCAAAAACAGTAATTATTGGGCCATCATTGATGGAAAAGCCATCTCATTCAGCTACAGCAGACTATCTACCAGAGCAGGCTCCAATTCTTCGTGAAGCAGTTCACATTGGCTAGTGTTCAACAGAACGCAAGAAACGACACGAGTGACGGGGCCACAAACAGGGCAACATCTATTTCACAGTTAAGGCCACAATTCAATTCATGCATCAAGAACCACTTTGATGGTCATGTATTTGGGTGGGAATGCTTACAGATCCATCGAACATCCGAATAGCCTCCTGAGCTTCTTCCACACTCCCCATGGTAACAAACGCGAAGCCCCTGCTCCTATCCGTCACTCGATCATAAACAACCTGAAACGACCCAACCATGACCACCAAAAAAGAAGAAGAAAAAAGTCAATTTTGAAGAACCCGGTAACCAAAAATCTTCAAAACATAAGAAAAATAAGCAAACAACAAAGAGCCGAAATGCAACACAAAAGCAGAAGGCGACGAACCTCCACGTTTATCACACGCCCGGCCTCCTCAAAGACCTCAGCCAACTGGGAAGAATTCATGGAATAAGGCAAGTTCCCAACGTACAACCTCCCACCCGAAGAACCCGAGACTCTCCTCTCCTCCCCGCTCTCCTCTCCCTCCCCCTCTCCCTCCTCTTCTTCGCCCGCGCTCTCGAGCAGCTCCTCCGCCTCTTCCGGGCCCTCTTCCTCCGACCCCGCGGCGCCGTCTTCGGCTTCGAACCCGTCGAACGCAGCCGAAAGGAGGCGTTGGCGAGGGACGGAGGTGGGTGGTTTCAAAGAGCCGAAGACGAGGGCCGAGGATTTGAGGGCGAGGAGGAGGCGGAGGGCGGGGGGTTTTGGCGGGAAGTGGGAGGGAAGCGAGGCGTGGGGAGGGGGGAAGAAGAGAGCAGAGGAGGGGGCCTTGTTGCCGAGCGACGGAGGAGCAGCCGCGGCCATGGACAGCGATGAGGTCGACATGGAAACGGAGGAATTCGGAGGAGGAAGAAGAAGAAGAAGGAGAAGATGATGATGCACGAATTCTGGGTAAATGGCAGAGATAAGATATCCCCTGCTGTCTTCGTCTATGCTCTGTAGCGAGAGTGACACTGATGGATAAGGTTTGCCCTTTCTCTCTCTCTCTCTCTCTCTCTGGAAATGATATTCCCATTTTCCTACTAATTGACCAATTCAAGAAAGTTTTGGCTGGTCAAATTGACTGATGGCATTAATTTTATTTTCCTTTCTTTTTTTCTTGCCCGTTTTGTAGAATTGAAATGAAAGGCTGAAAATTTAAGTAACAAATCTAGATTGTTGATGATTTCTTTTTCTTTTCTTTTTCTTTTTTCTTTTCCTGCTTTTGGTCATTTAATTGTTGATGACTTCAAGGGCCCAGCATAGAATCAAAAGTTGTTTAATTATAACTGAAAATTAAATTAACATTATTAATCCCTCGCCAAACATTAAAAAAGAGACTAATGCCACAAAAAGAAAATCCTAAAATGATATGTTTATGCTACATCTGCCTAAACTAATTCGTGTTATTAAAAACTCCCAAACAAATATAGTCATGCCGCATTTAACCTAAACTAGGATGAGCATGATTGTAAAGTAAAATCAAAACCTGAGAACCAATCTATTTTTAGGTTCTGGGATATGCAAGATAGGTTTCGGGTTAAAAAAAAAAATTGAAAAATCTATTGTAACTAGTAGATTCTAGGTTTCAAGTGAAGCCAAGAACTTAAAACTTGGAACCTAGAATAAGTCTTCTGTTTATATTTTTGCGCAATCCTACGACATTCTATGACATCCAATTATGAGTGCGTAATCTAAAATCACTAATCTAAATTTCTATGATGTCCATGATTAATATTTTTATTTTATTAATATTTCATAAACCTTGTGTCTAAATATGCAATCGTTTAATTAAGAGCACAAGTAAAACTTAGGTAGACCCTGAAGTTTGTGATAACATTAGTTATAGGTTATTGGATATGTAGGGTAAGTTTCAAAAATTAAGAAACTATTCCATCATATAGCTTAACCACTAACCCTTAACCCAAACCAATTTTTAGAGAAAATTCTAAATAAGAACATGAAATGAACATTATTTCAAATAAAAGCATAAAATGCCATCATTTTCTCAAATAAGGGTCTGACGTGAATTTTATTTTAAATAAGGATTTGAAGTGGTCATATCAATTTCAAAGAAAAGCCTCAATGCACTATTTGATAAGGGCAATTTTTTCTTTTTGTTTTTTGATTTTTTTTCCAAAAAACAAACTAATTAAAATAAAAAAATAAAAAACATGAGGGAGGACTCTCTCTTGCCTGTGGCCACCGCCCCTTCATTGGTGGGGTGGCGGCGATGGCCGGCAAGGTCGCCGGCACCTAGATGAGGGCTAACGACCCTTACCGACCGAAGGTGAGCCCTTCACTAGAGGTAGGAGAGGGCGATGACCACTCCAAAATCTGGGCGAGGGTCGCCCGCCCTCGCTCAAGCAAGCGAGGTCCAAAGGTGCTGGGCAAGGGCCATCGATGCTTACATGAGGGCCAGCGACCCTCGCCCATATTTGGGAGAGGGTTGCAACCCTCTCACACCTCTATCACCACCCTTCGCCTCCAATCGGTGAGGGTTGTCGGCCCTCCCCCGCGCACCAGCAACCTCGTCGGCCAGTGTCGCCGTCCCACCGACAATGGGGCAATAGCCACAAGTGAGAGGAGCCCTTCTTGCCTCTATTTTTTAAAAAAGTTTAAGTTTTTTTTTTTAAATTTTTAATCTAATTTTCAGACAAAAAATTTAACTTGTGTTTTGATGAAAATACCTCTCGATCAACTGGAATTTTTTGTTTATCAGTGAGGTTAGACCCTTATTTAAAACAAATATAGCTAGTTCAGGTCCTTCAAAGCGATATAACCACTTTAGACCCTTATTTTAAATAAGGGGACTTCCAAGTCCTTATTTGAGAACATAAGTATACTTCGAGCTCATATTTGGAATTTTCCGTAATTTTTTTGTCACAAATTTTTTTTTTAATTAGTACATCCGTACAACATTTACCAAAAATTAATATATTTGTGCCATATATATCCTAAATTATGATAAATCTGAGTTTGAAGTAAATGTGGAAAGAGTGCACCAATTTAAAATTTTTTGTAATATAATATGTGTCAAATGTATCGGTTTGGTAGTTTTGGTGACATAAAAGTTGAGAGAATTACTAAAAAAAAATTCATAAACTTATTATAATTGTGTTAATTTAATCCTAAACTTTTTTTTTTTTTTTTTACCAATTCAATTCTAAACCTTTTGCATTTGTGCCGGTTGAATCATCCGGTCAATTTTAGTCAATCGACACGACGTGACACTGCTGGTGTTGACATGACATTTTAAAAATAATATTTTCATAATATTTTCTATTTTTCTCTTTTATTTAATTTTTCCCCCTCCTCTTTCCCTTCCCTTAGAACTAGCAAGGGTCACTAGCCGACCCTCACCAGCCACAAGCAAGGGCTGGTTGGCGAGGACATCTTGGCCCTCACCTAGTCGAGCAAAGGCCACGACGCCCTCACCAAATATGCCCTCGCCCAACCAAGTGAAGGCTGCGACACCCTTGCTCTCCCAGATCGGGCGAGGCCATCATGGCCGTCGCTTGGCTAGATTTGGCGAGAGCGTCACAGCCCTCGCTAGATTTGGGCAAGGGGCCACGTGCCCACACCCTCGCCTATGGCTAGTGAGAGTCGGCCAACGACCCTTGCTGGCTTTAAGGGACTTTAAGGGAAGGGGGAGGGGGAAAAATTAAAGACAAGAAAAAAAAAAAAATATTAAAAATTCAAAAAAAAAATTATGTATTATTTTTAAAATGTCACGTTAGTATCGCCAGCGATCCACGTCAGCGTCAACCGACCAAAATTGGCTAAATGTACTCAACTGACCTAAATGCAAAAGGTTAGGACCAAATTAGTAAAACAAAAAAAAAAATTATGACTAAATTGGCACAATTGCAATAAGTTTATAACTTTTTTGATAATTATCCCCATAAAAATTAGTTTAAGTCAAATGTGGCATGAGTACACTAGTATGGATCTTATTTTATTTTTTTGGTGATATCAACTCAAAAAATAGCCATCATTGGTAGATTTTATCAATATATTTGGCAAAATTCAAATTATCATCAATTATATTTTATTAAATGAATTAAGTAATCTTTCCCTTGATTATCAGATTAAGTTGATTTTTTTATTTAATTGAATTATTTCAGTCTATCCTATTTAAGCTTCTCATGCAATCTCATTAAGTGCCGATAGTCTCTCTCTCTCTCTCTCTCTTCTGTCTCTTTCTCTCGGAGTTGGTTGAGAGCTGGAAGTGGAATTTTAGAGTTTAGCGAGGCTATGGATGGAAGAATGACTAAATTGAATACATATCAAATTTCCAAGACATCGTTTCGCATTGAGTTAAAATTCAGGGACCACATTAAATAAATTCAAAACTCAAACATCATATTACACATTAGATCAAAATTCACAAACCGTTTGTATCATTTAGCCTAAGTTTCAAGGATTTTACAAACCCAAAGTTGCTTCACAAGACATTCCCCAAACATGCCCCTTAAATTTGAAGTGTAGACATCGAAATGAAAATAAGAACTTCACATACTAACGACGCAAAACTAAAGTTCGAACGTGATTAACGTGTTTGCCCAAATTTGGCCGAGAAGAGCTTGTTACCAACTTTCAAATTAATTTGATAGGGTGTTAACACAACGGATAGCTTTAGCAAAGTAGTTGGTACCATTAATGATTGTTTTTCCTCATTAAACTGTTTCATTCATCTCTCAAGACACTGAGTGAGACTCTTGCTGGATTTGATCTTTTTTCAAGTACATTTTTCAGTCCAGCTTATTCTCAAGACCCGTTGAGGTCACTTAACGAGTTATCAGGTAAGCATTCCTTAATTCTCATTCTCACCCATCGACCACTTAAACATGACACGCTATCAAGATCAACTCCAGACCCTGCTGTTACTTCATATGTTACCGGACGACGGACACACTCGACCTGAATGTCGCTGTGCTCACTCATGATTCATAAGAACATTAGGAATCCCCAGTGCTCGCAGAAGAAAAGCTGATAAAGACAGCCGTCGATCACCGATGCCTTTTGCGCGAGAAGAATGATCTGAACACATTACTAGACACTAACAGTGATCCCACTTAGCCTGAGCTGTTAGCGCCTTGGCCGGTTCTTCTCAATGCAGATGAAACATAAGCAAGTCTAGGAGCGTCTTATGACGTAGATTATCGAAGCAACAGCCCTGCATACTCTCACCCGTCGACTCGGGACACTAAACAAAGGATCAGGCATGTCAATTGTCAGGAGGTAAATATGCATATATGGCTCATCAATCACGTGCCATTGCGGCTGGCAACTCAGTCTGAGTCCAATTGACATGGCATCATAATGTTTGAACTAAGTAAAGCTTCAAGGATAGAAAGAAGCGTTTTCGCAGTCACGGACAATACTAATGACAGTGAGACATAAACAAACTTTAAAGTTACAATATATCACTTCATATAGTTCATCACTTCAAATAGTTCAAAATCCACTCAGAAAGCATCAAGGACTTCGACGCCAACAAACTGTAAGTATTAACAAGACATTAACAAACACAAACCCAGTCTTCCATTCTCTTAGTAGTTCCATGGGCATGGAATAGTGAACAAACCCACGTTATTTTAAGTTCTTAGATAGGTGCATTAAAGATTAGCCACCTTCAGACAACCAGTACACCAGAGTGACTAGGCAATAACTAATTTAATGCACCCATGAGCCAAGAATGATTTGCCTATCGCATGGCAACCAAATGGAAGGAGGAGAGTCCTGAGCCGAAGACCTGACTGCAATAGCCATTACAGGGATGGCAGTGGGACTTCTCCACTTGGCTGTCAGAGGGAAATGAGGTCGGGTATCGACCCCACTTCCCTTGCTTTCAGACATTGAGGTTGCGGCGATTGTCCACCGCCGCGACCCACTTGCTGGGCATGACAATGCTATGCGAGGTATCGTTCATGCTGGTGAAAGAGTAGGATGGTCGAAGGTGATTGATCGGAAAACGATCAAGTTCTTCCCTCGAGTACATGCTAGTGACCTCTGACCCAGAGAAATTCCCAGCACTGCCATTAGCCTCTTTTGGCACGCTCAGTGTGCCACTGTCAGATTGTGAGAGCTCAGAACTCTGAGAACCAGTTGGCTGATGAAATTCTCCGCCACTGTCTTTCTTTGCTTCAGCTCCTCCCTCTTCATTGCTCATGTTTCTCACGTTCAAGAAACGGCCCCCGCAACCCCTTGGTCGGCGCATAGCATGAAGATGACGTGATTCATGCATGTACGGCTGTCAAATGAAACACCACAGAACACTAATTTAGAAAACTTTGGAGTGCTATTCTTCAAGTTTGACGAAGGAAAATTTTGCTTGAAGGAATGTCTGAAACAGAACTAAAAGAAAAAAATTAACTTCTTAAGTTACTATATTGAGGAATGCAACTGATTGACAATCAACTTAAAACACATAAGCCACACCAACAAAACTGGTCAGCACCAGGCCTTGGTAAAAACCACGGCTCATAAAAGAACATACCTTTTCAAGTTGAAGTGCTAAAATGATCAAACTCAACTGAGGGCTGGAAATCATCTTCTAATAAATGCCAAAGAGTTGTACCCCACTTTTACGATTTAATTTAAGCAAGTCAACTGCAGGATATGGGCATGAAACAGCATTGCAGTTACATCTGATTTTTTTAGTTTTGTATTCTCCATAGTTGACAAGTTCAACATCATGCAGAGGTGCCTTTTGTCTTACAGAAAACGTGAATGACAATTATTACAGGGAGCAATTGATGTGAAAGATCATACCTTACGTCTAGTTACTTTATTCTCAAGCACGGCTTTTGCACGAAATTTGCGGCGCCTAATGATCGCATGGTACTGTTTGGCATTTACAAATATGGGTCCATCATCTGTCGACAAGTTCAGAGGAAGCATCATCCGGCCCTGAAAGTATTGGAAAAACATGCAAAGAGGAATGGGATCAAATAATCTGACTTAATATGGCTTCTAGTAAGTTTTCGCCTGGCGAAGATGAATATGATGACATCATTTGAACGAAGTATTTCCAGTGATGGATAAGGCCAGAGGTGCTAAAAGTAAAGTTTTAACCTGCAAAAACAGTGCATTTTAAAAGAAGAATGATCCGCACATTTACTTAGACAATATGCTGTGCAATTTATGATAGTTGTCATACTTGAAGATATTGGGTATGCAAAGGTGAAAAAGTAATTAAGTTAACTATTGTACGTAAATACAAACAGCTATAATTAGTCAAGTTCATTAAAGAAGAAGATTTCCAACATGGAAAATGGACAAGCAAGCTTCTTGAACTAGGAATAAGCAGGAAAAAAATCCAGAAAAGTATTCAAGCAGTTGTCTCACGAGAAGCTTCAGCTTGGAAAAACTGTTTACTGAAGTACTTTCATGAGAGAATGAAGGTAAGTAATATAGTTCAAACTATGGTATGCGATAACATTCTCTTATTAAGGACTCAACACATGAGAGGTGATTTGATGGCTAGTATCATTAAAGATGTTTGTTTATGACCAAACAACAGTGAGGGCTCTGATGGCACTACAATTGACTGGATGTCAAAATGGTAGTAGATGGCAGTAACTACTCATTTGTGATAGCCATTACTTGTCAAAGTGATGTCATGATCACAGGGTGGCAGATGAGACCTAATTCACCTCAAATAATTTGAGGGTTGTGATCACAGGCGTCTGGCAGTGAATTTAATTGGCCGCAAGATAAATCATGGCTTACTGCCAACTGACTGGATTAGTGACTTATTTAGATGAGGCTGCTGCTTTCCCATCCAGCCTTAGTTTCTATCATGATATAAAAGATGATTCTTAAAAACATGATCATTATTAAATCTAAGCCAGTTAAACATTTAAAGTTCGTAATACACTGATATGCCTCTTTACACCAAACAGAAGACAGCTAAAAAATTTTCTGGTAAACCGTCTGGTGAACAGTCCCAGGACTCCCGCTCAGGCCCCTCACTGCACTAAAAGGTATTGACTAATGTAGACAGAAGGAACAAAGAACTACAAACCGATATTTGCGACCCAAAAGGTGAGAATACGCCATAACACTGCTCTCCATATGGATATTTTGCACAAATCTGCATTTACGATCCAAGCACACAATACGCGTCACTGCCATTAGCACACATTTCAGCTACAGAATTGAAATAGCTAACATTACCAACATTGAAGTAGACTGTAGCAACAATTGGTTGAGACGAACACTTACCATCTGCTGACCATACCCTAGATCAACCCGAGCACAGTATTCTGGCAGAGGGGAGATGGGTAGTTGAGACTTCTGGGTATCTGCAGAATTTTTGTAGTCACCTGAATAAGGTAAAAAAATCATCAAGTCCATGGTCACCGAAAAGAAGAAAATTACAAAAGGAACTACCGACATCGCTACAATTGATTAGACTCTGCAGAAGGGGAAAAAGAGGATTTTTTCAGGAGCATATGAAAGTTTATTAGAAAAGGCTTTCACCTTTTGAAGTGCAACAACTTCATGGAATGGCCCTAGTTGGTGACAAAATGTTTAGGTACTCATTCATCACATGGGCCTTCCTTACCTCATACAACACTACAAGGGAGATTGGAGAGGAAACACAGAGAACGAGAAAAGGTATGTGGCCATGTCTGCTGCATCCTAAGTTATTAGTACATGTTCAACTACTATCTGGCTGGTTTTCAATTGAGGACACTTTTATATTTGCATTGTGTCATCCACGCAGGTTGGCTCAGTGCAACGAGCCTAGATATACATTGTGACAATAGGTCTATGCCGTGACGAAGCTTCAATTATTTCAAACCTAAAGCCTCATTGCCACGAGCTCCAAAAGTCAACCTCCACACCTTAAGTTCCGCGATGCAAGATTAAGGTCTTAGTAGATACATCGATTTGCACGAAGTGAGACACTAGAACCATGAGATTTAAATTTCTATTGTATGAATTATACAATCGATGAGAAAACAAGTGTAGACATCAATTGGATCATGTGTGCCCACATAGGACCCACATGAAAGCATTATAAAACATTCTTCCCCAGAGATTGTAGAAATTTTAATAGAGCTTCATCTTTGCTAATGTATACAGGACAACAGACAGAGTCCTATTAAACCTATCCCTCATCTTCATCTTGTCAACCAATTTGTCAAGTAATTCGTCTGTAACATCTGGGAAAGCTCTCAAGTCTAAATGGTCGAGAATATCCCTATAATGGTTTCTCTCTTTTGAAATCAAGTGTTCTTTGGTTTTCTCTATTGAAGGTCCCACTTTTCCCTTTAATTCGGTAAAGGTAAACAAGAGAAGGCCAAAGCACGAAAGAAAGAGTCAAAGAAATACAGCAACTGCACGAGAACAAACCAACGAGTAGAATTCCCTTACTTTAGAACAGGACAAGAAGCATCGAGAGCAAAGATATTCCCCACATAAAATTACAGTTAAGAACGCATTGCTAAAACCGAAGATGCAAAAACTGGCAATCACCTGAAAGATGGTGAACTGGGTCAGGCTTCCCTTATCTGCACCTTGTTCTGTACCCCGTCCAGCCAATTTGGCCGGGGTGAGGTGGTCACCGCAGCTAGGGTTATCAACAGGCGACGAATTCGACTGGCCCAACGAATCCCCATGAAACGATGGATTCCCGTAGGCGGCCCACCAAGGTGCGGCCGACGGAGCCGAGGACAACTGTGATGTGGGATTATGGAGCATTCCCTCATGTTCCTTGAGATATAATGCTTGCATAGCCATGATGACACCCTCCCAAGTGATCCGAAATACGGGTTTTTCGATTCTCAAAGCCGAATTTCTTCAAGCTACAGCCTGCAAATTAAAAAGATTGATAGAAATGTTCCAGTGCAATGATGCCAATTCAAAGATGATTCTTCCAAAAGACGTCCGAGGCCTTGATCTAACTCAATCCGACTCTTCATTCAAATTTGCAAAAGAGAACATAAGGAAAGCTAGGAGCGCAAGAAGCAAGTGGCCAGTCCACAGAGTACTCGCCGCAATACACAAAAAGATTGAAAATTTACAAGGACGGGTCTACTGGAAGTAACAGTAGATCATCTCGACTGGACAAAACACAGAGGAAGAGGGGCAAAGAGAGAAAGCAAAGGCGGGGGTAGCGATTCCACACTCGAATCTCAAATGGGTCGTCGTCAGATCAGGAGCTGAAGCTGATCATGCAGAGAGAAAGATCAAGATAGGAGCTTAGGAAACCCCCAACAAAAAAGAGTCACTGTTGTAAGTGCTGAGAAGAAAAAAAAGAACCAGGGGGGACCAATTCTGCCCCGGCCCCGCACATTAGCTGGGATTTAGGCGACGGAAGAAGCAGAGATCACCGCAAGAACCCCCACAGAGCAGGCCGGAGCTATGCAGAGTCAAGAAATCGAAAGAAACCAACGACTGATAAAAAGCTGACACAGCCCAATATCAAGAAAAAACCCAGGTACAGAGAGAGAGCTCACGCATATATAAGCGAAGAGGGTGTAAGGACGGGGGACGGAGCAGCAGCTTTCAAGCCGAGAAACCCCATTTCCTGGGAGCCATGTCGGTACTATTTCAAGCAAGAACAGAGAGAGGGAAGACAAGGAGAGAGAGAGAGAGAGAGAAGGAGGAGGAGAGACGAACGAGAGCAGCGCTTGATAAATGCGTACAAAGGCAAATGCCAACTCCGACGCTGGCCAATCACCTTCGCTTTCCATGTTTTTTTTTCTCCTCCCTTTTTTGCCCCCACTTCCTCACCCCCTTTAAAAAAAAAAAAAAAAAAAGAAGATATCCATGTCATGTCAACTTACCTAAAATTTCTTGGTCGAAAATATCGAATTACATGGATCAACCTAGTTCACGAGTGTCTCCAATTGATTAAATAAAAAATTTTAAAATACGAAGTATTGCTTCTTTTTTCTAACATGCATAATTATTATTTATGTGGGATTTGCCAACAAGGTAACTCTTCAATAAAAATCACTTTGTTACGAAAATTTTTCTATTTACATCTCTCTAAATTGGAAAAATTATGCAACTAAATATTGCCGAACCGATTGTAAATCCTTCTCTGGTCGTAACTCACAGAATGGTACGCTAATTCATGGGCTTATGTCGTCATATGCAAAATCAGGAGGTGAAAAAAAGAGACATTTTTGTTTGTGCGGGTGCATGTGAGCCCATTGTATTTCAGCCCTTAAATGAAGCATGTCTCATGTAGACAATATTAAGGAATTAAGTATGCAGGGCTGATATGAATTGAGATCGTTTAAGAGTTTTTTAAAAAAAAAAAAAAAAAAAGAAAGGGGAGGAAAAAAAAAGGAAAAGAAAGGAAATTCGAGTTCCTTTCTCCAAGTCTCAATCTTCAATTGTAATCCAAGATTGTGACAATCTGCGTGCTTAGGTTTTTAACAGCCGATGTAGAAATGCTTTTTCCCGACATAGCAAATCACCCAGGACAGTGACAATTTCCTTGCCATTTATGCGCTCGTTTTGATGGATTGAAATCTCTCCGTGTGTTATTTCGCGCCCGACACACACGCAACAAGGAAAAAAGAAGGAAAAAACAGCAAAATTTCCTGTAAGGGTATGATTTAATTGGGAGCATGTTTCCTATATATACGACCAAAATGTTACTATACCATCATGTGGCCGTGTTTGAATAAGTTGGATCGAGCAATAGCCGATGTATGTTGTTGAAATCATGAAATGCTACCGTCATAAGGTGCTTGTTAAATACCTCAATAGGCTGTGTCTACATTACTATGCACATATAGATCACTTACTTTTGACCTACTTCGAAGTCTCTCTCTTATTTATGACTCGATGTTCATTGCTGGATTGAAATGGCACCTTATGAAGGGATATGTGCGTGGCACCAAGGCCACCCCACTTTGTGGCTTCATTAGTGCCTAAAAGAATTTATGATTTCGGTCACATACGTAGTTCCGACATCTCCATATTTGGTTAGTCTTCACATTCATCAGAGCGATCGCGATGGTGCTTTAGTTTGGAGGTCAAAGTGGGGATGTGTGGCAAACGAGGTGGAGGAGCGCGCACACGAGCAATGGCTAAAGAGAGGAGAGAGTGAGAAGAGAGAGAAGCGGTGTGTTAACTACAAGTCCCACAGATGTGACGTATGATCCATAATTTAGAAAATTTTGTCATTTCAACTCCTCAATGTCCATGTAGAGCCAAAATAAAGGTGGATTCACCGTCATCCGAGAGACATATGCACGATAAATTCAAAGGATAATTTTCATAAAAGTTTAGTCAATCCTACTCCATTTTAGTACCACAGGACAAACTCCTCCAATCTTGACTCGAAGGAGATCAATTATGGCAAAAGTCAGGACCTTTTCCTTCCAACGAAGTCTTCAAGAATTGGGTTCCTAGAATTTATAACCGCTCATCGTACAAAAGATGGTCCGAACCCAAAAGTGGCAATCCCCTTCTTCCAGGCTTGGGCATCTGTACTTCAGATTTTGGAAGGCCCCGATGGAGTGGCGAGGACAATGCCAAAGCTCCTTCGCCTTTGCTGCTGTACAACGAGCCATATGTGGGTTGCCAATCGGTTTCCCTTTTCCTTTTCGCCTCTCCTTATTAGGAAGATGGGGTTTGCTTTTTACATCACCTTTTTCGTGGTTTGTCTCTTTTATATCGTATTGCAATTTGGTTGGCGTGAGATCACGCCCACTAGAAGTGGGAGTGGCTGCTGGGAAAGGACACTAAACTGAAAAAAGAAACACGATGGAAAAGAAAGAAAATTTTGCTAATCGAGATCATCATTATCTCCTTTGCCTTTTAATGCTTGCGAAGCCCACTTTTTATCCACTATCAATGAGACCCCTAACTTTCTCCATTAGTCCTTAGTCCTTACACGGGTGCTCTGCGGCGCAGACTTATTTGGGAATGTGGACTTCTTTAAATTTGAGCATATAAATCAGTGTTTATGAAAATTAATTGGATAAAATAAACCCATAACTATGTGCTCTTAGATGGAGGATTGTTAGATAGAGCATCTAGTTTTAATGAGACTTAACCGGCTGTTTATATTTTACAACAACTTTGTAATAATGAGAGATTTGCAATTCGGTACTATCTTAGGGAAGATACTAAGGGTGCGCTTAATTCAACATTTGCAAAACCCTTTGGGGCTCTAAAATCCCTTAGGCAAATGCATATGACTTTTAACAAAAAAATTTGAACAGTTTTGGGAAAATGCAATTGCATTTTCAAAAACCTTTAACCCAAGGCAAGTCCAAAGATGCTTTGACTAATGCATCTTTGAAATGTAGGTACAATTTTTTCTTCAAACTTTGCTCTCACTTAATTTTCATAATTTCGGAAATGTCATCGCCTCATGCAATCTCATCAGCGAGGCTAGATTTGGCTGCCGGCAAACCACTCCTAAGGACACTTGGCTAGCAACTAGACTTGGCTGGCAACGGCTAAGTTCCGCTGGCAAATAATTTCAGAGTTTTTTATAAATAAAAAAAAAAGATTAGCAAATATCATTTACAAAGTATAATTTTTATCAAAAGAAATTTAAGTCAAAATTCCTTTTCAATATATTTCTAAAATAATTTTTTTTCCAAATACTGCTTGCATTTCAAAAAATCCCTTTAGCCAAAAGTTCGTATATTTTCTCGAAGGCTATCCCAAAACTGAGTCAAAAACACCCTAACTCTATTGCCCTAGACCACTGACCATTTTCGGTGGATATTCAGTGAATATTCATCAAGCTTTCAAGATCCAAGTGTAAAGATTATCATCGACCGTTGACCCAAAATAATCTCTGGTAATGGGTTGTATAAAGATAAGTTAAGTCAACGGTTTAGCCCCCATTGTAGCCAGCTTGTAAATCAAAATGAATGCATTATCCCCACAACAATAGAGTCCCTTAAAATAGCGATTTTGTAGGCCGTGAGATAAGGGTTTTCTTAGCTTTACTTAGCGGGAACGCTTGGAATGACATCACTAAGCAATTCCATTTACGTTTCAATGGCTAATAATTGTAGATCCCAAAAGGGCACAGACTCAAATCATGGCCACCAAAAGAAAGATTTTCAAAGTGAAAATGCCAGGAAGGGAAGAGGGACCACAACAATTTTACCTGTCGAGCCTTTGGATTTATTATCATTAGATATTGATGCAAATTTGTTTTTAACGTATGGTCATTGTCATGAGGTAGGTCTAAGGATCGGTCCAAAAGAAGATTCTTTGAAGGTGTGATTTTAGCTTCTCCTTTGAGGAGGGGGAGGGGAGGTATCCAGGTTTGGAAAGAGCGAGGGTGTTATCGAACACCAAGCAAGTTCAAAAACCTCAAAATGGCATCTCCCACATCGATTTCAAGACAACGTATGAGGTTTCAGAAATAGATCTCAACAGGAAACTAAGCGCATTTTCTGCTCCGCCGTCTTCCGATAGATACCCTCGAGCTTTGTTCGAGTAAATATATAGCAATACAGGGCGTTAATGAATCACCTTTTAGTTGTTGATTATGTAGCATTGATAATGTGGTCCAACGATCATGAATCTTTATGTTCACACGTAACTGATGTCGTTTTCTTTAGCTTTATATCTTTGATCGGCCTATTACGTTACAACTTAAATTAAAAAGAAACAAGATAAATACCGGTTCCGACGGATTATCCCACTAGATATCAGCAGTTCAAAGGAAAGCACTTCAACCGGAAGAGAGGCACGGAAGGGACCCGATCAGTAGGCGTTAAGCAAAGGATAACTCCCCGCATGGTCCCATGAGGCTTCCCCGATTCTTTGCAGGTTGAGAAATAAGAGTTGGACATTTTAACAAGGACTGTTCGTCTGTCACCAATGACATTACCTGCCCATCTTTTGGCCCACGTCATTTGTTTCTTCGGTCCTGATGATTACCCTCCCTCTCCCACCTAGGTAGGTACGCACAACGTATTACCAATTATTGGGCCAATGTCAAAGAAAATCAAGAATATAGTTAAACTGAAACCTAGTAAGTTTGAAAACCTCCGGCGTCTCTGGTTTTTCCAAGGACATCGTTCGGCAGATCATGCAGAGTCAAAGGACAGAAGGACAGAAGGAGAAAAATTGATGTTGATAACCCTCACAGCCAGAAGAAACTGGTAGGCCAGGACATATTAAAACACCAGCGTACACATCGCCATGACAAGAGCATCAATCGTGACTGTTAACCAACTCATGTACTAGGGAGTCCACTCGTGGGCCTTCCCAATTGTTATTGCCTTCGAAGCAGAAGGGAAAAATAATCACATTGGCGGTTTGATGATGCGTGTTTGGGAATGCTTTCAAACGGAATAAGCACTTTCTACAAAGTTCCCAATAAATTCTTGAAAATGCAAACATCGATGTTAGGCTACAAAACATAGTATGCACAGTATTCTAATAGCTTTACATCTCAGGAGGTCGAAAAAGACCTCTCGAGATATTCGAATTTTCTCGTTCAAACACTTAGGGATGAGAGAACAAAGTGTATATCCATACGTGAAGAGGGTTAATCTCGTCGCCTCGTAATTGAGATTACTGTGTCCCTCGGTCGGTGGACACATCCTCGAGGAGGCGAGGTCTTCCTCTCCTTTCCGGTTTCCACCGCCGTGGGTCGTCGAGAGGCGTTGAGGACCATGCACACCAACTTTCTCTCCTCCTCTTTAAGCAAGATGAGGTGGTCCAGCACCCCCTTCCCTATTCCCTGGCCCAATAGGGGAAAGGAAAACACCTTCTTGATTCACCCCCCTTGTATAATCAATTCCTCCATGTTCTAGAGACAGCACATCCGGGGGCTCATCTTTTAGCCCTAGTTGATTTTACTTTAGATTAAACTATTCATGATGTGAGTATCAATAAAGGCTCCTCCGACACTAGGCACGACCTTATGGGGTGTGACACGCGCCACGTGTAAGGCGGGAGATGAGGAGTTGGTGCCTCGTTGGCACGCATAAGATGTGGCCAATTGGAGGGCCGTCGTGAAAGATCCGCGGTATTAGTGGGGCTTATCAAGAAATTATTATTTGGACCTGAATTTGGAAGAATATGAAATATTATAAATTTTATGAGTTTCACCGGTATCTCATTATATTATTATCCAAACTAAATTCTATATGTATATATGTATTAGATTCACTGAATATGTTCCTTCTGGAGCACAAGATCGAATTAAAATTGCACGTGCAGACAAAAAATGTTCATGGCCATTTAGAGTTTGCAATCCGCGTCAGATGGAAAGCCGTTGTTTCTTTTTGGCTTGTGTAACTTAGGCAAAACCCCACTAACAGGCCTCCAGTGGATATGGAAGGAGAGAGAAGGATGCAGCTCACACAGCACCTCATAGGTCTATGAGATCCTTGTTCTATTCTTGTCAGATCCTCCCTTTTGTTTCCACTTGCAATAGTCAATGCGATGTCGATATGGAAATTTCTCGTCCGGTTCAAACCAGGTCATGATGATCACAGGAGTCGCTTTCATTGAATTCACGGAATGAAACCACACCATCAATGAATTTATTGATCCGATTCATCACTGAATTGGAGTGCAGGCGAGAAAAATTACAATCGACTGACAAGTTATTAGGATAACTCCATAATGTCACGAGATAAATATCCATTCTATTGACGTGCGGATGAATATAGGAGAAAACCCACATGGTCTATTTCAGCGAAAAGAGTGAAATGTACATAAATGGGTTATAATCTTCATGGTAAAATGCATATGTGCCAAGAAATTTGTATTAAGAGAAGCTGTCCATTCCGCTTAATTTTGCTACTAGACTTGCTACATGGCATTGTAAATTTCGCTTTTCGGTGTTGACGATAAAGTGAGCGACACGTGCAGATTTAAGGAAATTCCATGCCGTGAGAATTCGAAGGACAACTTTCTCGACCATCGAAGGAGGGAAACCGCCGTCGATTTCCACCGTGTAATCTTGGTTAAGCAGAAGCTTATGAGGCTAATTATGATCCCTGCATCGATCTCTGCTACGTGAGATATGGTAATCTCGTGATCTGCATTAAACAATGTCATTATGGACGTGCTCGAATATCAATGCTAATATAATCGAAAACCCATTTGGAAAAAAAAGGTTGAACCGGCAAGGGGTTCATCATCTAGTCGAAATTACCGGTCAAATTACTTAAATATGGGAAGAATGACGCATGCTTATTATTAATGCGGAAATACTTAAAAGTTCTGTACTTAGGTACGATGTATCTGAAGTTTTTCACTTAGGATTTTATGAATAGCATTTTTTTTTTAATCACAACGCAATACACGTATCTCGTCTCTTTAGCTTTAATAGAAAATTTTTACGCAAAAGTAATGTAAGGTTGGATCTGCTGGGATGGCCACTAATGAGCAACTGCTTAGCGTTGCCCTAGGGTTTCGTCCTTATCGGGGTAGTGGTGATTGATTAGATCTTGCCATCTAGGAGGTTAATTTAATCTTAAAAAATGCTTAATTAATCTTCTCCCCACTCCCCTTTTTTTTTAAATGATTCTTATTTTTAAATATGCGAGGTTCTTTTTATGATGGCCGAACCAACGAGAAAGTGGGGGTCGTGGAGCTCCTTAATTATAGATTAAGTATTATTAAAATCGTTAATGACAAAGTTAATGTTCTTGGTATATAATATGGTAGGTCGGACAAATGACATCTCATCGTATATGTTAATTGAGGTCATCCAATATGTCATTAATCCTAAATTCCAGTTTATATTTTATTATTGATAATCTACCTCATTATTCTACAGTATTGCTCACAATTTCCAATTTTAAAATTGGAACATTTTATTAGCTAAGAAAGTTTGGACATTGAAATATCCAATTAATTAATAATTCAATAATTTCATAACAATTAGGTAGGGGTGTGCAAAAGAACCGGGATCCGCCCGAACCGCCCGGAACCGGACCGGAACCGCCCGGAACCGGCGGTTCTGGAGGGAACCGGTCCGGTTCCCGGTTCCAATTTATGGGAACCGGTGAGTACCGGTCCGGTTCCCGGTTCCATGGGCGGATCCGCCCACCCACCCATCCAGACCGGACCGGTTCCCTTTTAATATTAAAAAAAAAAATTACTAAAACAAACCCTATATCTCAAAGACTTATTAAATTTTGCATTCTGTTTGCTCTGTATATCCGTGTTGTGGACACCGATAAGTTCTCCGAAGACCATCTTGCATTTTTTGTTTCTGGCCCCGTTTTTCCATCTTGAATTTCGTTAAACTGACCGGATTGTTATGTGTGCAATGCTGCCTGTAAGGATTTTTGTTTATTAAATGACTTGATGCTTAGGCAGAACATCGATGGCATTTTGAGAGTTCGAAGTGCAGTTGTTGACTATTGTTTTTATCTGACTCTCTATGCTGAGCACAGAAGTTCCTTCATTTGTGCCGTCAAATTCATGCTTCGGTTCCATGGATCCACCCGGGAACCGAACCGGACCGGCGGTCCGGTTCCCGGGTGGATCCAAGCAACAAACGGGTGGATCCCGGTTCCAATTTTTCGGAACCGGTCCTTAGCGGGCGGTTCCCGGTTCTAGGCCGGGAACCGCCCGCCCGGACCATGCACACCCCTACAATTAGGGTGACATATTTCCAATTAATAACATGTAGACATATCATAATGGGTCATAGACCTATCTCTTTACCTATATATGATGGACTAAGTTGTTACAAGAGTTAATTATATTTTTTAGAATGGGTCATAAATTGGCTTAAAATAGTTAAATCCAAAATAATATGATTGTTAAATGAATTCACAACTTCTTTAGACTTAACCTTTTATGAGTCTCTTTGCATTATATCGCCTTCACTCAATCTCATGCCTACTAACTCATCGCTTTCATCTCAATTTGGAAATAAATTGGAATATTTTTATTCTTAGAACAACCTTAGCTAAGAAAGTTCGAATATTGAAATACTTTCCCTCTTCATTTCACATTTAGTCAATAGTTCCTTTGTATTAATTAATAATTCGATAAATTTCATAACAATTAAGATGACATATTTTCAATCAAAAACATTAGACCTATAATGATGGGTCATAGGCCTATCTCTTTATATATGATAGACTAAGTTGTTATATGAGTTAGTTTTATTTACTAAATGGGTTTTAAATGGGCTTAGAATAGTTAAATCCAAAATAATACGAATGCTAAATGAATTTACAATTTATTTAGGCTCAATCCCTTATGATTCTCTTTGCACTCCATCGTTTTCACTCAATCTCACATCTACTGACCCATCGTTCTTACCTCAGTTTAGACATATAATTTTCTATAACTTAGTTTAAATATGGGTAGAGTTTGAGTAAGAGTTGGGTATAATTAAGTAGGGTATAGATCATCAGATTTGTATTACGTGAAAATTGATTAATTTTGGTCGGATTATTTACGATATGTCCATACAGGAGGTTCTAGTGACATGTCATTCATCTTGAGAAGCACCCCCAATCTCTAATCTCTATGCACACGATGCCTCAAAGTACGTGACTCCCATTTTGGCAGATCCGAACTCGGAAGCAAGTTGATAAACGCGTGTCCTTAACCCTCTCCCTTGCCGCCCCATTTCTAATAGAAGAAACCAACATAGAAAAAGCAGCTTGGGCCTCCGAATGGTACGGACGCCCGCCATTATCTTATATAATTTTCCTGAGAATATCTAAAGATTCGTGGGGGGGAAGTACAGCTGCGCATGATGCACGAGATGATTTAGTCAGCTTCAAATGAAGCTTTGTAAAATGTTAGGGTTTGAATCACAAGCCCAAGCCCCGGGGTTTGCTGCAAAGGTGGTCTTGTTCCTCGATTCTTGGTGTTTGAGGGCGAGAAATTTAAAGGGAAATGAGTACTCTACATCCTTTAAAAAATAACTTGCCAAAAAAAAAAAATATATTTGATTCAATGCGTTTGAATCACTATCTAATTTGGAAATTGCGTGGTGCATATGAGCTGATGTGACTATTATTTTTTGATGCTAAGTTCTTTATAATTAATGCGCTATGCACGCAAAATATAATTTCTTGACTAGATTTGTATAAAGCATCCGTATATTTTTGGAATATCGTTTGATTCGATGATATTTGCTGTTGTCGTATGATTTCCCTTTGTTATTTATCTATTAAGATCAATCATTTAAAGTAGGGTGTCATATTGTGAGAATTGACAATGACGCTAGCTAGAGCATTGACTTGATGTAGACTTTCGCCGGCAGCGACCTCTAACGCTACTGTAATTAATAAATATGAAGTAAAAGTTAAAACTCAAACTCTTTCTTGATGAAGCCTAAATGTCCACATATTAACAAATTTCATACCGTGAGAGAAAACACACCCAAAAAAAAAAAAAAAAAAAAATCAAAAGATGCTTGGTTTTTTTTTTAACTTGTATAACTCTCGAAAAATCAAGCAAGTTTATTGCTTTTGTACCCTCGAATTTTGACTTAATTGCTTTGGCATCTTTGTGTGAAAATGGAAAAATGACATAAGTGATCCCTAAATTTTTGTCTAATATGCGATATCTCCCAAAACTTTTGTTTGTTCGATATGATTTTAAAATAATGATAAATATTTAGTTTAGTCGTTGACTTATAAAAAAAATATTCAATGTTGCCCTTCTGTTAATATTAGTTAATGAGATTTGTTGATGTAGCTTCGAATCGTTAGGTATGAAAGGTGGATAACAAAAGAAAGTTACACTTAGATATCCATCTCAAATCTAGATATAATAATCTATATCATCAGATATTAATGGACATAGTAACTCATTTTTTTATTAAAAAATCCAAGTCAGAATATATAAAAATCAATATTATCACATAACATGTAATTTGTTGTTTGAGCATGCGGAAGAATTACATTGAACATTTACCAATAATTCAAGAAATACATTGAACATGTTAAAAATTCATCATTAACATTATATATTGAGCCAAAGTTTGTGGAGCATTTTTGTCATTTCCCCTTCGTTTTTCTATTAGTTAATTATTTGTTCATTAGCTTCGCATTAAGAGAGATGACATGCCCGATTTGAAGCAAATATATGGTAATGCGAGTTATTAAGGCGGTCATTATAATTTTAGCATTTTTTTAAATTTCGAGTGGATTTGTCGTTGATGCTAACGTTGAAACTAATTTCAGGGCTTAGGGCCCTTAACCAATGTAAGCAGGCCTTCATGAGCTTAGTGGGCCATGGAGATTAGTGGGGTTCAATAGCAAATGTGCTTGTCTCCTTAACCTATCGATGCATTTCTAACATATGTAAATTAGGAAGAAGTTGTTGAGTGGCGTTTTCAATTGAATATATTTCTATTACACGCTTTTTTCTTTTTTCTTTTTAATCTTTGTTTATTCCAAAGAGAAATATATTCTTCACGAATTGAAATTGTACTTTCATAATGAAGATACTACACTATTGGATCTTATTGTTGCCCACAATTTATTCATCATAAACGGCGAAGGCTGAAGATACTGCACAGCAAAGTTCTTATTTTTCTATAAATAAGTATAATTATTCTTCAAATGGTCTTTAATTATCTCTTTATGCGTGCAGTGCTTCTTCAATCTTGCACTTAGAAAATTTTATTAAGCAATTAGTATGTAAAATCACTAAGATGGCCGTGCCTAATACTTTTATTGAATCTCAATCACGAAAACTTCATAATTTAAATGCAAATTTCACTCGTTTCATGACCTTTTCGATAGAATATGTGAGAATGATTATAAAAAGGACATCTGTATGTAAAACTCGCACGTGCTCGAGCCACATGGCACGATGCATGTGCGAGATTTTAACACAAATTTTGCGTAACATTCTTCTAACCCTTTACCCACAAGTTACAATTCTTGGGACCCTTGACCTTCTTAACCTAACCCTAAAGTTAATAGGCTTGCCATATTGACTATAGAAATAATGCAAATTTAGCAAAAAGAAGCAAGACAAACATGGAATCAAACATCCATCGTAAATTTTCAAAAATGTTCAAGTGACTTATACTATACTGTCCATAAAGGAAATAAACAACAAACGGATAGGATGACAAAAGGCTGAAATTGGTCATCCGACTCTCTAGAGCATTGCTGGTCTTGATTGGAAATATATCCACGAAGAATCTAATATGGCAGGTGGCTCAAAGTCTCTGAGATTATCTTACTTAGTATACTGTACCACATAAAGTAAGGCTCCATCTTTAAACGGTAGATTATCTTAAACGTATATAATTTTGTCGGAAACCTGATCAACGTGATGATATCCCAGAGACAGCTAAGACTCAAATGGAAGGAGACTTGGATTTTTTTTTCTCGATTTGTCTCCTCGAGAGGGCATTGCTTTGGACAGGCTAGACACAGCTCAAAGGCTAATGGTATGCCAATGTGGAAATTTTGTTAGAACTAGCCGTAGAACTTTCCATATACAGCAACCAGATATCAGAAGCATTTCGACAGTGATGGATTTGTGTTTGGCGTGGAAATCTTTGCCTTGGATCTAGTCATGAAGAGAATGCTCGAGGGTGATGATTGAAGATGGGTTTTTTCGTTAAAGTCATATTTTAACTCGTGCTCACTTCTCGTGAAATTTAGAGTTACACAAACTCCTAGAACATCAAGCGACATACGTGGCCTTTGCAACGATGTTTTCACTAGCATAATTAATTCTTGGAGTCAATACTAAAGAGAGTAACAGCACGAAAGTTCTTCAGAATTTGCGAACTGACTCGAAGAATGAAAAAAGCGTAAGTTCTATTAGATGGAATAGTAACAATTAGATCATCTTATCACGATTTGATGTCGAGTTATTGTATCTTACACATCCAGAGATAAACTGCACCGGCACTGTCCTATAATCTGCGTTGAAGTAGATGGATGATGATGATTCGAAGGTAGATCCTCCGCTAAATGACCAGTACTTTTGCAAGTTGCGAGAATGATTATTGAAACTGAGAAAGTCGATTAATTCTCAATAGCCCAAGTTCAACAAATCAGAAAAGAAAAAACAAGAGAACATCACCGAAACCCTCCATCAGGCAAAATCCTAACCTAGATAATGTTCCTATGAATCAAGCACGTCAATGTCTGGAGATACAAGAGATTCGTCTGAACTGAGTCTAACTAAGAATTTCCCTTATTATTCAAAAGAAAAGACAATGCCATCTAATTCAGCAAAACTTAGGGGCTAGTTGTTTCCACCGCTTCTACGAGCATCAGCTCCAGCGTTGTCAGGAGGCATCCATAACTCGTTTCCGGTATTTCCTGGAGGCATTACCACCCCATATCCCCCATGGTCTCCTCCTTGAGAACGAGCAGCGGCGTTTCCTTGATTCACACCAAACCCATAATCGGCACTGCTGGTGTTAGCATTTCCAGGAGGGGGTACCAACATGGGTACACCGACCATATCATTCCTCTGATACACTCCCACCCCAGAAGCACCACCCGTTGCTACAGGCAGCGACATCCCCTGCCCACTATTCATGCCTCCAGGATTCTCCTGCGGTTGCATCGCAGCATTTATGATGTTGGTGTTGCTTCTGTATACACCTCCATGAGGAAACACTGGACCATATCCACTGCTGCTTCTGCCAACCTCCCATTGATAGGGAGGCCCCATTGCATATCCATATGCACCCCCAATACCGCTACCAGGAACATCTCCACGAGCGAACCCTACAGGAAGTCCGCCACTCATGTCCCCAACATATCCTTGGTATGGCATCATAGGATAATTGTCCCCACCATAGATAGGGCCTCCACCATGCCCTCGGTTGCCACTTCCGACTCCAACATTCCCCTGTGGCAAGTTTATGGCAACGTCATGGCTAGATGTACCAGCACCACCGGTGGAATATGCCAAAGGATATGAGGTTTCTCTTTTGCTGGAGCTGCTGCCAGCAGCATGACCACTTTGCTTCATCATATCCAAGAACCAATCATCCCATGAAGAAGCATCGCCACCCCCGCCGCTGGCATCGCCACCAATGTCGCCGATGTTGGCTCTTGGGGTTGTTTCCTCCTCCTCCTCCTCGTCTGCTGGGCCTTCAACTGCCAATGGAGCACCTCCTGATTGGGGTGCACTATCCCTTTGCTCGATATACTCAATCCTTCTTTCGATTTCTGCAATTTTCTCTTCCACGTAGGAGAGCAATTTTTTCAACTCATCCAAGGCAAGTGCACTCGTGGTCTTCTCGTACAGATAAAGTTGCTGCATGAGATAGTGATTCTCCAATTCTTTATTCTTCCGATCAAGCTTTTTGTGCTGCTCGGTGAGCTTGTGGTTCCTCTCCCTGAGGTACGTCTCTTGATTCACCATCTTCCTGCTTCTCTCAATTTCAGGGATGCTCAGGTAACGCGTAAGGAGGTCTTCCACCTCAACTGGAGATGTTGGCCAAGTGGCAGGCTCGTTCTCATCTGGAGACCAGACAATTGCACACGTTTCCACACCGCATAGAATGCTCAATTCTCTCACTTTTTTCAACAAACCTTGCCTCCTTTTCTTGAGGCTAGATTTTCTGGCACTTTCATTTTCAATGTAAGCAAGCTTTACCTTCTTTCTTGCCATGCTTAGTGACTTTGACTTTCTGGACTCTCTCTCTCTCTCTCTCTCTCTCTCTCTCTCTCTCTCTCTCTCACTCACTCACTCTCTCTCTCTCACTCTCTCTCTCTCACATGATCTGAGACAAAAGTAGGGCAAGAGCATTTATAGGGAGGTGGTCAAGTTCAACAGGGATTCTTCAACTTTCAGGCAACTAATTAACGTCTCTTTCCCAACTTGATTAAGTTTCAGGGATATGAGTAGGAGAATCCAAATTCATTACCAAATCGACTGTATTTTCCGGTCAAACCTGCATTACAAAGCCTTCCTATTTGAAGACTAATGATCGGAGGTATAAAAGGGTACCATATTTAGAGAAGTTTTCCTTAAATATTTCATGTCATAACTCGATGTGCAATTTAGATTAATCAATTGCTACCATAACGACTATGTTGAGATCATCAGGTTACACATTACCAACTTATCGATAATTGACCGTCAACTGGTAATTATGTTTTTCTTGGCAAGGGGTCGCTTTTCTTCCATGGTTCCCTGCATTCGGCCCTAGATCTTCGAAGAGATTAGAGTGTCCTTGGATATTCATATTCAGCGCATTTGCACTAATTATTCTTCTATTTTTAAGATGAAATTTGGACTTTCATATGGTAACAAATCAAACTAAGAAATCTAGGGCGTTAGTGAATGCTTCTTGAAAAATAATTTCAAAATTCATCAAGTTCTTGCCATGAATGTTGGCCAGCTCATTTTCCTTTTCTTGCCTCAACTACTATTCAAGGTTATATATGCAAAATACGTGTAGATTTATGCCAAAACTACAGTCTTATGGAATTTTAATTTCTCGTCACCCTCATATTAGCTTTTCATACAATTAAGTTAATACCTTTGAGAAAGAAAGGTTAAGCTATGTAAAAGAAATTGAAGTCAAGTGAGCACGGATGGATCTAGAAATAAATTCTTTTGACAGTGATTTAGAAGGATGTTTCTTGTAATGAGTGTTTTGACGTAGAAGACGATGTGTTTTTTTTTTTTTTTTTTTTAAGGAGATGATATCATTAGAAATTTAGAGCGTAAATCCATTATAAAAACTTAGAAATACTATTATCGGAAACATGAGAAGTTCTCCAAAAGATCAAAGAAACAACTAATGTGTGAAAGTTTCGAAAATCTTAATAATTGTTAAGATAAGGTGACATTATGTCTTTTCATAGCATGAGGAAATTTTTCGATATGATATTAAATATAGGCACATGAGATCATTTTATTTATTATAACTGCGGAACAAAAAAAAAATATGATTTTTCTACCATGCATCACCGTGTTCATAAGTTCTTAATTTCTTTTTTTTTTCAAGAATAAGAGGTTGATGAAAAGCTATTAGATTATTTGTCATTTTTGGAACGATTTGTTTGAGAGAGAGAATGATAAATACATCTTCTTACATTGTAGAAACTAAGAGAAGATTATCCTTGGTAGCGGATGATCAAACTCCATTCGGAGGCGGCTGTTAACAAGTAAAATTCAATATTTTCAACCGGTTATTCAAGCATTGTCGTTTGGATTTCATCACGGTTCACTGCCTTGGGCACTAAATTTGTATAGATAAGATCGCCATGAAGCTTTGCTACAATTTGGATGCCTCGACTAGATTGCTTTCTTTTTTAGGTGACGGCCAAGTTGTGTTCATCATATTCAGTAGTACCCTCAAACCCTTGTTCGTTCAGAGAAACAAGTGCGGCTAGTAATGTTTGGTTGAATTGATTAGCTTTTTGAAGGAAATAAGGTGTAATCAATCGCTCATTCATGCCATCCAAAGTTGGATGGAACATCACAATATGCTTTTAAAGAAATTGACATTCAATGATAATGCATAAAAAGTCACGTTGAAAATAGAAATCGAGCGCCAAAGCATTCTCGTTGACAATACTTGGGAGAATTACCAAAAAAGTCTTAAACCTATTGCAATTATGTCAATTCAGTCCCAAACTTTTTTTTGGCCAATTTAGTCTTAAACCTTTTATAATTATGCTAATTCAGTCCATCCGGTCAAAATTGGCCGGTCGGCATTGACGTGGACATCGGGGAAGCCCGTAGCCCGGGCGATGTAGCAATTTTTTAATATATTTTTTTGAATTTTTAAATATTTTTATTTATTTTTTTTTTTTTTTTTTTTTTTTCCCACCCTCTCATTCCTTTGGCAGCGGCAAGGTCGGCCTCGCCGACCACCGGCGAGGCTCACCCCGCCGGCCACTAGCGAGGGCAAGGCCCCACCAAATTTGGCGAGGTCCCCCTCACTGACCACTAGCGAGGGCGAGGCCCCGCTAGATTCGGCGAGCTTGGCCCTCGCCAAGGCTAGGCGAGGCCGAGCCTCGCCAGATCCAGCAGGGCCTCGCCCAGCCAAGGCGAGGGTCAACCTCGCCAGTGGCCGGCGAGGGCCATGGCAGCCTCAAAGCTAGCCTGGTCGTGAGGGCTCGTGAAAGCGAAGTCCTTGCCGGAGCTCATCCTGCTGAGCATGTTCCGGTACTTCTTCTTAAGCCAACAAAGCTTCTTGACGAGCTGGTTCTTGTTGAAATCGAGCTGGAGCTTGCACTTGATCTAGTCGTAGAACGCGGCTATCACACCCCGAACCCCGAGACACGTGAACATCCCACCATGGTCATACAAATGCGACATTCCCAAGTAGTGTCGCCGACCCAATTAATTCATTATGCGCATGCGAAACGTGTTAATTAACCCCTGACAAAAACTCACGAGATAGGAAAGCAAGAAATAATTACAATCACAACCAAACATACTTTCATAAACAAACCACCTCCCAAGGGTTTACATATATACCAAAAATGCGTCAGTTCACAAAAAGGGATCAGTCCACTAAAAAGAATAAACACTCCTAGGACTACTAGTCGGACACGCTCTTCGATCCCACTTCAGTCTGGACAGTCTCCAGAGGTGGTGATTCCTCCATCTACGGTCCTGAAAAATTTTGGCTCACAACGGGGTGAGACATCGTCTCAGCAAGTTCAACCCCCTAAACCCCTATTAGAAAGCAAATACACCTAGGGTGACCTCGCCACCTCATACAGAAGACTTACCTCTTCTTAATTCATTTCCTGCAGGTTAGCACAATTTATATCACACAATCTCAGATAATGATAAGAATTTAAATAATTGGAACGACATCACTTTCAAACAAATCACAATCGCACTCAGCACACATTCCAATTATTCACTGCCACACAAGGGCATAGCCTACTCGCAAATTCAGCTATCTACTAACACTCATGTCAGGCATCACCTCCCCTCCCATGGAGCGCGGCTTCGTCACTACGTCGACGGCATTCCCGAAGGAGCATGAGTCCAGTTGGCTTAGCCTCTACTGCGACTCGAGCCACGTCACTCACTAACGGCAATTCACAAGGAGAATAGGTCCAGTCGGCATAGCCAATGCGCGACCCGAGTCAATCAACCAGCACACAAAAAATCATTATTGACTTCCGGACACTCCGCATTTCAATCACATACTCCAATTTCAATAGTAAACCTTAACAATCAAATTTCTGCATCAAAATCCAACATTTAGGTTTTTATGGCTTTTATCACAATTAACACTCAATTTGCCACATCCATTCGTCAAATTCAAATTCTAAATGCACAGCGACGATTGACACGAAATTCTAAGCAATTGAGGTCAAAAATAATTTTTCGAGTTTTTTTTATATAAATTAAATAATAATAATAGTCAACACTCAATTTTGCCGCATCCGTTCATCAAATTCAAATTTTAAGAGCACAGCGACGATCGGCACGAAATTCTAAGCAATTGGGGTCAAAAATAATTTTTCGAGTTTTTTTAATTAAATAATAATATTTTAATGAATTTCGAAAAATAGTAAATTATTAACTTTTTTCAGAATTTCGAAACAATAAATTAAATCAAAAATATAACCCAATAAGTCACATCAAGGCTTATATTAAATAAATCTACTTAACCTTAAACTAAACACACTTAAAACTAATTAAATCTCTTAATCCAAATCACATTTAAATAAACTAAACTAACCACCTAAACCTAATTAACATAAGATAAGCACACTTATTGTATCATTAACCCTCTAAGCAAGATTTAGTGAGCTAAACTCACGGATTAGCGAGCCGAGCGAGCCAAAACGACGAGGCCGACGCGAGGATTGACTTTCCTCAAGGCGGGCCGAGCAACCGGGGTCGGGAAGTCGGCCAAACCGAGCCCCAAAGTTCCAGATCTTGGCTGGAATTTCAGCCTTCTTCCATGGCTGAACGGAGGGGGAAGAAGGGGGCTCGGGTGCGGGACGGCGGTCCGGCGCTCCGGCGGGCGGCGAGCTCCTCCGGCGAAGTTGCGACGGCGAGTTGGTTCCCACTCCAAGCTTCTCTAGTTGCTGGTTTTTGAAGCTCCAAGGAGAAAGAAGATGGAGGAGGAAAACCAACGGGGAAGAAGAAGAAGAAGAAAGAGGAATGAGAGAGAAGGGGGGCATTTTCTTTTCTTTTTCTCTTTCTTTAATTCTACAAAATTGACCCACCATGACATCATCAAGTGATGTCATACCCCACTATCTCCACTTCTCCCACAACTTTAGTCCAATTGGTCCAATTTCATTTTCCACCGGGGCACAAAAAATCTCGTATCTTGATTTCTTCAATTCTAATCAATTCTCGTCCAATTGAGCCCAATTAAAATCCATAAAATTAATACATGATCCTCATAAGGTATGTGACACCCCAAGACTTCCAATTTCTTAATTCGATCACAATTTCACGGTTAATTTCATTCTGGCACGATATTAGCGCGACCTGACCTACCGGTTAGCTTTTAGAAATTTTTATGCATTCAACTTGTGGTTGATAAATCTCAAGCCACAATGTACATCTTTGACACATTGGTGACCCTCGATTGTCGTGAAAATCTCAAGATTTCAAATACGAACACAGGGGACCCAATCGACAGAAAAGTCGGTCCAGTGCCAACTGACAAGAACAGTGTGATTTGGTGGAATCACCCACACTCGATCACATGTCTCTGTCGAGCCGACCTATCTCCAGCTTCTAATCAATTTTTAACTGTGTCATAATGACCTTTGTAGATTAGCTCGGTCGAAAAGTCGTTTCTTGGTCAAATTCTCGAGTCTGATGCATTTAAATCTCTTACCGGCTTCACCTGATAGACTGGTTTTCACATGAGTGGCCAACTCAAGGAAAGGAACTATATGCATGCAGATGAAATGCTCGTCTCAATTTACTAAAAAATAAAATTTGAAAAATCGGGATGTCACAGCGGCCGTGTCATGGTGGCCGCCAGAGGGCGCCCCGCCACGCTGCGTGGTGTAGTCAAGGAACCCGCGAAGGAGCTCGATCTCGTCCTCATCGGTCCAGAGGCACTGGAACAAGGGCTTGGCGACGATCACGGCTGGGGAGGGCCGCTTGAGCTCGGAGGGGGAGATTGTGCCGACGATCGGGGGATGGGGGAGGCGGCGAGGGCGACGATGGCAATGGCAGCCTCGTCGGCCACTGGCGAGGTCAACCCTCGCCTTGGCTAGGCGAGGCCCTGCCAGATCTAGCGGGGCCTTGCCCTCACTAATGGCTAGCGAGGCTAACCTTGCTAGCTAGAGGAATGAGAAATGAGAGGGTGGGAAAAAAAAGAATTAAAAAATTTTAAAAAAATATATTTAAAAATTTGAAAATATATATATTAAAAAATTATTATATCGGCGTTCGTAAATTTGACTGTCCCCCACCGGTGTCCACGTCAACACCAGCCGGCCAATTTTGGCTAGATAGACTGAATTTGCACAATTATAAAAGATTTAGGACTGAATTGGCCCAAAAAAAAGTTTATGATTGAATTGGCATAATTGCATTAGGTTTAGGACTTTTTTGGTAATTCTCCCAACAATATTTCAAACTGCTTGTAGAATTCCTTGTCATGAACATAGTCCATTGTTTATGCTTAAAATTATATTTAAGCTTAGATAAATCCTAATCAAAACTAATATGACAATCTTTTGTCATCTATGTTGTCCTATCACTTTTAATTTGGTTGTCCACGTGAGCAAAGAAACTTGTTAATACGAACACTTGTTTGAACCAAATTTTAGAAATTTAAGAACAAAATCCTCGGAGGATAGTGAATGATGAAAATAAGTTCAGGGATCCGGGTGTTTGGCATTTGGTTTGCGCAGGTGATCTTGACTTTAACACGTAATTGATGGCATTTAAACAAGTGATCTCTCCCAAATAGGAAATTTCCCGACACCACAAGGCGTCAACAGTGGGGTTAATTGGAATAACATGAGACTACAAAAATACCAGATATGATTGAATATAAGACTGAACATATGGGTTTTAATGGGTTTACCTAAGCGTAGATATTGTTGTATTAATACCAGCCAATGCTCATTGGAAGGACTTGTACAGGTGTTTTGAAATATTTTCTTATGAGAATGCTTCAGCAAATGACTTTTATTTTTGTTTTTATTTTGAATGCATTATCATCGGATGATGATTCTATATGTCCATATTACATTGTTTAATCAATATTTTCCTGCTATGAGTAAGTGATCGATCATACTTTATATGTTTAATATAATTAACCAATTCATTTAGACATATTAGCTGTGAATCTTAGCCAAAACTATGGTGGAAATAAGCGATCCAATAATAAAATGGAGGGAAAATTACCGATGATGATTCTATATGTCCATATTACATTGTTTAATCAATATTTTCCTGCCATGAGTAAGTGGTTGATCATACTTTATATGTTTAATATAATTAACCAATTCATTTAGACATATTAGCTGTGAATCTTAGCCAAAATTATGGTGGAAATAAGCGATCCAATAATAAAATGGAGGGAAAATTACCGATGATGATTCTATATGTCCATATTACATTGTTTAATCAATATTTTCCTGCCATGAGTAAGTGATTGATCATACTTTATATGTTTAATATAACTAACCAATTCATTTAGACATATTAGCTGTGAATCTTAGCCAAAACTATGGTGGAAATAAGCGATCCAATAATAAAATGGAGGGAAAATTACCGAAAAGAATCATGAATCTACTGTGCTAGTGTTAATTTAGTCATTAACTTTTCTAATGTGCTAATTGAGTCATAACCCTTTGATGATTTGCCAATATAATCTATCAAATCAATTTTGATTAGAAATTGCTAAGATGAATATTGACCATCCAACGTGGCATAATGAACACTAATATGGATAATTTTTATAATTATTTATTATTTTCTAAATTTTTAAACAATTTTTTATCTTGCCCAGCCATGGTGAGGCTTGAGCCGACGAGGCTCCAGCAAGGTCATTAGCTCCTAGCTGGCCGGTTGCTAGCCATGAGACTGTTCCCCAGACAGCAACGAGCTCCTCCTTCGGCCACCACCTCGATCAAAGGCGGAGCACCTCCTCGGGCAGCACAGGATCATTTGCGAAATGGAGAGAAGTCGAAAGGTGAGGAACCAAGAAAGGTATCTCAAGGAGAGGGCCACCAAGGTCGTCCAGCAAAAGGAAAGGCTTAGGAGGGAAAACAAGGACAACGAGATCATCCGTCTCGTGCGACAACTTCATATGCTCGGTAAGACCACTAATGCATTCGCGAGTTTTTTGAACAGGCCAACGGCGCACTTCAATGGCGACGTGCGTCACCAGCGATCGAGGGCCCGATGGGTGAGAAAGGAATGACTTGTGAAGGTAAAGGCGGCAATGGCGGAAACAAAGGAAGCATTGGTGATGCATCTTCTTCAAGGGGTAAAAGTGGTTCTCGGACATGATCAAGCAAGGTCGAAATGCAAGTGGTAACAGTAACAACCAAAAAAAAAATTATATTTCCCTTGATTGGTGGTGATTGTAATTGATATTTTTCTCTCTTTTTTATATTACAAATCTCAACTTGATATCAAAACCGATTGTTGTCTTAGAAAACACCCATCAAGTTTAAACCACGACCAGTCGTATCGGTCGCTCCTCTCCACCAAATCCCTGTTCTCTACGACCAGCCGCACTAGCCGTCGTTCTCCACCAAGCCCGCAGCTTTTAGTTGCAGTTTGACACGCTTTCGTTGCTCAATTCGAAAAACAAAGACCACCGACAAAACTCTTTGCCTCAGATAAGCTAGATTCTAAAAATACAAAGCGAACGGACATGGGAGCCACCACGTACACCCCCACGCACCACCACGCACCGGATCTATGAAGCCCTACGCTTTGGAACGCTATTTAGACACTTTTTGTTGGTTTTTTTTTCGAAAAACTAACATCACTACCCGACTCGATGTCATCCACCAAGCCAAATCGTGAAATTGCCCGACCATCCACCACCCGGCTCGCCAACACGCGCCGCTAGGAGCCATCACATGTGAGATCCACATGCCATTGGAGCTCTACGCACCTGCACACGCTAGACTCTCTTTTCGTGTGTTGATGTCACCTTTTGCCACGCAGCACCGCCAGGTTGTCTTTCAACCATTGCCCGGTGTCGACTGACGGTTAGCTACTATTGAAACTGATGTCAAATTTGATGCGAATGACGAGACTTTCTTTCAAATCCTACACTCTCTCGGCAACTAGTCGATAGTCTTATTTATTTCATCATTACTCGACCTAACATTACTGCCGTCCTTCGAATTCTTCGTTATGCCAAAGATACATTGTTTCATAACATTCACTTTTCTACTCATTCTACTTTTGAGCTGACAGTTGATTATGATGCTAACTGAGTTGATAACTCTTAAGATCATCACTTCACTATGAGCTACTATTTCTTTTTAGTAGGGCTATCAAAATGGGTTAGAGACCCATATTTTAACCCACATCTATAAAAGTGGGTCATATGTGACTCATCTTAAAATTGAGATACAGATCAGAGATAGGTTTAAAAAGAAAAGCCCAAACAAAATGGGTCTTACTTGGGTTAGATATAGGTCACTCATGTCAACCCTCTCTTTATCCTTCTTCTCCCCTACCCGAACGAACTCCTCCTCGACAATACCACTTACAACATCAACCTCTTCCCCACTACAACCACCTCCACAGTCTCCGCCTGGCTCCACCACCATACAATTCGCGCCATGGTCTACATATCCTTCGACAACATGGCCGACCTTGATCCCTCCCAATTTTCTAAGCTTGCCCTCGAACGTCTAGGTGCTTGGGTGCATGGTGGTGGAGATGGTGACGACCATAGGCAAGCTCCGCCATGCTGGGATCGGGCAAGTAACGAGCTCGCCAGCCTTGGCAAAGTTGGAGCTTGCCTAGATCTAGCGAGCTCAACCACGATAGAGCTTGGGCCGACAAGCTCGAGCTAGTCACCGTCGACGGAGGAACAAGGGGGAAGAAGAAGAAGAAAGAAAAGAAAATTAAAAATTAAAAAAAAAATCAAAATTCAATTTATATATATATATATATATACATTTGTGGTAGATAGATATCCATATATATTCCTGAGAAGAATTTTAGAAGAAGCTCAATGCTATCTAAATTGAAATTCAATCAATATAGAAATAGAAATTGTAAAAATTATAGTGTAATTTTTAATTTAGTAAATTACAATTAAGAAGCTAAGCATCCTCGCATCCAAGATTGGTTATAAGCAAATATTATTTTCATGTCAATCATTAGCTAATCAAACTTTTTCTTATCAAGGGTTCTTCAAAAGTATTTCAATTTTTAGGTTTTTCACTTTTTTAATTTTATTTACCAATTTTTTATTGTTTAATTTACTTTTCAAATTTGATATGAAGTTTTTATTTAAATAACTTATATTGAAGAGCTTAAAGTGTATTAAATGGGTGGGAGTGGATTTTCCTAAATTGAGTTAAATATTAATATGTTTCAATAACATGGGTCAGGTCGAATATAAAATCAAATATGAGTCATCAATTTTACACTACATAAAAATGGATCAAAATGAGTTAAATGGATCAACGTGGATTGAACTATGTTTTCAACCCAACCCAACCCACCAATTTGATGGCTCTACTTTTTAGTCAACTCACTTATCTCATGACATGACAAAAAAAAAAAACCATTGCCGCTTGCTCTTGCATAGAAAAGCAGAATATCGAATTCTTACTAATATGACATTAGAGGGTTGCAAAGGCTAATAAAGACATGGGGAGTGCATTATACTAGCGTAACGGTCGTTTATTGCGATAACCACAATGCTATCCAAATAGCAAATATTGCTATTTTCCATGAACGCATTAAGTAGGTTGAAATAAATTGTCATTTCATCTAATATGATGTTGTTCATGGTATTGTTCGATCTGTCACTACTTCATATGCTAAACATACTAGGGATATCTTCATTGAGATATGTCCACCTAAGCATTCTCAAGATCTTTTCTCCAAATCAAGTTGACTTCTTTCAAGTCTTCTTGAATATGAGGGGGGTGTTAGGAGGTTTTAGGAAATTTTGTATATTTCTCTTGATTGATTCTAATTGATTGTAAATGATGTTCCGCTACTTCAAATAGTAATCTCGTAAAGTCTGTAAATAGGCTGATGTATTCTTTATTTAATTATGTACAATATATTACATTTTTCCCTCTCTTTCATCACAAATCTCAACTAAGCAAAATGGACATGACACGACTCCGTTTAATAGAATGAATGTTGGAAGTGGTGCGGGTGGATGTAGTGAGGCGATTTCCTCGAGGAGGTACCTATGGTGGCAATACCAACATCGGACATGGCATGAAGAAACAATCAGAGAAACCATAATGTACTTCATCAGCTGCCTTCTGGAAGAAGCAATGCCAATGCTGCAGTGGATGCTAACGGGAGTGGCCGAAACAATGTCCCCGCATGCAATAAAAAATTGATAGTGACTGGCCCAAAGTATGTGCGATTTGATTGCATTATTCTTTTTTTATTTGAATAATTTAAGGGAAGTGCTTAATCAGGCTATGCTTCCGCGAATGCTACACATCTTAATCATTCGGTGTCCATCACTTTATACGACTTTAATGGATTCGGTTCATATGAACGTGATGTCTCGTTTTCCGTTTTCAATTGCGATGTTGCCATTGCTCCAAATCATATGTTAGAGAATAAAAGTCTATATCAATTCATGCCTTCCATCGGGCAAATTTAAAGATGTTGTAAGTGAAAAAATGGGCATTTGCATTTATTCCATTTTCAATTTTTAAGGTACAAGGATGACATAAAGCAAAAGGAAAACAATATGGGCCAAATGCACAAAAAGATATATATATATATATATATATATATATATATATATATTTTTTAAATCGTGTACTTATGCTCTCGGGACAATTTAGCCGCACTTTTCATTAGTAAAAAGGACAAGGTGGACAAAACTGACTAGCATTATCTTTGTCGTCCAAACGAGCCTACATGTCCGCAGACGTGGCAAACAACAGTGATATCCATCATTTTTTATTGCATTTCCCGGCTTTTTAATTGGCACCGAAGGCTTGATTTCGACTAGAATTTTGTTTTCCGTATTTTATGTGTTGGCGACGTTGCTTAGCTTTAAGTCATGTAGTTTTTATTGTAATTTCTCAATTTGATATTCTCCAAAAATCAATGATTTAAGATACATTTACAAAAAAATGATTATTTGTATTACTTAAAAAACATATTCAACATATAATAATACTTAATCAACTTCAATCTATGCCTAAACATTTTCATTTTTTAAGAATATAGTTTATATTAATTCAATTTTAAGCAATATTTTTAGTGAAATGTTTTCTATATCGTCAATTTTCCGTGAAACAAATTATCACTCATATATTGTTGTTATTCCAATTGAGCCCAGACCAGAACATAGACTCCCGTACCCTCTTTCTCAAAATCAACTTAGAAGTTGAAACATTAATTTCACCTACAACAACCTTTTTTGTAACAACTTCCCCCATATTTCGAGTTTTACATCTAGACAAACGTTTTACATCTAGACAAACGTCTATTGACAACACAACTAAACATAAGAACCTTCAATCCTTACTCTCTGAGAAAAAATTGATTTTGCATTCTATTGTACATACAATGGACAATTGGAGACTAAAGTTCAGAAATATAAATAGAAAAGTGATTAAGCAATTGTAGCATCTCTCTAACAAACTCATTTGAAAACCTTATATTTCTGAGTATATCATGAACAAAATTTGTTCATGAACTTTAGTCCAATATGCAAATCATCTCTGTACTTTTATTTATCCAACATGATCCCTGAACTTTAGTCCACCATACAATATCATATCTAGACTTTTAATATGTTCAATATAGTCTCTTAAATATTTATAAATGTTCAATATAGTCCTTCTGTTTTCGTCATTTTCACGTAGTTTAGGAAATAATTGAACATTTACTAATAGTTCAAAGTTCATATTAAACCAATTAGAAGTTCGGAGACGACTATTCTAACACTTCTAACTGTGTAATATATTAGGGGATGGGGATGACCATCCACATAACAGGAGCATTCCTCAGATTTTGACCCTATAAGTTTCCTCTACTTATCTAGAAATTGTTTGATAAACCAAGTCAAGACTCATCGTAATCATATCAATCGAAGTTACAGGTGAAAGTGTGATCGAGGTTGCTCGATGGAATGTCTGATTAACAGCAATTCATCACACACTAGTGAGCTACTCGTAATTCTCTGACATCAGATGCCAAAACCTCTCAAAACACCTAAATAATCCAGCCCGCTCAGGACAAAGCAATCTTCCATCGCCCACTTTTCTTCCAAAATGTCAAATAGTCAGACTTGGCATGACCACTCTGAAAGCATTTGGTGAATGCAATTTGGATATGTTTTTCTTGCTTATCATTCACTGAATTACTACTAAACCGACACAACTGAAGAATGAGTTTCCTTCTCATTGTAAAGATGTTGAATGCAGAAAGGTGTTAAACTCGACAATAACAGTATCAAACACCGTACCTAATGGTCACTACTGAAATGATGATCAAATTGTTTTTCACCGCTAAATGACCACCCACTAAGTTAAGTCATCTTTCTTTCCCGGTAGTGAACCCGATCTTCAGAAATGGCCACTAAAGAGAGGAACAACCCTTGCGACATAATCACAACCATACATGGACGACTCACATGGTTGTGCATATGGAGATTAAGCTTATAGAAAAACTGGTGTAGAAAGACCAAAGGTTGAATAATTTAGCTAGATATTCTTAACGAGCTACTATGCAACCCTGACAAATAGCACATAGGACATCTCTCTCTTCTCACAAGTACATCAAGCAATCATCTTTATTAATCCTCATACTTACACAGTATAAGCTCATTCTACTAAATCAATATTTTAGGCCATTTCACAAACCAAGCAGCATCTGTTACAATTTGATAAGGTGTCACCAAAATGGTCTCTTACAGCGAATAACATAAAGATAAAGACAGTAGGATCAACCTAAAAAATTACAATAAGTGTTTCGATAAGATATCACACTGATTAAAGCAGAGATTGAAGATCTGAAGACAACTCTTTTAATGAACACAGCCTCAAAGCACGAGAATTTACACACAAAAGACAGCAACAATTGTGAAAGGACACACATGGTACATAAGTGTTGTAAAATCTAAACAGCGAAGCATGATCAGAATATCTTGTTATATTGACTGGTGAGAGAGTCCCTTAAATTTGAATAAAGGCCATAGAGAGAGTATTGACGAAGATTTTCCACTTCATACCATGAATTGAAAACTGAAAAGTGCTTATCCGTGCCAGAGAATGCCAACTGTATACCAAGGCTGCAATCTACTGAGCCCCCATGGTTTTTGCAATTGGAAGTTTTGATGGCACAATCCTGGTTGTTTAGGCAGACAAAGTTCGACTTTCCCGAACATGAAGTACAGCCATCTCTTTTCCAGTATAGATTTTGCAGTCTGCCCTTCTTGAACTCGAGCACCTAGAATGTTGTGGCAACATGTCAAATGGACTCTCTAAAGTAAAAGCATCATATGTATTACATGACAGACAACATATGGATCGTGTTCCTACAAGAGTGAAGCTGGTCACAGTGTAGGTGCTGTTGGCAACGAAGGCAGGGAGAGACCTCGCAGCATACTTTCTTCCAGCAAATGCAACCATATAACCTCCATAATTGTCCTGCCACGATGCAACGCAGATAAAGAAGATTATCAGTCTACACCCTTAGTAAACCAGTTATGTTGACAGGACTCGAGATTGAAGAGGTTCCTCTGACGAACTCCATTGCAAGCCACAGAGAAACTCATTCTTTCAATCCAACCATGGTGCATCAGACATTTTGCCATACAAGATTTTCTAGATCTACAAATTCATGCCCGACAATTCCTCAAGGACAAGACCAAACTCAAGACAGTAGCACTCCCACGTATCAATCCCATCAAGAAACATCATAAATTTTCAGACTTCCCTAATCCTCTCAGACATACCGGGACTAACTAGGACATATGATCAGTGCATTAATTAAATCTCGTGTAAGCTCAGAAGCAGTTACATCAACCATTGGCATTCGAAACGTGAGCACGGAGGATGCATCTGCCGATAACAAATCCATAGCGCTAATCCGATCGCAACATTTCCTCCATCGAATCATAGGAAACAGTTTCAGCCAACTCAGAGCACCAACCAAATCGGAAGCCATCGCACTAGATTCAGCCAGAATTGCCATTTTATAAGTAGAATCTGAGGAAACATGAACCAGAAAAGGGAAGCAAGCACAAAATCCTCATCCGAGCATGATTTCCTCCAACCAAACCCCGAGGATTTCATCGAATATTTGCTCAACACACCAAAAACATTCCGTCGCTGATGTAAACAAAAGAGAAAAATCAACAAGACAGTAACCGCAGAGAGAGAGAGAGAGAGAAGCAGACCGGAGAGAATGAGGACGTGTTGACGGTGAGGAGGGAGATCTCGTCGACCTTAGGCCGGAAAGTGGCGACCTGGGAGGTGGCGGAGGAGAGGGAGAGCCGGCGGTCGCAGGGGGACAGCTCGAGCGAGCCGTTGTGGAAGAAGGACAGCCTCGGGGCGAAGGCGATGCCGAAGGTGAACCCGTCGGACCGCTGGACCGTGGTGTCGGCGCAGGGCGAGTAGACGCGGTTGGTGTCGGCGGCCGATTCGACCGGCCGCAGCGAGGAGGGGGAGGAGGCGAGCAGGAGCGCCAGCAGGGATGCCGCCGCGGTGAGGAAGCGAGGCTGAGGAAATGCGGCCGCCATTCACTCTTTGCTCCCGGTGAATGCTGCTGCTGCTGCTGCTGCTGCAACGATCGACCTCGCCGTTCGTGGCGCTCCTTATCGGCGGTGGAGAGAGACGGGGAGAGACAGAGAGAGCGTACAGACTGTAGTGGGCCCATCTGGGCCGGGATATGGGCCGAGAGAGAATTTCGCAACGGACTGGGTTGGGCTGGCTACAACAGGTGAATTTATTTTTTTTTTTTTTTTTTTTTTTTAATTCTACGAGGGATAATTTAGGCTGTACATGGTAACGTTTCTATTTCTTAAAATTTCTGTTTGGTAACGCCAAGTTATTTTTCTATTCCCCAGAATAGAAAGTTAGCCCGAAAATATATTTGGAGCGAGAAACGAAAAAAAAAAAAAAATTATTTCTTGTTCCCAGGAACGGGAACAATTTCTAGAAATATGTCAATTTTTTTTTCTTTTATTTTTCTCTCTTGCTGCGGCCACCTTCAATCGCTTGGAGCCACCACCGACCGCCGGCTGCCGGCTGCCACTGGTGGTCGTTGGCGGCCGATGGGCTGTGCGGCGGTGCTCGACAATCGTGTAGCGACAGCGGGCGGTCGGCGGCGACGGCAGCAGCAAGCGGCGGCCAACAGTTGGCGATCGGCAATCCGTGAGTAAGAATAAAAAACGAATAAATATAAAAAATAAACCGTTGCATTACCAAACGCATTTCTATTCTTTTTCTATTCCAAGAGTAGAAATTTTGTGTAGTTATCAAACGCGTTCTTTTACTCAAAAATTGTTCCCCAAAATAGAAATAGAAAAAAAAAAAAAAAAAAAAAAACTCTTTCTCAGCCAATAAGCGTTAAATACTATTTTTTTTTTTTTTTTATGAAGTACCATCTCAACACAAATATATAATATATATAATTCAAATACTTGACATTAAGGGTGAGTTGTTTCTGATTTTAGGTGAAGTCGTAATAGATTTTCTAATTTTTAGAACTCGGTACCTATCTGACATACTCAATAAGCTAGAACTCAACAGGTTCTGTAATCGATTTTAGGGTCTACCTAAGTCCTACTTATACTCTTAATTCAACGATTGCAGTAAATCATCATCTCTTAATGATACCTAAATTTTGGCGATTCGTTTAGTCATTTATCGCATTAAAAATTAGGGGTTAAATATAATTAATTACATAGCATATAATTTTAGGTGAATTTATTTTAAATTTGCATTTTTTCATTGGAACGATGACGGGTGGGTTCGAATTAGTGATTCTGACCTTTAACTTGGTAAGCCGGATTAAGCCAATGAAGCGAGCAAATTGACCCAAAAATTAATGATAAAAAAGTATCTCATGAAAAATAGAAATTTGAATTTTTTTCGGGATATGATGAATTTTTTGGATAAGGGCAAATGTGAAAATAAATATTGCGAATATTATGTTTGGATATGGATTTAGAAAAATTAAAACCCTAACTTGTGGCTTATAAATAGATTAACTGCATAGAATTTTGGGGGAGACACGTTGAATATACGACGGCACAATAAGTGGTTCATTTTTCGGGAGCTTTTTCTCTCGGTTGTGAGCTTAAAGATCAGCACAAAAGGCAAAGCTTTTCCTTCGGTTTTTGGGTTCGTTTGGGAAAAGCAACGCAAAAGGAAAAAGGAAAAGAATTCTTGAAAGGGAAAAGTCAAGCAAAAGCTTTCGCAGAGAAAGTCCAGCAGAGGGAAGAGACAGAGAGAGGGGACGTGAGAGAGACGTGAGGTGAGAAAAAGTAAAAAAAAAAAAGAAAGAAGGAGAAGCAAACAAACAATGTCTCCTTCGAGCGGGCGTACACACCCATCGACGGCCTCTGTCCACGAGCACCTGCACCGACCACCGCGCCCGTCGCCGCCGCGCTGCTTCCGCTTCACCCACGCCTCAGCTGATCTACCGTGCCGGACGCCGCCGCTCGTTCCCCTGCGACGCCAGACCGCTCAGCATCTGAAGCTCGGTCCCTGCTCCACCGCGCTGACGCCAGAAGTCCTCTGCAGCAGATCCCGAGCTCCGTCGCGCCTCGCTTGATCTCCTTCGCCGACGCCTGCTGCAGCCGCGCCGAACCCTGCTGCCCGAGCACCGACGCCTGAGCCGCTCCTGCTCTGCTCCGTCTCGCCAGAAGCTGCCACCGCCGCGCGACCTGACATCAGCAACGCCGCGCGACCCGACGCCAGCTGCGATCCCTCGCCTGTGCTGCCCCTCCTCTGGCCGTGATCTGCTCAGCCCGACGCCTTCGCAGCTTGCTCCGCACCTCTGCCAGTCACCGCCTCCGCGAGTCCGCCCTGACGCGCCCGCTTCTGCTTACCCGACGCCGGTGCCGGTCACCGCTGCTCCAGGCCCCGGCAGTTGCTGTTCCGCCTACTGCTGACGCCCGCAGCAGCCGCCCCTGCTGTGCCACCGGTGACTCCGGCTGCCTCTCCGAGCGAACCAGTCACAGCAGCTCGCTCCCTGCCGCCTGCTGCCGCCCCTCACCGGAGCTCCGGTGATCCACCATCACGGCTGCGGCGACCCATCTAGCCACCGTTTGCTAATCGTAGTTTAGGAGCCCAAAATCTAATTAGGTAGATTTCTTTTTTTTTTTTTTTTTTTATCATTATTTATTTTATGTCTTTACTTGAAATAATCATTGATGTAAGATTGAGATTTCTTGACATAAAATATCCCATTAAATTAAGAATTGGCAGTCCGATTTTCGCACCTGAAATCCGACTCGTGATCGCTTGCAAAATCATCAATTCGATGTCACGCCTAAGATTCAATTCGCGATTTAGTTTAAAATTGGCAAACCCGGTCTCATGTGCGAGATATGATTCAACAATTTTTGGATATCAATCTTATCTTATTTGATATGCTGTCGTCGTGTTTGAATTAATTTTATTTTCGTAAAAGAAAAAATCAAAAACTGTTTGAGTTAGGATTTGAATATTTCTTGTTTTAGAGTTATCTCGCATATTTAGAATAGAGATTTTATTTCAAATTTATAAAGTAAAAAAAAAAAAAAAATGCATTCATTTATGATGTTAGTTTTTTTTTTTTTAATTTTAATTGCACGTTTAATTATTTTGCAATTTTAATTTCGAATTTCATAAAAGAAAAAAGAAAAAAAATAGAATTATAACATTATTTGCATGTCATTGCATATTAGAATAGATCGCATGCTTATTAAGAAAAATAAAAATCATGTGCACGTCATATAAAATTAGGTTCATGAAATGCATGTCATTTAGTGATTGTTGCTAGGTTCATTTAATTAGAAATCGTGGGTCATTAGGATTAGGTCATTTTGGTTAATTTAGATTGCATATTTAATTATTGCATTTCTTTAAAAATTACTTTACTCATATCATATAGTTTAGGTTATACTACTATGTCATACCATTTCATGTTAGATTAGTAGTATACATCGCATAAAGCATGATCTTCATTAAATAAATGAAAACAAAAAAAAATTGAGTGATTGCGTGTTAATTAAAAATCATATCTAGGATTGTCGATATGAATTCTAATATAGTATTGTAGATGTTTTCGTTACTATGAGATAAGTCCTGTAATTTATTCACTGCGTTATCTGAATGTTAAATTGGTGGTTTGCGCACCTACATGATTACCTCACATGTTAGGGAAGTGAATTAAAATTAATTCAAGTTGCTTGCAAAACATTTTGTTCAAAATAAAAGAGAAAGGTACCGAAAGAACATTAGAGAAATCTAGCATAATCAAGTCCCTGAACTAACCTCCCGTTGCTTTACTTGGGTTTCTAATCGACTCACCAAAAATAGATTAATGGCGACTCATAGTTAAAAATCAATTGCATGTTAAGAACTTGAACCTAAATCGCGAATTAGTATGAGCTTGGGAGAACCCGAGCTAAATCTAGGCTTAATAATCCATTAGCCAAATCCTAGGTGGTTCGCCCGAAAATTTGGTCGTGACACCTTTAATAACCACCATTTGCAATAATCCACTAATCACAACTCATATTTAGACATGGTAATATTATAAAATATTAATAAAATAAATATCTCAATCATGAATATTATCAAAAATGAAAATTCAGACTAGTGGCTTCACATTACACATTCATTAGTAGACATCATGAAATGTCATAAGATCCCACGAAGACATTAAATAAGAAAAATACTAAAACTTATTCCAAGTTCCCAGATTCAATTGAACCTACCCAATGGAATTGGTTCCCAGGTTCCTCTATCTTTTTGTCTTGAACAAGTTCTTGATAGAATCTTCAATTTCCTTTATTTATTATGCCTATGAATAGGCTCCTCAAGGTTGTTGTCTAAATTGTCAATCTTTGGAATCTAGAGTCTACCAATTAGAACAGATTCCTCAACTTTTAAAATTTAGAACCTACCTTACATATTTTAAAACCTGAAACCAATCTCGTTTACTCGTTTTAAGATTCAACCCTAAGACCATGCTCACTTCTACTTAATATAATGCAATTGGATGGGTAGACAGCGAGGCCATGCTAGAGAGTACCTAAGATCATCCCTCCAAATAATGGTGTTATTTTCATAATACCATGACGTCTTCACCCTCCATCCACTGAAGATGGCTAAGCCCTTGAATCGAGCTTAACCCGTTGCCAAGCCGCCCATTGACAAAACAATCTATCGTAATTTTTTAATAATTTTTGTAGCCAAGTCCAAGAGCGAATCTACTCACCCATCTCCTCCTCATCCTCCGCTTTCATACTTTTTTGCCGTTCTTAAACAATGGGGAAAACTTTTTCTTTTTTTAAATCTTATTATATGAATGTAATTTCAATTATAAACTTTCAATTTGATTAATTAGTCCTAAATCTTTTAACGGTCCGTCAATATAGTCATTCCATCTCATTTTAACCGAAAATTGCTAGCGCATACATCGATCATTCTACGTGGCTTAGAAGGCACTAATATGAACAATTTTTATAATTTTTTAATAATTTTTCTAAACTTTTTTTCTTTTTTTCCCTTTTCTTTTGTTTCCTTTTTTTTCTTCTTTTTTTAAAATAAAAATAAAAATTCCCTCTACCCAATCCACAGCCTCGCCGATGACTAATGGAGGTCACCGGCCACAAATGAAGGCATTGCAGTGCCCTCGCCTAGAGCTAGCGAGGGTTGTGATGTCGTCGGCCAACATCGACGAGGGTAAGAGTCAAACAAAAGGAGAAAGAAAAGACAGTAAATACAAAAAAAAAATTATAAATTACAAATTATTAATTATTTACGTTAGTGTTGATCGTGCCACATAAAATAAACAGTATTCACATCAACGATTTTCAGCCAAAACCAGCTGAAAGAACTACATTGGTAAATGTTCAAGACTAAATTAATTAAATTGAAAAGTGTATGACTGAATTGGTATTTACACAGTAGGTTTGGACTTAATTACCCCAAACATAGATCTCAAATAGTACAATCATAGCCGAGAATAAAAGAGTTTTTATAGCGGTAGGAGTCCTCTATATAGTTACCGTTCCACACGTGCTATTTTACTATTCCTATTGATAACATCACCGCCCGCCTGTAGGTTCCGACGAAAAAGCCGTGGAGACAGATTTCACGAAATGAGAACGCGCGCCTTTCCGCTTCAATTTTCACTCCTTCGACTTGCATAGCATGAAACTTAGGATGATCCGCCGGTCCTCTACAGCCACCAGAACGAGCCACACACACTCGCACGTCTCGTCAACGACAGACAACTATTCACACCCACCCGGCAGACGCAACTTCCACAGCTGCTGTACCGTCCACCAAACCATGGCCACAGAAACGCTCTCCTACTTTCATGCGGTCGGAGGGAAAAGTCTAGTCAACAGCCATGAATCCGACACAGCCGTTGGTAAAAGTAAAACTTAGAGAAAAACGCTGCGAGCGACGTCTGAGAAGCTGAGAGAAGCTGGAGAAAACAAGTGGGCCCGGGAGCAACACGTGTCGCTCGTGGAATGGACTTGTGCATTGATGAGGTGGCTACCCGCGGCCGCACCCAATATTTTCTCGAGGGAACCTGTGGTTAAGCCTTCTGTTTTGAGTGGTAGGAAGAAAGCACATCGGGTGTCTGTAAAATCAGGTGAGGATGACTTCGAATGCATCGTCAGTTCGTGCCTAGAATACCGGATAGACTGTCTTAAAATTCCTGGAAACGGGTTCCATGCGAGTAAGAATGACATTATAATACAAAGAATTGAGAGAACTTAGATCTAGATCCAGTTAAAAAAATGATAAAACAATGAATAAGCATCCGGTAAACCCTATCTTCTGAAAAACAGAAAAACAAGGGGAAATTTCTTTTTGAAGGCCTGCCTACATATTCATCCTGGGATTGTCGTTCGATCTGAGATCAATCCCTCCTAGTAGCCAGCGGCACCACCTCCGCGAGCGGCGTCGACATCGGGGTGGGCATGGGAGAATTCCGGCACATGGGGCACGTCGGGTGCATCCTCAGCCACGGGTCGATGCACTCGTGGTGGAACAGATGGCCGCAGTCCGGAATCATCCTCAGCTCGTCGCGGCCCTTGTAGTCCCCCAAGCATATGGAGCAGCAGGAAGACGTCGAGCCCGAGCTCCTCAGCTTCGCCTCCGAGTAGAGCAGCCTCGGGTAGCTCTTTATGGTGGCCTCGTCGAGGCCCACATCGATGACCACTGCATCCGCCGCTGCCCCTGCCCCGTCTCGCGACGCCCGCCGGCGGTGGACGTTTATGATGTTGCGCTGCTGCAGGGGCGCCGGGTCAACGGTCCGGGTGCAGTAATAGGAGGCCAGGGTGATGGTGGTGATGAGGAGGAGGATGCCGACGGAGACGCCGACGCCATAGCCAAAGCCTCCGAGGTTGTTGGCTCCGAGGAAGCCGCCCTGCGAGTCGGTGGTGCCGTTCATATCCGCTCAAGTCGCTTCCGGGTGGTGCTAAGAGGGCAGAGGGAGGAGGAGCAGATCGAGAGGGCTCGGCTCGGCCATGGCGGCGATGAGGGAGCCGATCAGATGGAGCGAAGAAGCTGTCATATGATTTCGAGGGTTTGTTGTGAACTGTGATGTAAAGATCCAATGCGACGTTTCAAGAAGAAAAGGGAGAAAAAGTCAACGGCGACACGAGGTGGATGGGGGGTGGAGAGTGGGGGGAGTTTAATTTAAAAGGTGGTGTGCATCTGGGGATGAAGGAAGAGCGATGTGAGGCGATTGCATGTGAATGCAGCTCATGCTTTTCTTTCTTCTTTTTTTTTTAATCTTTTCTTTCCGGTTGATGATGTTAGAAAATGTCTATGTAAGAATTCGGGGGTGGGTCAACGAGGGTTCGCCGATCTTTTTTCCGTGTAGGGACGCCTGCTTCGCGTGATTAAAGAAGACATGGTCCCCCTTTCCTCCTTAAACTCTCTCGAGAAAATATTAGGTGCCCAAACGATAGATACGTTAACTTTATACAAGTCCATTTTACTCTCGAGAAAGAGAGTTAAATGCTGAATCGAAAAGTAGGTCCTACAGTATTCTGGCATGGAGAGAACGGGTTAAGGACGCGACGGGCTCCGGTCAAGTTTTTGAATATGGCTTAGCTTGTTTGAAAAGTCGACTGCAGGCCGATGCAAAAGCCAATTGTGTAGAGGGATGGACGAGGGTTGCCCGCAAGAAACCTCTCCACGACAGCTAACATTAAACACGCGAACGCTCCCTCTCTCTCCGTCCCAAGTTGTACGTGGTTTAATTATACGTTAGTCCTTCGCGACGCACTCACACACGTAATGTAGAAATGTCGAGTGCCTCTGGGGAATGACGAGGAAACGTGGGACCTGCTCAGATGATTAGGAAGAATCTAATTTATTAACGAACTAATAGCTATGATACCGAGTACTTTTAGCTGTGACTCCATATGTCACTTTACTCACTCACGTATGTACGAGTTTTCTATTTTATTTTCAGAGATAGGTAGAGTAGATATGCAATAACTAAAACATTGATATGATGACACGACATAGGATGACGTGGCAATTATATAACTAATTTTATATGATATATATGCATGTTGTTTTTATGATTTTTCTTTTAAAGGTAAAATAGAAAACTGGTGAAAATAAGTCGTTACCTAATTAAAATTACGAATAATTTATATTAACTCCTAATCTAAATTGAGTGATTCTCCTAATTACTACAGAGATGCAATTCTGAACTAAGAAGCTGATATGAATGCAATCGATCCTAACATGGAACATAATTTTTTTGGTACTTTTTACAAAACGAAAGTTTCTTAATTTAATAGCATGCAATATTCAAGTTCATATAATCCACATATTCACCTCAGCTCAAAATAAGAAACAAGGCGTAGTGGTCAAGGATATGATTTTACGTACCTCGACTATATGCAATTTAAACAAGGGAATTTCCTATTCGGGGACGCCTAAAATATCACATCGAATCGTAGTTAGAATTTATTAATCTCTAATAAGGTAATCAAACATACGAATCCAAGATGGTTTAGCAAATACTAGCAGTTACCTAAATTAAAATTTCGAACCGAAAACGGGTGACCGCCGAGGGGAGCACAGGGCGAGGAGACAAGGGCACGGCAAGGGAAGGCTTGATCAAAAGAAAGTTATTCGAATTCCCCACCTCTGTGTCGTCGTCGTTCTTTCCTCAGCCGGCGAATTCCTGTGCCGCCGAATATTATCCGGCCACCTTGCGTCAGTCTCGATTGTACTCTCGGCCGTGCCTAGGCGGCGGTTTGTGGTTCGCCTAAGGAGTTCATCGAGCGGCCGGGACTTCGGTCGGGCCTGATGAGGATCGCCGGGGGATTGCAAGAACTCGCTTGGACCAACGCGGCCGAGGTCGCCGGAAGGATGTTTTCCGGGTGCTGAGAACTCCCCTTATTTTCGCAAGGACGTATCTACGGCGTCTGTCTTTCCTTTCTTTTAGCGGCCGGTCAAAAGAAACATGACTTTTCCTGCGTGTGAAAAATGATGCGGTCGCCAAAACTTTCAAATGGGTTTGGCCCAAATCTTTATATTCACACGGGTTTTAATGCAGCTAATTCAATCAAGCTCATATGTTCCCGTGCCTTAGTCCAATTTAAAATGCTGTTTATGTCGGTCTAATGACAATGCTCCTATTATGCATGTACAATTTAATAGTATTTTTATTTGAGGGTCAATACCGACTCTTAAATTTTCTATGCAATTGCTAACTAAATTTTTCTTCGATTAAATTAGAGTAGGAAAATTAAAAAAGATAAACTTTTATAAAAGAAAAAAATCCAAGCTAAAAAAAAAACACAAGCCCCTACCAGTGGCTGCCACCAGCCTTAACGAGGTCCCACTAGCACTAGGCAAGGCCCAACAAACCTTGGCTCAAATCCCCAAATCAAAATCAAATCTCAACTAAACCAAATTTTCATGAATTTTCAATTCGGATTGAATAATTGAAAAATAACTTTTTGTTTTTTATTCTAGTTTGGATAGTTTCAGTTTGGTTAACTAGACCAAACCGAATATTGCTCATTTTATTATTATAACAATTTACACAATATATATTATATTATTTTATTTTATTTTTAAAAAGCAAAAAAACGAAACAAACTAAGTCTTTAGTTGGGATTGCAATTCGATTTAAAACTAACACATACCCAAATGGTTCAATTCGGTTCAAGTTTCCTAAAAAAACTCAAACCAAATCAAATTATTGACACCCCTAGGCCCGGCAGCCTCCATTGAATCTCTCTAGAGATGGGTGGCACAGTCACTAGCAAGGGCTTGTGGCTCTTTTTTTTTTAACGTAGGTTATTTATTAAAAAATTATCCTTTTCTTAATCTAATTTAAGTAAGATTTGAGGAAGAAAATAATTAAAAAATTCCTCTTTTTTTTAAAAAAAAAAAAATTAGCACTCAATCTCACGATAAATTTTAAGAAATGTTATTACACTCGTCCATTGTTTTTATTATTTTTTTTGTTTGGTCACGCATACGAATCCGGGTCTCTTTAATCGCGTCAATGGAATGCACATAATGTGGGCTTGGGCCGGGCCTATGAAGTTTCTAGCCCAATAAGGCTAGCTGGCCCATTGGTCCAATCAGAAAATCGTGTCCAAGCCCGTCAAATCTTTAGAGCTTCCTCAACCTGGGATCAAACAGAAGACTAGAGGAAGCTCTCTTCTTGCTTTGTGAAGGAGTTTTCTAAGGTACAAAAATGTTACCCTAAATTCTCGTCATTCAACAGCTTAGATTTGTCCACCGGTCAAATTCTTTTACCAATTGGTGTCATTTGCACTATTGACGACAACGTTATTTCAAGTGGCTAGTGTCGAGTGAAATCGTGTTTTGAGGAAAATACGAAAAATCTAATTGTAAAATAAGAAAGGGTTTCTTTACTCATTTAAAATTCGACATGTCTGTTCTTTTTATAGTTTACTTAAAAGCACATGATAATTATATTGCGTAGATACCGATGAAGATAAGTGATTCTTGGAGACAAAAATCAACCGTGCGCGATTCGGACATTAACGACGATTTGACAAAGAATCAACTCACCCAGTTCACGGCTGCTGTCGTTCGATTTGCTCGACTAATCTCGATTTCACCCATTGAAAAGGGCAAAAATTCGGAATTTTTTACGCTTTGCTTGCATAGAGAGCCAAGGAATCGACACCGTCATTGACCGCGGGCGGCTGATTTTTCAAGGAAACGAAACCTGGCATCTACCTAACGTTCAATGGCGTCCACCTGCTGACACCGAATCCCAAGTGTAGATGTCCAAACCAGAAGCAGACGCCACGGGGAAGAAAACCCAAAAGTAAAAATCGCGTCTTTATCCTCTTTCGCCTCCTCCCGTCTTCCACATTCGATACCCAGTAGAACTTGCGGTGCCGCCCTCGATCGGTGGTTCGGTCTGCTTGCGAGGCGATGGAGATGGTGCAGCTGAAGCTCGCGGTTCTGGCGCTCTGCCTGTTGCTGCCTTTCGGTCGAGCTACCGACGTCAATTACTGCGGTTCAGTACCCTTTTCTCGATCGCCTCGTGCTTTGATTCTTCCAAATTCCTTCGTGCTGGAGTCCAGTTTAGTCGGGCTCGGTCTAGCGTGTTGTTCGATGGGTGTCTGAGCTGAATTAGGGATTTTTTCACCTGCTGAGGGGTTGAGGATATGAAAGTTCTTAGCTTTTTTCGTTTTATGCCGGAAACTGTTGACGATCGTGATGGCTTGTTGTGTTTTGACGGTGTTTATGTGTATTCAGAATGAAGTTTTGGAGCTGATGTGATGTGTGGGTTTTGTTCTGAGAAACAGATAAGAAGACGGAGTACGCTGTTAAGGTCTCTGGAGTGGAGATATCGCCCTCTCCGGTGGCGAGAGGCCAGCCGGCCACCTTCAGTATTGCCGCGACCACTGGTACTGTTTGGCCAGTCACCTTGTGGATTGTTCGATATGGGTTTTATTAAGTTGGTTTTGGTAATTAATTTTGATGACATGCACTGTTTGATTCCGCTCCTATGTTCAGTATTCCATATGCTTGTACCAGGGTTTTTTATTTAAGCAGCTATATTGTGATGATTGATGTCTAATGGTGTGGGCTCTTGGATTTTATTAGTTATCTGAATAGCTCTCTTGAAGTCATGTTGAGCATGGTTTGGAGGTATAGAAATTGTGGGATTTAGATGGCAGATGATTCTTTTGTCAGGCATTTCTGTTTACTGGAACTCAGCTGGTTGAAATCTGAATGTCCTGTGAGCTGTTTTTGCTGGTGATCATGGTTGTCTCCTTCATTTGCTACATCTGGTTTGGAATTCGTTTGTAAAGGGTGGCTTTTGTTATCGACACAGAATACCAAAGCTTAGGAGCATATTATTCTGATTAACAAGGTTTCATCCAAAGAGACTGAGAACTCATTTTACTTTAGTTGTTTCACCATAGTCAAAGAAAGCACTTCAAACAACAACTAAGAACTCAAAATTCTATTCTGCTACATCTCTGTTTGGAAAAATATCTCGATGAAAGAGGGCATTCTTGCTTCTGCTTGGCTTGCATTGATTAAGCTGCTCATTTGAAAAAATCTGGTCAATATCCTTTTTTCCTGTGGTTAGATCATCCAAGTAGAAGTATCGGATGAAAGTATATGGAATGGTGATTGCTTTAACATGCTTGTGTCCTCTTCTTTTTCCCTTAAAACTGACATATGAACTACCTCCTGATTTTTCTTTCATGTAGACGAAGCAATCAGCGGAGGGAATTTGGTGATCGATGTTGCATACTTTGGATGGCACATTCACAGTGAGACCCATGACCTTTGTGCAGAGACATCTTGCCCTGTAACGGGGGGAGATTTTGTTGTGGCTCATTCACAAGTTTTGCCTGGATTTACTCCGCCTGTAAGTCATTCTCTTGATGATTATGTTCGGATTCAATTCTGCAAATTGAACGCTGAAGTAGTTTTTATATCCTGAGGAAGTGAAGGAAGCCATGCTTGTTTTTCCATCTTCCATCAGTTGAAAAATTGAGGGAAGATGCACTTTAGTTGGAAAAAAGTTATATCGCAATAACAATCCTTTGATTGGTGAAATTCCAAGAAAAGAAAAGCTAGGAAGTCATCTAATTGAAGACATGTTACTTATGATTTGTTTTGTTTGTTTCGCATTTTGTTCTTAAAAATGGTTAGACTTTTTCACACATTTAGCCTTCACTACAACAGTAATGCTGTGTGGTCTTCTTTTCTGATGAAGTAACAGAGTACGCAATGTGAATGGTGATTTCCCTTGTGGTTAACATATTTACTGTAGAAGAGAACTTAGCATTGCAGTTGATGGAATTAATTATCTATTTCTTCTTCATTGATTCATATTGTCAATGTGAATGCTGATATATTAGAGAACAATATTACATAGCTGGGGTGGGTTCACCAGATTATCATCATGGCTAAGGCCCAACTTTGTCCTCTCACATTCATTTCGCTTTCACTTTGCTTGTGCCCCTTTCAAGGACTGAAAGCACCCTTTCAACAACCACCCCCCCGCCTCCCCCCCCAAAAAAAAAAAAACAAAGAAAAGGACTGAAAGCACACTCCCTGCCTGGGTTTGGCAACCGTATCAAATCTTGGTTTTCGTTTTCCCTACAATTGGATCGGACTTACTGCCAATTTTATGGTCATATATCGAGACAGCTGTTGAATTTATCCTTTATTTATCAACCATGAAAGAGAATTTCTTTATTAGTTTTGGTGTACTGCAGCGTTGCTTATAAGTGCTTGAATATGCAGGGTTCTTATTCCCTCACGATGAAGATGTATGATGAGAACAAGACAGAGCTGACCTGCATCGCCTTTGATTTCAGCATCGGGTTCGTTTCATCTGTAGCCGATAGCTAAAAAGCTCTGGAAAGTGGTTAATGTCTCCTCATGAGTGTTACCATAATAGTGTACAAAAGAGAGTTTCGTTAAGAGTCTCTTCTTCCGAACCTATTTCTGTGTTGAATACTTTGACGTGCGTCTTGTAACTCTGTTATGTTCCAGAGATTCTTGAATTATCACCTTGGCTTGTCACGCACGTAAGATGACGTTGCCTCCTTTAAAATTCCTCTGAAACGTCTTGACCCACGGTGTGTTGCATGCGTGAATTGACCACGTGAGAGACTTGCGCGAACGGCATCCAAGCTGAAAAGGAAAAACCATCCGTGCCATTGCTAGAACCTGAAACAAGCAAACGACAAGGTGAGCTCTGAGCCTTAAGGTTGCCTGAATGAAAACGGAGTCCATTGTCTAGTATCTATGCGAGCTACAACAAGTTCTGAGCCCCAGTGAATTTCTTAAGGCCTGGGAAATGTGCGCATAAACCATTTTTCGTTCGGTCCTTCACCTGTGACAGGATCGTAATCGTAGTGCACCGTATGTGCAGGATGGCTTATTGTACCAATTTAGTCCAATCGATGTGGGATGCAAAACATGTATCTGTAGTGTTGATGAATTGTCTACTTTCGTCTACTGTCATTCTTAAATTTATGTACCATAGGCCTAGTGCTACAGTTCGATTTCTCACACGGTGCTACAGTTCGATTTCTCCCGTATCCATGTGGATTGAAAATTGGGGCTTTGTGGCACATAAGGGCACTGCTTATATTAGGTGGAAGAGAATGTTATGTCGGATATCTCCTGTACCCACATGGAATGAAAAGTGGAGCTTTGTGGATCGGAGTGAAGCATGAGAGATATGGATGGGTTGACAAAATGGGTTCATGGCATAATGTCAAGGTGCTTTTTAAGGAATACGGGGATGACAAAATGATCATCTCAGGTGATCTTCGAGATGAGATTAGCCTTTTGTGCATAGATTAGTCAAAAGCTGATACCACTTCTCTTGTTATAGCCATGATTATGTCCAACTTGAGAAACTAAGGGGCGTAAATAATAACCATTTTGATAAGAAATTGATTTTTGGAAGAGAAATATATTTTTTTATTTCTATTTCTAGATGAGTTTCTAAACAAAATTACCCGTTTGATAACAACATAAAATTTTTATTTTCAAAATAGAAATTCGTTTGATAACGACACAAAATTTTTCTCTTTCAGACAACGGCGATCTGCAGTGTCCGGTGTTCGACATCTGGCGTTGTCTGGCGTCTAGTGTCCGGCGTTCGGCGTCGTCCGGCGTTCGGTGTCTAGCGTTGTCAAAGTCCGCGTGACCGACGGTGGATGGCATCCAATGGCAATCGGTGGTAGTTGGCGTCCGGCGAGTAGCGGCGATCAGCGGACGGTGGTTGATGGCAACGGATGGACAATCGGTTCTAGTAAAGATGAACGATAAGAAGAATTTTTGTTTTCATTTTTGTTCAAGAAATAAAAAAGTAAAAAAATCTTACTTCTGATTTATATTTTAAACCTATTTTTGGAATAAAAATTTATTTCAGAAATAGAAAAATGAAATAATTTTATCAAACGGATTTTTATTCCAAAAATAAGTTTGGAGTAGAAAAATTATTTGTGGAACAAAAATTTTGGTTTATCATGCACCCCTAAATGCACAAACTAAAATGAGTGTGGCATGGTTGATGAGGAGAACCCAGTTGCCTATCTTTCGGAGGGATCTATCGATAAATGGCCAGCCTAGTGTTCAAGCTCATCAAGTGTCGCACGGGTTGCTCCTTGGTCAGGAAATTGTCAGCTCGTGACATTAGAATCGCCTCTCAAAAGATGTGATGCTACAAATTGAGGTTTGTTTTCTTTCCCCTATCCTTTTGCGCCTATGTCCTGTAACTTGTTTGGGTAGTATTTTATGTCTTCGCTAAGGAGATGTGACAAAATCGACAATTACCCAATTTTTTTCCTGAAATCGACTATGGATTTGGCAAACTACCGCATCCCTTGTCTTGACCCGACACTGACGAAACAAAACACGAGTAGCCAGATTACTTTTCGGTGAATTGATTTGCGGACCGAAGTATTTCAAATGGACAATTATATTTGTACAGTCTAGATGCAAAACATATAATAAACCTGCTGTAGGGAAGGTTCCAAATTAGTGAAAAGATGGACTCCAAAAGCAACTTTGCGCTGGCAGAGCATAGTGAATCATGTCTGTGGGTACAATCATGTCTGCCTTGCATGGCATTATCTATTAAATCACACCAGAAGCTTTTTTGCTTTGGAAGCAAAACTGGAGAGCAGTTAAAAGCACACAAGGGCACAGAACATGGCTACAGTAGCATTTTTACCCTTTGAAGGAGAGTCACCCTCACCGAAGGCAAAGCAAAAGACCATCATGATTGGCCCTAACTTGGTTGGTGGAGGGTCAACATGGTACTGTGAGAGAGAAAATGAAGGCATGGTGCATGGGCCAGTCTCCAAGCTACACACTATCCGGCGTGATCATGCACACAACTTTCAAAAAGCAAAGCTGATTGACCCTTTTTCTAAAGCCTTCACTGTCCACCCAAATTGGCCCGGAAAAGAACTCATGGACCTAATGTTCCTTCATTTTCCTAGCAGTCGTTGTTGGTGACAGTTCATTTGCCTTACCCTCCATCGTTTCACTCGATCCTGTCTCGGAGATAGACTTGCTCCTGAGCATATCCTTTGCGTTTCGTTTCACTCAAGGCATGACGGGAATGAAGGGAAGGTTCTTGAAGAAACTGAAGTTCATTTCGACAATAAGCACTCTTAGGCGCGGGTTAGCCGTTCAGCTAAGCCATGCCGGAAAACTATCTGATGAGAATGGTCACTACCCGCCACCGATTCACAATGAAGGACACCAGGGGGGTGAAGTTGACAGACCCGCCGTGCAGAATTGCATTACAGGTCTCAAGAATGGCCAAGAGGAGGAGGTCTTATCCTTCCTAGGATCAGCAGCAACAACACCCGCCACGGATGACTTGGAGGAGGAGATCTTCTCAGATGCAGAAGGCGACAATGAATTCCCATCTTCAGCACTAGATGTCACAACCGATTACGAAACCTGTAGTCTTCAGGCTGATTCCTTACAGGGAATAGCGAAAGACGAGCTCAGGATAGACGATTCTAGGGACCACAAGGAGCACTATCACCTGTCTCTCTTGGACTTTCAGGAGAAGTGCCCACCAGGAGGAAGAGATTCGGTCATTTTCTACACGACAAGCTTGACAGGAATACGGAAGACGTTTGAGGACTGCAATGCTGTCCGGTTCTTACTGAGGAGTTTTAAAATCAACTTTCAAGAGCGGGATGTGTCATTGCACCTACAATATCTGGAGGAGCTGCGGAAGATCCTCGGCCAGGGAGTGGTCCCTCCGAAGCTGTTCATCAGAGGAAGGTACATTGGAGAAGCCGACGAAGTCATCACACTGCATGAGCAAGGGAGCTTGAGGAAGCTTTTCGAAGGGATTCCACTTGACCTCTCAAAGAGTACATGCGTTCAATGTGCCAATGTAAGATTCGTGATATGTTTGGCTTGCCATGGAAGCTGCAGGGTGGTTAGGGACAGGGAGGAGGAATCGTGGATTCGGTGCCCAGAGTGCAACGAAAATGGCCTGATCAAGTGCCCCACATGTTGCTGAGAAATCTTATGCGGATGGTCCGCAGTTGTGATCCTCCTGATGATGTATATTACCTAGAATTAACTGCTTACATCAAATTAAATTGATGCAGTTGTATAATTTAGCGCTATCGTGAGAACTGTGTTTCGTAGATGGTTCTGGGTGAACTCTGAATCCCTTTGTCTTTGTTTCCAAATAAATTCCCACAGAAGGATGATTGCCATTGACGCACAGTAAATTAGATGAACTGATTAGGGACCGAGCGTTCATAATGTAGGCAAATATCCCTCTTTTTGGGAGAGAAAAGAGTGCGTTTCATGTATTCATCTTGCATCAAACACCACTAGTTTTGGCATTAGAAGGATGAAGAAATCTTGTATTCATGCTAATGACAAGGAAAAGACCAGAACTGATGTATCTATCCTCTCGTGCAAATCTTGAAATTGTGAAGTTCAACTAATTTGGTAAGCAACGTGGGATTGAAGTTTTCATTCGTCTAGTCTGTGGTAAGCTTGACTTTTCACTGTTTGGCATAAAATGGAGCGTTGTTGATCTTGTCCACACCCAGGAGCTTTAGGATAAAGGGTTTGACATATACCTTTTTCCACATTCTTTCATGATGAACACATGTGGCCATTATCATGTCCTTATATTTGTACCGTCTTGGCTTTAGTTAATAAGGAGAGCAAATAAGAGCTTGGCTTGCCAGGAGACCAAAAGTCTCCAACCTCAGAAGAAAACACTGAACAGTATCCAATCAAAATGTACTGCATTTAGGGAAAAAGCATGGACATGGAAGGTTATAATCATGGGGAGGGACACTACTTCTGAAAGATTCTAACAGCGATTGGGAGTCGGATCTTAATTTTGGAAAACGACAACAAAGAACCCCACCACTAGTAAATGATATCAAGGCCAAGCCATGGCGGTTCTTTTATGATGCTGCAAGGATATAGTTTGGATATATTATTTCTCTTCCGTTAAGTATAAAAACATCTACCCGATTAAAGGATGAATGTATACCATGAATGAGTACATTTTACAGTATGAGAACCGTCCTTTGGTATTGTAAGTCAGAAGATCATAGGTTACGTTCATACTAAAGCAGATAAGAAAATTTCGGTGAAATTGTCGATACCACTTTTTTCGTTCTTATGTGTGATTAGATGTCTGATCTTACCATACTTAAAAAGACGGTAACATCCTGTTGGTGACCTCAGTAAATTATTTGTTTTCTTTGCATAGATATGCAATTTACATCAGTGATAGGCACTTCTATGTTAAAGCTTGCATCAATCAGCTAAAAGTGGTTGTGAAAGTGTCAATGTCTGAGCTGATTTTGCCTTCACGACTTGAGGTTTAGTCAAAGCTTTTGGACAGTCCAGGTCCATACGCAAAGGAGAAAGCAGGCCATTAGTTCCTCACCAAAACTCCACAATGCGAAGGTGGGTTCTACATCTTCCAATCCTGGTCTCCTTCCTTTGCCAGCTTACTTCCAATGAAAGTGGTGGACCTCTCTCGCTAATCATGCCACCACGTTAGGTTCTTTATTCATGGGCTCGGAACTTTTCTTATCCTTTCTCCTTTTTTCTTTTCGGATACTGTTCAATCTCTCTTCTCCGTCCCCATGATCGACTCAAATTTGCGGTGGGCACATAAAGCTGTATGTTGCCCTCGGGAACTGCCAAGATCGACGATTAAAACTGCGTGTATATGCATTTCGGAACATTACGTTTCGGAAAGGCGATGAGCATGCGTAGATAGCATGAAGCTATGAGCCGCTAGTTTTGAAATGTGGAATTGGCGAGAAATTATTGCAGGGAAAAAGATCTTGATCACACTTTACTGAGTCGTAGAAACACCAAACGTGCGCATGCGCGCGCGCAGGCACGTGCAGCACGAAAATCATCTTATTGTGGGCCGGGATTGATATAAGTGAACTTCATCAACCTTGCTGAAAGAAAATTGAAAAAAAAAGTTGCATGTTTAACATAATGCGTAGTCAGCAGCTGCTAAATCTATGACAAAACAGAAGGCAACTGAGCCGGCCTACAGAGAGCAGCATGTGGATAATATACTTCAGATTCTTCTAAATCAGAAGCTCATAAGAATCGGTCTCCTCCTCTACGTTAAGTTCTCAAAATTTTAGAGTGAAGGGTCGTGCTTCCAGCGAAATTATGTGAGCGTTGAGTGGGTTGTTCAAAAGATCGTAGTTGCCTCAACCTCAAGACAGCAACTGTTGCACAGAGACCATTCAACTAGAATAAATCAAAGAGGACACTCAAAGGATGGCATCTGAGACGGTATATCCTGAAAACGTGCATTCATGGACTTGGAGTCGCCTAGGGGCCCAACAACCCCTTTTACGGAGACATCATATTACCGAACTTTAATTAATTCTTTTTTTTATTAATATGCAAATATGTTCGGTTGTAAAGTAGGCCGTGAAATATCTTCAAAAACAAGGGCAACATAGGAGAGAATCTTCATATGCCCACATAGACCAAACATAGGAAGTAGGCCTTTCTGATCCCTTACAGCTAGCAATGGAACAGCACATTAGGAAAGGAATTTCTACCTCCAGACCATAATCTTGAGCATTGGGTCTCTCTCTCTGATTCCAAATGTTCTGGTGAACGCCACCTCATTGTGAGGAGGACATCAAATTGACAAAAAAATAATAAAAGGAATGTGTACAATGACCGGACATTTTGGGAATTCCCAATGTCTTTAAGCTAAAAGGGCATTGGGAAGATGCCTAAACAAGAGGACTGCTCCCAAATAATTCAGATTTTGAAAAGCGGATTGCGACGCATGAAATAATCCAAAGACATTGATCGGTCTAGAACGAAATAGAAAACCCAGAAAAAAATGCAAGCAGATAGTTTCAGACACTGGAAATTTTAAACTTTTCATTTCTGGGGAAGAGTTAAAACAGACACATCCTCTATATACCAAGCACGAGCTCAAATTAGATCCACGTGGTTAATCATGCAACATCCCCAACAACTTCAAACATGTCAGTAATTATCCCTTCGACTATTCACAGGAAGCACCAGGGCAGGCTGCTTCTGCAGTCGCACCTTCGATGGCTTGCGGCACAGCTGCCACGACCTCAGCAGACGAGGTAGTCATGGTCATTGGTTCTGCAGTCGCACCTTCGATAGCTTGCGGCACAGCTGCCGCGACCTCAGCAGACGAGGTAGTCATGGTCATTGGTTGCAAAAACCGTGTGTAATGGAATTCGATCTGTAACCGTTGGTGAAGAGGCGATGCCATGAGGCCTTTCTTTATATCTGCTTGCAACTCCCTCAGAGGAATCGCAGCCAAGAAGCTCTTGATATACTCTTTACATGACTCCTTACCCTGACAGACGATCTCCTCTGCCTCATTAGTCTTGGTCTGCTCTTCAGGCTTGGGAACCACTGCCCCTTCCGCCACAGGACCCTCTTCCTTGGGATTGACCTGGTCAGTTTGCTGATTGTTCTGATCAGTGGCAGTTTTGTCCTCGGGTGGTTGAACTGTGTTTAGCAGCTTGTGAATAGTTGTACTCCGGTCGAATTTCAAGATGTAGGCCTGACTGCAACCCTCATACAGCCTCTCGCCAAGTGTGTCAATTATATAGTAAGCTTCTGGTTCGACCTTGAGGATGAAGAAGTGGTCGTTCCAGCTGACAATATAAAGATGGGGTTCACCATTACTAGGACCATCTGATCCAGCACAACTGACCTCATCCCAAATGTTATCGAAGGACATAGCACCATGTAGAAAGTCAAATCTTCCTTCATCCATACCCTCTGGATGGAAAAACCCGATAAATGACTTTTCAGGAACAACGGAAAGAGGACGGATCTTGGCTTGGAGAACTGTGTCAAGGTCAAAGTGCTTGTCAGGAAATCGTTCTCTGTATGCTTCATTATCGCACAGATTCCTCCACTCTAATGATCCATCTCTGATGAGACTGTCAAACTGGGACTTGATTGGCATTAGATCACGATTTGCTTGGAACCAATCAGCAATTACAGCAACAAGGGCGGTGCATGCACTTTCGCCGGCAGCACGCTCGCTTCGCTGGTCAATGGAAGCAAAGAAGACTTGTGTTTGAAGCTTCATGAGTCCATCACGGCTTATAACCTCCTTTCTCTCCCAACTGCCAACGGCAAAATTATCATCTCCAAATTCAGACACCGATGATCGATTTGCAGAAGAATCTTCTTCAGTCTTACTCCACTGTAAGAAAAGTTCACAGTTATTTCAACGATATATATATAAACTAGTCCCTTCTGCCAAAAAGGACAGCATTATAAAAAGTTAACTATTGAATAATCTTTTTGATGCGCCAATGAAATTTCCAACAGATATCGGCTTGACCACCATTTCATTTGGCAAAAATCTTAAAGTGAAGGCAGAAAAGATATCCTAAAACTATCAGAAGCAAATTCTTACCCCCAAAGAGAGAGATTCATCTGAGCTAAGCTGGCGACGATAGTAATCAATGTCATCCCCACCTTCCTCTGCATATGCCTTCTTCAATAAGGGCTCCCCCTTTGCTTTGGGAGACCTGAAGCTCAGCTTCCTCTTCCGCCAGGACAGTATGCGTCGCTTTGAACCTTGTGGCTGTGATTGTTCAGAGACAGAAGCAAATGGATCCTCATTATTTGAGCAACCCACATCAGATTTTCGATGACTATAGTAGATCCAATCTTCAATTTCGCCAGAAATTCTAGCATTGGAGTAAAATGAGCCTCCCGCACAATTTGCATAGGCCAGTGTTCCATAGCTAAATGACTTTCTAATGTTGGAGTTTTCCTTTCCTTCATCCGATTCCTCTTCCTCAGAAACATCTGGAGAGTCAGAATCAAGTGGATAAGTGTACTCTCCATCCTCACTCTTGGCAGAACACTTTCCATCGCTGCCCTCTTCATCAAGACAAGCCTTTTTGGCTCTCCTGGCAGACATGTAATCAGTAAGTAACTTCACCTTCTTAAGACCTGCTTTGAGGGCAGAAAGTTCATCTTTTTCTGCTGAAACAGCTTCCCCACACTGCTGTGGGGATTGACTAGGCACCATCGATCTCTCAATCGGGTTTGCAGCTTCCTGAGAGGTTCTCAGCTCCACTAAGTTGAGTGATATCTGTTTGGTTGATGGAAGAATCAGTTTTCATAATCAAGGAACTAAAAGAAGATAAAGCATTATTTTTTCAAGAAATGATTACGTACAGACAGCAGCGGTGGAGAATCCGTGGAAACACCAGGGAGTGTGAGAGGAATACTCAATTCAAATTCCTTTTGATCCGCAGCTGAAGCGAATTCTGAGAGATTTAGCGATGCCACTCCAACGATCGGAACTTTGTTCTTCAATCCTTGGTTCAAGCCCTGCTCAGCAAAGGAAGATGAAGCCTCTTACAACCATAATCCATGGGATTATTTTAAAAGCTAACACAGCCATGGGGCTGCACAAAATACTCTCTCTAAGAACAAGTTTTCTCAGCCATGATCAGACACGAATTAAAAATGGGTCACCATAGTTAACTAATTCTGATTAGGAAAAAATGTGGCTAAAGCCTAGAAATTGCATCCAGACAAATAATTCTGACATAAAATACAGCTCGATGGCAACGGGTAAAACCTAAACTAGAGTCCATTGCCGAGTCAATACATGAGCAAAATCCGTCCTCAATTAGTTGAGAAATCAACAGAGGGAAGAAACCATGGCCGGGGAAAAAGACAAATTTTGCAAAACCAAACCCAGGATTCAATTCCCAGCAATCCAGTAGGCGTGGCCATATCCTTCAACAGGAATTTCACGCCTCGATTTCCATGGAATAAGCAATACCAACAACAATAATCTTGAAAGTGACAACCATTTAAATTACAAAAATCCACGAAACCACCAATCAACCTAAACCTCATCAAACAATAATTTCCCCCAAAAATTAAAACATCGGACGGATACGGACATGATCCAGTCATATCCACGCAGGTTCATGCGGAAAAAACCCCAAATTTCACTATGAATCACGCGTGAGCGCGCCATTCCTCGCGAATTAGCCGCAAAATCAGCCCAAGAAAGGAAACAAGCACTCCACAGAGAACGCCACAAAACCTACAAAAAGAAAATCAACTCACGTTGAAGACGGTGAAGGCGATCTCCCAGGGATGAAACGCGTTCTCCTTGTAAGCCGAGAGCGTGCACACGCTCTCGAACTCCTCGTTCCAGCACACCGCGCCGCCCTCGCCCACGCGCTCCTCCCTCGTGAAGTTCCGCTTCACGGCATTGCGGCGCATCACCATCAGGGCCAGCTTCGGGCCCTTCCACCGGACCTCCACGGCCATCCCCCCGCCCTCCGCCGCCGGCGCCACCGGATCGCACCCCTCGAGCCGCTCCACCACCAGCCGGACCTCGTACTTCCTCGCCGCCAGCGGCGGCCACGGCCGCCACCGCCGCATCATCTTCACCACCATCTCCGCCGACGAACGGCACGCAGGCAGCGCCCCCGGGGGATTCCGACGGAGACCACGAGGCAGGAGCCGGGCCCGCTTCGAAGTGCGCGCGTGAGGAAGCGGTCGTGCGATGGAGATCTTCGAGGAGGAACAGGCGCGGATTTTCGGTTGCTCCGAGATAGGAGGTCTAGAGATAGAGAGAGAAAGGGAAGAGTGGGGAAGATGCCGTTATATCTTCGAGGAGGAGAGGTTTTAGAGAGAGAAGGAGCAGTCGCAGAAGAGAGAGAAAGAGATGAACGTTGATGACGATGACGGAGAGAATAGAGAGAACAGTGATAGAGATAGAGATAGAGAGAGAGAGAGAGATTGAAGAGAGGAAGGGAAGGTGGTTAAGGATTTAACCGGAGGGTAGGGTCAAAAACGACAACGCGGGGTTCGCCTTTTTTTTTTTTTTTTTTTTTTTAATTTTGGGGTATTTACAGGTTGGATTTTTGGATAATTCGGTTCGCTTGTATTTATCTGTCCGCCCTTGAAGAATCCAACACGCCCATTTTGTGCACGCTTTGTTTTTTTTTTTCTTTTTTTTTTCTTATTTTCTTTTTTTGCCATTTTTGGGCCCCGGGTGCATGGGACTGGGAGCTTGACGCGTGCAAAATCGGAAATAATTCGATTCTTTTTTTTTTTCAATCTCAGATTCTCTGCATTTAAAGGAAAGAAAAAGATCCCATCAAAATCTAAAAGAATGTTCAAATTTCATGGAAAAAAAAAACATGATAAAAAAAATTGCGTGTGAATGTACCTGCCGATTCTGAGAGTTTCGGGAATTTCAATTTTCTAAAGAATTAAAGTGCTCGAGTTACTAAATTTGGATTCTAAGTGAAATTTGCAAGATAAAAGTCAATCTATGGAAGAGACTTTTGTGAATACCTCTTGCGCAATTTATGTACCATCCATCACAGGAGGAATACAAGCCGTTACTTTCGTGAATTATATAGAAATTTTGAGCTTCTACACGAGCGAATCGAGAATTACCCATGTTGATATTATGATTGTTAGAACAAAGTTTAAGAGACATTCATTTTTATTTTGGATGTTATTATGAAAAGTTTGTCTTGAATAAAGGGTTTGATTTGTTTCCTTTTTTTTTTCTTTTTACATTTTTATGGTCGCATATTTTTATTCTTTTTAATTTAAAACTTCCGAGTCTTTCACGACACATAAACGTTGACGAGTAAATTCGCCATTGATTCTTTTAGTTTTGTTAAAAATTTAAATAATAAAATAACAAAGCGAGAAAATACTTTTTGTTTGACTAAATAATAAGAATCGATGGCGAATTTCTAATTATAGGGACATTCTACTTTCACAACAACAAGCATTTGTGGTACTCTCATGTCCAACCGTCATACTATATTTGCTATCGAAACACGAGAATTCTACTTTCTGTCATATCCTAATATAGATAAAATATTTATTCCAGCGATATAACTATTTTATTTTAAATGTCGAGATAGATCTTCCACAAATCCTATTTTTCAAAGTCAGTGAAATCTATGACAAAAAGAAAAAGTCAGTGAAATCCTCAATGGCGTTTCCTTTTTTCTTCTATCCTTTCGGTGGCAAATACGGTGTGCGTCATCATATATCTATTTCATTTTATTAAAACCACAAATTGATTCCATACGACTTTTATGAAAAATTGGATTAAATTCATCTAGCCACAATCCGTATTCTATCAAGTGATCAAAAAGCCCTTCAAGATGGTCAATTGATCAAAATTCCATAATTTCACTTAAAAATAATGGAGCAAAGTTTTAGGCGTGGATTTGGGAGGAGAAGGGCCGACTTTCTTCTTTTCTCTATCAATTTTTTTTTTTAATTTTAGTTTTAAATTGGGATTTTTTTTTTTTATTATTTCGCTTTTGGTTAGGAATATACGCGGAGATAGTGAACCCCAAAGACCTAATCTTTTCGGGTAAAGCGAGTCTTGACACATTGATTAACATAGGGATCTCAAGACAACCAATATTAAAATCCTTTGGCTTTTGCTTTTTTGGTTTTGGTGGAGAAAGACCGTGTGGAGTTCACTCACCACCATCCCCCATTTCCTTCTTCTTTACCTTTTTTTCTTCCTTTTTCACAAGTATAAAAAGGATGAGGAAAAACCATGGGAAGCAAAGAAAAAGCAAAAGAGATTGCAAAAATATTATGAGGAGAGAAGAAGACTCCGTCCTCACCATTCTTCATTTCACATTAATCAGTGGAAAATCTAGCATGTATCGTACCTTCTAGAGTCCAGCTTTCAGTGCCCTTTAAGTCTCCGTAAAAATTTCACCTTTGACCCACAAACCCGTGAGTCTGTCTCGCTCATTCTTTAGGACTTACTACAGTCGCCAGATCATGCGAACCTCACGAGAGCTTTATCTAAATCGAGGGGCGCCCTATATTCGGGCATCTTATTTCATGCCCATCGAACACCATTCATCTCATTTTGTATCCCTCTACTTGTCTATAAGACCAACTAATCAGTTCACTTCACCCGAAAGTCTAATATGTGATGATGAGGGAGGAGATGATGGTACACAACAATGACATAATATTCTCTTGCTCCAAAAGCATGTATTGGTGGCTCAACCTAGATTTGCCACTAATTTATTCAATTTAATCGAAAAGGACGACCGAACGCGGTCAACGTTGCCAAGAGCCCATTTCTCTGCCTCCAATGCTTTCCCCATTTCCATGTGAACATGAAAGTTGTCATCCCCATGATCATAAACAATCATTCTGTGTCCGAGGGTGCTCCAAATTGTCAATCGTGACAGTAAGTCAACGTTTACATTGGTCCAACCATTTCCTTTTTTTTTTTTGGGTCTTTTTTTTCTTTTGTTTTTTGGGTGTGGATCATCATTTTCTTAGAAAGTAAGTGAAGACTTTATTGACCAAATGTGTGAACCACATGGGAGCTTTCTTTCTTTCTTTTTTCTCTCTTTTGCTTTGGTGAAGGAGGAAGCAGCATGTGGGATTTGCTTGAGACGGTGGGCAGAGACAGGTGATTGCCTTGAGACTGTGGGGCTCGTGAATTGATGAGATGGACGTCCACAAGTCATTTGAGATCCCTTTGCTCATTTCGGCTTTGGCTTTTACAGCCTGTGGCTTCTTGAGAGGGTCGGAGTTCTAGAGAAGAGCCTCTTGAGATCGCGGGCGGACGTGCCGTGGGCTCATGAGTTCGTGTGTTGGTTTTCACGTTTTGGAACTTTGAGGGAGACGGTCTCTTGACCTGAAAACATTGAGCTACAATGATGGTGTTCTGTAAAAGCTTGAATATGTGTGTTTCTTGTGAAACCGGCTAACTCGGATACCTTGGAATTCATGTTAAGATTATGGCGAGTCTCGCGTAGAATGAGAGATGAGTCGTGATATAAGAGGTATATTCGAAGGTTAATATATTACTTCTTTTGAGGTTTTAAGGAAAAAGTATAAAAAAAATTGATACCAATTTAGAATTAAACATTTTCACGTTTTATTGATTGAGTCGATCTAATCAATTTACAAAATATGAAAAGATTTTGAATTAAGTTGATTCAAATAAACGGTTTAAAATCGAATTAATGCCTGTGTAATAAATATATGATTTTTTTCGATATTTTTCTCAGATTTTAATTATTTCACGAATTTTATATGAGATTGAATACCATTCATGGATTGACATTGATGAGTGGGAAATTAAGAACCTACGTAAGGTAGGCATCTGAAGAGATATAGGTTAAGTGGTTAGACCTTGACCTAGCAATTAGGCTTGAAAAAATATCTTGAGCATATACAATCGGAGGACTTAAATCGCACGGCCCAAGCAGGATGTTGAGCTATGTATAATGGGTAAATAGAGCATACATCATTAATTAGAAGGTTAAATTACATAATTGATCTTATTCAATTATTAATATAATGAGTGTAATATAACTATTTATCCTCTCAAATAGATTCAACATAATACCACGAAAGCAGTTGGCCCAATGATAGAATGAGAGACGAGCCGTGATATAAGGGGTATATTCAAAAGCTAATATGCTACTTCTTTCGAGGTTTTAAGGAAAAAGTCCAAAAAAGTTAATACTAATTAAATTCTAAACCTTTTAATTAAACCACTTTAGTCACATGCTTTCATGTTTTGTTGATTGAGTCCATCCACTCAATTTACAAAATATGAAAAGATTTTGAATTAAATTAACTCGATTAAAAAATTTAGAACTAAAGTGATATCTGTATAATAAATATATGACTTTTTTTTTTTTGGTGATATTTTTCTCAGATTTTAATTATTTTACATCATATTGAATAGTAGCCGTGGATTGACATTGATCTACGTAAGTTAGGTATCCGGAGTGATATAGGTTAAGTGGTTAGGCCTTGACCTAGCAATTAGGCTCGAAAAAATATCTTGAGCATATACAATTGGAGGACTTAAACCGCATGACCCAATCAGGATGTCCAGGTAGATATGATGGGATATAAAGCATACATCATGAATAAGAAGGTTATATTACATGCTTGATCTTATTCAATTCTTAATATGACGAGTGTCATATAACTATTTATCCTCTCAAATAGATTGAACATAATACCACAAAAGCAATTGGTCCCAATGGTAAAAGATTTACTCATTGTTCACGAGATCACGAGTTCGAATCACATTATAGCGAACAAGAAACTTTCTGACGATCAGCATAGGGATGGAATTGCGGCGACAGGCTCGCAATCTCCAATTTCTAGGTCGTGAGGGGTGTGAAGTTAGTAATGGGTCAACTTGAACATCATACAATGTGGCACGGCACTATTGATAGTGTCTAGAGAGGCCCGCTAGCGCCGATCTCCCCTCTCCATCTCTTCACCCGTAAAATAAAACAACGGCGCCTTCGTACGTATAACCGAGTTTCGTTATTTATTTATTTATTTATTTATTTATTTCCCTATTTTTTTATGTTGCTTCGTTTGCCAATGGGTTAGGCTCCCGGCCCTGCACATAGAAAACTCCAATAATCTTGTTTTCAGAATGAAGCCTGTAGCTTTCGTCACGTCATTTCTTTTAATATTTCCCGCTCAACATGATGCCGATGACCGGTTCCACCGCCCCATCGATCGATGAGGATTTATCTAATGCACGGAGAGACGCTATCCCCTTTGATAACTCAAAATTATTTGATTATTTTAACAGATAATTCAAACCATTTGCACGAGTTGGGAATAATTTAAAAAAAAAAAAAAAAACAAAACTTATTTTAGATGAAAATTAACCGAAAAGTACTAAATGAATTATTGGTACGGTTTGACTGTATATTTAATTTTGCCAATTAAATCTATTTTGCCAATTTTAGTGGAAATTGTTGAGTGGATGCCGGCCGTCTTATGTAACATGACCGGCATAGTTGGGATTAACGTAAACAATATTTATAATTTTTTAAAAAATCCTAGGGTGAGTGAGGAAAACACTCCCTTTCTCTTATCTCACACCTCTATTAGCTCTTACTTTATTTTTTTCTTTAAAAAAAATCAAATTTTTAATTTTTTTTTTTCTTTTTTTTTTTTTTTTTTCCTTCTTTCGTGGTCAATCCTAGCTTGACCATGGGCAAGCTAGCGACCGGCCGACTAGCAACTACAAGTGAACCTTGCGCTGGCTACTCGCTAGATCGATAAGCACGAGCGTCAAGCTCGCCAACCTCAGGCCTCATTAGATCGATGAGTCTTTTTTAAAGCTAGCGAGCTTGAACTCACCTTTGGCCGATCGCTAGCCGTCGCGGTCAGCCCGTCACTGTCACCCATGACAGATTGAAGAAGAACAAGGATTAAGAGAAAAAATAAAAGGAATTAAATAAAAATAAAACAAAACAAAAAAAAAATTAAATAACAAATAATTAAAACATAAAAATAAAAATTATTAAAAAGAGTGCACATAGGAGAATTAAATTACATTTTCCATACCAAATGGCATAAAATATTTTCTAATTTATTTTGAAGTCTCAATCGAACATCAAAAATAATATCATTTTCCTAGAAAAATATTTTCTAAATGGCCTATTGAAAAAGCATTTTTCAATACTATATTTTTCGCAAAACAAACGGAGCCTTAGAGATAAGATGAAAAAAAAAAAAAAGTTAGGTAAATTACGTGGAATTTGAATTAGGTAATGAGAAAGTTGGAAATCAAGAAGCTCGCACCAAGCTCTTGTCACTTTCGTCTCCACGCCTAAACCAAGTTACTTCGTCATAACCGAACCCCTGCCCCAGATGACAACTGCAACGCTGCTTTTCATTGCTGTGGCCTTGTATCCTTGCATGCTGCGGAAAGAAGGAAGAGCCAACCGAAAAGTTCCAATTTTCCACCCCATAAGTTACGGACATTTCCCTGCCGGAGTCCATTTATTTAACCACCTAATTATACTTATCGATTCTAATAAATTAATTATTAATACTCAGTCCTTCCCTTCGTCGGATGCAAGATGACTAGAGCCAAAAGTGACTCGTTTTCTCTTCACTTGCTGGTGTAATTTATCGGTTGTATTGATCTCTTTAGCAATTGGCGAAATGACCTTTGTCCTATGCCGTTCCTAAACTAACAACATTGTTTCGATGTTGCTATCTGGAGAAATTTATAGGGACAAATCATCATGAGCATCTTCATTTGGTCCTTTCGTGACAAGCCGCAGAGATCAACTTTGTGAATGCAGTAAAATCGAATGTCAAATTTCATCACACCATTGCATAATTCAGATATCTTCATTGGGAAAGATCACTAAAGGAAGTCCAAATCTAAGCATGCAATCCACCTCCACTCAAAAGCTTAAGCTAATGAGTTATAGGTCAATTAAGATATATATTAACTGATCTATATCATATCAATTCTCTGACGCGAAAATCCTCTGACATAATTTATTCATATATGCATTCTAACAATACATTCAATGCCAAGGAAAGTGGCAACCTCCTCCCGCGCTACATCCTATGTGAGGCTGTGGAACTTACAGCACTGGATTTTCCTCGATGTCTTGATAGCGACATGTAAGGAACGGGATCACCACACACATTCGATGATTCTTGTAGCCCTTCCCCTTTCTACTTTAGCAAAACGTGGGTGGAGGTTCACTTAGACTCTACTCTCTAGTGGCGCTTGTGATGATACTAGTCATTACTCATTAGTATCCGAACCAGCATCACGAGAGCACACCAAGGGCACAAGAAGACAAGGATCGTTGAGTCTAGCAAGGCCAGAAATCAAAGGAGGAAATGGACCATTTCGCATCACATTTACGCCAATTAAATAAACAAGAAAAGAACGAACTGGTCACATCCATCTGGATGGATAGATGCATTAGAGATTTTAAGGGAAAGCATCTAAAAAGTTACAAATCTAATGCATCAATACGAATTTAATCTTAAACATTTCAACCGAATCAATTTAATATTAAACATTTTTATGTTTTGTTAACTAAGTCTTTCTATCCAATTTAAATCGTAAATTGCTGAAGTGGACATAGGGCGTCCTACGTGGCATGATTGATACTAACGCTGACTTTTTTTTTTTAATAATTTAATAATTTTTTCCTTTTTTTCTTTCTTTTTTTCCTTTTTGCCGATGGCTAGCGACACAATACAAACAGATCCACTCACAATTTAGGCTTGCCATAGGCGAGATGCAACCTCCCCTGAGCAAGGCGCAAAAAGAGAAGGGAAAGAAAAGGAAAGAAAAAAAGAAATGAAAAAAATCATATAAATTATATAAAAAAAAATATCAACTTAGGATAACCTACATCCATGTCAAAAAATTTTTACTTAAATTGATCGAATAGAATCAATTTTCAAAATGTGAAAAGATTTTAGACTAAATTGGTCAAATTAAAAGATTTAGAAGTGAATTGACATCAATACAATAAATATATAACTCTTTTCAATATTTTCTTAGGTTTTAATTATTTGGTTAATGCCACAAAAAATCAAAAACGGGTGCACTTGTGATAAATTTATCCTACACTAATTTTTTTACCACCAAATAATCCAAACTAATATATTTGTGATAAATTTATTCTTCGTTAGTTTCCGTTAAATTTACAGTAAAATTGCTGAGTTGTATGACACCTAATTTGAGATTTTATGGTTGTACTAATTTTTTGATTTTTTGTAATATTAATCTAATTTAATGGAGCGTATATTGTCATAAATATACCAGTTTAATGTTTTTGATAGTCAAAAAAATTAGTTTAAGGTAAATTTGCAACAAGTGTACTAATTTAGGATTTTTCGTTGTCATTTGGGGTAAATTTGTCATGGTGCATCTATTTGAGTTTTTTGGTGGCAAAAAATTAATTTCCGATAAATTTGTGACAAGTATATTAATTTGAGATTTTTTGATAATATGAATCCTTAATTATTTCACATATTTTATATTAGATCAAATACTATTCATGGATTGACGTTGATGTGTGTGACATTAAGAACCTATGCAAGGTAGGTATCCAAAGAGAATAGGTTTAGTGGTTCGACCTTGACCTAGCAATTAGGCTTCGAAGATATTTCGAGCATAAACAATTGGATGACTTAAATCTCACGACCCAATTGGGATGTCGAGGTATATATAATGGAAAAATAGGGTACACATCATTGATAAAATGGTTAACTTACATAATTGATCTTATTAAATTCTTAATTTGAGGAGTGTTATATAACTATTTATTCTCTCAAATAGATTAAACATAATATTATAAAAGTAATTGACCCGATGATAAAATTATTTATTGTTTATGAGATCACCAGTTCAAATCACATCATAGCGAATAAGAAACTTTTTGACAGCCGGCATTGGGATGAAATTGCAATAATGGGCTCGCCAATCTCTAGACATTACCATTAGTCGAAAATCTATAATAGATTTTTTTTTCTTTTTTTCCTATGTTGCTTTGTTTGCCAATGGGTTAGGACTAACTTAGGAGATCGCTTGAGGGGGGAGGTTGTGTCGTATTCTGACCTTCGGAAAGAGGGTGATCGGCTGGCCACGTTGAGCTTAGGTATGCAAAAATGTCGTGCATGCCCCGTGCTCATATTATATAGCGGTTCTTGACAAATTAGAGGGGCAAAAAAAAATCTGACATGATTAGATTTAGATTGTCGTCGAGACTAAACTCCAATAAATCGGACTTGGTCCCTTGCCACAGAAAACTCCAACAATCTTGTTTTCAGAATGAAGCCGGTTTCATGCAGGCTACAGCACGTAGAGGCGCTATCCCGTTTGATAACCCAAACTTATCTGATTATTTTAACTGATAAATCGACCATTTGTACGAGTTGGGAATTATTATTATTTTTTTAAAAGACTTATTTTAGATGGAAACTACCCGAAAAGTACTAATTGAATTGAACCAAACATGGTACGTTTTGACTATATTTTTAATTTTACCAATTAAATCTATTCGACTAATTTTAGCGGAAATTATTGAGTTGACGCCGTCCGTCCTACGTAACATGGCTGACACGACCGGTACTAATGTAAATAATTTTTGTAATTTAAAAAAAAAATCTTAAGTTTTTTTTTCATTTTTTTTATTTTCCTTTTTTTCTTCCAAGCCTAATGAGCCTATGACCTCACCAGGCTTGGTAGAAAAAAATTTAAAAAAATTGTTGATAAATTTTCATGTCCGCATGGATTGTCCTATATCACACCACCGGCTTTCACGTTAGTAGTTTCTGATTAAAATTATCGGATTGACTCTATTGACTATTGAGCACATGGCCCAATGGTAAGGGAATAAGGGGATGAGGACACTAGTATCGTAAATGCAGATTTTGACTTTCACGCTCTACAAAATGACAGAGCAAAAGTTTGAAAGTGAGATGAGAGTCAAGCTCCACTTATTTCTCGGAAAACAACTTTTTGAAAAAAGTTTTCTAGATTTTCCGATATTCATTTCACGGAGAATAAATTGGTCGAAGAAAACATTAGTCTTGTAAAATAAGGGAAAATATTTTTCATTTTTGAAGTAAGGAAAAATATTTTCCTCACTCACTCTCTCTTATCTCACACCTCTATTAGTCCCCACCTTTTTTTTTAAATCGATTTTTTTATTATTCTCATTTTTCCTTTTCTTTTCCCTTTTTTTCTTTCTTTCACGGTTAGTCATCGGCAACTGACCACAAGCGAGTTGGCAATCAGTTGATCACCAACCACAAGCAAACCTCAAGCTGGCTACTCGCTAGATCGGCAAGCACAAGTGTCACACTCACTAGCCTTGGGCCTCGTTAAATCGACGAGCCTTTTTAAGGCTAGTGAGCTTGAACTTGCCTTTGTCTGGTCGTCAGACATCACCGTCGACCAAAAAAGAACAAGGATGAAGAGAAAAAATAAAAAGGAAAAATAAAACCAAATTAAAAATAATTAAAAATTTATTTTTTAAATAAAATAAAAATGATTAAAAAGAATGTGGAGAGGAGAATCAAATCGAATTTTTCATACCGGACAACTAAAAATATGTCCTAATTCATTTTCAAGTTTCAATCGAACATCAAAAAATACTATTATTTTCTCATAAAATGTTTTCTTTCCTGGAAAATGGCTTGTTGAAAAAATATATTCCAAACACGTCACATTTTTTGCGAAACAAACAGATTCTTAGAAATAGGACAGACAAAAATAATAATTTGGTAAATTTCGTGGAATTTGATTTAGCCATGGGAAAGTCGAGCTCAAGAAGCTGGCACGAAGCTCTCGTCACTTTCGTCTCCACGCCTAGACCAAGTTACATCTTCAAACCCTACCCCAGATGACAACTACAACGCTGCTTTTCATTGCTATGTGCTTTCATTGTTGCAGGCGGCAGAAAGAAGGAAAAGCCAAATGAAAAATGTCCAATTTTCCACCCCATAAGTTATGGACATCTCCCTGCCATAGTCCATTTATTTAACTACCTAATTCCAATTATTGATTCTAATTAATTAATATTAAGACTCAGTCATTCCCTTCATTAGATGCAAGATGTAAAGAGACAAAAGTGACTCCTTTTTTTTGTTCCCTTGTTGTTGTAATTATCAATTATATTGATCTATTTAGTAACGGGCAAAATGATCTCTGTTGTACATCGTCTCCAAACTAACAACATAGTTTCAATGTTGCTAACCGGAGAAATTTTGAGGGACATACGATGAATCTTCCTTTCGTCCTTTCGTGACAGGCCGAAGGGATCAGCTTTGTAAATGCAAATGGGGTCACTTCATTGGTGGACAACCATATTGGGTGCCAGCTCTCATGGTCGTGAGACACTGAATAATATAGCGAGACGAGTCTCCATACCATAAAAACTCCAAACAAGCTCAACTCCCAACACTTCCATCCTGGTTCGATTCCACTCGGTGCCGGGGAAAGGGGCGACCTCCCCACCTCACCGGCTACATCCTACGTCATCCTGCCTGACCTCCAGCACCCTAATTTTCCTCGATATCCCGACAGGACACGTAAGGAGTGGGATTACCACACACTTATTATGTTGCCAATGTGTGCTCCACTCTTTTTAGTCCTTACCCTTTCTACTTTTAGCAAAACGTGGGTGTTTCCCTCGACTCTAGTGGCGCTCGTGATGATACTAAGTCATCAGTAGCGGCACCCGGCATCACGAGAGCGCATCGACGGCACAAGAGGACAAGGATCGTGCGGTCGTCTAGCAAAGCCTGAAATCTGAAGGAGGAAATGGTCCATTTCAACATGACACTTACGCTTCGATTAGAAAAAAGGGGAAGCGAACGAGCGGGGGATCACGTCCATCTAGATCGATGTGGACGTTAGAGAAAGGGAGATGTGGAAAAACTCGACCACAAGGAGATGAGAAAGTGGTCGGCGGGGCCTACCTGGGGAAATAAAAAGATCGGCAGCGAACATCGCACGTTAGGAAAACGGGAAAAAAATTGAGGATGTTTTCCCACTTTTCCACCCTCCTCCCCCACGCCCGCAATTGAGCAATGGGGACGCGCCACGTGTGCGGAGGTGATGAATCCCGGTTGGAGGAGAAAGAGATCTGCCCCCGTGAGACCGGTGTTAGGTAAATAGGTTTGACAGGTGATGTATCGTAAAGGTAAATATCTAAGAGGTAGCAAGGACAAAGGTATAAATAACCTCTTAACTTTATCCCACTTTACGATGTGGTCCATAAACTATACGTTAATATATAATGCAATTCCTTAATTTTTTATTTATTTAATTGAATATTTGAACTTTTGATACATATTCAATTTGATCATTAAATTATATGGAAATGTTAAATATTGTCGTTCCATTAATTCAAGTTCAAAGACAATGTTGAATAGTTTAAGGATTAAATCATAAATGTAACAAAGTCCAATGATCATATTGAAAATTTAAAAGTTCAGGGACAATATTATATATTAGGCTAAAGACAATATTATATATTAGGCTAAAGTTTATGGGCTATATTGAAAAAAAAATAGAAGTTCAATGGCCATATTGTATATCGGGTTAAAGTGCAAAGACCATCTATGTCATTTTCTTATTTAACAAAATAGTGCATACTTTTTTTTTGGTCAATAACAAAAGAGCGCACAATTATGCATTTACAAAAGAAGAAGGAAATTAAATTTGTGATGAGATAAAATGGATTTAGAGATTTGGATTGGTTTATGATGATATTTTGGAAATCTAAATTCAGTTTCGAAATAAGGTAATTGGAGGATTAGTTGGCAATTAATCCGCTTATATAAATTAAGACTATGTCGATTGTGTCATATTTAAAAGAAAAATCTTAAATAAAGGCAAGGGTTTTCATTTAATTTTGAAGTTGAAATGTGTACTTAGATCGGCTCATATGTAATCGAGATTAATTTGTAAAAAAAATCAAGTGATAAACTCTGAATAAACATAAAACTAGTAAGTGAGACAGAAAATTGTTGGCAACTAGAAAATAATCAAAAATCAGAGATACGTATTTAATTACCTGTCTTGTTTCAAAGAGTTTGAGAGGGCAAAATTTGGGGAGATAATATCTCATCGCTCGTATTATATATAAAAATTTTAATGAAATCATTTTTATATTTTTATCTTTGCTTCAATAATTAGTCCGCATCTATACATCCGCGATGATCCGACATCTTTCCCTGTTTGCGCAATTGAATAACATAAGGTCGGTTTTCGGGTGTGCAAAAAGAATTGTGAGAGTGCGTCGGATCAAGCGTCGGGCTTTATTTGGTGATTAATTGCGCGATAATTTCCAACCTAATCTCAAAGAATTATATTTAACTTTGCGGGGAACCGACGAACTTCTCAGCGTACCACACGTAATGCCCCTGGTATATAAAGCAAAAGCGTCCACTGGAGAACATAAGAATTCGTGCCTAGATTTCATTTAGGACCTTTTGAATCGACGATTATGATATGCGATGGCGTCGCAATAAGACAATGAGACGCGTATCTCAAACTGGATGTATCTATCATCTCTTTTCCCCCTAACCTTATTGACAATTTCTCGAGAATGTTTTGTTTTTGTTGGTACGTGTTTGGGGAGATTTTGTTGGTTGTGTCCTAATAACGGTATGGGGCTTGCTTACACTCTTTGAAGGAGAACATTTTGCAGTTTTTTTTACCTCTTTTAGCAAGAGAAACCCTAGTGGAATAAGTCGATAAAAGAGACCTCTGAGCTCGAACTCTAGGAAGAGTTCCAAGAGGTGTCTGGCGCTTCGAACATTAGTCTTTTTCCATGCTATTCATACGTCCTACGAAACGGTAATTAGGAAAGTCGAAATGAAAGTCCTATGACTATGAAATTTGTATATAAGAACGAGTTTAGATCAATGGTAGATGAGGTTATCTAACTCTGATGTAATTCTAGTTCTGAAATTAGTATTAGTCCCTTAATGAGGAAAGTGCAAGTTAGTGCTAATTAAGGAACTCATCAAAAACCTCATTGGTGGATCGGAATGCCTTGCCTACAAAGGAATTGCCATTTTTGCCCCTTCTCAATCAGATTAGTTCGATTTTCACTAATCTGAATTTGAGGAGATGGTTGTTAGGGAATGCATTGTCTTTCTTTTTGTTTTCTCATGGGATTCTCAAGGTGCGTTGCCGTTGGCAGGTCCTATCTTCGTTTCCTTTTAGGTCAAGGGCGCGCAGTGAGCACAGAGGTCCTCTTTGGAATTGCCCTAGTATGGTGATGTAACCCCTATGTCATGTAATGGCTATGATAGACCTCCTAAAAAAAGACGTATGTAGAAATCAAGCTGAAGGAGGTTTCAAGAGAAAGTGCCAACAAGCAACCAAATAAAGAAATACTCCAATTTACAATCCGATGATAATTCTCGTGATATTCTAAGGAAAAAAAAAAAAGAAAAACAAGATTTTTCTCCTAACATGTAAAGTCAATGCTTTGAACCATGCTTTGTCGATAATTATATTTAACAAATGCCCTTGTAACTTTTACCTGAGCGCTTCTAAAGTATTCATTAACAAAACCCTTATTTTAATGAAGCGTCACTCGAGTACCGCCGTCTCTTTTGAGTACTGAAAGCGAATGCAACAGGCCTAATGGCCAGGGAGGGAGTGTTTTAACAAGACCGTCGTTTCTTAAAGAGCTCAGCATTTTGCCTTCTCCCTTTTGACATCTTCCACGTTAGGAAACGACCTTCGAAACGATCGAGCGTCGTCTGAAATTTTATCAGAGCAACACGTCACGATAAATCATCAAGAGAAAAGAAAACGGCCTTGCGTCCACCTTCGAATCTCTCCTCGTTGTCGTGGTGGAGGCGGCGCTGCGTCGGACGTCGCTCTTCGTTGTCATCCACGACGGAGGGACGTTGTTTTCTCGTGGGACGAACGCTCGCTTCGACGTTAAGCACCGTGTAGCTTTGATGGAGAAGAAACAGCTGGCCATTATTCGTTCAAAGCGTTGTAAGATGCGAGTGGAATAGTCTCGTGGACAAGCTGAGTGCATATAAAGAATTCGTTCGTCACGTATACGTGTACAAGTGACGTCATTCTTTTGCATTATTGCAATCTTTGTGGCGGCGCACCATTCACGCCTCCGTCTGTTTTTCCCAAAAGCTCTTGACATTGATGTTAAGACACATGTTAACAATGTATTCATAGCATCTGACTTAAGGGCTATGATGGTTTTAAATTATTAACATAGTGGTATTGGCATTACTTAAATGCCGAATCACGCATTTGTTTAGCAATGATGGAAGTATAAATTGCGTCCCCACCCACTAACTAGAAACTTTGGTCGTCCCGGGACAACCTAGTGTTTTAAAAAAGCACTCCTCTTGACCACCTAGTCATCGATGCTTATCACTCCAGAGCATTAGCATTTTCCCGCATTGTCAAGAAAACCGATATGTCCACCGTCCATTGGGTGATCTTGATTCATTAGACTCCACCGGAGTATTCCTTGTATACGCTTAACACCGGTGGATCGATGTTAGCTAATCTGGTTATAGCAGGCGGTGAAGCGAGGAAGGCCCACTTCTGAATTTCGACCGATACTACTTATTCGTGATTGCAGGACACTCATGGAACAATTTGCCTGATGGAAGAAGATGAAGCGCATCCCCCTTGAAGCAAACCGATGCATGTAGATGCCATTGCAATGCAGATTTTAGAAGTGGTTCCTTGATAGGGGAATTTAGAGTTACGGTTCTCTGTTGAGCCCAATCAAGCCTTTTCCAAGGCCCAATGCAACCATTTTCTGATGAATAACAGGCCATTTAGTTATGTTTATAAAGACAAGAGGGGGCTAATGAACGCAAATAAAAGTTGATGACTCGATTGAAAAATTAGCAAATGTAAAAGGACGAAGAAACGCAAATCCGTAATTTAAATGAGATTTAGTAATCCAAAATCAGTTGCTAATTTAATTTAACAATCTTGGTAATTCATTTTAATCTAAGTTGGTAATTTTTTATAAAAGTTAGTAAATTCAATCGTAAGTTATGTCAATAAAACTTGGCAAAATTCTTTATTTTTTCAGGCTTAAAAATAAAAGCAGGTAAGTTATTGCAAAAATCAGTAATTTTCAAATTTTTCTAAAGGAGTTAAAAATTTCATAAAAGTATTAATAAGCTATTGATAAGTTACGTAAAAAAGAGTCATCGGTTGGTCTACTTTTTAACGATAAACTTTTTGATACTTAATAACCCGTATAGAAATTTAATAGAACGATTTTTCTTTTTTCGCACGGAACAATAGAATTCTATCTATTCTCTTGATTGCATGGCCTCCGTCCTTTTAAGACAGCGATGGTGATGGCATGACAGGCTGAGGGGAGATGTGTGAACTAGGAAAAATTCATAGGCCTTAGCAAAAGGACAAGATTGAAGGGCAGCCCCAGAACAGAAAAATAACAAAGAAAATCACCTAAATAATAAATATGATGTTGACTAGAGCAGTAAGGTGCTCCATAGAAGCTATTGGCATGAACGGAACATGCGGCTTTGTGTTGAACGATGCAAGGTCTATGGCCTCGCCTCGAGATTTTCTAGGGTACAGTATCATAACGAGTGTCCTATGTTGTTGATTTTTTTTTTTTTGTCTTTACAAGGTTGATTTATCTCAAAATCGAAAATTCGCTTGACGAAATATAGTGCCACAGGCGAAGTAGAGAGAATCCACTCCATCTTTCTATCCTTTTTTGGTGAGAATTTATCGAGAAAAGGCTCGCTTTTGCAAAGACAAGGGGGAAATACCTTGACATCGAGCGAGCCCTCGGACTCCTAGAGAGCATGCCCAAGCTTAAGAACATGGTCGGTTTTAGCAAACTCCACACTCACATTTGATGAGGTTTCGGTGACAGACTCACTTAATGGACAGTTGGTGATTCATTGACATTTTAAATCGAATCTTCAAATAATAAATGAGACTCATTCCAAACCCATTCAAACACTTAAATCTCTTGTTGAAGTAATCATCATTCAACTTTCAAAATTAGATTTTTTGCTATTAGACAGCACCCTTATATCACATGGGAACAGAAAGGCCAGATCCACCTCACTAACTCCTCCATAAATTACTCATTTTATTTTGGTTTTAACGAATTCTTTCGATTTTGGCCCCACTAAATTTCTTAAAGAGGTGTTGGAGAACACCCCCCTCTTCCCCCCGCTCTACATTTTCCTTTAATTTGCCCCACAATCAAAATCACCTCAAATCAAATAACTATATAACGAACAGACCGAGATAGTTGCTATACAAATAATATTATATTCAATCTCATACTTATCAACTTTACTTTCCAAGGTAAAAACCCCCTATAATATCTACGTGAATCGACAAAATTTACAAACGTAAGATTAATGATTAAGCCCCGCCCTCATCTAGGAACGAGTTCTAGATTTGATCCTGAAGGTACCAAAAGCGTTTTCCAAAAGTGTAGATTTCTTTCGTGCGTAACGATTATGTGAGGAAGCTACTTGGCTTAGACGAAGAAAATTTCACGTTCTAAACGCGTGATTAGCAAGCCTTGATTGGTGCTTAAGGGGCGCATCTCTATCGTTTTCGACCCAAAAGGGAAATCAAATATCATGTGTATTTGATCGACTTCATTGCCAAAAGCCATAGTGACTCGGCCCAGTCGGTCCGGGCCCAGGCCCATTACAGCCCGGACCAGGCCCAGTCAAATTACAGATCCAATTGAGCCCAAAAGCATTTCTACGCTTTGCCGAATGCCGATGCTCTGCAACTTACGAGCGAAGTCGGCACCAGGCGGGCCCCATGAAGAGGAGGGGCCCACGTCTCGTTACTCCCATCCCGTCCGCCACGTGTCGGGGAGGGAGCCAACCCACGGCCCCCGCGGAAAAGCGCTCGAGCCCCCCGGGCCCCACCTGATGATGCGAACTCTCTAGACCTTTCCCTCACTCATCCGTCCTCCCATATCTGGGCCGCGCGTGCGCACCACGCCCCAGGCACGTGACGCGCTCGTGACCAAACCCCTCTTCACGTCCCGAGTCTTCTGGGCGGTACTCGACTCGTCCTCCTCTGACTCATCTCTCCGAGTCCGAGTCCGAGTCCCGGGATAAACTACTACATATTGATTTAAATAAGCCGAAAAAGATACTTCCTTCTTTTTTTGCTAGGAAGAAAAAGATACTTTTTTAATTGATGAAGAAGCACAATCCAATATCTGGTCATCGTACTTCTAGGGTTTTTTTTTTTTTTTTTTAAATCCATCACAAAATTTAATAATAATTCCCAAGTTAGACTAATCATAATTATCTAATTTCCTAATTTGAATTTTGTTTAGGTAATGCACTTTCTTTGATTGAAAAGAGTGGTTAGCAGTTTGTTGAGATTCCAATCAAAGTCTTAATTATAATATGAAGCACGATCTAATTTGTGGTCATCGTATTTTTGGGGTTTTTTTAAATGCGTCACTAAAATTTATTCATAACCCCCAAGTTAGATTAATCATAATTATCTAATTCGCTAATTTGAATTTTATTAGCTAATGACTTTCTTTGATTGAAAATAGTGGTTAACGGTTTATTGAAATTCTAATCAGAGTCTTAATTATAATATATGAGGGCCTAAAACATTAGTGAGTTTCCGTTGCTTTTGTGTCCATCCATGTGAAAATTCATTATGGAAAAAAAGCAACATCGACGTGAACAAATAGCATTGTCTATGTCTTTTAGACAATGTTCTTTTAAAAGAATTTGTATGATGTGTATATCATGATCGAGTGATTAAAACTAAAGTAATTTTGTTCCAAATCTTACTAAATTACGAGATCTCAAATAGATTTCCACTTAAATGGAATATTCTATAAAACATGAGATTACACTTTTTTTTTTAAAATCTTTTTGATGTTTGCCAAATTCTCTTCAAATAAGTTCATTTTGACTTCCGTCCTTTTCTTTATAGATAATCACTCATTATATAAAAGCCATGCTTTATCCCCTAAAGAATCCACAAATTTGAAAGTCAAATCTCACTCCCCATGTCAAACTTTTTTTTATCTAAAAATAAATCACATACTACTATAGTCCAAAATTTACTCTCTAGTCCAAAAATCACCAAAATTCCTCCAACGTCAGGCTCATTTAAAGGTTCATTATGAAACCTATATCTTTATCAATACTCTCACATTTATATAAAAAAGAGTAAATTCCTTATATTGAACAGTGATTTTGTCGAACGTGGCCATTGGGTGAATTTAAGGTTAGATTGGAAGTTTGCAAATTTTATACAATAAACAAGTTCGGGCAGAATTGGAATCAAATATAAAATTTAGGTATTTTTTTTTTGGTGGACAATATTTAGATGATAAATAGTGTTTCCAAGAGAAAAAAAACCTAATTTATTATATTAAGGGGGATGGTTTAATATTAATTTTTCGGCCCCAGTGGCGAAGCGAGCAGCCGCCAACGACGATCATGATGGGATCGTAGGTGGGAAAATGAGCCTATGACCGGTATCCACCGCCTCGCAGGGAAGCTCCAATCGTCGTCCTCCGCCGCCCTCCGATCGACGTACGCCCTCTCCCTCCGCCTCGCCCGCGCCTCCCTCCGCCTCCTCTTCCTGCCCCTCCGGCCCCTCCTCTCCCCCTGTTCGCCCGCGGCATGGACGACCTCCTCGCCTCCGACGACCGCCTCTTCGGCCTCGACACCGACTCCAGCGCCGGCGCCGGCCGGCTCCGGCTCCCGCAACGACGCCGACCACGCCAACGGCGCCGAGGACGATCGCGGCGAGTCGATCTACCTCGTGCCCTACAGGTGACGAGCTTGTTCTTGTCCCCCTCCTCGTCGCTCTCTTTTCGCCTTTATATTAATATTTTTGGTTTCGAACGCTGTGGTGAGGCGCGGTTCCTTGCGGCTTTCGTTTCGTTCGAGTGATCGGTGAGGGCTCCGGTTGGTTGATTGGCGTGTTTTGTCGCGTTCGGTTGAGCCGTGTCAATGTCAGTGACGCCGCCAATTCCTGTTGGACTGCTGGAAAAGAATCACTGGGGAAGTGAAGTGGTGGAATTTTTTTTTCTTTCATTTTATAGCAATTCGATGGCCAATGTGAGGCTAGTGATCGTGTTCCCTTTGTTTTGGCCTTACAAGTGTTGGAAGGCCACCCAAGGTAGTGTTTTTGCCGTTTCCTTTGCAAGCTCTGGTGAGAACGAGCCGCAGAGATGAATCTTCAGCGTTCTTTAGTGGGATGAATTCGCATACGGATATCACTTGCTGGCGAATCAGTGATAAGGGTCGTTCAGAAGGGAATTAATCGTAAGGTGATGCATGATGTAGTTCAACAGAGGACAAGAATAACCGAGGCAAAGGAATTATAGTTGTTATTGGTGAAATTTTCACTTTTTACTGAATCCTCATCATCAGAGTTAGACTTGCAAAATGTGTTCTTTCATGAGATATTTGCATGGCAAAAATTTTGGAGCCGCTCCAAATTGTCTGAAGGAGTTCCTTATATGGCAGATCCCAAAAGCTGGCCTACTCCAATAAGTGACATACTACAAGCAAAGCTATGGAAAATGATAAATGACTTCTAAAGAGAATGCTTTCTATACTTAAGTTGCTTAGGAGATGACATTACTTCTGAAAATTATGAAGAAGTATCGGCAAAATGTCTATGTATGTATAATTGATGAATCTCTCCTTACCAGCAGAGCCTCTTAGTGTCCAAGTGATGAATCCACTGTCTTGCTTTGGTTTTTGCATAATGCTGCCTGAGAAATTTTATGTGTTTTATAGGCATGGAAAGAGGTTGTATTGAGCTTAGTTTACTGATGGATGGACGTTTGCTTTCTGCATTCTCATCTTTCTGCCTCTAAATGTCAGGTGGTGGATAGAGACAAGGAACAATGTGAAGGAAGTAGTGGGTACCTTGTACACCACTACTTCAAAAGAAGATTCTGCCTTGCAAATCTTGCTGGAAATGAGAAGGGAAAACTATCATAAAAGCGATAATAAGGAAGAAGGGTTTTCAGTTGGCGAGTTTGCTTTAGTTCCGGAAACAACATGGTTGCAGACTCTTAAATCGTGAGTCGATGTATTTTTAATATGGTTTCCTTAAATGCGTGCTACCGAAAAAGGTGTTCTTTGTAGAACATGATAAATATGGCTAGTTAGTCTCACTATAGCTTATGTCACCAGGAAATGTTTTCAATATGAAAAATGGTTTGTTTATTGTCTAGTTGATTTCAGTTTTTTAAAATGAACTTAAAATAGTATTCTTTTGTTTGGTTTCTACTTTTACATTGGCTGCATTACTGTGATTTCACCTAGTCAGTGAAGGCAGTTACTTTTGTTGTGATGTGGAAGTTGCACTGTATGTTGGACGCCTATACTTTTTATATAATGTGGAAGTCACACGGCATGTTGGCTTTAATAAGGGAAATTGCTCCTGTAATGTATGGTAATTAAAGCACTTAACCTTGGATTAATAGCACTATCCACATAGTTAAGCTTGTTTGTTTAAGATTAAGCATAAGCAGAAGCTCTTTTTTGCCTTCTTGCGAAAAGAACCTTATCCGTTATCTGAATTGCAAAATATTAGGGAAAAATTATATGCGGCTTTACTTGTCAAAATTTACGTGTCATAAAAGATTCATGCCTTTGAGGTTGCAAAATGTGAAAGTGCTTGCTGCAATAATATAGAAAAGCAAAAAAGATATTCAGACACACTCAAATTCAATGCGAGGAACTTCTAACCTCAAGGCATTCAAGAAGAATAGCCTGGGCAATCTCAAGTTAACATATTTTCAAAGGGATAGCTAGCTCATATCTCTCAAAATGAAAACACAACTTGTTGAGCACAGGGAAGTGAAAATGAACAGCACATGCTTTCTCATCATTAAACAAATGCCATCTCATGCACAGTGTGACCTGGCTGTGAGATGTGGAAGATAAGATTGATCAAGAAGATGAACGGAGAGGAGCAACGGAACATAAATTTGGAGGCCATTATCTCTTACTTTAGACAAGTGACGTTTGCAGAAATGCATCATGAGATGCATCTAGTTAAACCCTCTTACAACAAGAACTGTACAAAATTGAATAACTGCTAGAAAATGAATGTGTTCTATAAGAGAATTTCTGCATTTGTCATGTCTTCTGATGCTTATTTCTTTTTCTTGCAGGTTCGTGTTTATACTTGCAATTTTATGGCATTGTTATGACACGTATGCATGAATGATGGATTTGACTCTCTCGCATTTGCATGGCCAACCATTTGGCCTGTTGATCATGCATGTAATTTATATATTGGAAGCTGATGGTGTGAATTAAGCAACTGTTTTGTTAATTGGGATATAAATCCACATACTAGATAATTATTCAAAAAAGAGTCTATAATCTAAATAAATAGGTATTAAACTTATCTGCCTAGCTTTCCTACAGAAGCACGTGTAAAAGTGAGATGTGATGTGCGTACCTTTTCTACAGGCACAATGACTCTATTGGAGTGAATGATATCAACACAAAGAGCCAGATGCACGATGTGTTTCCTTTGAAGATCGGGCTCTCTGTTTCCCAGGAAACAAAATCATTGAGAGCACGTATAAGCCTAATAGTGGGTTACCTCTTCCTAGCTACTCTTTTAGCTAATGGTGCTCTAAGCTGCAAATTTATGACAGCTCTGGATTAAGTATATCATTGTTATTGACAGCAATGGTGCTCATTTCCATGTTCTGAGCGTCTGTTTCATGATCTCATTCCTTTGAATTAATAAATTGTTGCTCTGACTTTTTCCCTGCACATATGGAAAAATTTAATATAAGATGCAGTTAGTCTTGTGGTAGTTATGGGGTTGGTAAGGGCTTGTGGATTTAAATAGCCTAATTGAGTTTGCAAATAATATTGATGTTTGCATCACTAGCCAATGAATCAGGAATGGATTGGCTTGATTAAGTGAAACAGTATTTACACTGCGCATGGACTTCAGATGAGGGAGAAATCACAAGTTTCTTTCACAGCTGAGAGAGTATGTTTTAGGTGAATATCAATTCTGTTTTCTTTCAATGTATTGACTTGAAAAGCTTAATAGTTTAATCCAATAAGCACTCATGAACAGCGTCTTGTCTAAGTCCTTGAAAGCATTTTTGTCGAACCCTAATTTCTGCATATGCAACCTGGAAATTTCTGAGAGAAAAAGGATACTTTTGGGACTGGTTAAATTGTGGATATGCTCCTTTGTCACAAGAGGAAGCTTATGCATAATAATAGGAGCTAATGGTTGTACGACTTACTAAATTTTTTCAAACACAGAAGTTGATTGCAAGTATGTCCAGTGCTTTTTTCAAAATCTTGTAATTGTTCAAGTGCGAACTGAGTCTACCAATCAATATTAATAATTGTCCTCTCATCATAGGAATTCTAATGTTAACAACAATCACGTCATTTGATTTCCTCTTTGTAACTTAAGGAGGTACAGACGCCTTCTTTCAACCTGGTGTCCTGATTTTGCAGCTATCTCTTACTTTCCATTAATGAATCCTATTTCTCCTGAAATCCTCTGTCTCATATGGTTGTTTATAATAGTAATCCTTTGACTTGCTCATGGTTGACAGCTCCTATAAGCATCATCTGCTGTAAAGAGCATGTGCTCCCAGTGTCATACCCTTTATCTGCTGTCAATTTCCTTCTCATGGTCATGAATGTATGGGGTCATATGTTTGTTTAATTATATTTTAGAAGCTTTTTAACTTGTTATTGAATTGGATTTGGAAATGATGTGTTCCTGATGGAATTTTGTATTCTGATCTTGTTTGAGAAATGGCTTGCTTACTTCTTTAACTAATGTATTAAAGCTAGATGTTAGTGCAAGAACTTTGCATCTTCAAAAGTTATTAAAAGAGAAGATGGAGTACATGACATATGTGACTCACTGAGCATGGTTTTTTTATTTTTTTATTCTGATGCATAGTGACCACCCCTTGTTTAGGCCCCGTTTGATTCAGCATTCCCAAGGGACTTTCAGCCTCGAAAGCTCCTTGGGAAAAAATTTAGGTATTTGGTTCAGCATTTGGAGGTGTTCTTGGCCAAATGTTAGCATTTTAAATGCTGAAAGCCCAAAGCAGGTGGGAACCTACTTTGGGCTTTCAGCATTTCGAAAATGCAAGTCCACCTCTACTATTCATCTGTTGACTTTTTCTTTTTTTTTTTTTTTAAACTAATTATCTTCCCCACACCCCAACCGCCGTTGATCGGCAACGGAGTTTTATCGGATTTTATTTTTATTTTTTTAAAAAAATAATAAAAACCCTTTGCAAATGTTGGGTTCACGTTTTTTTTTTTTTTTTTTTTTTTGTCATTTTTATCTTTTGACAATCAATAGCCCAACTTTTTATTAATACACTAGAATGATCATTAATTAACGAAGATGATTAATACTACAATAATTTAAAAAAAAATTATTCAAAATTGAAAACAAACCTAAAAGAACCATAGGCCAAAAGTTGAGCTTTGTATCTAATCTATAATCAAATTCTTTTAATATAATTTTTAAATAAATTTACTAATATATATTTTTTACATTACTCTCAACATGAAAATGTAAAAGGTTATATAGTCATTGTTTCTTTTTTGCAATTTTAAAAATACTAAAACTAAAAAACTTAATTTGGTCACACTAAAGGGCTTTTCAAATATATGTTTACCAAATAGTCTTGTATTTCTCTAAAGCACTTTTCAGTTATAGTTTACCAAACAGTTTAACATTTCAGAAAACCCCTTTACCTCAAAGGTATTTGCATTCTCCCAAGGGCATTTCCCCAAAACCGAACCAAACGGGCCCTTAGAAGTATTCTTTAGCTGCCTATGCCTCCCTCACTTACTCCTGCTTTCTTCTTAGCCCATGAACATCCTTCCATTTGCCTCCGTAGAAGTTCTGTTGTTGGAAGATGCATCATGAATAATATGGGGAAAAAGAGAGAGAGAGAGTATATGATAGGCTCCATTAAGTACTAAGACAAGATTCAGTGGTCGAAAAAGAAAAGTACCATGATGAGATTCAGTTAATGAAGGACTAAAACAAGATGAACTTTTATAGGGGATTGTAATTGCTAGTTAGCAGTGCAGAAGGTGCATCGCATCTAGTCCATGGTTCTTACGGATTTTTGTCTGTTCTGCTTGATATTATGAATGTTTTTCAGTTACAATTGATGGTCCGTATTAGGGTTACATCCATGTAAGGATTTGTGGGTTGTGGCGTTATCTTGTACGCGAGGCCCAACTTAGCCTTGTCATTTGACTTCACATCCCATCCTGATTGAGAATTAAAAAGGTGTCTTTTTTCTGGTTTGCATCATTTAAAAATCCAAAAATTCCCAGTAGTTACTGGTCTATACCACCTGTTAATGAAATGAATGAACTTTTTCCAGGAGAATTCTTTTGAGTATTATAGGAAGGCCTGCAGTATTTTTCGACCTGAAACTGAGCTGGTAAGTTATTCAACGTGCATCCGGTATTGCAGATGAAGTGGTCCTAGATTTGTTCTCAGGTGACTAACTTACAATCACCTTTGAACAGTTGCGCATATGGGACTTCTCAGGGCAGACCACCTTATTTCTTGTGGATGATGGGAACGACTTTGCTGCTGACTCTCCTAGACATTCAGGACGAGAGGTGCATATCTCAATTTGTATATGTTTTCTCGGTTTCCTATTATGGTAATTGAGGTAGCTTCTGAAAGCAAACTGGCAGGATAAGCTTCTGTGCCGGTTGCACTATTCTGATTGCTTAATCATGTTGAGCCATCAGTAGGGTGAGTGAAATTCCATTTAAGAGTTCCACGTCATTTTATGGTTGTCTTTTGATAAAATGAGAATTATCTTGCTTGAGATTTTCTCCCTTTTCCGAGAGGGAAATAGGGGACAGCAGGGTGCTGAAATCCAATCTAAAGCCCAATTGCAAGTTAGAGATATACAATGTCTAAATGATTGACTTGCCACTATAAGAGACTTAACATTTTGAATGATTAGCCTGTGATGGTAATGACTTTGAATAAAATACTTCAGCAATGCAACTTTACATCAGCCAATCTTATTTGATTAATCTTTGTAAAACAGTCCCAAGTTTAAATTGGTGATGGGATGGAGAAGTGGTGTCAATGGCATTTCCTTTGACCTCATAGATAGAAAGATAAAGAAGAGTTCTTAATAGCTTCAGTTGTTGAAATTTGTTGTTAAAAGGTAATTTTTTGGTGTCATAAAGAGATGAGATGAACGATATGGATTCTACACTTAATACAATATCTTAAAACCATGCTGGAGATCAAACCTCTTTGCTGACTAGCATTGGGTTTAATTGCTTGGACCTGCTGGGCGCTTCAACGTAAGTGAGGTTGTCCAGCTAATACTAATGTTTGTTTGGCTGTACTGATAAAGGCAATTCTTTCTTTTTCTCTCTTTTTTTATTTATAAAAGAAAAGCATTTTGATTTATAAAAGGTTAAGAAGAAATTTTGTATGGGTTTGCATGTTGATATATGTACACTTTAAAAGTTTGTAGGCAAACGTCATGTTGTGAGAGCCACAAGAAGATAAAAGAAAACAAAAATATGAAGTAATGCCACCTAGTCATGTTGGAGTGAAGGCTTGCCTGGATGTTTTTTTTTTTTATTTTAGATTGGTTCAACTCTTCTTCTATGCACTTTCTTGGTTTCTTTGAAATGGATGAACTAGGTTTCTTTGCCCTAATAATATTAAAGATAACTGCAACTCAATCGACAAGAAGACACAAATTTCTATATTCTTCCATGCGCAGCCTTGGTTTTCTTGAAATTGTGGCAGTAAGTTCTTTGCCCTAAAAAATGTTAAAGATAGTTGCAACTTAGTTGGCAAGAATGTACAAATTTCAATGGGGCTGTGGGTGTGAATTTCTAAACCAGTGATGTTTTGTATTGTTAAAATACCGAGTTTGGTCAATTGGGTTAGCTAGCATATCGGTTCAACTGGTTGAGGTGGGTCAACTTCTGTTTTTGACCGGTCTTCACCACAAGCAGTGTTAATATATTAACTGACCAGAGGCCAGATGGGTTGCTAGTTGAATTATCTGATCTGGTACCGAAAACATTGGTACAATGTTAGATTTTCTTATTGTTTAGGCATGGGATTTAAAATGATTTGATATGTATGGATATTCTTCCCTCTAATTCAGATACCGCCTTCTTTTTTTCTTTGGTAAGTGTGGAAATAGTTATCTCTGAGTTCCAAGGGCTAGCGTGTATATTTCAGACTAATTGTATCTAGAACTTTGAGTAAAGCACATGATCTCCCAATAAGTTTGATTCTTACAAAGAATAATCACGTGGAGGTCCCTACTTCAAGCTCCTATTTATTGATAAAGTGAAGAATTCTACATGCTATATTTGGTTTTATCTTTCAACAGTATCTAACGAGAAAAACTGTTCATTCTCATGTGACATTTGCATATATTGAGGATATTGCTTTTAGTTCTTAGCTGTTTATTGTCTACAAGTTAGCTGATCTTTGCTTAGGAAATCCTCTTCACTTTCTTATATTTTTGCTCGTCATTCTAGATTTTGCTGGAATTACAAGTCCATGGTTTGTCAAATTCTGGGAATGGCATGCGAAGGAGGGAGGGTAGTACAACATTCACCGACTCTAGAATGGGCAGTACCTTTTCCAGTGGCATATTAAGGTTGAATGGGAGCATTGACATCTTCCAACCGGATGGTAGAACATATAGCTTATCAGAATCTGATGGTTATCACGGAGAGACTGGCCTTCTTGGCCTTAAAGGACTCCAAAATCTTGGTAATACTTGCTTCATGAATAGTGCTATCCAGTGCCTTGTTCATACGCCAAAGGTTGTTGACTATTTCCTTGGAGATTACAGGAAAGAAATAAATTCCACAAACCCTCTAGGAATGCAGGTTGGCCTACTTTACAATTCACAGAAGAAGAAATTGCTGCATGGCAATAATGCAGTCTTTTTACTCCCTCATCTGTAGTAATTGCTTCATCTCCAGGGTGAGCTTGCTTTGGCTTTTGGAGAACTTTCAAGGAAGCTATGGTCTCCAGGAACTAACCCAATTGCTCCCAGAGCTTTTAAATCAAAACTGGCGAAGTTTGCTCCTCAATTCAGTGGCTATAATCAACATGATTCTCAAGTTAGTTGCGGCTTCTCACTCTTCAGATTTGGGTGTTTGCATGATTTTTTCATTGTTTTTTAATTTGATGGAACATTGACAAATTGTATTCAATGTTCAATTATGTAGGGTAATCAAAAGACTTGTCTGAATCTCGTGTTTTTTTTTTTTTTTTAATCTAGGAATTTCTTGCTTTCTTGTTGGATGGCCTCCATGAAGACTTAAACCGTGTAAAGCAGAAACCATACATAGAGATGAAAGATGCGGCAGACCGTCCTGATGAGGAAGTTGCAGAAGAATATTGGCAGAGTCATTTGGCACGAAATGATTCCATCATTGTAGATGTGTGTCAAGTAAGTTTTTTCATGGCTTCAGGGTCTCCTAATTGATAAATTTGTCTCCTAAATCAAAACATCATCCTATTGCTTATCTCCTTGGTGCCTCAAAGAGAACTTCCATGAAATGGTTAAATTACGGCATAACTCAATGACGTTGTTGTTGGTAGCTTCTAGATTGAATAAGAATGTAGCAATTTGTGAATGTAGCAATTTGTGCTTCTTCAGCTGAAAAGCTAATCTTCAATTATTCTTAAGTAATTGACTTTTGCTGTTACAGGGTCAGTTTCGGTCAAAGTTGGTTTGCCCTATGTGCAAAAAGGTGTCCATTACCTTTGATCCATTTATGTACCTAACACTGCCATTGCCTTCAACAACAATGCGCTCGATGACTGTAACTGTAGTAAGTACTGATGGGGTTGCATTACCATCTCCTCTAGCAGTATCAGTTCCCAATTGTGGAAGTTTGAAGGACCTTATACAGGCTTTGAGTTTCGAATGTTTCTTAAGGGATGATGAAACCCTGCTGGTGGCTGAGGTATGCAGTTGCATCTTACATGTTTAAGTGGGATAATATGTCCAGGCATTTAATTTTATAAACCTATCTTTCCTCCACTTAAAAGCAGTTTCGTATGGGGCATAGAGGTGCTCTGCGTGATCCTTATCCTGGGAAAGTTTGATTCACAAGCAGGCCTATCTTAAAGTGCTATGCATGATTTTTGATCTGGTTGAATCGGATTACTCCCTTATATTAAAAGTTCTACTTACATGACCTTGACAAAAATCAAATGATGTTGATCCAAGTAAAAATATGGCACACATGTTCGGGTCATGGAAATGTGTTGCTTCTTACTTGCTCTCATACATGCTTGGATTTTTTCATATAGTTCTTTAGAAGGAGAGAGAAGATGACAGAAAGAGTAACTTCAATGTAACTACTGAATTCTGTTGATTTCTAGGTGTATAATAACCGCATTCTTCGGTACCTGAACGATCCATCTGATTCAATAGACTTGATCAGAGATGATGATCAAATCGTTGCTTATCGCTTACCAAAGAGTTCGGAGACATCAGTTCTTGTTGAGTTCATACACGGGAAGGCTGAAAGGTATGCTTAAAAAAATGTTTGCCCAGTTGAAGTCCTGTAATTTCTTCTGGCCAATTGAACATCTGATTGTGTCACAAGTATCATCCGCTACTCTTTGAGCCTCTATTATTTGTTTCTGGTAATTTGAAGTTTATGGTATGATCTGCTGTAGTATTTTCATAATGGTTTTCATTGAAGAGATGATCTAGCATCTTATTTCCAGGATCCATTGTCTGATTGTTTAATTTATGTTCTGCAATTATTTGATTGCCAGGGATAATTATTCTGGAAGTGCATTTACTCAGATGTTTGGCTTTCCTCTTGTGGCAAGGCTTCCTGATCTTTCATGTGGATATGATGTTCGGCAAGCATTTCTCAAGTTGATCAACCCTTTCCTTAAGCCCACAGAAGAAGATGCATCATATGATTATGATGATGCTGAGCATTCTGTTTCTGCTTATGAAGATTCCGACATGGAGGATACTCAGAGCCCCTGTGACACAGAATCAGATGCTGAAATGGTGGATGGTCCAAATGAGTTTGAGTTTTTCTTAGAAGACTCCTCCAAGTTAAGGATGTCTGAGCTAGTAGTTGTCGCAAGGGCTAGGAGGAGGTTACGAATTCTTGCTTCTTGGCCAGAGAAAATGCTTGAAAAATATGATCTGTGCTTCCTAGGTTCTTTGCCAGAGATATTTAAGCACCAGTTGTTTACCAGGAGGCCTTCAGAATCTGTTTCTCTGTACAAATGCCTCGAAGCCTTCTTGAAGGAGGAGCCTCTAGGACCAGAGGACATGTGGTTAGTCTGCGTCTTTCTTCTTGTAATAGCCTCTGCTGTTGCATTATCTAAGCCTATTACCAATTGTACATCTTGAAGATGATAGCACACTGTTAAAGTATATGGAGTTTTGTTTTTGTTTACATGAGGTGAGGAGAATGTGGGACAATCTGACTCAAACCCACATCCTATGCCTGGGCATTGGGTGGCCTCACCAGCTGAGCCAACCTTTTGTCTCAAAAGATATTGCATCATTTGGGTCGATGCTCTGCAGCTTATTTTCAGTTGCTTTTACCCTTCCCCATCGTCACATCTTCATCTGTCTATTTGGAAGAACAGATGCGCTTGCAAATGATATATCTTATATTTACTTTTATTCAAATGATGATTATTATAGATATTTTTCGAAGTCTTAAATGTTGAAGTTCTATGTGAATTAGGTACTGTCCAAGCTGCAAACAACATCAGCAAGCCAGCAAAAAGCTGGACCTTTGGAGATTGCCTGAGATTCTGGTTTTTCATTTGAAAAGATTTTCATACAGCCAGTTCCTCAAGAACAAACTCGAAACATTTGTTGACTTCCCCATCGAGGATCTTGACCTTTCAAGTTACATTGCTAACAGAAGTTATGCTTTCTCTTGTCGCTATGTGTTGTATGCTATTAGCAATCACTATGGAGGATTGGGAGGTGGTCATTATACAGCATTTGTTCATGTAAGTGTCTTTTCCTCCTCTAGGTAAATTCAAGATTTACTGTTTCCTTTGCATGAAGGAATTTCTCCTAGATATAAGGTAGAATATGTTGTAAAAGCAGAGTCCGGATGAAACTTAATGTTTATGTTAGAAAAAGTATGTTGAAGCATATGTTTGGACCACAACATTTGATGTCTACTTACTTGTTCATTGAAATTTTTTGTTTGGACATCCACCATTTACAAAATGTCCGTGGCCTTTTGTGCAGTGCAGAAGTTTCTACAGTGTGTTTGATGTAGTTAGGGACATACAGACAATGAAAAGAGCCAAATACATGGCATGAATTGAGTAAAGTTGAAGCCAGAACAGAGAATAGGCACTGTAGGGTTTAGAGAAGCCAACGATTTTTATTGAAAAAGGAAAATTTGACGATAGTGATTAAAAGACCTATTTATCCTATGGTTACATACATAAGAGGATATCAATCCTTAATTTAACACAAGCACTTACTGATTTCAAGACCCCCAACCTCATTTACAAGCAATGGCATAATCGCTTATTAACCTAATAACATGAGCGGAGAGTTAAATAAAGAAGAGAACCTCTGAATTCTAAAAATGATTATGCTCTTGTATCATTCTCCCTAGGTTGGAAACACTCGGGCTTGGTGATAATAACCTTGACAGATTCAGCATAAATCTTGGGATCAATCTCCTTCATTCCCTCTTCAGATACCAAGGACTTTCTGCAGCAAATTGATTGAACAGTTTCACCAAGAACTTTCTGTTTATATTAATCTTATAAGTCAACGTTTTTCCCCCCTGATTGGAGAAAACTTGACCTTGAATTTTGAGATCTGGAATCATCATACATTTCCACATTATCTTAATCCTCCCAGTCGCTCTTGAAAATTGTATTCCTAGTGAGAACTTGCAGATCAAACTTCTTTAATAATTTTTCTAAATATTTAGTATCGCGATATCATTTTTCATGACTGATTGCTTCTTTATCTTGTCCTTGATTTCTCTTATATCTTCTTCACCATTTCCATATGCTTGTTCCTCTTTCTTTGTAGCACATATCCAAGTCGGATAGTCACGACCTCAGTGAACCAATTCTTCACAAAAGAAACACACAATATCAATGTTCTCATGCTTCCTTGTATTTTCATCTAGTAGCTGTTGCCATTGTTAGGCTTTCATGAATGATGAACATGTAATTTTGCATAGAAAAAGACTAGATTAAGAAGAGAAACATTTAATACTACTACAATATGATTATGATCCAGCACCAGTATTATATTTGTAGTCTTGTTCTTTTCTGTTGTCTCGAATCTTGTCTCTAATTGACATTGATTGTGTTTTTCCATTCAGCTGTATAGTGGCCAGTGCCTTACTTTGAAGTTAACTTAGTTCTTTCCTTAGTGTTCACAAATAATGTCTGATAGTTGAGTAACTTTTGGTAATTGTCAACTAAACTGATTATAATCCACCATAGTCATTCCTGGTTAGTTCTTTGGTGGTGATTTATTGCTAGAGAAAGGTCGTCTTGATACCTATGGTTATAGCAATTAAACGTTTCTTCTCTCCTCTCTCTCTCTCGTTCTTGTGCAATTTTTCAGCTTGCAAATCTGTCTTCTCTATACCCACAGTTGCTTGAGACTCGCAATTCTGTGTCAAAAACTCGTTTACATTATGATCGTGTTTCGTCTCATCTCAATATGCATTTTCTGCATGCTTGAGCTTGGTTTTGTTTGGGACTCACGTAAACTTATCGCCATCCCTTGTATTTTTAACTTTTCCGCAAGCTCAGTTGTGTTCATACTGGCACCAGATTGTAGAGTTATAATTATTGTGAGAACCTTGACTGACAAGCTCTTTTCTCTGGCCTACATTGTCTACTTCGTGGAAACTCTGACAATCTGCAGCATGGGCACAATCGGTGGTACGAGTTCGATGATGAGAGGGTCCTCCCTATTAATGAAGAAGGGATAAAGACATCTGCTGCTTACGTCCTTTTCTACAGGAGGGTCCCAGCAGCATGACTGGTGATTTTTATTATAGATGTACAGTTGTTCATAAGTGATGACATCAGGCAGGTGCGATGAGGAGCCGCCTATATTCTGCCATTATCCTCTACTTTTGAAGACCATTGGACTGCATACATTACATTTTTACAGTACAGCTTGGAGATTCAAAGGAAGAGTGGAAGCAAAGAAGATTCAACACTGTACAGCCCCCAAAACTGCAAGTATTCTGATTTATTTGATTGGGGTATTGTAAATACATTTGATTGACAGAAAAAAATATAGCTGAAACATCTTTTAACCTTTCCGAGTGGGAAGAAGGCCAAATAGAAAATCGATGCTCTTTTAGTTGATGTCCATGAGCCATCTTCTTGTTACTGTGAAGAACCGGAGTGGCATGTCCTGCTCGCCCGATTCTGGTTTCCATAAGACTCGAGTAAAAGAACCCGATTGGCTGGGACCAGGAGGTTACATTCTGGACTATATTATGCATAAGTAGCTGTTGCAGATGGTTAAGTTAGCATTCGGGGGCTGGTCTTTTCTCCTCATTATTTACTATGAAGGAAATGAAAAATGGGGAGCACCCTGATCTGTACAGTATAAGTGGGTAGGGTAGTAATGCTCAAAAGCTCTTGTTTTCGAAAGAACGAAGAGCGGTGCAGCGAATGCAAAAACGGAAATCAACACTGAAAGATGATGATGAAGATGTAAACATGCTTAGTTTCTCCATCTCTTCGTCTGCTGTTCGATCTGGGTGTTCTTTGACAGCAGCACTAAAGTACTCGAGTATTCACCTGCACACCTATACGAATGAATGTAAGGCGGGGATTTTAATAGTGCTTTTAATCTGATGCAAAGTATCAGAGTCAAGAAACACAAATGTTCTGCACAAGCATTAGGTCAAAACAATTGGATTGAGGTCGACGGCCCCAACCACAAGGAGGCAACACGGCGATTTCTTGGTGACTGTCTTCCCTGGATGTCAAGTAATGTGGCAATTTCCTTCAATGCAATCGCTTCATGGTCATTTGTGTTAATCCATCTTGCTTTTGAATCTATGGAAGAACTAGGGTGTACAACGTAAGACCATCATGGTCTGGTGTTCTTACCCTGATCACCTTTTTTCCCAACACCTCCTAAGGTTCAAGATTCAAACTCAAGCCTCTTTTGGTCTTCAAAAGGAAAGATGCTCCTCGTGTGGAGGAACTAGTCTCCTTTTTTCTTCAAACATAAAGAAGTTATCATCGACAAGGGTTGAGGATTATTAAGCATCATCGAGAAGGGCTGAGGATTATTAGCCGCAATCTCGCGGTCTCTTTTTCTTCATTTTTCAGACGTACACATCGGTGGGGGCTCTCTTAACTTTTTCATTGGGCATTCGTTCACTCTCGGGTCCCTTTCTCTCTGTCACCTAAATCTCATATGCTTTTTCATTGTATTCATAATGGCGGGCTACGTCTAGAAATGCAGGATGGGGACATAGAAAGATCAAAGTCCATTCAGGTCCACCGAGTCTCACAATGGAATTTGTCCCTTTCGGCCAAAATTGGCCGGATGGACTGAATCGGCAAGAAGTAAAAAGGTTTAGGACTAAATTGGCAAAAGTGCAATAGGTTTAGGACTTTTTGAACAATTTTCCCAATAAAAATGTTTATGATCGAATTGACACATATGCAACAAGTTTGTGACTTTTTTGGTAATTTTTCCATGTTCTAAAAGTACATTGAGTTCCTCAGTGCGAGATTTTACAAGTTCTTCAATCTAAGTGGATACCGTGATCAATTGCTAATAGTTGATTGAGGATAGGAGCCGATGAATTGCCTCTTCTATTGACTATTTCTTATTCTGATCCAAAATAAGAATTAGTAGTAACCTCGTTCAAAGTACTTCTTTTCCTCCTCAAAATCTCAAATATCTCTGAACTAATCCAGTCAATGGAAATTGTTGCCCAACTATCCTGCACAAGTCAAACTTGGACATCTTCAGGAATTCTGTTCTACTGACTTTTCACTACTCATGATGATCAGATGCTTAGATATTGGTGTATCACTAAACCCTCCCAAGGGCCAAGACTCCTAAAATCATCGAAAGATATTCAATGCATTCATTTTCCCTTTCTGTCCTTTTTTTTTTTTTCAAGTCAAAACATGAGTCCCCGTAATTGTTATATTCGACAAAATACCTAAGATTAGCGTTCAATATCGTAAACACTTCACAATTTTATTCAGAATCTTATAAGACAATTTTTTTGAATAAGAATTATGACCTAGGAAGCTGGAATCTTGATTTCGAGTGCATGTGATGCTCTCTACGCATAAGATAATATAGAATTTTGTAGAATTAAAGATTATATTCGAATATGAGTAGCAAATATACACGTCATTAAACTTGTCATTGGCTTACAAAATGCAAAATTTACTTTTAATAATCCAATGGCTAACAAATTATACCGTAAAATATGACAAAATCATGTCATTTGATAGGTAGGCACGTAACAATTATATAGCTTGAGTCAATAGATAATTAGATACGTATCGAATTAGTGATTTCTTAGTGAATTGATAGATTCGCTTGCGATTTTGGAAGATCAGTGAATCGCTTTATACATGCGTACATGGATCTAGAATTATATGACTTTGATAACTATGTTAGTCCCTCAATCTTTTCTCAAAATTCTCCACAATCCCAATATCCGCATTGAAGTCCACGTGAAAGTGGGTTCGTCTACCGAAAACCGATGACATTAAATATACAAAGCATCAGGTGGGCACTACTATCGACATCAAATGACATTAATTTATTTAAAGAACCAAGTACCATCGTTCAGTCATTTCTCCCTTCTCTTTACTCTTCTCTCTTTTTTTTTTACCTCCAATGGCATTGACTCAAGAATGACGTTTCTTTGCTTAATTTGGAAATGCACAACTTTACAGTTTATCTTGTCATTTAACTGGATAATCATTTTTTCAATGGGTCCATGAGTTTCGGTATAATCCTTAGACTTTTTGAAAATATCCAATGCTATCATTCTATTGATTTGAGTTAACGAAATTTGCTAATTTGGGTTTCAATTCGGTACGTTTAGACAATGGACAAAAAAAAAAAAGGTTACATATCAATTATTCACGTAAAATATTTACCTCAAATCAGGATATAATATTCAATGTCATCAAAATCATTTTTCCAAATTGAACGAGTTAAACAAATTGAAACGATTATCATTTTCTAATTAGACTTGAATATCTTATGCGGATAATTCACGTATGACCTTTTTTTTTTTGTCCACTATTTAAACTCACCGGATTATAAGCCAAATCAATAAATTTCACTGACTTGAATTAATGGAAGGACTACATTTATCTTGTTCTCGTAATCCATGAATTAAAGTGAACGTATGATGGAAAAAGTCAAAATTAACGAACGACATTATATATTATACTAAAGTTTAACAACATCGCATCTTCCATAACGAGAATGGCAAACAATTCGTTAAGATGTCACCTGCAGCATTTATTAAACCATCAAAAGAGTGAATAAATTTGCAAGTGGGGAAAGCAAACCTACTAGCGTTCTTTGGTGGCACGCCCAATCAATACGTTAAGAATCCGAATATGTCCTGACTCAGCAGGATCGATCCGCGCACTAAATGCAGGGGTGGGTCAGAGCAGAGGCAGAATTTTTAATTTGTTTAAAATACGGTCCCTCACTTCCAGTAAATGTTGGGTCTTATCCTTGAAATTTTTGAAAATATATGTAATATTATCCTTTGATTAATTCGAGTTAATGGAATTTACTAATTTCGCTTTCGATCCAAACATAAGATGTTCAACTCAAATAAGAATATAAATATCAACATCATCAAATAGCATGTATAATCATTTTTTTCTAATTGGAGTTGAATATCTTATATGAATAATTCATGTATAACCCTTTTTTTGGGTCCGCTATTCAAACTCACCGAATTAGAAGCCAAATCAGTAAATTCCACTAACTCGAATTAACGGAAGGACTACAACTATCACGTTTTCCTAGTCCATGAACAAAAATGAACGTATATAAAAAATCTAACCACCACGTCAGAAAAAGTCAAAATTAGTAAACGACATTACATATTATACCAAAATTTAAGAACATCGCATCTTCCCCGATTAGAATGACAAAACAATTCGTTAAGATGTCACCCCCAGCATTTATTAAACCATCAAAAGAGAGAATAAATCAATTCGTTAAGATGTCACCCCCAGCGTTTATTAAACCATCAAAAGAGAGAATAAATTTGTAAGTGGGGAAGGCAAACCTACCAGCGTTCTTTGGTGGCACGCACAATTAATACGTTAAGAATTCGAATTATATCGTGACTCAGCACAGAAGGATCGATCCGCGCACTAGATGCAGGGGTGGGTCAGGGCAGAGGCAGGGGCAGGGGCAGGGGCAGAGTAGGCGTATCTAGGTCCGTTCTGGTGGCTCCCGCATGACTATGAGGCGCCGACCCAAACATCGCTACCTTCCCCGCCGTACCCTCCACGTGTTCCTCTCCTCCCTTCTCTCTCGGTCATCGATCCGGATTCGTCCTGAGATCGAGCCAGCGTGCAAGAAACAGAGGACCCGCACACGCCCGCCTCCCCCGACTTATTCTTCTTTTATTATACATGAATTTCTACCGACCATCTTTTCTGGGCTAGATACCACTTCTGAAATTGGAGAATTGCAGAATCTCTTCCATTTAACTGCTTCGTTGGTCCCCCCCTTGGAGTTGTTGCCCGCTTTGTAGCTGTACCTTACCTTACCTTGTGCTGAAGCCAAGTAAATCAGCTTACTTGCTTCCCCTTTTTTGGTTTATTCCCGTGATTTGACCGTAAAGAATTGGTGGGTGCCATTCGTTTTCATCGGTAGTTCTGCCCTCTGTCTGGTGTTCGTTAACTTCGATACCGACCCATGTTCTATGCCCGTCTGGGCGTTCGGACAGCCGGTGGCTCCTGTCCCTCGCTTTCTTGACACGGGTAATCGAGTGGTTCATAGCTGTCGAGACCCGGGGAGAGCCAATCTTGGAGCTGGGGAGGTGGTGGGTGGACGTGTAGGGTGTGGGGGTGATTCCCAGGAGTTACTGCGTGAGTATCTTTATTGGGCCACTGAGAATGACTGCTGGATGCCTTCTGCTTTCTCCTCTTCCTTCTTTTTCTCTTTTGGGTCGGTTAGCTTTGTGCTTTGCTTGTGTGATCAGGCTTTGTTTGAATTATTGGTGTTCTCATCTGGCTCGCTTCAGGTGAGGTTGGCTGGTTTATTCTGTAGTGTTTTACGTACTTGAATTCCTTTTTTGGATGAGAATTCTGGCGATTTAGTCGGTGGTCATATTTGCTCAGGGGAGCTGTATGAAATTTTACGGTTTGGATTTGGAATGGTAGGTTAATAACTGTTCTTTGGAACAACTAGAAGGTTTCGGTGTTTTTCAACAAAGACGTGTTCGTAGGACCGAAAGTTGTGGACTTTGAAAGTCTTCAAACTCGACAATATATTCAATTTTACATCATTTTCTATTCTAGAATAAGATTGTTGATCCTTTCGTGTTTCTGTCTCTATGTTGGCTGCGAAGCAAGTTATGAGAACTTTTGCACTTCTATGATAGCTTTTTATCGGACTGTTCATTGTCACGCTGAAGTCGAGATAATCTGGGCTGGTCTCGAGCGCAGAAGGTGATTGTGAATTCTGTCTGAGATTCATGTTGCGCAAGAAGGCTTGAAAATTCTTCTGATTCCGGATCTAGTTTTTCTGGAGATGCGAAGATGGCCACGAGTGAAAGAATCGCCAAGTACAGGGATAGGCTTGATCAGACTCTGGCATCTCCTGATCTGACAAATGCAGAGACGCTTAAAAACCTTGTGAAAGATCATCTCGAACGTTCTTCACTGGATGAAAATGGAGGCAGTAACTCTGCAGCAGGTTCTTGTGTGCTACTACTTGGCCTTTTTTGTGAATAATGCTGTTTGAGAAGGTTGATCTGGATTTTACAATTTCTGACACTGGGGAAATTTGATTTTTGAAGTGTGTACTGAGGTTTTACTGGAGAGGAGGACTAAGGAAGTCTCTCATTTTCTGGATATGTTGAGAAGTGCTTCTGTTGGCAGTGATGGATCAAAAGCCTCTCAAACATCACATGCTGAATGGAAAGTATGTAAAGTGTAACCTTTCGATTCATGAGCAATCTAAAGTTTTTCCTTGGTCCAATTTGCTTGATTGTGAAATTGTATCTCAAACATCTTTTCTGTCAATCTGTCTATTTTTGTAGAGGACTTGATCAGTCGAGTGGCCTTTGTTCCAGAATAATCTAATCATCGTTTCTGTGTCTGTAATCTTTTGGCAATAAGCTTTACCTTTTTCTATCTTGTGCAAATTGTAGGCTTGTCTCGTAGCTGCAGGATAGCATGTTACTATTGTTGCTTTGGCTTTCTTTTGATCCAAAACTCTTCATGTTTATATGTCTTTACAAAACTTGAAGGGAAATATTTTGACAATATTTGAGCCAATGTGTACTGTTCTGTTGCTTTAATGTTTTAACTCCTCCCAATCTTTGGGATAATCCACCTTTTGGAAGCTATAAACTTCTGTCCAATAAGATGTCGATATGAGTGTTCTCCTCTCCCATTTGACAGTTAAAACAAGATAATGAGGAGTTCCGAGTTATGTATCGAGAAGGACCTGAGGGAACTCCATACCATACATTACTTGTAGAAGGCTATGTTGATGGGCCCATGGATACTTGTAAGTTCGACATTATTTCCAGAGACTCATGCTTTGACCTCAAAATTACAAACAAAGAAGAAGCTGAGCATACTCGATAGTTTTGCAGGTTTATGTCTTTCATGGGAGTCAGCCCTGTTTAAGAAGTGGTAAGAGTTTTCCGCATCATCACTGTCTCATGTTGACTCATTTTTGACACGTCATTTCTAGTAATGATTATCCAATTAACTATTTTGTTTTACTATCTCACTTCTGCTTAGGAGATTCTTACACATCGACATCTGGCTTAACAATCTAGTGCTTTCTAGAGAACAATAAACTTTAGCAACAAAAAGAGTATAGAATATAAGAAAAAAATTGAAAAACGAGGAAAAGTAATTATTGGGGAGTGCTCATATGCTGGGTGACATGTGTTCTCAGGCAATAGGAACCAGTAATATGTGAGTTTCTTTTCTTTGTATTTGCAAAAGGCATGCATAGGCTTACAATCCTCCTTGTTAAGAGAGGGAAATAATTAATTTGGCTAGGTTTGTTATACAAATCTGCACCATTTCAACGTATGGTCTAGAACTGGAACCTTAAACAGGAGTTAGGTTCATAAACTAACAGATGAATCACTTGTAGTGAAATCTTGTACTTTTCTGTTGAAGACCTAGCTTTGCAATGTATAGATGCATGCTCAAAAGATGAAGCAAATGAGATTTCATCGATCGCATTAAGTTGAACTCTGAAACCATCAGACCAAAACATGGACTGAAGTATTTGAGCTGCATAGATGGCAGTCTCGGTCTGATTTATGGCTTTCCCAGGTGGCCCCAGTATACTATGCCAACCTTCAAAATTACTTCTAGTAAATGTCTTGAGAAGATCCGTATTGGAGAACAGATATCATCAGTGAGGTATGTCAAGATCTTGCTATTGAAGAACATACTATAATTCTTCTCTCCTTCGTAGTTTTGATATGTTCCCTGATTGTTTTTGTAAGAAAGGGTGAAGGTGTCATGGCCACTGTCAGCTAGGGAGGCTATTGTGCACTTCTTTGAGTTTGAGTACTTCCAAGATGATCTGATCATTGTACTCTTGAACTCGGTAGTGATTATTCTAAACTCAACAGTCAAGTTCAATGAGATTATTCCTTTCTTGTAGAAGTTTGTTACCTTGAATTTTGGCATTTTTCATGATTCTCATCATGTTTACAATTTCCTGATAGATATCTGAAACAGAGAAAATCGACAAAAGTATTCATGGGTACACCGGAGACATGATACCCGAGACAAAAGATGTGATAAGGATTGGTGTGGTTGGAGGATTTGCTTTACAAAAGGTGACTTCTGAAAGAAGTTATTTTCGGTAAGGATTGATAAAGAGCATGCAGTATACAGTACTCAAGTTTTCCTGTGAGATAGGGGTGACTAAGTAGCTATATTTATTTGGCCAAAAAGAGAAACTAAAGAAGAGCTACGTTGAGTTATATCGGTGAAAGATGGTAGGTGAATGATGTAGTCAAGAACACAGAGAACCCAAGTTGATTTGCTGGTGTGAGACACATAAAAAAAAGCGATTCAGAAACTTCTGATAGTGACTATTTTTGTATGTAATTAAGAGTCTCTGCGTGAGTTATAGATTTGAACTACGAATATATCCTACATCAACTGTGGGAAATTTCGGCAAAAAGGGGGGAAATTGGAGACAAAAGATAAACTCCACCAACAATATCATGTTTAGAGGTGGGAAGAAAGATGACTATGTGCCATAAAGATATGAGATCAAAAGAGTGGCTCTTCTGCCTCTCCGTTCTTGCAGAACAGTGATTGAGAGTTCAGTGCAATTGCTAATTGTTGAGAAACAAATTATGCTTAGTTTGGTCTTTTTGATTAGTACTAAGCATTGACATAATTAATTGAGGAATAACAAAAGAATTAAATATTAAATCGCGCCTTCATCTAATAGCTTAAGCTTTTGTATTGGACTTTTCTAACACTAATTCTTCCCTTGAGTTACGACTTCTGATTGTTCTGACTCCATCTTTTACAGTACGATTGCAAACATGGACTTAAAGCTGGATTTTGTTCCTCCATCCCTCATAAACTTTATAGCAAGGCAGCTCATTGGGAGTGGATTTAGACTCTATCAGAAGGTGAGTCGGGGACCCCCTTACGTTGGCTAGTTTGACATTTGTTTTTTTCTTTTGTGGAGCAAAAATTGCAATGGCATACATCAGCTAGTAAAGGACATGAGGATTACAGAACAAAAGTAACACACGTACAAATGGGTAATGAATTAAAGAAGTGACAGGTGCTATTGATAGTGTACATCAGCAAAACCTTTGACGATTTGTGAATATTTCGCTGTCAGTAGATTCACCTTTGCTAAATATTTTGATCTTGTCCATACAGGCAGTTGCTTCTGTATTCAAGTCGGATGAGGAATTTAAGCAGGCTTTGAACGACCCTCTGTATGATCGAGTACGCAAAGCTTTTTATGGTACGAATCAACAAAATGGGGGTCTGGAATACAACAAGCTGGAAGACAAGGCAGAAGTTCTCATCCACAAAGGTATTGTGGATATTGCGGAAGATGACATAAATAATGTAAATCAAGATATTCCAATCAATAGGAATGCAGTGGAAATTCAGCCAAATGATGAACTGCCTCAATATAGCAGCAACTGTGGAGAAATCGAAGAGGTGAAGAGTGAGGCTAGCATCGAGGTGGGTAATGATCTTATCATTAACCCTTCAGATGGTGATGTGCGGGAGATGTCTTGCCTAGATCGCAAAAGAAAAGTTCATATCCGTCTTGAGGTGGAACAAGCTCTTGGAACGCTGGAAAAAGCGATATCTATAGTTCGACAACATGGCTTGAATGCACATGACCGTTCCCCGTCTTCTTTCTCTGAAGAAGAGCCACAAGATCTTGAAATGGGTGCAGTTGGGGTTTTAATCTCAGAAAATGCTGGATGCATTTCAAAAAATGACATTGATGCTGAAGAATCAGAAAGAGAAACCATAAAGAAATCTACAGAAGAACCAAGACTAAGCTCTGGCACTCACAGTTTGAGGTAATTATGATGATCAGTCAGTGCCATGCCTTGCTTATGGTTTCCTGTTTCTTTAATCTACATTTTTGCGGGTTTGATAGTCATGGCCTCCAATGAAACTTCAACATAACTTTTCAACCATAAAGGCACTAGTTTGTGGTTTAGTCTATGAAGATAGACAGATGCATAAAACTATTAGTTGTGTATCGCTGCTGGCTTCAGATTATCTCCCGAAATAGGTTTTCCTCATAAAAGATATGCCTGAGTTGCTGTGATGCCATTGATCTTTGCATGTTTTAGTGTTTTTAGTGACTTCTAATATACTTAAAAGATAGAATTCTTGTAAGAAGAGTATATTGTCATTGGGTGGCGTTTGCTGCTCATGCTAGGTCCCCCCTCTTCTAGTCTGAGTTCCAAGAGCGTGGTGATTGCAGGGATAGGAAGTCGAATTCCAGCATCACGAGGGAAGTAAGCCACAGCAAGGTAGTACCAGCTTCACCGGAAGAGAGACTCTTGGCTCCTCAACAGATCGACCAGGTCATTGCTTCATATTCTCTCGAGAATGCGAAGACGGAGGCGCCATTTTCAAACTCGACCACTAATGACACCAACGAGATGACCGTAGGGGCAGAGAAGGCCAACAAAAACGGCATAGTTGCAGAGAATCCGCCGAGACGACGGAGGAGAAGCTACAGATTATGTTGTTTCCACCCACTTATTGGACATTGATGGGGATTGCAGGCACGATGGAACGGTTGTTGCATTCCGCTCCGACGCTTCTCTGCATCAAAAGTTCACGAACTGGTTGCTCGTTCAGCGGGTGGCGGCATTAAGAGCAGAGTTGCACTCACTTTCTTGCTAGGCGTCTTCGCCTTTTCTTTTCGCTTTCCCCTCTCATCTTTTTTGAGGAAGATGAGAGTGGCAAACATTTCACTTACTTGTGGGCAACCACAACCATGTACCGTGATGGGAAACTTTCACCGAAACTATATGTTTGGCACCTTGGCTATTTTTCATGGTGTATGCGAGACAACAGCATTGGGAGAGTTTCTCGTCCGGCTTTCTGAGTAATGCAATTCCGGATTTCAGCTTTATGGTCATGGTCATGGTCAAGGTCACCACCTCATCTGTCAGACTGTCACTGCAGCAGATTTTCATCTTTTGGGTCACCCCACAATAACGGCATGAATCCTGAATGGCCTTCCTCAAAACTCCATGAAAGTCACTGCTCATTCTTAAATTGTCACTGTCTCACTAAGGCCAAAAAAGGCATTTCGACTCTGAATATTTGAGGCAACTTACATAGTCAAATGCTTAATAAGATTTTAAAAGAAAGAGCATCAACAACCGAAACCGAAAAGTAAGAAGTGACTTGTTTGTATTTTGACATTTGGGGTCTCATTAATGAATATCTTAGATACTAATTAACCGAATTTAATCATCAATCTTTAGATTTTCCAGATATTAGTTTCACAAGAAAAATGTTATGATTAAAAATAACCAAATTTGCTTATTGTGTTTCTTAATAAATATTGAAACACATCAGAAGAAGTGATGAAAGAAACAATGTCTAGAAATCCGATCTTTTTAAGATTGGGACTTTGAATTTTTGTAAGATTAAAAAAAGAAAAGTCTAAGTTACAAAAATTCAAAGTCTAAGAGATATGAAAATTCCAAATATAATTTTTTTTTTTTGAGGGGGGCATATGGTACTAAGAATTTATAATTTATTCGATATTTATGCGATTAATATGAAGCATCTCGACGGAATTTCATTTTCGAGAGTATCTAACAGCTGCCTGAAAGAAGAAGAAAATGAAGAAGTAGTACACGTGGAAGAGAATCGCCAAACTTCCAGAATTACCCTTCTCGTTCTCACGCCATTCTTCTTCTTTCTCTCTCCTCCCCTGCTTCTGCTCTCTGCTCTCTGCTCCTCCTTCCGAGAATGTGGAAGAGAAGTCTCAACGCTTCTCTCTCCGCCGTCCTTCGCCGGACGCTCGCCCCGACCGGCCGTGCCGCCCTCCCTATCCATTCCTCTTCGCGGAGGCTCCAGCGTCTCGCCGAGCACCGCACGCCTTCGTTCTCCTCCGATGCTGGAATCGCGGGCTCTTCCCTTCTCGGCCGGCGCGATTCCCTCCGGTGTTCCGGGAGGAGCTGCTGCTCGGAAAGTGCTCCCGACGATGGTTCGGCTCCCAAGTGCTGGAATTGCGGCGCCGTAGCTGGGAAGAGCGCCGGGACAGCGCCGTTCCTGGCTTGCGGGTCTTGCCGGAGCGTTCAGCCCGTGGACGAGTCGGTGGATTATTTCCAGATTTTCGGACTGTGAGTATCTGGACTGGATCACGCGTAATGCTTTCCCTTGGAGACATCTTTGTCTTTCCTTGCGTGTCTGAATTCGTTATGTTTGTTATTAATTTGCTTCTCAATCTTTTGAAGAAGAGATTATCAGAATATAACCTGGCAATCGCCGGATTTTGAGTTGAGGTCATTTTAATGCAGTCGTATTCAAAAGTCTGAGTTTTGCGTTTATCATCTGTTTTCTTGCGGAGACGTCATAGAGGAAAGTATCTCATTTTAGACATCACACATTGAGTAATCAACTTGGAATCTTATGAGCAGCCGGTGAATTTCTTAGGAGTTTATGATTACCAGGCTTTTGAAAGATGAAAGTTTGGGGGAGAAAAAGTTGGGGCAATTACCTTAAGCGCGGAGTCGTGTGGTTTTGTCGGTGTGACAGAAAACATGTGCTTTTATGGCTTCATTTTGTTTCTTGTCATATGCCTCGGTGTTCAGCGCTCATGAGAAGACAATGAAAACAATTTAGCCGATATGTATTGGCTTCCTGCATTTAAGAGTAGTAATGTTTTGCCAGGGAAAAGAAGTATGAAATTGATGTTAGCAATCTGGAGGGCAAGTACAAGGACTGGCAGAAGAAGTTGCATCCTGACCTAGTCCATTCGAAATCTGAGGTTTGTTTCGGTAGCATTGGCTTAGGGAGTTCTAACCATATATGTCTATAGCTTCTAAAAGCTCTTTATATCTTGTTCAGCAAGAAAAAGAATATGCTGCAGGGCAGTCTGCTCGAGTAATCGATGCATACCGCACACTTAGCAAGCCTTTGACAAGGGCGATATATGTTGTAAGTGTTTCTTCTTATTGTCATCTATGGGTATTCTTCCAGGATAATTTGTCTTCCTCATTGAGTTTCTACATGCAACAACTCAGGGTGCGTTTGTTTCACGGAGAATAAATGATTTAGAAAATATTTTGATTGAAATTGAAGGTTTATATTGCTTATAAAATGAATGAAAGAAAAATATTTTCATCGCCCATGAATATATTTAGACATAAATTGTTGTCGATAATAAAAACATTTTCATTGCCTAATTATTTCAAACGGTACAAGTAATTATTTTTTGGAAAATATTGTCCAAATCATTCATTTTCCACGAAGCAAATGGAGCCTTATTCTTGTCCTATATTCCTTGCATTGTACACTAGAGGGTCTGCAGAGGGGTATAAATTCATTGGGAAGCCTAAAGGTGTGGGTAGTGATATTCTTCTTGACTTGCCAGAATCTTTGCTTGCTCCCTGCCAATGTCTTAAAAGCGCAAAAAGTTAACCTTTATGATGCATGATCTTCTGAAAATTACACTCCTTTTTATTCTTTGTATTTTGCCTGCAGTTACAGCTTTTGAGTGCCTATGATTGGCTTATGGTGTATTAAAATATTTTTATATGAAATTTCTTATTAAGAAAAAAAGGCTATGAGCTCGGTTTGAAAGAGACTGTTCATCAAATTCATCTTTTACATGATACATAATCTAGTGCTAGCATGACTTGTCAAATTAAATCTGTTATTTCTTTTACAGCTAAAGCTTGAAGGGGTAAACATTGATGAAGAGGAGACTGTTTCAGAACCAGAGTTGTTAACTGAGGTAAATTTGGGCTTCCAAAACATATATTCTGAGGTTATGAATGAGAAATTTATTACTTATATTATTTTAGCTCCTTTCTGCCCTTATTTGAAAATACTGGGAAAACAGCCTTTCGCCCTATCTGCACTAGTGGGATTTCAAAGGAATATGCTCGTGTAATGAAAAGCATGAGTTAGAAGAGGTTCTTTTGTATGGGCAACATGTAAATATGGTCTTTCTCTGTTGCCAGCGTATTATCATTTTGAGTAGAGAGAGGGAGGGGGAGAGAAATGAATGCAAAGCTTTTCAGTGATTTGAACAGTTGCTCCCTTTATGTGGTTTCTTTTTCACATTGAAGATTTTGGGGATTACGTCTCTGTTTTTTTGAATGCTAATGCAGATCCTGGAAATAAGAGAAGCAGTAGATGAGGCTGCTGACTCTCAGGCTTTGAGACAGATTCAGTCTCAGGTATGGCAGGCCTAACATAATTTGATAGCCAGTTGGACTATTTTCTTCAGTATAGAGTTGACTGGTTTATATTGTATTCAGCTTCTACATGAATGATTCGTATAGCATCGATTCACATATCATATCCTTAGTGCTGCGCATTTGAATAGGATTGCACTGTTAAGGTACAACATGGCATCTTTTGAACTTTTATTATTCCATTTGTTTGCCTTGGAACTTTATAGGCATGTTAGGTTTCCGGTACTGCAATTCCTATCAACTTTGACTCCACGTACTTTATAAAAGAAATGATGACCTCATTGAGTGTTGCACTTTTGCTGTTGCAAAGAGAGTAATAGATTCTCAGCCTGTACAATGACTTAGCGCCGTTACTTTGTTTCTCTTGTTAGATGGAAGACAAACTGAGACACTGGTATAATTCTTTTGCCAGTTCATTACATACCCGGAAATTTGAAGATGCTCAGACATGTGTTAGGAGAATGAAGTATTACACTCGTGTAAACGAAGAGATCACAAAGAAGCTTTGATATAGGTACTGGCCCAGAACCTTCTTGTGAGACGGTGAGAGTACATGTAAGATTTTTTGCCGCATCACACAAAGAGGTGCTTGCCTGCTAGTTTTATTCTTTCTTTGTTGTTGCTGGTTCTCTTCTCTCTCAATGAACTAACTTATTTAGTTATAACCATCTACTGGTTTTCCTAATCTATGACATGTTCCTTGGAAGAAAAATGAAAAGCTGAAGAATATAGAGGAGTAGAAAATGGAGGTGGAGAAGATAAATGATTTTTTTCCCCTTGAATGGAAGGGGAGGAAGTGGATATGAATAAAATGTGAAGAATTGATTGTGCAATCTCTATGAAGAATGGAAAAAGATGAGGAAAGAAATTTGGCAAAAATGACATTTTTCCATTCATTTAAACCTTGAATGCTTGAATGCTTGAGCAGATGATTTCGTGAGTATATATCTGTCATTTATGTGGTTGATTTGTGGTTCAAGAATTTGGTGTAGATGCAACATTTAAATTTAATCACCAGCTAGTCTCGGACATTACTTCCTTTTTCATTCCATTCTATATGGTGCAGTGAGATAAGTCTCTTTGCCTTCTAAGTGAACCATAAGATAAGTCTAGTGACTGGAATTTCAGCACTTATTCTGCTTTCATTCCACAAATTGGTGGGTACTAAGGAGTCTGTGCATAGCATAAAACAGTGGTTAGTATTCCACTTATATTAGAAGAATGAACTAAGAAGTATGATGTGCATTTGGGAATATTCCATCTGCTTCGGTTTATGTGTTTGTCTGACCAGTTCATAATTTTAGCCATTTAATTTCATATTGCAGCTTCAGACTGGCACAACTTTTAGATGATATGTGAGGATAAAAAACCTGCATAAACTTTGCAGTTATTCTTTTCCGTTGTTGTTTTTGTTTATGGCTTGCCCTGCTCACGATCGCTTTTATATGCAGTTTCACATGGATTGTTGGAGACTTTACCCTAGTGGGTGGGTCTTAAGACTTCCTGCTCTCAGGAATGAGTGACATCAGCGAAGAAACAGGAGGCATGAGAGCCTCGTTTTAAACTTTTGATTAACGCAAGAAGCTTTGGGTTCCCCACCACCTTGATTATAGCGGATCTTTGACACCGAGCCACTTGAATCTTTGTCCTGATAAAGCCAGTTTCAAGGACAGACAAATTGCAGGATCGATTCCATGGTTTTTGAACAATTACACATTCAGGTACCTGTAGACATAACTTATTCATGTTCTTTTTTTTTTCCATCTCGACGCCATTTCTTAGAGATTCTGTAAAAGAGTTAATCGCTTCAACAATGGTTTACGTTTCCTTCCGTCTTCAAAGTGGACAGCCCAGACTGTACAGAGAGCTGTTTAAAGGATAAGTGAAAACAAGGGAGAAATCTCAAGAACATGATTTAGGTCCTCCTTAAATAAAACTTTTATTTGTTATTGTACGGGCATTCATAAATATCAATCTCATTTCTGATGCAAGTATCACCACTGCTTGCATGTAAGTTTTTTTTTTTAGGTCCTGGAGTACTTGATCAAAATATTTCACTCGTGATATGGACTCAAAAAAAATTGCTAAAATCTGGGTGAATATGTACGCCGGAAAAGAGTAGGGATGACGATTTTCTTTGTTTAGCTAAATCCAACTTCTTCGGCCAGACCAAGCGGGATAAATCATGTTAATTTTCCCTGTTTAACCCATAAAAAACAGTTCGGAAGTTGACACTACTGGGATCAATCTCATTACCTGACCTCTCTGATATGAGCCACCATGCTTCTTCAGACCTACCAATTTCAGATAATTCATGAACATCGAGCAAAGTCCTGAAATCAGGTGAAGGCCTTTCCGATTTCATTTGGGTGAAAGCACTCCAAGCGTCGCCAACCTTTCCCACAGCCCCAGATGGGCGCGGAATAAGTAACAATAATCGGTTCGCAGCCCTTGTGTTTCATTATCTCGAGAACTTCCTTGGCTTTTCGATCTCCTTCTCCTTAACGTAATGCGCTGCCAAGGATGTATAGACCTGAAAACTTGGAGAGACTCCCGCCTGCTTCATATCGTCCACTTTAGACAATGCCGCCTCCAAATTCCCCTTCTTAGTAGCCCATGGACGATGCTCTGTACACTGCTCTCGCTTTGCTCCGGCATCGTTCATCCATTTCAATGCTTCTTCCCACTTATCCGCTTAACAAAGCGCTCTAATATACATAGAGAAAATCAGCGAAGTCAAAAAACCATCTTTACGCTGGAGATTCACACATATCCTAGTCGCCTCCACATAAGCAACCTAGATAGATTTCAACGAATTCCTTATCCGGGAAATACCCGGATTTCATCACCTCCCTGAACGACTTCATGGCCTCATCCACCTTTCTACCTTTTCTGCCGCAGAGAGAAACAATCGAGTGCTTGCAGGTACTTCCGCTCAGCTCACAACCGCTCGCCTTCATCTCCTTAAGAGGATATCCGGAGCAATCTTGGTCAGGCCCGTCCTACTCTACTGCATGATCATGATGGTCCATGTGTGGTGTTATTGAGCAACCCTTCCTTCTCATTTGGTGAAAGAGGCTCCTCATGCGCTTGAAGTCCTTAGCGCCTCCGGTGATCTTCATGGCCATGTTGTACGCCTCCGAGCTATCACTGCAACCATCTTGCTTCCACAACCAGTCAAAGAAGTTGTTCGCATTCGACAATCAGAGAGTAGTTTTGTCGAAATAAATGGAGCCCAAAAATCTCATTCAGAACCAGCTCGCTAGGAATCTGTCACGACAGTGGTTTGAACTTCAGTGGTGTTATGCCGGTCCATCGATGACCTTTGAGGTGTGGAGTGGTTAGGTGCAATATATCTCGAGGGTAAAACCTTCGACCCAAAAGATTGTTGTTACTCAGAATTCTTCATTACTTTACATTCTTAGTAACTTTTTTTTTCTGAATGAAAAAAACCTAATGCTGATGAAGACAACTTGCTAAATGATGTAAGTATGGATTACGCCGGATGTACACGACCGTTGCCTGAAATACAATATATCAATGTCAAATGTTCAAATTCATCAGCGTCGAATCCAAAGCGCCCTTAACTTTTTGGTATTTGCCAGTTCGAAGCAACAAAAATCGAAACGTCCACGTCCCATCGAAAAAGTACGTGATAACGACAAATCAAATATAATGTAAACGCCTTCGTTTTAATCCTGAGTTTCAAGTAATTCCAACGGAAAAACCTGTAATCTCTCTCTTTCTGGTCACTCTCATTTTCCTTGGGGATGTCCTCTTTGGACTTTCTCGTGTGAACTTCAATGAAGGAACGCGAGCAAGAAAGTCAAAGCCCCACGCGGAATAATCGCGTCCTCCTCCAAAACCCTTGTGCATCAATCCATCCGTCGATCTATAAAATCTCTCGAGGATTATTATATGATGATTTGGACCCCAGTTTTGTTTCTTTTTTCGTCGGAGTTCCCCAGTTATCTGGCTGTACTATGTGCACTGCTAGTTTTTTAGCTGCAAGCCGAGCTTGTTACGGTATGCACCAGCTTTGGTCGAGCTAGTTCTCATGGTCGAGAAAATCCACTTGTTGCAGGAGTTCTATAAGTTAACCCCCCCGTTTAATAGGGGAAATAGGACTGAGGAGGTGTGCAGACGATGTACCGCGCAAACGTTGGGAATAAATACTTGTTTGGCGTTGATAATTATCAGCTGTTGTTATAGATGGGAAATATTTGCGTTGGTTCGAGAGATTCTAGAGCTGATTTCTTGCGGTCCGTTTCAAAATCATTGTTTCGGCATCAACCAAGCAATAAAATGGATGGTCATAGCGGGATTGTTGGTCAATTGATGTCTGTCAGATCAAAGTGCCGCCATTGAGACAAAAGGAGGACTATAAACCAGCAGGGCCGACAAGACCCAAGAAATATTTCCATATGAAGAAGCCTTCGAGTGCAGGGCTCATGGTAGATTCAGTGTTAACGTACAAAATCTGGTCACTTGGAGGAATACTACAATTTGGGGCGGAAGCTTGGAAGTGGTCAGTTTGGTTCTACATTCCTATGCGTAGAGAAGGCGATTGGCACAGAGTACCCTTGCAAATCCATTGCAAAGAGCACAATGTTGACAAAGCGCGAAGTCGAGGATGTGGGATGGGAAATAGAGATAATGCATCACTTGGCAGGGTATCCTAATGTGGTATCCATCAAAGGGGCTTATGAAGATTCCGTGGCAATTCATGTGGTTATGGAACTGTGTGTTGGAGGGCAACTCTTCGACGGGATTGTAAAGAGGAGGCATTACACTGAAGAGAAAGCAGCTCAACTTGCCAGGACTATAGTCAGTGTTGTGGAAGCTTGCCATTCCCTCTGGGTCAAGCATCGAGATCTTAAGCCTGAGAATTTGCTATTCGTGAATGAACAGGAGGATTCACCTCTCAAGATGATAGATTTCAGATTTTCGACCTTCTTCAAGCCAGGTATGCTGCACAAATATTGATGGACTTCTCAGGACGTGTTTTGATCATTTTGTATTCTGATTTGTGATATCGCCTTCCATCTCAATGTGTTCTATAATTTTGTTTAATAATCTGGTTTCAGATTAAGTCTTCTTTGACGTATGTGTAATGATGCTAGATTTACAATGATTGCAAAATAAATTGCAGGGAAGACTTTTACCGATGTAGTAGGAAGTGCATATTATGTCGCGCCTGAAGTTCTGCGGAAGAGTTATGGTCCAGAAGCAGATACATGGACCGCCGGTCTAATCCTCTATGTTCTCCTAAGTGGTGCTCATCCATTTTGGGGCGGTAAGGGGCTTGTCCTGTACATTTTCATGTATGGACTTTCTGGAGGAGATCGATACTGAGCATTCATTTCGGTGATTGTTCTTTCTCTCCAATTTGGTCCAGAAACTAATGAGAAGATATATGAAGCAGTTTTGCACGGCGAGCCTCACTTCTCATCAGATCCTTGGCCGAACATATCTGAAAGTGCTAAAGATCTGGTCAGGAGAATGCTCTGTAAGTATGATAACCCAATTTTTGCTGATTCTATAACGTGCAGACTCGGGAATGCTAGTCATTTCTTAAATTGCAAGGAAAGTAGGAAACGTTCAAACAAGATAATCCGGGCCCTTTTTGGATCTCTATCTGAAGTGTAGACAAAAGCCTCCTCTCTACTGTCATAAAAGAGGTGTTCTTTTCTTTCTCCTTTTTTTCTGGCTTCTCTGTAGCAGTTATTGTGGGGTTGCAAGGCTATTTTTGACGTCTTAGGAGGAGAAAAATGAAGTAGGGGTTGAAGGGATGTAGATACAAGGTCACCTTACGCTCATTTTTAACGTAAACGGCCAGTGGGTTGAACTGAGCTTATGTTCTACCTTGGAACTATCTGAAATAAGGGTCTCTGCCAGAATGATTATCATGCATGAATTCAAGGTGTCCGATACGGTCGAGAGAGATCTGTGCAAACAGTCTGGGAAGAGCTTCAAAGTTACAACTACAAAAGATATTGTCCCACTATATAGCAGGAGTTTAAACATACAAAGTTATGATGGAAATTTCATGAATGCTATTAACACTTCCACATAAAAATTACATACATGTCATTAACAGGAGAAAACATCTCTACTTTAATATAACATTCCTTTATCATACTTCACAACTTCATTAATCTCCCCCTATGAGGTTGATCTTTAAAACAGCAATAGTCTTGTAGTCTTCACTCGTCTTTGTAACCCAAATTATCCTGGTGCAGCAGCCTTCCCATCACTAATCATGGAGACCAATTGAGGCAATGCACATCCTCTATTTCTTAGTGGTGACAACCTTGGTTAACATATTTGCTAGATTTTCTGCATCAAGACTCTTCTTCAATGACAATGTCACATCATATATCAGTTGATGAAGATGATAATACTTCAACTCAATGTACTTTGTCCTTGATGAAAGTCCAAATTCTTTACAAGCCAAATAGCACTTTGATTGTCACTGAAAAGTACACTACCATTACTCCCTGTCCATCTTCTTGAGAAAATTCTTTAATGAAATCATCTCCTTGTCGACTTCAGATATAGTTACATATTTTGCTTCGGTGGTTGAAAGAGACACACTTTTGAAGGCTAGACAAATAACCGATTGTAGTGCCTCCTAAGCTAAAAACATAACTCAATGTGCTTTTCATATTGTCCAAGTCGCCACCAATATCTATATTGACAAAGCCTTATAAAGTTACATTGTTTTTCATAAAATATCGTGAAATACCTAAAATGCATCCGAGGTATCTTAATAGTCCCTTTATAGCTTCTCGATACTTTAATCCTCGATTAATCATATATCCACCCACAAATCCCATTGTGTGAGTTATGTCTAATCCGTAAACACCATAACAAACATCAAAGTACCAACAACTAATGCATAAAGGACTTTAGCATGTACTCCCGCTCATTATTTGTCTTTGGCCACTAGAAGAGCTTAAAGTGAATTCCTAATGAAGTCCTTCTAGACTTTGCGTATTAAACTCCAAATCTATTCAGCACATTCTCAATGTGATTGTCTTATGATACCTTCAGAATTCCTTGGATCTATCTCATGTGATCCTCATCCTAAAAATTTGATTGTTGCTCCCAAGTCTTTCATTTCAAACTCTTTTGACAATTGCTGCTTCAATATATTGATCTCCCTCACTAGATCTTGCAATGAATATATAATCTACATACATCCATTTCACATATAGCGAACCTATTACGGCACATAAAAATATTAAATTTCTTGTACCACTATCTAGGAGCCTGTTTTAAACCATATAGACCGTTCTTCAATTTGCATACATAATTTTCTTTGTCAAGCACCTGTAAACCTTTTGGTTGTACCGTGCATATGTCCTCATCATCAAAGTCATCATAAAGGAATGTAGATGTAAGTTCTCAACGTCAATAGTACTTGACATTAGCTTATTAGTAGTCAACTTCAAAATTGAAGTTAAAATCTTTGCATAGTCAACTCCTTTCTTTTGCAGAAAACCTTTTAGTAATAACATTGTTTTGTATCTCTTACTGCCATTAGGTTCTTTGATCTCATACACCTACTTGTTCTACAATACCTTCTTCCACTTACCACTTGATAGAATCTTTAAGGTTCTTCTTTAACCCCATACAGCCACTTGTTCTATAATGTTTTCTCCCATTTAATAGAATCTTTAACATGTATTACTTTTGAAATGTATTCTTGTTCGCTAGCATCGATGTAAAGCAAATAATGTAGTGTTGGAGAATACCTCCATGCAAGTGTAGATATACTATTAGATCTTCTTGAAGTGGGTTCACATGTATGTGATTCTTGTTCTGGTTTTTTTATCAATATACATCAATAGTTTCGAGATTCTTAATCTGAACACTCTTAGAATCACATTCTAATTCAATTTCTCTAGTCTCATCTATTTATTTCCTCACTCTAGATTCTACCACAGACCTTTCCTTGTAGAACATATTTTGTTGAATGTAACATCATTTGTTTTTACTATTTTTCTATTTTGTTCATTCCAAAACCGATAGTCAAAATAATCAAAATCATATCCAATGGAAAAGCATTTTCTAGCCTTTGCGTTAAGCTTGTGTCTATTTTTAGAATCTATGTGCACATATGAAACACAACAAAAAGCTTTTTGATGTGAAAGATTCACCTTCTTTTTAGTCCATTCTTTTTCCGATAGCTTAAAATCAAGTGAAACTGAAGGTATTATGTTGCTCAAATATGCTACCGTATCATCTGCATCTACCCAAAATGTCTTAAGTGATCCTGCATGCATCCTCATGGTTCTTGCATGCTCATTCATAGTTCTGTTCATCTTTTCTGCAACTTTGTTTAGTTGTTGTCTATCGGAACTGTTCTTGTCATCTTAATTCCATTCTCTACGCAAAAGTGCTTGAACTCCTCATTGTCATACTCACCACCATTGTCAGACCTTATACATTTAATTTTTAGGACAATCTCATTCTCTACTTCAGATTTCCATCTTTTAATATTAGTAAACACATCATATTTATTTTTCAAAAAATAAATCCATATTGTTCTAGTGTAGGCGTTAGTAAACATGACGTGTTAGCTTGAGCCTGCAATGGAATGTACGAGGGCTGGCCCCTAGACATCTGTATGCACTAACTAAAATTTTACTTTATTTGGTTCTTTCTCAATCTTCGAAAACCAACATGTTTCTATTTGCTTATAACACAATCTGCTAATAGACTAATATCTATGGATTTCAGATCAGGTAATTTTCCCTTTGATGCTAATACCATCATCCCCTGTTTTCTCATGTGTTCAAGCCTACAACGCCACAATTTGGAATCGCCTTCCAACTTAGCAAGCATTGTTGTTTCTTTACTGCTTTCGGTCATGTGCATTGTTTTTGACTTTGTTCCCCGTTCTACAATCATAACATCTTTAGTAATTTTCCACAAGTTGTCCTTAAAAAATAATTCAGTATCCTTAGCTATCTAAGTGGCCTATGGAGTCAAATTTTCCACAAGTTGACCCTGCCCTCAGGGGAAATTGGAAATTCCTTAGGTTTTTACATGGAGGATGCAGTGAACATGTGCTTAAATCAAAATGTTGTTTGCAGTTGAAGGGATCTGATAAGGTTCTGACCCTTTGCCACAGGACGGTTGCATTGACCACAGTGAGCTCATGGCGATGAAGCAAAAGGGAAACACTCATCAAAGGGTCTGCAGAGTAGGAGTAGAAATTGGAGGTGGAGAAGACAATGGTATTCCTTCCCCTGGTTGGAAGGGGAGGAAGTGGATAGGAATAAATTGTGAAGAATTGATTTAACAGTGTCTATGAAGAAGGGAAAAGGAAGAGGAAAGAAAATCTTCAGGAAAAAATGACAATTTTTCCATTCATTTAAACCTTGAAGGTGGGGAAAAAACTTAAATGTGTAAAAAAAAATAAAAAATAAAACATTGAATGTGTGAGCAGATGCTTTCGTGAGTATATATATCATTTATGTGGTTGATCAGGGGTCCAAGAATGTGGAGTAGATGCAGCATTTAGACTTATGGAACCTAAAAGCATCAACTCATCTCGGTCATTTCATTTCTTCTTTTCTCATTCAGTTGGTGGACATTGTACAGTGAGATTACTCTCTTTTATCTCACAATGAACGCCCATAGGATAAGTCTTACGTCCTGAAACTCAGCACTTATTCCTCTTTCATGCCATGAATTTCGTGGGCATCAAGGAATCTGTTCATGGCAAACCACAGTGGTTGGTATTCCACAAATTTTGAGAAGAATGAACTCAGCAGGACTGCGCATCTGGGAGCATTCCATCTGCTCACGATCGATTTTAGGTGCAGTTTTACAAGGAGTTATTATTGGTGCTATCAAGAGGACCGCCTGAACTGTACCGAGAGCTAAATAAAGCAGAAGTGAAAACAAGAAATGGTAGTGGATAAAGGAGAAATCTCAAGAGAATGATCTATGTCATCCTTAAATAAAATCCATTCCTTGTCGTGCAGAAAATCATAACTATCGATCTCATCTCTGATGCAAGTATCACTACTACCTGCATGCAAATACTTGATCAAAAAATTTCACTCATGATATGGACTTCAAACTTGCTCAGATCTCCAACCGCAACTTTTTTTTTTAACTCTTTATGTACACCAAAGAAGAATAGGAATAATCATGTCACTGACTTCCTTTGTTTAGCTAAATCAAACTTCTGTTGCCAGACTAAGCGGGCCAAATCATGCTTTCCTTCCCTGTTTAACCCATGAAAAACAGTTTGGAAGTTGATGCTACTAGGGACAATCTTGCCACCCAACATCTCTGATATGAGCCCCATTGCTTCTTCAGACCTACCATTTTTACACAGACAATCCATGAACATCGAATAAGTCCTAAAATCAGGAGAAGGCCCATCCGATTTCATTCGGTTGAAAACACTCCAAGCATCACCAACCTTTCCCGCAACCATGTAACCCCGGATGAGCGCAGAATAAGTAACAACGGTCAGTTCGCAGCCCTCGCGTTTCATCATCTTGAGAACCTCCTCGGCCTTTCCGATCTCCTTCTTCTTAAGATAATGCACTGCCAATGACGTATAGACATGAACACTAGGAGAGACTCCCGCCTGCTTCATTTCGTCCACTTTAGACAATGCCGCCTCCAAATTCCCCTTTCTGAGTAGCCCATAGACGATGCTCCCATAGACATACTTATTCAGTGTCTCTCGCTCCGCTCCGGCATTGTCCAGCAATTTTAGTGCTTCTTTCAAGTTACCCGCTCGGCAAAGTGCTCTAATGTACAGAGAGTAACTCAGTGCAGTCGAAAAACCAACTTCACGCAGGAAATTCACACATTTCCTAGAGTCCGATAACTTGCCGCTTTCACATAAGCAACCTAGATAGATTTCAACGAGTTCCTTATCCGGGACATGCTTGGATTTCATCATCTCCCTAAACAACTTCACGGCCTCATCCACCTTTCTACCTTTACTCCCGCAGAGAGAGATGATCAAGTACTTGTAAGTACTTCCGCTCGGCTCACAACCGCTCGCCTTCATCTCCTCAAAGATCCCCAAAGCAATCACCGTCAGGCCCATTCTTCCATACTGCATGATCATGATGGTCCATGTGTCCGGAGTTATCGAGCAACCCTTCCTTCTCATCTCATAAAAGAGACTCCTCATGCACTCGAAGTCCTTAGCGCCTCCGGCGATCTTCATGGCCATGTTGTACGCCTCCGAGCTATGACCGTAACCATCTCGCTTCCCCACCCAGTCGAAGAAGCGCAATGTCGCGCCACCACGGAACTTGCATCTGCGAATGACCTTGACCACGAGTGCACTAGTGAAGTTCACATTGCACTTCTCCAAAGCCTCTCGAACCGAATCCCAGTCTTCGGATCCTAACAGCAGCGCACAAACTTCTTCGACATCTGCTATGCTGTAAGCCGGAGAAGTCGTCTCCGCCGCGTCGGAACCCACCTCTTCTCCGTCCGGCAGGCGAACATCAGACATCGACACGGAACCGACATCCTCGCTGTCGGATGTGGCAAAACCCCTAGTTTTCAACGAACTACTTCTGCCGATACAACCATCGCGCAGCCCGTTTGAACAACTTCCCCAACCAGGGCTCGCATTGCCGCACTTCGAATTCAAACGGCACTCGAGCGAATCGCCGACGCGAGCTAGATAAGTAGAAACCCCCAAATCGGAGTAAACAGACCTAGAGCACCGTCTACGAACAGCAACAATCATCTTCCCCAAATTCGACAGGTACGACATCGGATCGACGGCGCGAAAGACTGAAATTTGGAAGCCGATCTTTTCGATTCGGGAAGTCTTCGGAATCAATGGAAGCGGAGGGAAAGAAGAGCTTACTGTTGAGGTCGCGAGCTCGGAGAAAGGTCGGCCATGGAGGCGCGACCCGCCGTGGAAATTGGGATCTTGTGGATTTAGGGTTCTTCTTCTGTTCAGTTTTCCCCACTCCCCAGTCGCCCGGTGAGTGACCGACTGTTACTGTAGCGGTAAATTCAATGTTCAACCCAACTCGCCATGCCGCATCCTCATCGATTACAACAAGAAACTACTGAATTTGAGGCTGTATCCGTTTCCTAAAAAATGAATAATTCAGAAATTATTTTTTAAAAATAATTATTTATATCGTTTAAGATAATTAGTTAGTGAAGTATGAATAGTTTGCGTTCATCTATTTCTATAAGCAATGTAAATAATCATTTTTAAAAAAATATTTTCTAAATCATTTATTTTCTCTGAGATAAATAGAATTTAAATATAAATGAAAAGTAACATAATCCTTCAACAAATGGTGAATGAGTGACAAGATTGAAAGAATTTCGCTAAATTAAAATTGATTATACAACTAAAGCTTTCGTCGCCAAAATCGCCGCCGCCTATCATCTTGTTCGCCGCGGCTCAACGTCGCCTCGTCGCCTCGTCGCCGCTCGCCGCCGCCCATCGTCACCTCGTCGCCGCTTGCCGCCGCCCATCGTCGTCGCCACGATCAGTCTCGCGGATCAGCTGGACTAAAACCCTAAAAGCAGCACTCGTCTGCTCACCGCGAACAGCTCGCGGAACCATCGTCGGAGGACGGAGCCGCTTGGTTCAGGTAATCCGTCTGAACACTTATTCGTGGATTTCATTTTGAGTTCGGGCTTGCTGTTTTACGTAATCGAGCGTGCACGTGTGGCGGGATGGTCCCGACGACATGTTTGATCGATCACTGGTTGCTTAGTGTCGTCATTTGTTTGCGAAAGTGGTGATTTTGCTCGAGTCGAATCGACGGTGGAAGTGGTTTGTTCTGTGCTGGGTTGATGTGTGTTGAGCTGTCGTCGTTGAAGAGGGTGTGCGGGTATATAGATGTTCTTGATCGCGGTCTGCCTCGTGGGTTTATGACTAGGGAGCGTTTAACTGAAATGGTATTTGGGTTTTGCAGGAATCTGGATTTGGAACAGAGCACGGTTTAAGAGCATTGCTGATTAGCTAAACTTTGTGCTTATGTTTTATGGACATTGTGTTTCATGGTCGGTATGGTAGAAAGAGAAGATGGGTTTGTTGGGTAGGAGGACAAAATGATGCTGCCTACGTTTTATATCCAAAACCAGCAACCTCACCCAAGCACAAGCGACAAATGTGACACTTTCTGGGATTTAAACGAATTTCCATCCTTCTAATGAGTGAAAAGTTGCTCTATCATGAGACTTTGAAAGGTTGATCAAGGTCAGGCAGGTTGTACTAGTTCATCACATGTTAAAACATTTTCCAAATTGTCTGGTTCATTATTGTATGTGCTCTATTAAATGGTTACTTCTAATCCTCAGGTTGCAGTGGATGGAATCTGGAAAGTATGCCCTGAAGCTGGCGGACCAGTTCAGTTTCCTGGTTTTAATGGTAGCTCTGCTTTACTCTGCATATAATGTTTCATATGATGTTTTGAACTTTTTGTCTCATTTTCTTTTCTTTGGTAGGTGAATTGATCTGCCCAGCTTATCACGAACTCTGTAGCACTGGCTTGCCCCCTCTTTCTGGTGGGCATTGTCCAAATTCATGTAACTTCAATGGGGATTGCATTGATGGGAGGTGTGATTGTTTTCTAGGGTTCCATGGGCATGATTGTAGTAAACGTGAGTTCTATCCCTCCTTCCCCTTGATCACAGGGCCAGCCCCAATATCAAAATTCCTCGAAGCAAAATATCTAAGTCGTATTTTGTCTGTGCAGGTTCCTGTCCTGGCAACTGTAACGGTCGTGGAAAGTGCCTGAGGAGTGGTGTATGTCAATGTGATGACCGATACACTGGCATCGACTGCTCAACTGGTAGTGTGACATTTCTTTTGCAGATGTTCTCTTTAGCAATTTCTGACTGGCCCTCCATTTGGTTTTTGGATGCTAGTTTGTGGTTGCTTCCACTCTAATATATAGGGTCAAAATGATAAAGAATAAATTACTCTTTTGCACCCCTCCTCCCCAACCAAAAAAAAAAAAAAAAACTCTCAAAACGTAGTAGACCTTGTCCTCAATGAGATTTGCTTTTGATGCAAGGACTGATTCTTCTTTTCATGTTGTGGGATGGGTTTGTGTATATGTACTCTCAAATTCAATTTGTAGCTGAATTTTCCCTGTGGTTGAAACATAACCAAGACTATTCTTTTAGCTCATTGGTGACATAAGTCAGATTCTTGCAGTGGTAAAATAGATCTTCTCATGTAGTGTCAGGGTGTTTGTTTTGCAGAAGTTTGTGATGAACAGTGCAGTCTCCATGGCGGTGTCTGTGATAATGGCAAGTGTGAATTTCGTTGCTCAGACTATGCTGGATATACATGCCAGAATAGTTCCAAGCTTCTGTCCACTCTTTCAGTTTGCCAAGACGTGCTAGAGATAGGAAAGTCTGGGCAGCACTGTGCACCAAGTGAACCAAGTGTTCTGCAGCAGCTAGAAGAAGTTGTTGTCATGCCCAATTATCACCGTCTGTTTCCAGGTGGTGCTCGAAAGCTAATAAATAATCTGTTTAACAAACAGTATGAATGCGATGCAGCTGCTAAAAAGCTAGCCTGCTGGGTGAGTATGGCTCTTTAAACCTTTGACTGGAGTTTTTTCAAACTTGCCCTAGTTATAAATCTTTAGGAAGAGCATTTCTCTTATGAACATTAGAAGTCCATTCAAACTGTTTTCGTGGCCATGGTACATGCAATTGTGGGAACATAATTTCTATCTGTCTAATGCTAATTGACCCCTATCGAGTGACGGAACTTAATAACTTATCTAGGAGTGGTTCCAGGATGAATATCCCAGTACTTCATGAACCATGTTATCACATTCGAACCCTTATTTGCATGTGAGGTTGTGCATTCATGTGGTACACAAATTATTTAATGGTACTTGACTATAACATCTGAAAATATGGCAGATCTCAATCCAAAAGTGTGACAAGGATGGAGACAACAGGCTTCGAGTGTGCCACTCGGCTTGTCAATCCTACAATAGAGCGTGTGGAGCATCCCTTGACTGCGCAGACCTAACCCTTTTCAGTGGTGAGGCTGAACATGGAAGCCAATGCACAGGTTACGATGAAACTGCTCATATAAAAGGATTGGCCATGCAGGGAAGAAGCTCAAAAGCCCTGGAAGCCTTAAAACAAATGTTTGTATTGTACAGGTAGCTCGGAATTTTCTTTTTTGTAGCGCCACAATTCGGCTTGTAATTTTATCCTAGGGTCTAATTGTAGGAAAGGGCAGCACGCGGTGCACATGTTTGAGATGTAGGGCCTTTTTCCCCTCATTTTTAATTTTTTGGCTCAGCCCAACTGCGTTTGAGGAAAGTTGGGTGAGGCATCTTGTGATATTGCTACCTGCATGGTTTCTCTTAAGAGAGGATGAATTCATTCTTTTCTTTCCTTTGTAAAGAGTTAAGAGGTTATCTTCCAGATGGTTTCACATCAGTGCCTTGGAGATAGACAGCAAATACTTGTCTGTCATCAAGTTGATAATGGCAACAATTGATCTATGGGAAGAGTTCGACAGTATTAGGAATAGTCACTATGAAAGAGAGCTTATATTTATGGTGCAGCATTAGAGCAAAACTTAATTAGGTATGCCATGTCCAATGCAAATTCCAGCACTCCCAGTCACCACCGACAAAACTAAGAACGAAGGAAGAGTATGCATAACAGGCAACATGTGCATTGGGCACATTTTACTAGGTGTATTAACCTCTTTGGACTGTATTGAAGGGAATATGGTTCCACATAGCGACTTATCTTAATTTTGTTTTTTGGGACTTCTGTTGATTAGGTGCTGTGGATCCAGACGTGTTGGGTATTGGTATCATCAAATGTGGACTCCACACACATTATGCCACATTTAAAACAAGTTTAAATGGGTCATAAATGGGTTGCCCAAGCATTTTTTTTTTTTTGGTCGGTGGATGCTTAGCGATTTAATGGGGGTTTTAAATAGGTTGCGAACCTCTCTGGATGCAGAAGAAAAAAGGAAAAGAAAGGAAAGAAAAAGAAAAAATAATTTTTTTTTGAAAAAGTATAAAAAATTGAAAAATTATTGATTAGATTTGTATTGCTTGGAAATATTTTAGTAATATAATCTTTAAAAAAAAAACATAAGAATAAGTTTTCCTAAATTTGGTTAAATATGAAAATATTTGCCTACCTAATCAGCCTCGCCCAAATCACCTCTACCCAACCAACGAGAGCAGCTGGCCTTGCCAGATTGCCTACCTAATCAGCCTCGCCCAAATCCAACGAGAGCTGGCCTTGCCAGATTGAGTGAGGGCATTCTTTGCCCAACCCAAGCCAAAATAAGTGTCCCAGTGAATCTTAAAAGTCTTCAATTCATAATACTAATTTTAGGCATAAAAATTTTGACAGTTCCAATCGAAATAAAAATCCCTACCTCTAATTTCATCAACGCGTATGATCATACATCATTAGATTTCTAAGTTTGATCCAATTCGATATAGATCTCTTGCTTCAATGGAGTGGACTTGACTTTTCCTTCGTCTTATCGGTAGGTCTGATCTCGATAATATATCATAAGATTACCTCCTATATCTTCCTATGGACTTTCCCATCACCTCTGACTTTTCAAACGTGTGGAAGAGGATGAACATTCTTTTAATTGGTCCTTTCCCCACACACACACACAAGTTTCCTTCCCCTTTGTCGTCTTCAAGATGATGGTGAAATTCGTTTACTTTGGACGTCCGAACACGGTTTCGCCTCACCTTCCGCTGTCCCTGTCGTGTCGATGGCGTCGGAGTGGTTGTGCGATTAGGACTTTGGATTGAGCCTCTCGAGAGAGCGAAACATTTCCTCAGACCGACACCTGCGGCCAATCGGGATTAAAGAAGTAAGCTCCGGGTTCAAGCGTCGTCGGTCGCACGCACGTCTTGCTCGGGGAAAGCGTAGCGAGTGGTGGTGTCACATGATGTCGATGAGTGCTGCTCCATTTTTGCCTGCCTTTGACCAAATCACGTTCTGGCCAAAGTAATGGTCTACAGACCAGCCTTGATGGAAAATTTTGTACTTGTGGACAAAAAATTCACCCCATAGTTGTTGTGGATATGGTCACGTGGTCTCCATCGATGGGAAAACACGGGGATTTTACTTCCTGATGAGCGGCCAACGCCTCGGATCCGCTAATTAATTTTGTAGTTTGAGCTCATATTTTATTGACAATTCAAATTTCGACTCATGAATAGTTGTCGGACATATATGATCTCTCTCTTTTATAATTGAGAGTTGTGACAGAAGTGTGAGATATTAATTATAAAAATTTTTACTGGACATAGATCTAGTTTAAGGGTAAATAAAGACAAACCCTGTGTTTCGATTTTTTTCTCGCTTCTACTTTTTATTTTGTTATTCTGAACATCTAATCCTAACAAAACTCTGATCGACAAAGGATTGGTGTTTGAACATGGGCTATGCCGATGATCTTCTTCTACACGATCCTGCTTCATCTCGAGTAAGATCGTGACTATATTGTCTCGGGAGTTAATTCAATATCGAGATTTGACGGGGATGATGGGTGATTTCTAGGGAAGTCAAGCGAACGAGTCACGGGGATTGGAGTTAAAGATAAGTTTCATGAGAGACATGGTGTCGTAAGATAAGGTCAAACACCCTTTTTGGAAAAAAAAAAATATCATAAGTCGAGGAGAAAAAGAGAGGATGACGTGGCAGGTGCGATCTATTTTGACGGCTTCGAGAGGGGGGCCGTCCCCCCGCGGTGAGCACCGTGGAATCGCCCGCACGGCAGCGTGGCAGCGGCGTTCGGGAGCTCTTTGACTTGGACCCGTGGCGGATCGTTCGAGGGGTCAGAGGGCGAGCGACGCGGTCCAATTTGGCGGTGGAACAGCGGCGGCGACGACGCCAATTTTGGCCTTCGCTTTGACCCTTTCCCCGTCCGGCCACGGCCATCCTTCCTACGATGACTCGAGCAAAGGCACGCGGCAATTCGCGACGGGGATTCTCGAAACGAATGGAGCTCGAAAGCAACGGCGACTACGGCCCTTCAAGATGGAGGGTTTGGAGCGGTTCAATGCGAGGGATCGCGTGAATAGAAACTTCAACCCCGGCAGATTGATGTCCTTCGGAAGTTTCCTTTGAATTAAGAATCCGACGCTGATAAAGACATTCTAGAATGATGTGTGTATGAAAAAAATAATGTATGTGTGTATGTATTACGTTGGATATACAGAGCGTTTGAAAAGTCCAGTATAATTTAATTCGCATGCGAGGAGAGTGAAACAAATGGAGCTCGAAAGTAGTCGACCCTTCGAGGGTTTGGAATATTTAGTGCAAGGGATAATGCAGATAGAAACGTCAACTTGGGAGATTGATGTCATTCAGAGTCAAATTGATAAGTTTGCCTTCGGCGGAAGTTTCCTTTGTATCAAGACTTCGTCACTGATAAAGACAAGTTTCTAATATAATGTGTATATTCTGAACAAAAAGGAAAAAAATAATATACGTTTGGATATACAGAGCGTTTGAAAAGTCCAATATAATCTAATTTGCATGCGAGCGAGGGTGGTGAAACATCCTACAATGCTTGGTAATTAGGATCGATATGCTCTTTTATATTCAGGTCTTCATCCATCGAATTTCTCAATAATCCTTATCGTATGCAAAGGCACATGTAATATGACTAGCGAAATAGATGCACGCACAAAACGGAAAATAAGGACCATAGAGTAAAAAACAATCTCTCGACATTGCAAAAAAAGAAAAAAAAAAAAAAAAAAAAAAAAAAAAAAAAAAGGAAAAAAGGAAAACGTCCAATTAGAGAGGTTCTTGAAATCTGCCGGCACGGGCCGGCGTAGAAATCCATCCCCGCTCGAATCCAAAGCGCGCCACCTTCTCGGCATCTGCCGGTCTCGAAGCAACACTAAAACGCGAACAGACACGCGGAGACCGTCAGAATCCCGGGCGCGGCAAGATCTCAGCCGTCCAACGCCCCCGGGGGACCCCACCGGAATCCGCGATTCCGCGGGTTTCTTACGGAGCGATGGAATTAACGATAATAAAAAGAGAGAATCGAGATAATGAGGGAACGCGTCTTCGCCCGTTCCATACGAGTTTGAAGCATTCCAACGGAATAACCTGTAATTCCCACTCTCTCTTCTTCTCTCTCTCTCTCACTTTCCGCATTTTCCTTGGGATTTCCCTCGTTTTCCCACCTCTCGCGTGTGGAATGGCGACGAAGGAAAGCGAGCAGGAAAATCCGCGGCCCACGCGGGAAAATCCCCCTCCTCAAAACCCTAACCGGCCATCATCATCGTCATCATCCTCATCGATCCATCACCGCCATCGTCATCGACCGAGCTATAAAGCCGAGGCCGAGTCCACCTTCTCCTCTCCGTCCCCACCATTTCTTTAATCCCTCCTTCCGTCTGAACATTTCTTCGCCCCCCTCTCTCTCTCTCTCTCTCTCTCTCTCTCTCTCTCTCTCCCGAGCGTCTCTGAATCCGTCAATTCTAAGTAGCTCGGCAGAGTTTCCGCGAACCTTCGGAAGCTACGCGGAATTTTTCGTGGATTTCTTCTGGTGGCGGCAGAGACCAGGTTACGTCCTTGGAATTTCGCTGATCCGCTGGTTGCATAAAGAGGACTGTCGCAGTTGGTTGTTGCGGATATTACTTGTTTATTTGAAGAATTAGACCGCCTTTTCTCTTCGTTCGAGTTCGTCGTCTTCGTATAAAGCACGTCGTTTTCGTCACAACTGGGATCTTACGAGTTTGGAATTTGCCGTGTCGTTTCCGAGTTAGCTAGCTGTAGTACGTGCATCGCTGCAAAGTTGAGGTCTTTACTGGGTACCGCATTGGCTCCGGTCAAGCTTAGTTCTCTGGTCTGGTCGGTGAAATCCCGCTTGTTTGCTGGAGTGCTATTTATGCGTGCTGGTTGAATGACTGTTTGATAGGGGAATGGGTCTGAGGTGGTGTGTGCAGACGACGTACAGCATAAAGTCGGGAGTATTATAGCGTCAGGGCATTGATACTTATCAGCCGTTGTTATAGATGGGAAATAATTGCGTCGGTTCGAGAGTTTCTAGAGATGGTTTCTTTCAGTCCATCTCGAATTCGGTGTTTTGGTATCGGTCGAGCGATAATATGGATGGTCATAGAGGGATCTCCGATCGATCGACATCCGTCAGTAAGGACAGAGAAGCTCCTCTGTCTGTTCAGGATAAGCCCCCAATCCACTTCGTGATAGTTAAGGAGGAGCCGAAAATGGAGCAGGTCACGAAGCAAAAGGAAGATACTAAAGCAATGGGACAAGCGACGCGCGTCGTGGAGATCAACTTGCCGCAGCCCTCGAGACAAAAGGAGGATGTCAAACCAACAGTGCCAGCAAGACCCAGGAAATCTCTCCACGTGAAGAAGCCTTCGAGCGCGAGGCTCATGGCAGATTCGGTGTTACGAACAAAGACCGGTCACTTGAAGGAGTACTACAAGTTGGGGCGGAAGCTTGGACACGGTCAGTTTGGCACTACATTCCTTTGCGTGGAGAAGGCGACTAGTAAAGAGTACGCTTGCAAGTCCATCGCGAAGAGGAAATTGTTGGCAAAGGACGATGTCGAGGATGTGAGACGGGAAATAGAGATAATGCATCACTTGGCGGGGAATCCTAACGTGATATCCATCAAAGGGGCATATGAGGATTCTGTGGCAGTTCATATGGTTATGGAATTGTGCACAGGAGGTGAGCTCTTTGACCGGATTGTAAAGAGGGGGCATTACACTGAAAGGAAAGCAGCTCAACTTGCCAGGACTATAGTTGGTGTTGTGGAAGCTTGCCATTCCCTTGGGGTCATGCATCGAGATCTTAAGCCAGAGAATTTTCTATTCATTAATGAACAGGAGGATTCGCCCCTCAAGACGATAGACTTCGGATTATCAATCTTCTTCAAGCCAGGTATGCTGCACAAAAATTGATAGACTTTTCGGGATGTGTTTTGATAATTTTGAGTTCAGACTTCTGACATCACTTTCCATCTCCTTCTTATATATATATGATTCCATTTAATAAGCTGGTTTACTTCCTTTTACTGCAACCAAACAAAACAGCTTCGGTGTTGTTTTGCACTAGCTCATTCAAGTCATCGCAATCAGAAATTTCAGCAATAAAATATGATTTCAAGTCCTTGGTGAAAAAATTAGTTCCTTGAATCTTCTGAATCTGAACTTTGCCATCAGGTGAATAATCTCATCGTCATGCATGAAGTCTTTGAAGTTCAATTCTGATTTTCTCCATGTACTTGTTCTTACATGGAAGAATAAATGCAATTGATAGGCTCTTTGAAATTAATTTTCCTGCCCAACAACTTATGTTAGCACTAGTAAAGTAATGTATCTTATCTAGTCTCTTGAAACATTATATATAAACCCTCAGTGATTAATTCTTCTCAACATTGCAGGGGAGACTTTTACTGATGTAGTAGGAAGCCCGTATTATGTTGCACCTGAAGTTCTGCGGAAGAATTACGGTCCAGAAGCAGATGTATGGAGCGCCGGTGTGATCCTCTACATTCTCCTAAGTGGTGTTCCTCCATTTTGGGGTGGTAAGGAGTTTGTCTTGTGCATTTTTATGCATAGACTTTCTAGAGCTGATTGATACTGAGCATTCCTTTTGGCGGTTGTTCTTTATTTCCAATTTGATCCAGAATCTGAGGAGGAGATATTTGAAGAGGTTTTGCATGGCGATCTTGACTTTTCATCAGATCCTTGGCCTAAGATATCTACAAGTGCTAAAGATCTAGTCAGAAGAATGCTTGTCAGGAATCCTAAAAAGCGGATAACTGCTCATCAAGTCCTTTGTAAGTACGATAACCCAATGTGCGGAATCCACAGTTTACATAGTCAGGAATGCTATGGTCATTTTGTAACATACAAGAGAAATAGAAAACGATCAAACAAGATAACCCGGGGCCATTTTTCAGCCCTTTTAGATTCATACCTGTAGTGTAGACAAAAGCCTCTTCTCTCCCGTCATAAAAGAGCTATTCTTTTTTTTCTTTTTCTTTTTTTTGCTTCTTTTATAGCAGCTATCATGGGGTTGCACAGGCCATTTGTAACCTCTTAGGATGAGAAATTTGAACTGGAAGTTGAGAGGATGTAGATCCAAGGCTACCTTAAGCTCTTAAATGGCCAGGGAGTTGAGTTGAGCTGGCAATCTACCTTGGAACTACCTGAAACAGGGGTCTTTCTAAAAATTAGTATTATATATTAGTTCAAGGTTTCCGATATGGTCAAGAGAGACCAGTACAAACAGTCTGGAAGAGCGTTAGTTGTGAAATACACTGCAAGGCTGGCAATTTTTTTGGAAGACCATTAAAATTCACTAGTTCATAGGATGACTAACAATGTCTGAATAATTTTTAGAAAACTTGAAGGAGTGTGTTTTCTCCTGGAATTAAGTCGAGATTCAAATTTATGGTGGCTTGGTGCCAGTATCGAGAAGTTAAAGAGGAGCTAGTGGGACTTTCATTTTGCTTGGAAGTACATGAAATTCTGGAATAGTATTGGTAGTCTAAACCCACTTTTGTATTTATGCAGGTCACCCTTGGATTCAAGTTGATGGGGTAGCTCCAGACAAGCCTCTTGATTCTGCAGTCCTGAGTCGCTTGAAACAGTTCTCCGCCATGAACAAATTTAAGAAGATGGCCTTTAGAGTAAGTTTATGCAGCTTTGGCATTCTGGTGAAGCATATGAGCGTCGACCTTATGCTCATTATAAACTCATGTGGTCCATATAAACAGTTTTTGGTAGATCTTCACCTTTCATACTAACAGATAGAAACATCTCATCGACTTTAATGTGGAAAAAAACTGATACTTTAACATCGTAGGTCATCTTTGTTTCTTTCTTTTTAACTGTAAACTTGTATGTGCAGGTTATAGCAGAGAGCCTTTCTGAAGAAGAAATTGCCGGGTTGAAAGAAATGTTCAAGATGATTGACACAGACAACAGTGGTCTTATTACTTTTGAAGAACTTAAAGCTGGACTTAAAAAATTCGGCGCAAACCTTAATGAGTCCGAAATGCTAGATCTGATGAAGGCTGTAAGTATCACGTTAGCCTTTGTACTGGCATTTTGTTTCTGTGTCCATACATGGGATTGATTGATTTCGTGCCCACAGGCCGATATCGACAATAGCGGCACCATTGACTATGGGGAATTTGTTGCTGCGACTTTGCATCTGAACAAAGTGGAGAAGGAAGACCATCTATTTGCTGCATTCTCATATTTTGATAGAGATGGAAGTGGCTATATCACTCAAGATGAGCTTCAACAAGCCTGTGAGGAGTTCGGCATAGAGGATGTCCGCTTGGAGGAAATGATCCAAGAAGTTGATCAGGACAATGTAAGCCTCTTTATATATATACTTAGTCTCTCCTAACAGTGCACAGACATGAAATTGAAACTAAAAATTACAAGACTTAGAACAGGTTAAGAACTTAAGTAAATCACCCATTATTCATGAATTAACACGTTTTGCGTACCGAAAACGGGTTTTTCTAGGAAGATGTGGAATCTCTTACCGTGTGATGACTATTTAAGAAGTTTGTGTCGCCTACTGCCTTTTGGTATCTGATTTTCAGACTCAATCAGAACCCCGCAATGATGAAACACTACGTAATTTGTATCACTTTCTAACTGTATGGTTATACCATTTTGCGACTTAAAACAAAAGGTTGACAAGGATTGGGCAGAAGCGGCGATGTCCTAATCAGCGGTTGTCTGACTACTCTGCTTTTCAGAAAATTGGAAACACGGTTCATGCAGTGACCGTGTGCTTAAATCAAAATGTTTGTTTACAGTTGAAGGCATCTGATCATATTACAATCCTTTGCCACAGGACGGTCGCATCGACTACAACGAGTTCGTGGCGATGATGCAAAAGGGAGACGGTGATCCTGGGACAAAGGGTCTAAAGAGTAGGAGTATCAGAATCGGTTATAGAGAAGCATTGCCCGTCTGTTAACACAGGGAAACTCCCCCGCCATGAACCGTGTCCATCCAGTGGATGGGGCAGTGTCCGCTGCCATCAACAGTTGTGATTCACCTGGTCCGCGGTGGGCCTTGGTGTGAACAAGTACGTCACGTCGACGCACGAGCGAGGCTACCCCAATTCCATCTCCCGCTTGAAGTCAATTTTCCATAGAAGGTATACTTGTATAGAAGTGGCAAAAAGTTATAACTTCAGCATGTGCTGGTAAATAGAAGAAAAAAGCCTTGATTTTTCCTTAGTTGATCTTCTGATACATAGTCGAAACGAGGCCTTTTCGGGAGACCACACGAAATCGTGTAATGTAGCGTGCGAAGAAAGAGGGGGGGTTGGAAGACACATGAGAGACGCTGCCCATTTTGAGTATAACCGGACCCAACCTACAGCCGTCGCATGTGAATTCATAGTACATAGCACAGTTCCTATATCGAAGTTTCCACATGGACCTCAACAAATTTTCTACCAGCAACATATAGAAAATGTGAGAACGACAGAACGCACTTGAAAAACCATTGCTTTAACCAGGGTACAATTAATTTTCTAAGCAACTAGAGACTCTACTTCACCAATGATTCCGGTGGGATCTGGGATGCACGAAGAAGCTTTGGTAGGACTTATTTGTGCAACACGGTAAGCATCCGATGGTACATTCAAATGAACCTCGACCGGTCTTGTCTTTCGGTCCCGGTACTTCCTCTCTTCGCTCATCTGGAATCTGGGACTGGTGCACCTCCACCTCCTGAATTATGGACAAGTTCGATTCCTTTGTTCTGCTTTCGGATATGATAATTGATTTCCTAGTCCTTTTAAAATTAGATTTTCTCTCTTTCGGCCACATGCGAAACAGGCATGGAATATGCAGATGCCAACTGAGGAGGGGGTTTGAATGAGCCTCTCGGATGACTTGGCAATAGCAATCAGCTTCATGTGCACTGTCTAACTCGGTTAGTGGAATCCTATGAGCACACCGAGGAAAATGCGCCTCGTTTTCTGATGCGCGATAGCGATCTTCCGTGCGGCCACGACATGGTGGGTCATGGCCTTGTAGGGACGGGGGCATACTAGCTCCAACATTGGCAGATCTTAGGAGTCGCGGAATTATCGTGATTGAAATTAACACAGAGCTCGATTACTTCCTCAACACGAGACTTTCACTTAGGACACGAATAGTGGATGGAAACTTTGTAATTTTGGGTTAGGTAGCATTACAACCCTAGATTAACTCACTTGAGCTATTGTCCATTTTGACCTGTCCTATAACGAATCTCACAATTTATCCTTTGACGTAGGGACAAATACTTTTCTAGGAGGTCACTCATCCTAGTGGTGCTCTAACATTAACTTCTTTAATTTTGGAGTTCCAACGTAAAGCTTGATGTTACGTCAAAAGGCACTTCCATTTAGGAATATATATATATATATATATATATATATATATATATATATATATTCAGTGTACTATTTAATTCATTCCTACCTTATTCACCATCCTATAAGCTTCCCAAGAGTTGCTTCTTGTCCAAGCCCTTTCTGACCCCAATGACCAATCATCGCCCTGGTTGGATCAGGTTTATTACGAGTAAGATAGGAAATCAAACTCGAAGTGGTGCATTACTCTTCTTTTCCCCTCTCTCACAAAGAAGTAACATTGACATGGCATGATCATAGCAACTCTATTCAATTACAGAAACCATGTGACTAGATTATATTCGAGTCTTTCACATATTGACCTTGAGGAGCGATTTTGTGATTTTGATGGAGAGTAGCATCTAAATATGCACATGTACATCAATCGAACTGAAGTCCGTGGTCAAGATAAAATCATGAATTGCGTTTGCAATGACCCACTTTGTTCACATATGCTATTCAAGTCATCAATGATTGAAGATGTCTTTTGCTTGGAGAAACTCTAGTGTTCCGCTGTCTGATAGCTACATCCCATTCCTACTTATTCGTCCAAGCATTGAAGCTTTGGTTAGGTTTCATTTACTAATTAAGGATGAGCACTACTTCATTCAAGAACGTTTTCTTTTTATCTCTGTCTCTTTCTCTCTAATCAAGAAGGTCCAAAATTGAGGATTCGAGAAGCTGAATTATCACATTTATGTGATGAGACACATCACAAAGAGATGTCGATTTCATTAAGTTTATGAATTATCAAGCCGGCCATACCATTCATCAATTATCGGTCTTAAGTCACCACAAGCCAATCCCTGGTCATTGATGATGGGTCCCAATCGCTAGTCATCAAGCCCGTCTCACAACAACCTCAAGTTCCTATCTATCGATCCTAGGCCAATGATCGGTCGTGGACTGACGTCTTTTGATCAAGCAAACCTAAGTTTACATAGGCCTATTCGTATCTTATCCAACAATCCCAGTGGCCTCACTCACACTGGTCTTAGGCCATTGTTGATCGATCTTAAGTCGCCTCTCGCCAGTTCTAAGTGATTCCTCTCGGAACCAAAAGAGAATTCTCTTGTAGCACAAGCCAACCTTACCTCCACTTCCAATTACTTACTGTTAGCCTTGTACAGCGGTGTTTCCGGCCAACATTACTATGGAAAAAAACCACACATTGTAGCTCATCATAGTTAAGTGTCTTGACCGCAACTACTTCCTAACCGAGCTTGATCAATGGCGAGCATTCAGGAGTCACGTGAATATTTTATTCTTGAAAAACCCAATAATGACTGCCCTAAAAGCGATAGTCAAGGCCACTAAAAGCAGTAAAAACACAGAGACGAGCATTTTTAAAATCGAACTTTGGAGAGGCGCGTTTTTCACTTTTTCCATTCTTTTTCGATCGGGACTTACGACATCCAATGAGAATTCACGTGTACCGGAGCGTCAAAGGGAAAAAAAAAGAGAGAGAGAGAAGCATCCCAGAGTGTGCCAAAAGATTTGATTATAGAAATGGGGAAATCGACATCAATGATCACCTTCTCGAAATCGAAATGGGGGACACTTCAATCCAGCCATGACAACTGAGTGCAACGCACCACCCGCAAAATCCCAAAGGCACGAACAAATCAAGGGTCAGCACAAGACGTGGGGTCTCGTCTTCATCACTTTTGTCTCTCGACACATTCGGAAAATAATAATAATAATAAAATAATAATAATAATAATAATAATAATAATAATAATAATAATAATAATAATATGTCTCCGTACCTTTTTAATAATTGTTTATTTTATTCTAATTTTCACCCAAATGAATATCAATAATTTTTGCGATAATGACACAAATAGTCGAATTTTGAACAAACGCCGCGATTTGATCCCTAAACTTTTAATTTGTTCAATATGATCCATAAACTTTAACCAATGTGTAATGTGGTTTATGAACTTTTAATTTATTCGATGAAATCCCTAAATTTTGGATACACGTTCGATATAGTTCTGAACCATATAATAGTCCATAATTTTGAATTAATAAAATAATTATATTGAACAGTTTCATAAAATTCAAGTTTTTTTTTTTTTTTTTTTGGTAAAGATCATAAAATTCAAGGTTTGTATTGATTAAACAAATTAAAAATTCAAGGATCACATTACATATTAAGTTTATTCAATGATCAAATTACACATTGAATCAAAGTTTATGGATCGTTCGTGTAATTATCTCATTTTTATTTTTTTAATGAACGGTTGCTCGGTTATGGTTGAATTTTGTGAAATGGGTCTTTAGGGATTTTTCCCCCTTATTTTTTTTCTTCCTTCTTTCGATGAATTTTTTGGCACCAAGCTGGACGGGGTGGGGGGCCCCACGGGGGGCGCAAGCTGCCACGTTGTGACAGCTCACGCGCGGTTGGTGGCGGCAGTTACAAGCCACGGGCTGGCCGAACGTGAGACCAATCACATCCCGCGGTCGCGCCACGTCAGCGGGGGAGGATGAGGACGGGAACCACCGGACTCGGGCTTCTCGGACTCGGGGCTCCGACTCGCGGTTTTTTCCTTTCCTTTTTTAACATTTGCCCCCACGTTCTCCAACAGTTGCCCCCCTCTCTGTCCTCAATCATTTTGGCTCCTCCCCCGATTGAGTTTACCTCTTTGCCCCTCGGTTAAAATCTGTCGCCCCCGGTTGACCGTTCTACCCTCCATGTCTTATTAAATTTGAGAGTAATACAACGAAGACCCTTATATCGATATATTTATAACAAATTTATTCCAAATTAATTCTTTAACAGTCGAAAACTCCATAATTTTGATAAATTTACCTTTCTTTAATTTCTATTAAATTGGATTAGTACATCAAAAATTCACAAATCTATACTCATGTGACAAACGGATAGTAAAACTTTTAAATTAGTATACTCATCAATTGTCATGTATTATCTAACTCGATAATTTGACAATAAAATTTAACGAAAATTAACAGATGATAAATTTATTATAAATATACTAGTTTTGGGTTGTTTTCATTATATTAACCATTAAATTTACTGCGGGATTATCCAAATGACAAGCGTGTTCATTCTCTTCCTTTTCAGAGTGAGGAAAGTCACACAAGAAATTCGTAATTGAATTTTGGCATTCACACAAGATCTCGAGATCAATGTATTTACAATGCGGGTGGACTAACATCTCAATAGATTTTTATCTATGGGAAGAGAATATCACGTCCTTTTTGCTCAAGAGAAAAATTTGAAAAAATGAAAAAAGAAAAAAAAAGAATTTGGGTTAGATATGGATCGTTGGACGAATGGCACGTTGGGCAATTCGGTTGAACTTTTTTGTTTTTTTCTTCTGGGCAAAGTCGAACCGTTTCTGGTTGACACCGCTAAGGATGCGAGTAATAAAAATCCAGAAAACAAGAAACGCCTTTTTACTGTCGAACAGCGGAGGATGATGCGGGGCGGGCGTTTCGGTCATTCCGTCGCTTCCATGAATCCATCCGCTTCACTCCATCGAAACGATTGAAAAACTTTGTCCGTCTCTTTTAGCTTTGTCTCCCCATCTCTCTCTCTCTCTCTCTCTCTCTCTCTCCTGAGTGTTCTCGTGCCACCAACAACATCCTTCCCTTCCCTTCTCATAATTCAACTTATCCATCACCCTCGCATCAGCAGTCAGCAGGCACCCGGACTTATCATCATCACCACCCATCAATCTCCTTCTTCTTCTTCTTCCATGACTGGACTTTGGAATTTCTCGCCTCTTCAACTCCATTTCTGAGTTCCCCTTGGACCCTCCCTGCCTCCCTTGTGTCCCCATTCTATAAGTATCTCGAGTTCATTTCAGAAAGACCCAGAAGCAAAATCACGAGGTGCGTGTACATTCAGGACTACCCTTTTTTCTTTTTTCTGTAATTCGTGCTGATTCCGTCTTGAAAATCATTCCTTTTGTGGGTGAGTGTGTGTCACGTGCGTGCGCGTGTGTATGTGTGTGGATTCTTGGGATTGCAGTTGATTGTCGCTAGTTGTTGGTGCTTTAATTCTCTTCATCTGTTTAGCCTGTGGTGGTTTTGGCCTTCTGGCGACATTGACTCTGAGAGATTGGTGACAATTCTGCTATCTGGTTGACTCCTGTATGTGTGGTATCAAGAATTTTAAGATGATCTCTCTTGTTCTGTAGATAGTTGCTATCTCGAATGAGAAGTGATATTGAGTGACGGCAATGTGGAAAGCTGAAGGAGTTTGGGGTACTTGCTCTGTTTCTTGGCATGTTGAGGAGTATGCGATATGTTTGATGAATGCCGAATGTTGTATTCTACTTCATCCATGAGTCATGAGTGAAAAAGGGAGAATTTTCTGGCAGTTTTTCTTCTCACATTTGTTCTTTTTCTCCATGGTGACTTTAGATTAGATCAATTTGAGATGCTGTCTCATTTGTGGCAATTAAGATGGGCTAGCATTTATGATGACACTCGACTAAAGGTTCTAAAGAGAATGTAGACTTAATACTCCACAGGAGAGATCCTCATTTTGCAATTCTACTGCGTCTGAAATTTGCAGTTGGTGATGGGAAGTAAGGGATGGTGTAATTTATGAATGACTTTCAGAGTACTCTGTCTGAGTTTGGTAGTGTTACATTCGCAGAAGATCTAGGGGCAGTTTCGTCATCTTTTTTCTTGCAAGGGTGTAGTTCTTACTGCATCAGTTTGGTTGACGATGCAGATGATTGATAGGGCATCATATTTCACATTCATACTTTATGCCAAAAAGATGACTTATTCATGGGTGGATGATCACTGTCTTATCAATAGTTTAAGGATTATGGTGTTTTCTATGTCACGTTCTTACCATTTTTCATTGTGATTTTATTTGGGAACTTTATACGACTTGACTCGCCGGTCGAGCGTAGATTGTTTTGGCATCAGAAATGGGGTACTTCTGTTGGCATCCTTAGGATGGTATAATCGTGGCATGCGGAATTTTGAAAGATAAAACATTCAGAATCACGTCACATATCAAGGTCCAGTTTTCATTAAGTTGGTGAAGAAAATAATTAGTTGACTTTTTATTATGGGATGAAGGCAGGCATTTAGGTTTGTCTAAGATGCAGTTTCTCACCTGGACCTGGGAGCATCACGTTCGTTTAACGATCATTTTTCTGCTAATTTTATTTTCTTCTTCTTCTTCTTCTTCTTCTTCTTCTTTTTCCTTCCACTTTCGATCTCCCATTTGCATTTGTTTGGTCTTGATTCCTAAGGTTCTCGTGTTGTTATTCAACTTGAAGTGATTTTGGCAATTCTCAAATGCTTATTTCGATGCTCCAGGAATTGATAAATGGACTCTGAAGATGGAATAGCTCCTGAAGACAGGAAAGCTGTTGAAGAGAAAATTTCTGCGGAAGCAACTATACCGGTTTCAAAGCCTGAGGAAGTGACCCCTGAGATTGACTTCTCTAAACAGGTATAGAGAAATTAGATGAACTAAAGTCTGTTCTTGTGTTGTGTACATACTTGGAATGGTATTCAATTAGCATATTTCCTTTTATTCTTCAGGATACATCAAGCACAGGTGCTGGAGCACCCAAGCCCAAGAAGCTCTCCAAGGACAAATTGAATGTGAAAGGGACCCCTCCGTCAGCTCAAAACCGGAAGCCAGTTCTGTCCCAGAGTTTGTCATTCCCGGCAAAGGGAATCCGTGCTAATGGCATAAAGAAGAGCATCGATGCAGTCCCGACGAAAGCCGATGCCAAGCATTCCCAAGCAAACATGTCTGGCCTTTCTAATGGATCTGTCAGTCCAGTTGCCACCACGGGTCAACGCAACCAGCTCATGGCCAATGGAGTGAGCCCGAAAGCATCTAACTTGGGCAATCGACGCTTATTGGTAAGACTTTGTAAGGCTTTCCTGTTTCCTTTGTACCATTCTTGCTTTTCTTAAATTCCCCTCTAATGTGATTGTGTTAGGCTCAGAAACCTGGCTCTGCTGAGGGAGCGGCCAATGCTCCTCCAACCGAGGTTTCTCTGTAAGTCATGTCAGAGATTCCATAACAGCTCTTGCAATTTTTTTTGTAAAACTAGGCCTTGTTTACATTTTATTCGATGCAATTGAACACGAGTTTGGCATCAATCATCCGAAATAGTGCCCATTTGGAGTCCTGCTAAGTAAACATGTTCTGTTCCATGTAGTTGCAGCTCACTCAATCAAGACCGAAAAATCAACAGATCAACAAACCAGGACAATGAAATTGATGATACCCACTCCACTACCTCGTACTGTTCTTCCCTTAGATATTCATGCTATTTCTGCCAATGAGCATGCAACGCTGTCTTCAATATCACATAGAACTAGTTTTTCATGGTCCATATAATATGTTTGTCAGAACTGCTACTCCTCGTAGCCGCAAGAGTGGCATTTCCGGATTTGCCTCCAGGTTGACAGAGCGTGCTGAGAAAAGGAAAGAGGTTTGCCAACTTAATTAAGCATAAATTTTTGCTCTTTGGATCTAGCTCTCTAGTTCATTGTTAATTATTCATGCCTTAATTGCTCTCTTTCCCACCAGTTCTTTTCTAAACTAGAAGAGAAGATTCAGGAAAAAGAAGCAGAAAAAACCAGCTTGCAAGAGAAATCAAAGGTCTCGGCACTGGCACTTTGATTTCTATTGGTCATTTCTTTTTTCCATGCAAAGTTTCCTTACCTTGAATATTGTTTCCCGGTCTGATGCAGGAAAACCAGGAGGCAGAGATCAAGCAACTGAGGAAGAGCCTGACATTTAAAGCAACTCCAATGCCAAGCTTCTACAAAGAACCTCCTCCAAAAGTTGAACTAAAAAAGGTATGTCATCTTTCCTTCTATTTTCAAGGAAATATTGTAACAGTACGAAGAAAGCAGTAATTGTACTTTCATGTGTGGATAGACAATTAAGGAGCGTATATCATTGTTACATTTGATTTTTCTTTGCATAACTTGGACATTTAGTATGTTACGCAACTCCTTCAAGATTAACCAGCTGGTAACAATGCATGGGAGTTCCGAATTCCATTTTCGTTTAAGATGTGTTTACTCGATCAGCTGCATATAATTTATTCAGTGTGTGCATATAATTGTGAGATGTCATATATCTCTCGGCACCAACCTTATGGGATATCATCCTCTGAAATTGGAATATTTCCATAGATACCAACCACAAGGGCAAAATCTCCAAAACTTGGGAGGAAGAAGAGCTCAGTCACTACAACGAGTAACTCTTCTGAAGGTGGCGGATCTTGTTTTACGCCACGTGTAAACCAAGAGAGCAAATCGTCCAAGGGATCTCAGGTGAAACAGAATAAGGAGGATGTTGCTACAAAGAAGCCGCTTAAAAAGACCAAATCTAGGCTGAACGAGAGACCAAAGAGCATTGCCAAAGAAACAGAAGGCAAGAGCCGCAATGCCAGCACTGAAGAAACCGCAGAATGCCAAGACCAATGTGCAAATCTTGTTGATCAGGGGTCTATGGGTGGCACTTTGGTTCAGTCAAATCAAGCACATGAGGATGAAGCCACCTTGGTTTCTGCTTCTGAGATAATGCCTCAAGAAGTCGCTGTTGGAGGCTAACAACGAGGACACTAGAACTGTGTATGATAGGTCTTGTGCAATTTATGATTCTTTGTGGTGTTAATATTTTTGTTTCCGGTCATGTGTCAAAGTTATATATGTAACTATAGTTTACATATTCGTGTTCTTTTTTGGTTGTCATTTGAGTTGGTTCAAGAAAAACCATAGGCTGCTCCATGTAAGAGCTCTATTCTGTACAATGCTAGAGTCCATTCCACAGATTGAAACTTGTATGTCCTTGTTCGTGTGATGAGTAAGGTATACTTGATATTCTCTTACTGAAGTTGTCTTTGCTAGGTTTTCTGTACATAGCGCGACACTGATCATGCGTGTATTTTTGTCCTCTATTTGCCAATCGTATAACTCGATAAGTAGGAGTCTCTGTTTGATTAATTTGAGATTGGTTGCTCGATGCTATGGGAACCGGAAATGTTGTTTCGGTGAGCTCAAAGTAAGCTTATTACAAAGGGCCAGTCACCCTGACCTTGTCATATTGGGCATGGTGTCGGGTTTTCAACATGCGGCATCCTATCTTTGGCTCTATCGATCCCCTCTTACAACTTATGCTCGAGCTCACGGCAGATAGGCCTGTCGTCTCACAACCAATCTCCTTTCATCCTAAGTCCAAGACAGATATCGGTGCGCTGCACAACGCCAACCCTTCTCGAAAGATGGGCACGTCGAACAAGCGACCTTACGACAGGGTCTAATGTGAAAGTATGCAGAGTCTTCTCCATCTCGATCTGTCAAAACATGATGGTAGGTTGCTGAAAAGAGAAGGGAATAATTCCCAGGTCTTCAATATTTGGCATGTCTCACATCCTTGTTTCCAAAGTCAGCTCATGAAGCTGAATAACCCAAACTGCAAGGAAACTGTGTTGGCAGGGACCCACGAGCCCCCCCAGAAAAGTCCCATGTTTACTTGAGAAGCAAGTAAGATTTTGCGATCGAAACCAAAAAGCTGAGAGCCTCTTTGGTGGGCGTCTCAATCTCACCTTCAAGACTCGGTTGCCAGTGTGATTTGCAATCTCACTCGGGGTCAAATATCACTTCAGAAGAGGTGTCAGTGTCACCACTTGGGAAAAAGGTTTTGATGGAAAGGGACTGATTTTCTGGGCAATTTGGTGATTATATGTGACATTTCCTTCCACCTTTTAAGCCCTTCGGTTTAAGGTAGGTGATGATGCTACAGAAAAAATTGCCCCTGCACCTGTAAGAGAATACAACCTTCTAACTTCATCGAATCCTTCGTTGTAAATGCCGAGGTAGTTTACAAAATCATTATATGCACGTCGCAAAACTTATCTATAGAATATGGCATGCTTTGTTAGAGGCTTATTTGGAATCTGTCACGTCACATAATATTATTTGGTTAATCTTCACACATTTGACAATTGTTTAGAATCATAATCAGGTTTAAGGAGGACATCAGGGGTTGTTGGGAGCCTTGATCGGAGCTGCGGCTCATAATGTTCAGTTGCTTGTTCTCTAGTTTACAGGAGATTGGACCATCTCCAACGCACAATCAAGAAAATGAAAATCTAACCAAAAGTGGGAACAAAAGAAGAGAGAAGCTGAACCGTCTTTTCTACTTCGGTTAAAATACAGCTTTCGATCATGAGTACCTTTTCATTTTGTGTTATATGGAAAGGTTGGAGAAACAGAGCCCCAAAATCAAAGACTCTGTTTTTCTTGTGTTATCGATAATCAATAAACTAAACATTGATAATGGTTATTGAATATGTGTAGCCGGCCAGGACTTCGAGGCACTTGCAAAAGTTAGCTTAGACCGCCCGGATACAATCAATTAAAAATAATCGAGGAGGAATTACTAGAAAAATGACCAATCCCTACTTACTCCCAGTGGTTAGAACATCATCTCAAGTTCTACCACTCCATGATGTTTTCTTGGCTCCAAAATAAAAAAGAATATGATAGCCTGTCCAGAAACTGCCAACTCCATCCAAAGTGAAATCTCAACCATAGACATCAATTCCGTATTCGTTTCCAAATGTCCAAGTCCCTCACTTCCACTTTCACATTCAGGAACTTTTCTTGTCATTTAGCCAGCCAAATTGATTAGTTTGGCTTCTTCAACGAAGAGGATAGGACAACACCTAAACAAGGTCCATCTGCTCTTACCTGTCATCATCACCTTGACTAATTTAATCCGACACCCACCATACCCTTTCCCATTATCATCACCTCATTATTCTCCTCATTAAATATGCTGCCAAGTGCCAACCATAATCAAGCGGACCCTTTTCCATGATTATAAGGGCGGGCATAAGCAGACAAAAAACACAGGAAGCGATTTCTTGTTATATATAATTTTCATGAAACCGACAAGTTTAGCACAAAAAGAACCACCACTTAGATACAAAGCAACACGGAGGGTCTTACAAGAATGGTGCCCATGGATTTTTGCAGTGGCAGTGTGACTGACAACACAAGAATAATTATACAAAAAAATATCGATTTCGGTAATTACAGTATTAAATTTCCAGTAAATGAAAAGAGCGAAAACATCATCGTCTTCTTCTATTTTATGGTTTGAGAAAATCCCTGAAACCCCCCCACATTTATGTCTCAGCCTCATCTATGAATCCCACTGTACGTACGAGAGTCATCCTGCAGCATCAAATTCACAGATGTTACACCTCTCCCAAAGCAATCAGAATCTGAACATTTTGAACTTTATTTAAAGAAGTGGGTTTCCACACCTTTCTCCATATACACGCTTTTGCCTTTCCTCCTTGAAGAGTTTAATTGAAGAAAAAAAATTGGAACTTTTTTATTGTTTTATTGACATGAGGAAAAATGAGAATGTTGCCCAAAAGCTCCGAGCATACTGCACGCTACTTCCATCAACTTCCCTGTCACGACCAATGGAACAGAACCATATTAGCTTTTGATTAAACTCATTCATCATATTAATCACATGCACGAATTAAATGAAACCGGGGGAAAAAAAACCACCAGCCGACACAACCCGAATTAATGCACGGCAGTAGAGCAAGATGCCCGAATTGACTAGTCGCCGGTATTCAAAAGTCAGCCAAAAAAAAATTCTAAAGAAGGAGACAAACTTACAAAGCAAATAATGGAAGGTGAGCTGGGAAGTATTCATGGAAGCATCGTGCACAATAAACAATAATAAGAACAATGGCCAACTCATTAGTTAAGACAGGCTGTAGGGGATATTCAAGACTCGAGGTAGGCTTAGGGGAATGTGGTTCACAGCTGGGCAAGTTGCATCCTTTGTATCAAAAGACAGAAAGCCCGTCAATTTCTGGCGGGGGCGGAGATCGGCAAATTACGAAATATTTCTCCGCATTTTCTCATAATTTGCCAAGCCTCACTTAAAATCACTAACCAATCAAGAAGCATTCGTATCGCGTCAGCCAATTAAGCCCGTGATGTGACTGGCTCAGCGATACTACTCCGACGTGCTATGCGGCGGCGCAGGCGTCGCCATATCAAAAGCACTTTTTATCACATCTGAGTGGGGTGGGTCTTTACTTAACACCTAAGTTGTGTGTGTGCGCTTCCTCTAGGTTATACCTAAAGAAAATCCTAATCAAATTTAGTCAAAAGAACAAAGGTGAGATCATCACGATCTGTCCAGAACTAACTCGAAATGAGCTGCTTCCGAAATAATTATTCGAAAAGGGTTCTCTCCACAAACTCAAGACCGTAAAGAAAAAAGTTACTGACTTCCTCCATGCAAATCCCACACGACCCTTGAAAGGAAAGCAAAGCCAGACTCATTGACGAAACTTCCCGAGATCGTAAAAGTGTAATCCCCTCTGTTTTCATGAAATTTGTTCTGGAAATGTTACAGATTCTACCCCACAAGAACATGTTTATCCCGAACGCCGACACAAATCATTAAAAAGATCAGACTTTTAGTCCGACCAATGATTGGGGGAAGCAAGTAATATGCCCACTCTAACGTGTGGCATCTGTCTCCTTGCCAACCCACTCTCTGTTGTCTGATCATGATGACCCAGAGAAGGTGTCCTAATCTTGCTTGTTACTACACAACAGCTCATCAAATCAAAATACACACTAAAAGAGAGAGAAGAACAAAACCTTGAAAAAAGAAAAGGGAATCTTTACGCGTTTTCTGCGCGATTCCAATGTGCTTTACCATCCACCATCAATTATGAGCACCCAACCAAGACAGCATCCAACCCACCTTACACACATTGGAACGAACTTTTGAACTTTTTAACCCACCCCCATCAACTCATTTCTCATCATTCCCAGGCTCTTTCTTCGTCTCTCTGACCTAAAATATCTGTATCGACAGAATCAATCAGGACCGGCGACCAAGGCAGTGCTGTAATGTTTGGTTTCCTTGGACCGGCGCATCGGGACGCCCTAATTTGCTTCGAAACTAAGCAATGTCCGAGTCGGGTCAGGACGCACTAATTTGCTCTAAAACTAAGCAATGTCCGAGGCCGGCTCAACCAGTTCCTAATGCTATGCTCGGCCATGTGGCCATGCCGCATCACATGTCACTTGACAGTTTCATACATGCTGGCCCAGTTTACATGGAGCTGTGTCCCCTCGGCTCGATGCTAATTTGAGAAGATTTCTAACAAATCAAAATGCAAGACGGTATCACGGATATCTCACGCCACTCGATCGACAATCTCTAGCAGATTTCGCCCCGAATTGAACTCTATATTCAAAGATCCAATTTCGAAGTGATTTCTATGTCAATATTAGCAACAACTCACCGCGGGTCAATTACGTTTAAAGCCGAAATTAACAAGAAATTGGCAGTAAACTGAAAATCGATAGACACATACCTCTCCTGGGCTTGGCAACGACCTTGACCACTTTCTTCTCGGCCGCAGTCGTACTCGCCGACGCCGTCTCCTCCGCTGGGAACAGAACCCCATCGATCCCCTGCACCGAGATCCTCCCGTCGGTGTAAATGTCCGGGTCGAACAGGTACGCCGACCCGTCCCCTTGGCCGAACTTCACCGACCCGTCGGCCTCCTGCGCGACCATCTTGTGCGGCAGCCGCAGAGTGTCGTACCGCACCTTCCCGAACCGGCGCACCGCATTGTACATGCTCTCCTCAGTCTGGTACTCCGGGATGATGTGGTAGTACACGATCTGCTCCGGCGCGCCCGGCTCGCTCAGCTGGTCGGTCGTCAGCTTCGCCATGGCCTCGTCGTTGGGCGCCAGCACGGTCAGAACGTAACCCTCCGACACTAGCCGCCCCATCTCCACCGCCAGCGAGGTCAGATTGACGAGGATGTCGGCCATCTCGTTGTACCCCCGTAGTGGAGCAGCGTGTGGATGAAGTCCTTCACCAGGGCCTCCCCGTGGAAGTGCCCGCGCGGGCCGTCGGGGCCCGGCGCCGGCGCGGGGGCGAGGGAGGGGCCGGGGGCCATGGCGTCGTAGATGGGGAGCGCGGGCGGGGACCCGGCGGGGTCGGCGGCGCGGGCTTCTTGAGGCGGTGGGTGCGGGGGTCGACCTCCGGGGCGCCCTCGGGCAGCACGGCGGCGATCGACCGGAGGCTCCGCCGGCGGTTGAAGTCCTCCTGGACGGCGCGGGGGATGAGGAGCCGCTGGATCCCGTGGATGACGCCGTCGGGCCGGACGACGTCGTCGGGGCGGACGACCTCGGCGGATTCGACGGCGCGGAGGCCGGAGCCGGGGGCGACGGAGAGGTGGACGGGGTCGGAGCCGAGGGTGGGGTGGCGGGCGGGGCGGGAGTCGGGGTGGGGCCACTGTGGGGAGCCGAGGCGGGCGGGGACAATGTGGGAGAGGAGGAGGGTCTGGAGGGAGCGCAGGTTGCGGGGCTCCAGGAGGAAGCGCCGGAACTCGGGGTCGAGGTCGCGCTCGAGGGCCTCGTTGCGTGGGGCGAAGATGGTGAGGTTGTGGCGGCCGACGGCATCCTCGAGGGACTGGAGGAGGAGGGCCTTCTCCACCAGCTCCGCCAGCTCGGTGTAGTGGGAGTCGAGGAGGGCGACGAGGACGGAGTTGGAGTTGATCTGGGCCCCCGTGGCGTTGGAGGCGGGCCGGTGGGGCAATGCGGCGGCGATAGGGACGAGGAGGAGGAGGAGGAGGAGGGCGGCGGCGAGGCCACAGAACCGACGGTCCATGGTGGCTGGAATTCGGAGGTGGAGAAGACTCTGCTTCGGTTCTCTAAAAGGAGGGACTTGGGGAGAGTGGGTTTTTGTGGAAGGCGGGGGGGAGGGGGAGGGGGCTTTGCGTAGAGAGGAAAGAGGAGAGAGAAAGAGGGAGGGAGATGGAGACACGTGGGATGAGACTTGTGAGGAAGTAAAAGTAAATGCGGATGTTGAGACATATAGAGAGAGAGAGAGAGAGAGACAGGAACTGGACACTAGTGAGGGAAGCTTTAGGTGGAGTTCGGGACATCAGACAGCCTGGAGGTGGGGACCACGCGTCTCTCTCTCTCTCTCGCGCGCCGGCTTCTTCGCGCGGCTCCCTCGGCGCCGGCTCGAGCCGCGGATTTATGATGAGTATGATGACTGAGGAGACGGGATTTCTCGCAGTCCTTTTTCGTTGTTTTTTTTTTTCCTTTTTTCTGGATTTTTCTAGATCTTGGTCGTTGGTTCGCGGAAGAGGGAATTGGCGTTTTCCGAGGTAAAAGGTCACCGATTCCTCCCTGGCGTGCTGCTGCTTTGATGGTAAATTTCGTGGAAAGTCGGTTGGACGGTGATCCATCGCTTTTGACAAATCACATTTTGGAAAATTACCTTTCGAAATTGCAGACAAACCTTCCGGCACCAGTCAAGATAAAAACCAGTAGCTAGTAGCTACCGTCGCGATTTGCATGACGCCAAGAAAACATCATTCCATGATAACTTGTTGAGTAATCAAGATCCCCGTAGCTTTTCGCAAACTAAGGAAATCAAGGCTCGCTCTTATTGACCCAAGCATGATAGCCACAATCAAATTATGTTACCATTTTATCTTTGCCCGCACTATTTTCATTCTCTTATTGGCTCCCAACACCCCATTTCATGTTGAGTTGACTATATTAACTTACATAGATCTCACTTTTGATTTAATATTACTTACCTTCTTCTTTTTTAATCTTTCTTTCCTTTTGTTTCAATTTTATTAGAAACGAAACTACACATACTCCTTTCAAACAACATTTATTAAGGTTAAATATGGCCTATTCTTAATATAAGATTATTTCTTTCTTTCTTTTTTTTTTTTTTCCTTTTCTTGAAATTTGTGTACCTCTTTTAAAAAAATTAATTATTTGATAGATAACTAACTAATTATTTGACCAAAAAAAAACTAATTACTATGTTAATTAGTTGTATAGTCATTTAATTATAACTTTAGTACGTGCCATTATGCTACAATACATATATTTTAACAACTTAATTTTCATTTAATTCAGTGAATCTAACGGTCAAATTTTTAATTATTTATTGTGTGATGCATTAAATATTTAAGGGACTTGATAAGTTCATCACTTCAAACGAGATGATCTTTCAATAAAGAACATGTCCATCTCTTTTGGAACTTTTTATAGAGACAACATAACCTTGAACATGAAAATACATCTGCACACTACTCAAACAATCATCTCGTGTTAGAAAATTACCAAGTAAAGTTTCAAATGAACTGTTGGACATGATTAATTGCCGTTTGCCATTCATAGTTTCATCATCGATGGATTCATTTAAGCAAAAAACAATATAACAAAAAATGAGTAAATTGTGTATAATGCATACATCAATCATAATAGCAAAGGTGAAAAATTCACGATCGTGAGAACAACATAGAGAAATGAAGTAAATAATTTGCAAATGGAACTAACATTTCTCTAATTTGAATAAGTTCAGAAGAAAATAAACGTGAAAGAAATGTTAAATATAATGGGTGTGAAAAAAAGAACTAAGGTGAAAAAATATTATATGAAACAAATGTGATTAATTTTATCTTTTATTGAAATCGAAATGAATGAAAAGAAGAATAAAAGCAAGATATAATCTAAAGTCAAGAGTGAAACTTGTAAAAAAATAATATAGTGAATTCAATATAAAATTGGGGTGTCAACTGTCAAGAGCTAAAACGGAGTGAAAATAGCACAGATCTTTTATTTTTTACAAAAAAAAACCAGAATTCCTTCTTCATTTTCTAGGCTTTGATTTTCCCTCTTTTTTTCACGAGAAAATTGAACAATCCTCACTGGCAAAGGGCGGCAAAAACGCAATGCCCGCCTGGAAATTGATATTTGAGAAAATTAGGTACGGTTCACGCAAAACAAGGCAAAGTACATGACAACCAACAATTTAGAGAGAGAGAGAGAAACGCATGTGAGTGGGGGCTCCAGGAACAACAACCGACGGCGCCGCGGCTCAGCTGAGAAGTCACATGATGCGGCTCGAAGGCGAGCTGTCGGTGTCTACCCCTTGACTAAATTACTGGTCCCAAATAAATAAAACAATTAATAAATTACTTTTTTTAATAAATCCAAAAACAATAAAAAAGGGAAAAGGCAAAAAAGAAAACTCCCCTCCCCCCTCAAATATTCTACGCCAAGGTACCGCCGACGTCACGCTCCCCTCCGCCCTTCCCTTCCCTTCCCCTCCAATCGCGACGGGGACGCGTGACCGCACGATGCAGCGGAGGCGTTGCTTTACTGCATCCTCGAAACGGCGACGTCTCGTCCTCCGGTAGCTGCCTCGTCCACTTCCGCGCGCTTGACTTTCGCGAGCGACAAAGCGCGCACAAAAACGTGGCGCCGTTTCGCTTTCCCCCCCGTCGGATCTTCAATAGAAATCCGCGGACTTCGGTATTGCCCGCTTCATTCGGGGGGCGTTTAACCAAAATTAATGAGCGATTTCGAGAGGAAGGAAGGACAATCAGTTCCAATGGCCCCACCCAGAAACTAGAAATTGGATCAAGACGACGGTTCTCAATTTCTAGAACAGGTCAATTCACAATTTTTTTCTATCGTGGAACGTGTCAAGTGCATTAAATTTCACAATAATCTATCCTCGAACCTTTTGTGAAGCAAAAAAAAACTACAAATATTAATTTATATTCTCTGCACTATGACTAAAGCATTGACCCTTCTTCGTGCCATGTACATCAGCTATCTAACACGAATTAGAAATGAACCACGTCACTATTGGCTTAAATTACACCACGCCCAAACCAATATACCGCACAGAAGATACAAATTGGCCACACCGAATCAGGAGAAACAACATATGCGTGAACCACGAGTTTGCTCACCACATCCAGTCGCAAATGCAAGGCACCTACACAATGAAAATTTTAGAGGAAATTGAAAAGGCAAAGCTCCAAAATAGACTTGAATAGAGAGACCATGAGAGTGAAAGGGCATTTTGAAAGTTGCGAGAGCCGAGAGGGATGCGATTCAATGACTCAATCAAGAGATGGAAAGACTGAAAGAGCAAGGTTGATTGAAGTTTGAAGAGCTAGGCGTGAGGCACTATGGTGAGAGGGAAAGACCGAAGGCTAGAGTCGTGCGAAAGGAGAATGAGGTAAGGGTTCAAGTTGTTGTTCTTTAAGAAATTAAAAAATATAAAATATTTTTTTTTTATTGTTGGTCCTGTTTATGCTCTTGAATTGGAAACTTTACTAATACTCCCTAAAACCACCTAAAACCAATCGATTTAGTTATGTTCGGACGATTCCCACTTTGATCGGTCCATCTTGCTTATACCTAAGTGAAAGTACAACATCCCACCATGCCGAATCAGTTATGTAATTGAAGCATTGAGTGTTCGGGCCTCTTGAAGCACCAATCGAATCCCACCGAATCGTTGATTACTCTATTTCTTTCGCTCTTTCGTGGTAATCATTTCAAAGTGATCGGACGAAGAAACTATGTTTTTAACTAAATGGAACAAAGGAACTCTGCTTAAATCTGTGTGGATTGCAAGATATGATCGATAGAAAAGCTCGACCGTACAATTAATTATCAAAGGGAAAGGACGGTTGGCCTCTTTGCCCCCATGGCTAACTACGATGTGATGCACTAGACATTAGAGATCGACCTTGATGTATTGCCTCATTGCTAATCCTCCTTGCGCGGGCCCTTTTAATTGAAACTTGGAAAAGTTCAATATCTGCAAGATACACAAATGATCAACGGTCAACGCTTTTGGGTTTCCGTAAAGTTATGTTTTCTAATTTTGCTAAGTGACATCGTCTAATTGTTATCATATAGGCAATTGGGTTTTCGTACTCTTTCCCGATTCAGTCTTCTAATTTTCTTAACTCATGCAATCGAGTCCTCTAGTTCTTGCCAGATGCGCGAGTCCTTTCGCCCGTGGAACTGATAACGTAGCGGAAATTGCAATGCAGAGCGGCGTGGCAGGCCGCATCATGCAAATAGAACGCTTGATAGACAAGATTTAGGACTCCAAGATATTTTTCTTGCGACTAATCACATTCCAAACTGCTAGAACACCAAAACTAACCACCATGCTCGTGCAAGAGATCATGATGATGGAAGCCTCCCAAGAGGCCCACGATGGAGTAATAATTACGTGCTCGTGTTTAGACGTGGTTATTAGTTAATGGGTAAATCCGTGTCAGGTCCAATAGATTGTCCAAGTTTGCAGACCGTCAAGGTCATGATCAAGCTAGGTCCTAATGCATCTCCATCACTAGGTATAGAGACTAGAAAGCAAAACATTTAATGCGTACTAATTCCATCCATCCAACGTTAAAAAAGGTACCCCAAATAATGTGCTCTCAACGCCTATTTAAAACCTCCTTGGGTAGGTGTCGGTAAAGTTGGATCCGTCTAGTTTACACGACACCAACATCGCGCGAGAGAAAGGACAAGAATTACGGCAAAAAAGAACTCAAAATATGACTCGACACGATGCAGTCGGTTCGCATGTCGGCACAAATTGATCGGCCTACCTTCGTGGCACTACTGTTGTCTGGGGGGAGAGAGAGAGAGAGAGAGAGCGCAAAACAAGAAGCGAAAAAAATAGACGGATGGTACGAGCCATGCGATTACCTTCCAAACATGAAATGTCGAGGCCTATGGGCCAAATGTAAGCCCAATTCCAGTTTCGCAGTGGATGGATGAACTTCGATGCTATGCATTTCTTCATTTTTCCGCAATGGATTCGATCGTCTTCGGAGAAACTCGGAATGAGACCCGGCACGGGAACTTAGAAGAGCTTGGATGATCGGGTCGAGACCGGTGTCGACAAGTACGCGCATGGTCCTTTATGTCTAGTAGTCCTAAATGTGCTTGTATTATCGTACTAGTGTGCTGGTACTATTACGATATTAGCCTCTATATTCGAAATATAATTAGAAATAATTGTGAAAATCCATGTCCCTTGATGGTCTAATATCACCTTACACCTTCCTATGCTTCAATTTCCGAGTCATTTAGTAGGAAAAGTTTATGAGTGCTGGTGCCGGAGTAGGCACCGGTGCAGGTGCACCAGCCACCCTTCTCAGTTAGAATTAGTGTGTCAAAGAGAAGGCAAATCTCGTACGTTTAACCTTGCTATGGGGAATTACATTCATACTCAACACATCCCGAATGTACAATCTCAAAAAAGTGAAAATGTACATGCCTCTTGGTACTCGACCAACAGAACATTCCTCAGGAAAAAACCTCCAGAAAGAAACACAAAGTGGGTCAATGGTTCACGTCTTCTTGTCGAGAGACCAGCAGAGAAACAGACGAAAGTGGAGAAAAAAGGGAAGGAGAAGAAGGAATTCGTACCATGACTGGTTGAAGGTTGTCAAAGGGTGTGTTTGTTTGTGTTTCATTCTTTTTTTTTTTTAGGGAAACTGAAATAGAAAAAATTATTTCTATTAGGGGAACTAACAATTTTTGAATAAAAGAATGCGTTTGGTAAAACATTTGTTTACGGAATAAAAATAGAACAGAAACGTGTTTGGTAAATTTATGTTATATTTTTGTTTCTTTTAATTTTTTCATATTTTTTATTTTATTTTTCATATTTTTCTTTCTTTTTCTTTTTTTCTTTTCTTCTTTCTTGTGGCTGGCGACGCTCGGCCTCGGCGAGGTCGCCGGCCCCCGACGAGACTGGCGACCAGCCAAAGAAAAAAGAAAAAGAAAAGAAGAAAAAAAATGAAAAGAAAAGAGAGGAGAGAGAAAAGTTGTTCTTAAAAATTGTTCCAGAAATAATAAACACATTTTTTTTTAATTTTTGTTTCTGTTCCAAATGTGTTCATAGGAACAAAAAAATATATTTGGAACAAAAATGCAAATAAACTTGTTTTGTTCTTTTTATGTTTCTAGAAAAAAAAAACAGAAATTTTGTTTATAAACAAAAAACACAAACACAAACAAACAGGGCCCAAATGGCCCACGCTCTCCATCTGATCGGATTTGGCGCTGGAGGGACTTGATAAGAGAATTTATTGAAGTAAAAAGCATTTTAATTACATAGATGAATAATGAGACCAATATAAATAATGATCATAAATCTGTTGTAATCACGGCAAATCAATTACAAACATTCTAATTGTATCAATTAAATTCTAAACTATTTCGTGTTTTGCCAATTGAATTTATTTAGCTTATTTTGGCTTGAAATCATTAATGTGGACATAAGTCGTCTTATGTGACATAATCGATACTGACATCGACATTTTTAATAATTAAATAATAATCTTTTTATAATAGAATATGCATTTCTAAATAATGTTTTCTTTCCTTTCGAAATTTTCCCTATATTCGCATAATCTAATACACGTCATGTACATGACTATTCTGCATGTTAAGGAAGAAATAATCACCTTTGTAATATACTCATTATGTGAGCTATACTTATACTCACATTGCTATAAGAAATATAATTAAGTTTTACTTTGCACTTTAATTAAATCTTGTAACTAACGCGCTTAATCATCTTTATATCTAAACTCCCAAAACTTTCATAATGCTTTGATATTGATACATAGAATATTTAAAAAAAAAAAAATTGCACTTTCTTCTTTCAAGTTGGAATGATATTTTAAAATTTGGAGAAAAAGCAAAAAATCAATTTGGATCCGGTAGTTGCATACATATATAGGATATTTACAAATAATTTTTTGTATTTTCTTCCTTGAAATCGGAACGATATTTTAAAATTTGGAGAAAAAGCAAAAAATCAATTTGGATCCGGTAGTTGCATACATATATAGTAGATTTACAAATTATTTCTTTGTATTTTCTTCTTTGAGATTTGCACGATATTTTAAAATTTGGAGAAAAAGAAAAATATTCAAATCGGATCCGGTGCAAGGGTTCCCCCACCTAGAGTGCAGACCAGAAATATCTGGATCTAACGAAATGCACCGTCCGACAACGTCATAACGCAAATTAAAAAATGGTGAGAAGATCTGGAAATCAAAGGCACAATAATCCATCATTCAATTGCAATTTTCGCATCATTATTTATGCTAACACGCCGTAAAATTCATTTATAATACCGTAATATGTCACGATGTTTTTATATTTAATGGCAGCGACATATTACGAAATCATAAGTATAATTGGAGCGCCACAGAAGCACCGCGATGGAAAAGCATTGGTGGGAAAAAATCAGTGTTCGAATTAAATGAGAATAAATATTTGAAGGAAATCAAATCAAATAAAGGCAACCAAAGGAATCCCGTGACCATCGAGTCTCGTGGGTCGCAATGCAAGCTGCCAAGCCACCCTTTGTAAAGAGACAACCTCGTTGATTCTCACCACATACTGACACTTCGTTCTTGTCGATCGACTTCACATGCCTCGATATCTTCTATGAGGACCTTGATGTTCGAGAAATAACGTAGCTTTCGCGCACCGGGTTGTCTCCCGAAACTGATGGAAGACAGGCGGGTAATCCACCATCAATGAAATAGGACACTCGCAATGAATTGCTTCCGTGTAGTCTGAACTGAAGCGAGCTTACCCCCGAATGATAAAGTCGCGTACCAATCGAGAAAGAGAATGGATCTACTTTAAACGATTCAATGAAGTATGGTTTGTCGCGGCCGACAGAGAGATCTTTTCTCTTTGTTTTATTAGCTTTGGGATTACCTAAATGCATGGGTAGGATTTAGGTCCACCACATATCTCATTAATCCCGTCAATCAAATGAGTTATGGCAAATAATTCAAAATTTATAGGTATGCACGATCCAAACACATAATTGCTTGCACCTAACAGGTTGATAAATGAATTCTTATATGCTTAGGAAGTGTTGTTGTTTCGCTGAAAATTTCATGACAAAATAAAATATTTTCATTTAAGAAAAATGACTCGTTTTCATTTATTTGGTGATTTCAAGAAAGTAATTTCCTTTTGTCATAGGGAAATGTCGTTTTTCCTCAATCGAAATTTGTAATTTTTAATAAATGGAAAATTTGTTACTAGATGAATCGGTTTTCTGACATCTAAACATCAAAAAATTAAAAATTCCAAAAATAGTTTTCCCATAAACAAACTAACCATGATTTACATAGAAACAAAAGAGAAAATCCAAGAGAGAAAATCCAATCTTCTCAACATTCCACAATGAAGATGCGCGCACCAGAAGACGCAAAGGAAAGACTAAGTTTGATTTAAATCCTCATATATAATTACACCAAGTTCTCATTCGTGTATAATAAATAATTCATCTTCCTCCATCGACCTATAAAGCCAGTGCAGATATACGAAGACGTACGTATTATTAATTACCATCATAGTATAAATCGAGGCGAAGGGAGAAAGATGGAAATTCTCGTCGGCTTCACCTAAAATCTTTTCGAATTTTGCATGGTATTACAGATTCCCTCCTCCTCTTCCTCCTCCTCCTCCTCCTCCTCCTCTAGCCCTCGAGAAGGGCTCCTCCAGAACCCCATGTTCGAGAATCTCCTCCACATCTCCTCCTCCATCTCCTCCGCCGCGCCGCCCGCCGCCGCGCCGCCCCTCCTCTCCAGCAACTCCTCCAGCGTTATCACCGATGGCAGGGCGTCCTCCCAGTCGTCGTCGTCGGCCCCATCGTGCCCCGACGCGCGCTTCTTGCCGCTCCTCGCTCCCTTCTTGGACGCGAACGCCACCTGCCTCGTCAGCCTCCGCCGGCGGCGCTTCCTCAGGGCGCGGCGGCACAGCCCCGCGGGCACCCGGTAGACCGCGAGCAGGACGAAGTCGGCGATCGCGCAGGGGCAGCAGCACCAGATGGCCGCGCACTCGGCGGTGGAGGCGCCCGCCACCTCGGCAAGCCGGGCGCGGCGGGCGGCCGAGGGGGTCGGCGGGGGAGTGCTCAGGAGCCGTTCCCGGCGGTCGGCCGGCGGGGACTGGAGCACGGCCTGACGCGGCGTGGTCGGCGATGGATTCTTGATCTTCTGGCGGGTCATTCAGAGGCGCCTTTCGTTCCCCGGTTAAAAAAAACAAGAACGCCGGATATCTCTCTCTCTCCCCCTCACTGATCCGTGCAGATCAGCTGATCACCGAATGGTAACCCAACGGAGTTGCTCGGACAAGCTTGCAATTCTTGAAACGTTTCCCGGAAAAAGAAAAGAAAAGAAAACCACTTTCTTCTCTTTTCCCCGGGAAGTTCAAGGAGGAGGAATATCAAGAGGAGAGGGTGGATTCCTTGAAAGAGAACGTCAGCCGGAGGAGGAGGAGGAGGAGGAGGAGAGGGTTTTCATCGAAATGGTGGACGTCATTTTTCTCTCCTTTCTTTCCCCAGCCCGCCCCCCTCAAAGGAAAAGAAGAAGAAAATTCAGGTGAAGGAGGAAGGGCGATGCTGGTGTGGCTGGTCTTTTTTTGGTTGTTTTGATGATCGTGCTTTATTTGGGGCGGAGAGAGAGGGAAGGGGAGAGATGTTTTGCTGTCTCTGTTGGGGAGTGTGTTTTTGGTGGAGAGATTTGGAGTTTCGTGAAGGAGAAAAGGATGGATCGATGGAGACGTCGCTAGAATTTCGCGAAATTGAGGAGATGGGAATGGGAATGGGAATGGACCTAATTTCCCTATTTTTAGCGTGCTTAGCATTTGAAATTTTCGTGCTCATCGCAAGAGAAATTGTCCGTCTGTCCCCAAAGTTTTTGCAAAAACTGCTATGAATGGATCAAAGTTGGCGATGGGTCATCAAATTGTTGCATGATTTCCTCTCATCGGTATGCATTTTGCTTCACTTAAGCGACATCATTTGCGAAAATATTACCTTTTCTTTTGTTGATATGCAAAAAAGAAGATCCACGAGATCGATTCGATACATTATTATGAATCAATCACACTCAAATCTTGCATGTAATTCAAGAGCCGGACATTCTAATAGTTCCCCGTCCTTAGCATGCTTGACACTAGAAAGTTAATGCCAAACTATGTCATCACCCATGTCCCTTACTTGCTAATTCCAACTTTGCATACATAATTCAAACAAAATCCCCACTCAAAATATAATTTGATTCATTTATACCCCCTTCGCCAACCCAAAAGCTTGGATCACCTTATTAAGCATTTCGTCTTCCCTCTTGCCAACTAAACTTACTCAATTTCACAAACATACACTTCAATCCAACTACCGCTACAAATGGATCGGAGCTACTTAAACGGACCAAAAATCTTAATCTAACATGTTCACGGGATTTGAAGGGTATATCATTGATTTCCAAATTAATCAGATTTTTGCATTCATGCCTTTGAATTATTAAAAAAAAAACTGCATTTCAAAACAAAATAATAAAAATGAGAGAAAGATCCTAATCGGGTGCCATAAAAAAAAGAGTTTTTCAGCTCATTTTCTAGGCGGTCAATCACATAGTTCCTCACGAAATGTGTTCCTTGCACCACAAAAACCAGCGTCCATTCCTGACCGAACGAGGACAAGTCGCGTTACGTGTCTTTCCTCCTTCTCCGTCCCCGGGATGTTAATTGATTTTCTCGTTCCGAACGCGAGACTCGACGTTGTCATTTTGTCTCTTCCCTTTCTTGTCCGCATCTTTCCTAGAACAACCAGTTTCTTTCCTTCCTTCTTCGGGGAAGTACGATGGTACTAAATCAAATCCTAGCGTTAGCTAACTCACGCAATCCTCCGGAGCCACCAACATCCTTAAAACGAAAGAGGCCGAAAGCCCACCTACAGATATATCCACGGGCCAAGATTTTCTTATGGGCCCTAGGGAGAGCTGCCCCCCAATGACATAAAGCCTTTTAGTAAGTTATAATTAAGGATGATAACATGAATATTTCATGAATTTTGATCTCATATACAATATGCTGAACTTTTAATCTGTGCAGTATGATTCTTAAACTTCGATCTAATATGCGATGTCGTTCATGAATTTTTAATTTATTTAATGCGATGCATGGACTATGGAATAGAGATAATTTTACTTTATGGATTCACCATTCTTGATTTTGTCTCGTATATTCCATGGTCCTCGGAATTAGCGATATAGTTGATGAGACGGAATTTGTTTTGCAATCATACAAAGGTAGAGTAAATAAATAAGTTTCTGGTTCCCACGCTTCATCGTGTAGTTTAATATTAGAATCAAAAGAAAGAGATGCACAGGAAAGAAACGCAGTCAACTATACTGCAGTTCTATTTACTTTTTTTTTTTTACAATTTGCCTCCATTTCCATGTAGATCAGGCGCAACACAATCTTGACACATCAAGTCAACGCACAAGCCCCCAACACATCACCAAGAAACTACAGAGATCTTACACTTTCTTCTTTCTATTGACAGATGCTGAACCAGTTTCTGCTTCAGGCCATACAACAAAAAAAACCAGAAATTCTATTCACAGTTGGTACACCAGGAAAAGAAACAACAACCGAGACGCCTGATCCCCAGAGACTAAAACAGAGGAACGGCCAGAAACTGTCACGACGCGTTGCAGCCCCTGTACATCCTATCTTGGCAGAGCCCTCTGTACAGAACCTGCCTGTTCATCGGCATGTCGAGGCTCTGAGCGGCCTTGGCTTGGCATTTCGATCGCCTGTACTCTCTGTTGTTCGACGACGGCTCGATCACGTCCGCCGCGAACCGGACCTTCTTTCTGACCTCGTGCTTCTCTGATGATCCGATACCTAAAGCGCAACACGAGAACCAAAAATTCCAAATAAAGATTCTTTCTATAAGAAAAGAAACGGAAGTGATCTTGGCGGGTTCATGACCTTTTATCCTAGAGGGAAACGAGAGAGAGAGAGAGAGAAGAAAATGAAGAACTCACGAGTACCCTGAAGTTCAGACTCGATCTTCTTCATGAAATTAGAGAGCAAGCGCTTCTGGACTTGAAGGGTGATGAGGGCCACGCTTCCTGAGACTGCGCAGACCGCCAACAACCCCACTCCCGCTGAATTCTCCATCTTTCTCTCTCTCTATCTGATCTTTAAGCAAAAATTAAGACACCAAAGACGTCTCTCGAGATTTCATGAAGGAAACATATAAAAGAAAGAGAGGGGCCTAAATAAACATTTGCTATTTTTATATGACAGGAAGATGAGAGGTTGCTGGTCCTTAGCAGTTGGCGTGGAGACCGGGAGAGAGAAGTAGAGGAAGAAGAAGAAGCAGATCATTAAAGGGTTTAAAAAATGGGCGGTTCATACAAGGAAGCAACCACGACCATCTGCCCAATCAGGCACCGAGAGGAGGAAGAGAAGTTACGAAGCGAACGCTAAAGAAAGAAACCGGATCGACCGCCGCTCAGAGATTGGCGACTCGTGAAATTGACTTGATTTTTCTTTCGTTATCTCCTAGAAAAGAATCTGTTTTTTCCTGTGCCATCTAATGACCCTTTCTCTTTCTAGACCCCCCCAAAAAAACCTGACCCTTTCTTCCTGATGTAAGCGGTGAGCTACCCATCTTTATTTTTGGACGTCGAAAGGCATGCCTGCCCTAAAAAACAAGCGAATGCCACTTTTTTTCTAGGAAACCGATCATGACCAAATAGTAACGAGGCTCCACCTGGTCAAATTATTACCGACGGTATGGAAAAAGCCCGTGAGGCGGCCGAAACCATGTTCACACCATCCGCAGCTCTCGAGATTTGACCATTCTTATGGAAAAAATGAGATTCTCACATCTTTTGACTCTCGCTTACTTTGATTTGATTTGATCTGATTCGGTTCGGTTTCTTGAATATCAGCTACGACTCTTGCACGTCTTCTGAATTTTAGGGGCCCTCTCTATGAAAGAGATTTTTACCGTTTGCGTTTTTACTAATTTTAGGGATGCTTTCGAGGTTTTACGTTGCGAGCCGACACTTCATGAAGATGCTCGTCTCGTTTTAGGAACTTCTCGGGACCTCATGGGAGACATGCATAGGGTGTTTTTGGCCAATTCGAGGTATGGCTCGGGTGATATTCTTGAGTCAATCCACAAAATTGCAAGGAAAAAGAGGCCCAAGCTCAAGGAATTTTCTCTGTAATTACCTGTCTTGTTTTATGCAAGACAGGTATCAAACCTCATGTTTTTTCTACGCCGCTTCTATCTGCGACATCATATCCGAAATGAATTCAGACAATTCTGGTTCTTCCGAACAAACAGGTTCTTACCCTGAGCGAGGAAGGGGGTTAAAAGCGTGAGGCTGCGCTCGGTGCTCGGCAGAAGAGGTTAGGTACGAGAAAACTTATCCTACACGTGTTTGGTGACCCATTTTCGGATGGATAAATTTTATATTAGGGTGAAAAACCAGAGAATCTTCTTGCCCTTCAGATGGACAGTTTTCTCCAACCTAGATTTGGTTAAAAAATTCCAAACAATTAAAGAAAGCAGATACGAGGAGTGGCTCGAATCTCCCTCGTTACTTAGCGGCACCACCATGACAGAGTTGTAGACCATTGCTCGATGGTCACCGACCACAGACGACCACCGTGCAGTGGCAGCAACTCTCGGGCAACCACCGGACGATAGTCGCCCGAGAGTTTCACCCACCACCATCGCTTGCATGACGGTCAGATTAGGGCACCGCGGACCACTGTCGCCATCGCAACCTACGAAGCTATGACAAACTTCATAGGACGGAAGTTATAGACGGTTGAAAGAGCTTTTTTCTTACCAGAAATAAAGAGCGACGATAGAGTAAATTGGAGAACCCAAGCAATTTTTTTGAATAGACCAAGACTTCGTGGTACCATTATCTAGAAGGATCCCCTTCCAACTACCACGTGCTTTTGGACATTTTGATGTGTTTTATAAACGCGGCCTAGCAAACTCTAGCTGTGCAAATTGACCCCGAAGGATAAAGAAAGACTGGCCAATCCCATTCAAGTTCAATGCATCTATCGATGTATTATTTTTGTAAGGGACAGAATGAAAAACTCGAGATTCTAAGGGGTAATGTCAGGATCAGTATTTGAAAATTTGCTCAGTATTATCCCTAAATTCGAGGCAATATGATCCTTTCTTAAAGTGAGTGTTAGGCAATGTGTTTTTTCCGGCTGATGGGGCCGCCAAATCAACAGTAGAGGCTCCCATTATCATGATGTGGACCGTCAGGTCATCTGCTGCTTCTTCTTCCATGTCCTCCACCACCGGCTCATCTTATTTACAGCACTTTCATGGCCTACACCGCCGACTCACCACCGCGACCTGCCGAGCATCACCACTACCTCGTTGTTCGTCCATCCTTACCCTCTTTGTTCCCACCAAGGCTTGTGCTTTTCTGTTGATAAAGAATATGAATCACATTCCAATAAATTGTCACAACCGAATGAGAGGTCGCCTTAGATTTGGGGTTGCCGCAGCTCAAATCGGAGGCCATTGTGTTGCAGGTGAGATTTTGAGTTTGGCTTGTGACGGGTGTAACCACCATGGCAAGTGAAGGCCACGATGGACAAGGGCACAAAAGATGCACAATTTTTTTTTTCATGCTTGATGATTTTTTTTATATGAGAAATAATTTTTTTTTTGATGATCTAAGGAAGCCCCGTACACTGTGGGCGACTAGAGTAAACCTTGGGGCCCCACGGGAGGACCCATCACCCCCGTGGAACAGGTAAGACGCCAAGCGTTCCGCGGCGAGTTGAACCCTTGCCCTCCTAGAAGGGGTCAGTGGGTCCCCCCACGATGGGGAAGACTTGCCAGCGGAGCCACCGCGGCCGGTGGTATGAGAAATAAATTTTGTGTGATGAAAAATGAAAAAAAAAAAAAAAAAAAGTACATGTGGAAATTGGACTGTCCACTCGGAAACATCTGGTGCAAACATGGACATTTATTAGCAAGTTGATTATATTAAGTGCTATATAAAAAATTTCAGAATAACTATCCAAAAAGTCTTAATCCTTTCAACTTGGCTAATTAGTTTTAAACCTTTCAACAATTTTTCAATTTAGTCATCTCAGTCAATTTAGGCCAAAAATCGATGATGTGCACGTTGATGTCCTCCATGGCACTTTAGGCATCAGCATGAATAATTTTTTGCAATTTTTGTTTCCTTTTTCCCTTTTTTTTATTGTTTTTTTTTTTTTTTTTGAGGAGCCAATAGGGTCTTCAAACCACAATCAAGGGCCATGACGGCCTCATCAATCACTACGGTTGTTGCATTGCAAGGCGATGAGGGCTAGAATGGCCATCGCCATGCATAGATTTGACTTGGCGAGGACTACAACACTCTTGACTCATCGTGAGAGGCAAGGGTGTCAAGACCCTCACTTGCAGTTGAGGGTCACTGGCTATTGCCAAGGCCCTTGTAACCCTTGTCAGTCCTTTGAGGAAGAAGAACAGTAAAAAAGGAAAAGAAAAAAAGAAAAAAGTATTTTTTAAAAAAATTACAAAAATTATTCACTTGATTGATGTTTGGTCAAAATAGGCTAAAATTATTATATTAACAAATCATCAATAGGTTTAAGATTTTTTTGACCATTTCCCCCTAAATTACTATATGAATCTTTTTATTTTTTTATATCAAAATCATGGAGGAAATTAAGATTATGAGTATTTATGTATAGCTGGACCAAGCAAATATCTTTCTTAATTTTCGATCTAACAATCGTACAGTATACCTAATCCTATATGTGCAAAATAAATGGCCAATCAAATGCCAACTAACATTGCGGTCACGTTCATGAAGCATGCAATCGCTAACGTAAGCCAAGCCAACTAATGTGTGCCACTAATGGGTCAACCTAATCTAGGGGTGAGGCCCACGATGCCCTCACTTGGCTTCCCTTAGATCCGACAAGGGCCGTGACCCTTACTCGTGGTTGACAAGAACTTTGCGGTCCTCACCGATGGCCACTGGGGGTTGTCGGACCTTGGCTAGGACAGCTCTCTACCAGTCTTTAATGGTGAAAAAAAGAAGAAAAGAATATAAATAAATCAATAAATTATTAATAAGAATAAAAAAAAAATTTTTTTTTTAAAGTCTACAAAAACGTCAACAACACGATTTTGGAATAAATTTAGCCCAAATGATTACGCTATCAAATTGACATCAGGTTTAGGATTCAATAAGTATAACCAAAAGATTTAGGATTTAATCAAGTACTATAGAGTATATTAAACACATTTTTGAACAATTATCCCAAGAGATTTACTTTTACACAATCTAAATTTCACGATGAATGGCCTTTGACTTCCCCCCCCCCCTAAGCTTGAAAGGCCTTAAACTTTTAGGATTGACAAGTAAATTCGTATACAATTTCTTCACACACACGCATATATATATTGAAATTTCAATTGGTTTATTAAATTTTGAAGGGCAGTAAAGCAATTGCCTTTTCAAAGGCGCAAACCAACAGGCCCTAGCCCTACCGTTCTATATAGATCAATGTTCGTGTAAAAACGCCTTAGAAAATCACTTTCATCATGTGTTTGAAAATTTTCGAATGTATGACTGTCTGAATATCAGACATGGAGTGGGCCATTCACATCAGAAGCCATTGATGACGCTGCTCCTGCTCCTCAAGCATCATTAATAAGCACATCCCCTCCCTCATTCGAAAGAAAAGCAGGAAGAAGAAAATGAATATGGAGGCTAGACCCAAGATCCAGATCATCGTGAAAGCAAAAACAAGGGTCTAAGTCGAACACGACATAATCTTCAATCCATCGTAGCTTTCTACATACAATCTCCCCCGTCTCCCCAAGAAAGGAAAGGAACAGGAAAGAACGAGAACGAGGGAAGAAGAAACAGAAGAGATGTACAGAGAGAGCCACACCCTCCACGCATCAAGATCCAGAGAGCCCGACTTATCATCTTCATGGCTTGATACATTCACAAGCTGAAGCAGGGAAAAGAGAAGGAAATGAAACAAAGAAACGAAATCACCCCATTTGGAGAGCCTTCTTCTTCTTCCAAGTGGGGTCCAAAAGCATCGTGAACATGGATGATGGTCGGTCGTTCATCAGGAAGTGAGGTAAAAGACAGGGTGGAGGACGAGGTGGAGGAACTTGAAGCAGGCGCAGGACAGGGACAGGAACACCACGCCGTACAGCATCCTCAGAGCCATCCCCCTAACTCTGCCTTTTTTCCTGTGCTCGTACAGAAGAGAGAGAGAGAGAGAGAGAGAGATGAAGCTGTGAGAAGTGAGAGGAGCAGGAGATGGCGGTGGTCCTGATGGAGAGAGAGAGGAGTGGATAAGGTTGTTTCGATTTGTCGATGGGACGTGTCAGTCGCCCTGAGGCCTGCGCCCGACACGTGTGGAGTTCCATCCGGCTGTAAACTCTGCTGTGCTGCATGCTTCTTTCCTTTCTGACCAAGCAAAGGTGCATGTCCAGAGATGTGCTATTCAGTCTGCACTTCCTTTCGTCAGTCTTTCGTATCAAGAAAGAGATAAGTGACCGTCACATCGGTCGTGATGTTTACCCTTTTTTGTATTAATTATTAATATCATAAAAAAATTAAATCGACATATTTATAATATTTTTATAATAAATTTGCTGTGTGTTATTTTCATCAAAATTTATTATTAAATTAATGAATTAGATGCCATGTAACCGTTAAGAAGTGTACTGATGTGAGATTTTATCTTTTATTTTTATAAGTGTTTTATATTTAATGAAAAGTGACGTATGATAAATTTGTCACAAAACCATCGATTTAAGGTTTTTGGCAATCAAATAATTAATTTGAAGTAAATTTTTTACATACATACTAGTTTAGGATTTTTATAATTAAAAATTAATTTATGATAAATTTATCATTAGGATATCTATAGAAGAGTCATAACAAAATAAACATAATGACGACTGACAAATTAGTCCTCTTGATGAACCTTAATAGAGTATCTTATCTATATGGTCATACTCTATTTTGTTGTAGGTATGGTAACATGATTCGCAATATGTAGCATAAAATAGTTAATCTATCTATACATAGACAATGAAATTATGAATTAAATCCCTTTAAATCTGTAAATGAAATGCTTAAATGCACTTCTCAAATCGAAGTCGTGTTGTCCATGTTAATACAATGCATTTAATTTGGATACATTGGTATACACTGGAACAAATTTTTATATCTTTATATAAAAGGTCAAAATTTTACCATGTCGCTTAACTTGTTTAATAATAATGCTGTGGGTTTCAGTTTTGAAAATAAGACACAATTGCCAAACACATCATTTGTGGATGGAACCTATGAATTTAGTATGACGCGATTATGATATGATTGTGACCCATGAATCGTTAGCCATATATCTACAGATATTTAGATTTCTTAAAATTGCGCATCATCAATATTCTAAAAGTATACTTAACTTTCCTGCTATAGTTAAATAGCGACTTCAAAATGTTCGACTACGTAATCCATGTGAATGTTTGTTTTTTTTGGATTGACATGGACATCCTCTCTATTTAAAAATAATGGTCGCTCTCTCTATGATGTGACAGTCCTCTAAATGGAGTAAATTCAAGAAGTTATTTTATCTTTTGAGGGGATTTTTTTAATTTGTCTTAGATTCTATTATTACTAAGATCTTACCATCTTCTTCTTCTTCTTCATAATCAAGGGGCAAAATAGCAGGGCTCTAATTACCTGTAGATTTATGAAATAATCTACCAAATTTTATAAATTGAATAGAACACAATTGGTGGAATTTGAATACATAACATTCGATTTTTAAGTTGAAAATCCTTTAGCGTCCCGACTAGCCACGTTAATTTTAGAAATTAGGTTATGCAATATTTGTCCCGAATGCCATCATGCTTTAGTGGCATCAAATTTAGTGGAGTGAGTGCACCTCGCGTGAGCTCTCTTCAACTTGAATATATTATGTCCCACATCTTCATGGGGCAATTCCAAACTCAACTGGAACATGCTCCTCCCGATTTAACTTTATTGTAAAAAGAGAAATTTCAAATCAAACTCTGAGTTATGCTAGAATTCTAAATCGACCTTTAACCGAAGTTTCAAAGGTATACCCGCAAAAAGCAAAATCAGATTTGCGCCGACTTTCATAAACATACAAGTATATATGTAAAATTCTATTACCCAATTATAGGTAAGCTTTCGAGACAGCATTTTCCAGTTTAATCTCAATAAGAAAGATAATCAAGTCGCACAAATTTGAAAAGAAATAATTTCAAAGTCGGTAGCGCAAAATTGGATATTGTTTGTGCTTTAGGCTCTTCCTACAATCATTGGAGGGGCCGGCCTAACCATGGTACGCCCACCTCTTTGAAGAGTCGATCCTGACTTGGGAAGCAAGGGTCTCGGAGTTCAAGAAGTAGTTCAACAACACACAAAGAAGGGTTGGAGTGCCCGAATTGCTCAAGAGAAAGGAAACTGCTATCATATAGATACTCTATATCTATATAACAACGATTAGAAAAAGGTGCCTCCAGAGGCCGGGGTGCCTCCAGAGGCCCGGGGGTTCCACCGTATCAAGGGCCCTCGCGCTCAAGACTTTCAAAGATAGCACTGATACTTTTCAATGAAAGGTCTCTGCCATTCTCAGTCTTGATAAACTAGGCCTTGTCCGGAAACCCTTCTTTTCGAGCTCAAGTAGCTTGTGAGTTTGAGAAGAATGCATCATATTAAGTATTCTATAAAATTTTGGACCACTGCCAATTGTTTCAAAAGTTAAACTATAGTTCTGATTTCTTTTTTTTAGGCCTAATACTAAGTGTGGAAATATTTCATTTGGGAGGCAAATAGGAGCTTGAAAAGATTCAAAATCAAGACATTTTATATTAATACCATGTGAGATTCTGTGAGATCATTATCAATTATTATAAAAATTTAAGCTATTAAATTAAGGTGTTGTTATACTAACATACTCATTGCATCGTATAGACATGGTAAGCCACGTTAGTCGATTGGATAATTAGCGTGGATATTAACTTGGAGCACAAGCATGAATTAGATGATATTGATGTCCACAAACGAAATTTGGTTTTACCCCAAATTGGCATAGTAAATTTATAGCTTTTTTTTTTTTTTTTTTTTTTTTTTAAATTTAGGGGTGCGGGTCTTATCGATTTATCCGTGGGAAAGATAGGTTTTTGTCTCCTGAACACTGCCGCTACCCTTTACACGCGCTTATGTATATCAAAACAATTGTGGATATAGAGGCCATCAACTAATAAATAAAAAATAAGAACAAATCAGTGCATGGCCAGGGTCCATAGCTCAGTGGTAGAGCATTTGACTGCAGATCAAGAGGTCACCGGTTCGAACCCGGTTGGGCCCTCTCCTGTTGCCAATTTTTTTAGGAAAATCTTTTTGTTGATTCAACCGATGTGAAGACAGTTGTACAGAAGATGTTAGAAATCTCCCATGAGTATTTTTTTTCTTATAATTTGCGATAATTGATAATTCCTTTTTATCTATTAAGAATGATCAATAAATGTAGTCACTTTTCATATATGTTAACATGACCCGATTTTTTATACCGGCTGTGAAAAGAAGGAACGTATGTAGTGGCTCTTTATAGTCACCGACAATGCCTAAACTCACGGCTTGAGAATTGATCTCGCTCCTCGTACAGATGATCGCCATTGTTGCCACGCTGTGGACTGGAGGAATATGATTAGGACCGATGGACTTGAACGTGAAGATCACCAAGCTGATGATAGACCCTGCGAAGTGACGACAGAGGTTTTGATAGAACTAAACAAAAACAAGAGATCTTGACACTGATCTCATGTCGCCGTCGTTGTTCGAGATTCAAAAGCACGATTTTTGTATTTGAAAAGATCTCCTATCTTTATTCACTTTCGTTCACAGGCTCATGGTCCTGACAGAATGGATGCTATGACATTCTCGTCCACCGCATTTTGCCTCTCTGAATGACTTTTCCTCGTAGATGAGATCATGTATTTAGCCATCTTCATTGTGGGATCATACATCAATTATCAAAGCATAATAATAATACTTAAGAGTCAATCATCACACTATAAACTTGTTACGTATTTAAAGCCTTCACAGAAGCCAGGACAGATGATCTTTCGCTCCTGCTACTGATGACCAAGTCTGATGCAAATGTAGCCAGGTCCATCCATCCGAACCGTCAGCATCCTGAAATGGAATTATTGTCATCCCTGAATGATCTCAAACGCATTTAAGCAAGAATATCACGTGTCAAGATGTATTGCAAAGCCTTACCTTTGTAATCAATACGGCAGAGCACAAGCAACTCTGCTGCTCCTCACCTTAAAAATTAAGAAAGCAAAAGTAAAGACCAATGAGATGTCAAGATTAGAGGAACACATACTTAGAAAAGCCACAAATTTGTCACCAACTTAATCTCATTGCGTGCCATCATCTTTTTAGGCTCTAATAGATGGGAAAAAACTTCGAAAATAAGCTCAATGCAGAAGCAATCTCAAAGAGGGAAAGCAAGTTATCTATCAAAATAAAATTCCTTCTAAGGTTGCTAAATAATGGTATTGCCAAGCTTACACCATCAGGTCAAACTTTCAATCATGCAGAATTACCAAACTCGTAGATGTTGGATCATGCCAGATCTCAACCTTCAGTTCAGATGATTCTTCACCCTTTTGAAAACATGGCAACAATGGAAACATCTCTCAATGTGAAGTTTACAGTAAATAGGAATGAGATAAAATCACTAAAAAAACAGAGCTAAGCGATAAAGCATTTATTCTCCTGAAACTCCTGCATCATCATGAATGAGATGGACCTCATTTTATATAAGATAATCAAACATGTGAGATGGCTTATCATTGGATGATGGTCTTCCCTGGAACTACTAAATGTGTAAGAAGATGCAATCTGATCACCGTGAGACCCAAACAAAATTTCGAGGCTTTCATCTGTGTCGATAGGTTCTCATGGTAAAACTAATAGAGAAAAGGATAATTGTTCACACTAGGGGAATAGAATTCCTTACACATTCACCATTGCATTGGTGACACGTGTAACCGAATCCTTCAACACGTCAACAATCCAGTGGATGTGTGTAAATTATTTCTTACATTAGCAGTAAACCTAATGTAGGTTTTTATGTCTCTCTATGAAAAGAATTCTTGCACACAGCAGTGGCTGCAACTCATAATGATTTTGTTTGCCACGAGAACCATGCAATGAGCAGTGGAAAACAACCCAAACCTAAGTCAAATGGGTATTCAAAACCCATTTATAAGACTTATATTATCCTCTTTAATTTACCTTGCCCTAAACGTCACATGGACATAATAATTTCAAACCGTCTCCAAACACATGTTAAACTAAAATTTTTGGATGACTGAGCATCAGCTCCATCTCCCTGATCAGTCAATAATAGGAATTCTATGCTTTCAAATAAATCACAGGAATTATGCTGAGACCAATGTGCAGTCTCTTGTTAAATTAGCAAAGGTTGTATTCTTGCAGTTTTGTTGGAATGCATTTTATGATGTACTAAACAATGACCGCAATTCCTGCAGTGAGCAAAATTATGATGGGCAGGTATGAATTTGTATGTAAAACAAACTTGCAGAAAGCTTTTACAAGGACATCATAGAGCAGTTCTCACATCAATATCAAGAAACCGATAATGATGTATAACCAAAATAAAAGGTAAAGACAACAGATAAGCAGGAAAAAGAGAATGATGTATAACAAATTTGAAAGATGGGAACTATAATGGTGCCAGAAAAATTTGTACCACCTCCCTCAAAGAGAAATGAAATTAAGAAAAGGGTCTCACCATGCATCTCCCACTTTTGAAACTTCACTAGCCAGGTGTCCGAACCAATCTTTGTAGGAAATACTTGATCTACCCAAACTCGATATTGTTTCCCCTGTTGGTCTCCATGGTTCCCCTTCAGTGCACTTATGCATTCACGAAAGGACTGCTCAACCCCAGATGGATGGACAAAAACCCCAGGTGGTTGCTGTCAAAAGGCAACAGAGAGAGAAGAGAATTATTAATCATTTCACATGTAATGCTCATGTGCATATGACCCATTGAATCTATCCCATTTTTTGTTCCCTGGGTCAAAACAGCTGTTCTCATATTTGTGAAAGACTGCCAAGGACACACCCATGGGAAAAAGTAAAGACCCACCTAAAACCACGCAGTATACATTAACAGTCCATTGTCAACAAATGCAACTTGGATTCTAATGAACCCATTATGACAATGCAATTGTCTTCAACGTCAGTTAGCCTCTAACACCTAGGACCAGAGGAAAGAATACAGGACAAAGGCCATTGCCTCTGGCTCCCACATCCCTAAGCCACTAGTCTGCCTAACCAGCATACATGCTAAATACGATTTAATTAGGTACTGACAGATCAATTGCTCCGAACGAAGGTAGCAACTTGCGAGTGCTTGTCAAAGCAAGTGAAATGGATTTTTTTCCATATTTTGAAAGTTTATACCTATTCCAAATGAAATAAGAACAGTAGAAAGGAATGAGACGCACACAAACTGCTTCCAGAGTTGTGATGTAACTCTCAGAGTTCTCCATTTCTCCACGTCTCCATTTTTCATGTAGTAAATAAAATCTCACTACTTCACCACCAGGACTGAGATTTTCCTTTTTACAGCTGAAAAGGTCTGCCTCATCCCTTGGAGATGTATTTGGACCGAGTCCAAAATGACCGATAGCCTGAATGATCCCAGAAGCACACCTTTCTGTGGCATGAATGATTTTAGGGTTATCTTTGGCATTTTCAGCATGCCACTGCAACAATTCTTCTTGAGCATTGCTCACCTACACATCCAAAATGTCTATGAAATAAATAAGACTAGCAGAGGTGAAACAAGTTCAAAACAAATCGATGCAATACAAGACCACCGACCATGACACCATACACATCTGGAATGCTGAATAGTTCAGCATCATTTCCAGAATCGCCACAAACAAGGGTATTGGTGGGAAGCTTTCCTTCTGCCTTGAACTTTTTTAGCAAGTATGCAAGAGCTTGTCCTTTCCCAGCACCTTGAGCTAGTATGTCCAAATCCATTCCTCCACTGTAGATAATTTTGACATCCAACTGAGAGGGAAAGAAGAGACCTATAAGTGGCCAGTGCCATAGGGATACATTAATAACAAAGAGAGAGGAAAACAACAAGATCCTAGGAGATTGATAAATTGTTACCCCTTGTTTTGTCAAAAGCTCTGAAAGCTTCTTTGTCACATCCTGAGCCTTGCTTTTGTCAACATAGAAGCTAACCTTGTGCGGTCTTTGTTCTGTTTCCGCCTACATTGACAAGCAAAAGTCAGTAAGTCTTCTTAATGTGACACGTGTCATTGTCTATATGACAAAAAAATCTGGGGGGCGCATAAACAGAAAATAGAGTCAATAATTTATTTTTGCATGTGTAAACAGAGAGGACTCCTCGGAAAGAAGCTTTTATGCATGAGGCACACCTGAAGAGTAAGTTCAGGAAACTTGCTCGCTTCCTCTTTTACAATATTTCGGTCCCATTTGTGATTTAAAATTTCTTCCCAACCACCATCTGGAACCATGGAGTTACCATAGGTTATCTCAGTCCCAACGGACAATATGGTGATGTCTGGAGTCAACATGGGCTTCTCTTTTCTCAGCTGTTTATACAGGGTGGGCGACCTTCCAGTTGAGAAAACTAAGAGGGAATCATGACGGTAGCTGGATTCCCATAAAGCATTGAATCGGAGCAGGGACATGTTCTCATGGTCATGGTGGTCAACCTGCAAGGCCTCTTGCTCAGAGAAAAACTACATAAAGTAACTGGGTTGATGCAAATCTAAAGTTCCCATTACAGAACTTACCATCGTATGATCAAGATCTGAAACAATCATGAACTTTGCTGAAGAACTGAGCCGCTCCATAGTGTTTGGTTCAACCTGTCGGCGAAACAGAGCAAAGCTTTAACACCACTGAGTAAATGGCAAAGAAGTAGTACAGATTTAACCCAAGTCCTATCTCATAGACTTGTTTCTCTAGCTTGTAAAATAGGGAAGTGAGGATATAAAGAACAATCAATCACAAGAATAAGCGCTATATGTTGTGATTGTAAGAAGGCCTATAATTCTGTAAGGGAGAACAAGTTAATGAGCTTTTCTAGGTTGTCATTTGCTGCTTCAAAAGCACCACAAGTTCTTGACGCAAACTAGAAAGACAGACCGGATCGCACACAAATGGTGAAGCTGGATCACAAAATCTTGCAAAATTATACTTTGAATACAAGGATCGTTTAATTTCGCCAGAAGATACCCTAAATGAAAATTGGTCTCATCAAGAGCCCCTGTTCTATATGGCCTTCAGTAACCATGGACATGTACGACAGAGCAAACAGAAAAGCCTACATAAAGTGCCATGTACCGGGAGGAGGCATTTTGGTTAAGAGTAGTTGCAGCAATTTGAGCAAGCTAATAAGGTAAACTCACTACTTATTCAGCAAAGTACTAACCTCCCTTGTAATAACACGGAAACAAACAGTAAAGCAATCTAACCCAGAGTGAGCTGATTTTAGCAGTCAGAGCTCACCAATCTCGGGAAAATGGAAAGTTACAATCCTCACCGCGTAATAGTGCGCATCACGAACAAGTGTGTGTTCATGGTATTGAGTGTCATACCGACGGGCAATCCGAATCAGCTCTAATTGCTTATCCTCGCGAAGCTGGACAGCTCCGACAGGAGTGGAGAAAGAAAAGAAGCGAAGAAGCGCAATTCAAAGCTGTCGACCGTGTCCCCAGAAACGAAAACGCGCAACGCAAGCCTCGGGCGGTCGGGTGTCAGCGGCATTTACCAGGGAGAAGATTGGGAACGTGTTGGCAGACATTTCGATCGGGCCGCCTAACGAATCGAAGCAAACGGAGGAAAACGGATCGGAATCCTGCGATCAAACTTCTACGGATCTCTTCCTCGACACGAACTCGCAGAACGGAAGCATCGCACTAGAGAGAGAGGGGGAGAGTACCTGGGGGGAATGCGATTGCGCACCGAAGCAGATGGGAAACTCCAGACAATGGAGTCAGTCAGACAGAGAGAGATTTTGTGGCCCGGCGATCAAGCGAAGTGATGGAAGAGGGGAGAGAAGGAGGAGGAGAATCGGATCCAAATTCGTTGGCGCTTGCTCGCGAAGCGAAGCGATAGGACCGCGGACGGACTCGGCCAAATGGAGCGAAAACGGCCTATTTTTTATTTCCTCCTCTTTGGACACTTGTTCAGCTCTGGTTGTCCCGCTCGCTCGTGGGTCCCCCCTTCGCCTAGGAACATCTCCGCTTTGCAGCGTGGATATTTTCCGAGCTAATAATCGCAACCGTCGATCATATTAATTTTATTAATGCAATTGCACTCGCTACACGACAGTTCCATTATCTTTTAAACCACCTTTTTGACGACCGTAAAAGAAAATCTCTAGTCATCCTTACTCGTGGTGGGCAACAATCCTCTAGATAGCACAACAATCGCCAGTCACTGCACTCAAATGCTACCTGAACACGTGAGGCGAATCCGAGCTCAGCACCGGAAAGTAGTATCGAAGCAGCACCGCCACTCGGCCCACGTGAATTGGACAATGGAAAGTTATTCGAGGATATAAACCTTTGATTCTGAGTTGGCCTTGGAGAAGAAAAGAGAAAAAACAATGGGAGCACCCGGTGACCGCTTGTTTGGTGCACGACCGGGCAAAGTGGGTCCCGGAATTCCAAGGGAACAAGGATATTGGCATATTTGCCCAGAGGCACATTCTCGGTATATGCCAATTCTCTTGAATTTCGTGCTAAAAATTAAGAGAAAACGCTATCTTACAATTTCTGCAACACGATCTGATCCTTTCGTTGCCCGATGAATATCTCTATAAGAGAGTTTAGATAGGATCCTGGCTAGCCAAGTGAAAGCAATTTCTGTCTTATCAAAGATCTCCGGTGGCCAAGGGTTTTTCTTCTCCATTTATTTCTCAGCTCTTTTGTTGATAAAGTGAAACGGTTTGGATGGTGCAACTGCATTAGCAAACGCCCGACATTACCAGAGGAGTGCCGCATCTGCGATGGAATGTTTAATTTGAACCGTAATAACTATTACTCATTTTCCCGAGTGTTTGTCACTGTCGCTCCATTAGGGCGATGGAATAAAACGTGAGTTGTCCTTCACCATGACAAGAACAAATCTATACCACAGTCAAACCAAGGATTTTTTAGGCTGACAAGCAATCGGGGGATTTGAACTTGTCACCTTATGATGTGAACATCGAGCCATATCGAGGAGGAGGAGCTAAAGATCCATTGTCTATTTCGACCGGTTCGATCACTCGAGCACGAGCCAAGCAATTTAGGCAAGCTGTTGGCGTCATGGTTCGTGATCTTTGGCAAGGAGATGACCTTGGATCAAATCTTGAAGAATCTTGAAAATCTTGGCGTAAAATTTTTGGCATAGAGATGACCTTGGATCGAATCTTGAAGAATCTTGAAGAATTTTCGAAATCTTGACGCAATTTGATTATCGGTCACCAAATATTTGATCAAGTCAAAAAATTATCTTCTTGTTTAGATATTTTCTAAAATATGACACATTAGATTTTTAGGGTTGGTTTTAGAGTTTGTGTGGCAATTAAAAGGCCTATATTAAGGACTGACCGACTTTCTTTGGGGGATAGATATGTATTTTTATTTTGAGGAAAAAAATTGAGAGATTCTCTTTTACTATTTTTTTGATGACTTGACCTTATCAAGGTTCCTTTGTGACAGTCAATTCGACTTATCGAATGAGATAGCAAATGCGTCTATAATGTTGGTTGGTTGACACGTGTTCGTTAACAAGTCACGTTTATACCGAGGTTGTCAATTACAAGTTCGATTGGAGGTCGAGGTTCGCCATTCGCACCATCGGGCCTTTGTAGAACGATTTTTCCGCAACGATTCACATCACCTTAGGAGCAACAATTATTTGAGAGTAAGTCCTACACTACTATGTCATCACTATATTATTCTCGATGTAATCATGAATCATCAATCTATAGTTGGACTAGCAAGACAACATTTGAAAGTACAGCTCAAGATGATCAACCTGCAACTACATGGCTTGCTCCATAGGGATCCCAGACCCCAAATGGAGTATTTTGAGCAAATACGCAAGGTAATGGCAACTTGGGATGGGTGTTTACCCGTGGATTACACAAGAAGATTTCTCCCTTTCAATGTAACACTTCAAATACCACAAGCTCTCCCACTTAAGAAACTAATGTCTTTGCTATTTTTTATGCTTATTGCCTGGCAATGCTACACCTATTCCATGGGTAGCCTAATCTAATCCTACCTTATTTGCCATCTTAGAGATCTGTCAGAATTCGCATCGTGCCTAAACTTTATCACCCCAGCTATCATTCCTTGACATCGTCAAATCTTGTATGGCCTAATCCATCCACAAGCCATAAAGGTCCCTATGGAATACCACGTGTCAAGATTTAGCTTGGTCTCGGTGGGCCAAGCCCCCGAAAAAGTGCTCAAAGTAACAATAAAAGATAGTAATTATTATGGAGCCTGCCGTCTTTTTATGGCTGCATGCTTTCCAAGGGGTTTTAGGGGCTAAAGGCATTTGGGCCAAAATGAAGGTGTTTGGAAACTACTTTCCAAAGAGCATTAAGGGAAAACTGGCATTTGCAAGGCTGAAAGCTCAAGGCAGGTCTTAGGTTACCTTAGGCTTTTAGCATTCTTGGAATGCCTCATGTCACTATTCATGCTACTGTTCATCTTCCTTCTCTAGTGGCGTGGCTGATCAGAGAGGAGCTTAAGAGGCTGGCGAGGTCATGGCTGAGGTCGGCGAGGTTGCGGTGACTGTCACCGGCCAGTCATGCGACCTTGGTGAGTCGCGGCAACCGCTCGCAAGTCGTGTTGCTACAACCCAACTTTGGGTCGCCAGAGGTCGCGCGACCTCGCGGTGACCGGCATGACCCAGATCTGGGTCGCCACGAGGTCCTGTGACCTCCGGCGGACCCAGATCTGGGTCGGGCGACCTCCATGAAAGGCTATTGGGGGTCGCGACCCTAGGCGGCCCTCGCCGGGCATCTCCGGGGTTGCCTGAGGCTGCCGGCGGCTACCTGCCTCATCGGCGAACTCTTTTATATTTTTTTGATAATTTTTTTCTTTTTTTTATTAATCACCAAAGTCATTTGTAAATGTAATCTTTCTAAACACTATTTTACTTAAAGGTACTTCACAATAGACTTTCACATTATAATTTACCAAATACAGTTTTGCATTTTGGAAAATATCTTTAACTCAAAGTTCTTTGTATTTTCCCAAAATCTTTCCTCAAAAGTCCAACCAAACCCACCCATCAAACGGACAAGCCACGAAGTCCCATGCAAGAAGAAACAAGAGAAAGAGTAGGGAGAAGAAGGAGGAGGAGGAGGCAGGTTCAGGGTCGAGTTGTCCCTAGTTGGGTATCTGCACCAAGGCCCAAACTGCCAAAACTTCCTCCTAACGCAAATGCATTTCCCTCCAACAGAGAGACCCAACTCCGCCGCCGAACTTTGTTCGTTATCCGTTTATTATTATACGACATCCTCTCTCTCTCCCCTTTGTCTCCGTCTGAGTGGAATCATGAAGTGGAATCAGTCTCTTCGCTCTCCAACTCGAGCTCCATATACCTCCTCTCCCCTCCCCAACCCATTCACTTCGTGCTAAACTCGCACCTTCCTTCCCTCACCATGTCCACGCCCTTCTCTCACTCCTTTCCCTCTCCCCAACCGCCCCGCGCTTTTCCACTCGCTCCGCAGAGCTCCACGTCCCAATTCGTTACCCACGAGCTCCCAAGCTCGCGCCCTCCAGACCCACCAGCGAAAGCCGGGGACTTTCCGGTTGCGGCAAGCCGAGCGCCTCGTTGGGACGACCCGGTTTGGCGCCTAACGTCGGGAGGGGCCAATTGGGTGTCGGAAAGTCGGAGCTTTGCGGCGCGAGACGGAGGGAGGCGAGATTCGGCCGCGGCGCGAGGCCGCGGGCGGTGGTGGCGAGCGAAGAGAGGGCGGTGGAGAGAGAAGGGGATGGGGAGGTGGGTGGGAGAGAAGGGGAGGGCGGCTATGACGCCATCGTGATTGGGTCGGGGATTGGGGGCCTGGTCGCGGCCACGCAGTTGTCGGTGAAAGGAGCGAAGGTGCTCGTGCTGGAGAAGTACGTGATTCCCGGTGGGAGTTCTGGTTTTTATGAGAGAGATGGGTATACGTTTGATGTTGGCTCTTCCGTGATGTTTGGTTTCAGTGACAAGGTCAACTATTTCGTTTGCTTTTTTTGCCACGCGCATCTTCTTTTCTATATCATTTTAAGTTCTGTTCGTAGATGTTCTTTCGGAACAAAAAGAGTTCGCCAACTCCTTCCAGTATTGCGATTTGAGTTCCGCGCTCATGGGGGCATAGATTAGGCTATTGAACGAGTGATGCCTTGTGGAAGAATGTTGCTTGTTATCGGGAGAGTAGTTGCAGCATCGAATCGCTATTAATTCCATGAGTTTGCTTATGAATTTCATCTCTGCTTTCACGAGAGAAGAATGGTTCTTCCTTTAGGTCTAATGTGGGCTTTTGTTCATATAGACTTGCTTGTTAGCACTAATACTGACATAATTGACATTTCCTTTTTGCTCGCATGACTTATGCGGTTCTAGCTGGTTAAGTACATATACTCTGCTCTTGCTGATTAGAGCTTTGAATCTGAGCAGGGAAATCTAAACTTGATAACCCAAGCACTAGCGGCAGTGGGCTGCAAAATGGAAGTTGTACCTGATCCTACGACAGTCCACTTCCATTTGCCCAATGACCTCTCTGTTCAAGTGCACAGGGAATACAGTGATTTCCTTAGAGAACTGACTGGCAGATTTCCTCATGAGAAGGAAGGGATTCTCAAGTTCTACGGCATATGTTGGAAGGTTCATCTTGATGGAGATGACTAATTTCGTTTTAGCATGTTTGCCTCTGACTTAACATCCAGACCCTGTATTGTATATTTTGCAGATTTTCAACGCCTTAAACTCGCTGGAACTCAAGTCGCTGGAGGAGCCAATATACCTCTTTGGACAGTTCTTTCAGAAACCTATTGAGTGCTTGACACTTGGTAAGTGTTCTCATGCTTGTAACTGAAGGAATTCTGGTCCCGTATGAGATCCTAAGAGCTTTCTGAAGAAAATGCAAGAGGGCAAGAGGGCAGTTCCATCATAAGGAAACTGGCATTAAGTTTGATGTGCTAAAAGAAACCTTTATGTGGAAATACTACACTTGAAGGAGAGAAGTTCTTCAACTTCAACTATCTTAACTCCGAGCAACTAACGTTCCAATTTTGGACTATCTTGTATGGGGCTCAAAAATATATTCAATCTTTGAATCACTTTTTGTTGAAATTCCTCCCCCTTTCTGTCCTTCTCTCTCTGTGCATGCCTGTTTTTGGCAGGCTTGGGGATGTCACATGAGTGAATTATGTTTTGTGTATATCAGTCACTGGGGCATTAATGGACTTTTGCTTTTTACCTTGACAGCCTACTATCTCCCTCAGAATGCTGGAGCTATAGCTCGGAAATACATAAAGGATCCGGAATTGTTATCTTTCATTGATGCAGAGGTGCAACATCCTTCCTTTGTCCTAATCAGAAGCTATAACATTCTAATAGCTAAAAAAATTTCAACCTGATTGAAGAATCTCAAGAATCATTCCTTTACGTTGTTTGCAGTGTTTTATTGTGAGTACAGTTAATGCATTGCAGACACCAATGATAAATGCAAGCATGGTAAGGCTTCTCGTTGGCTGTTTGCCGTTTCTACCACTTGAAGTTGTGTTGCTTCCTCATGTAGTTATGCACCAGGTACTTTGTGACCGGCATTTTGGGGGTATTAACTATCCTGTTGGTGGCGTTGGTGGAATTGCAAAGTCCTTGGCAAATGGGTTGGTTGAACATTGCAGTGATATACAATACAGGGCAAACGTGACTAATATCATCCTTGAGAATGGAAAGGCTGTGAGTTGACCTCACTTAATTAATTGATGTGTTTTGTGCTTGGTCATGGGGGCTCTTTTGCTTATGTCTTGTACCCAATTGTGAAGGTAGGAGTTAGGCTGTCAGATGGAAGGAAGTTTTTCGCTAAGACTATAATATCTAATGCCACAAGGTGGGACACATTTGGTGAGTTCTTAGAGAAGCATTTTTATGTCTTTACGGCTTTGACCATAACCTGTATGCATTTCCTTCGTTAGGATGGTTTACATTTCTCTCACTGATAACCTCAATATATACGGTCATAGGGAAGCTTTTAAAAGAAGAAAATCTGCCAAAAGAAGAAAGAGACTTCCAGAAACGTTATGTTAAAGCGCCATCATTTCTTTCCATCCACATGGGGGTTAAAGCTGACGTTTTGCCCCAGGATACTGATTGCCATCATTTTGTGCTTGAGGTTTGATTTTTTGGTTGAATTCCTCAATTCTGGGCTCTGAGCTTTCCGCTTGTAAGATATAACCAAAATGACTCCTTTGCTGTCTTTCTCAATTATGTAGGATAAATGGTCAAGACTAGAGGAGCCTTATGGTAGTATATTTTTGAGTATTCCAACTGTCCTTGACCCATCATTGGCTCCTAAGGGACACCATATTCTTCATATATTTACAACTTCTTCCATTGAAGACTGGCAGGTTGGTTGAATACTTTTTAATTGTACTTTGATTTGGGCATTGATGCATAATATCAGCACTCTAAAAAGTGGGTTTCATTTGGTGGCAACAATGAGTGGAAACAAGCAGTTTTCTAATTGTTTTAGGGACTCCCTCAAAAAGAATACGAGGAAAAGAAGCAGCTTGTGGCTGATGAAATCGTAAGAAGATTAGAGAAGAAGCTATTTCCAGGACTCAAATCATCCATTGCCTTTATGGAGGTTTGGCGCTATTCATGTTTTGATTTACTGTCATACGGAAAGTTTACTCCTTTATGTCCTCAATTTGATGATAGTCATCACAAAGATGCAGAAAATATTTCTGAGGTATGCAAAGATGGCATGGTTATTATAACACCTCCGATGCCATCATTGGGTATTCCATTATGTGATTGCAGTAAATAAGATGGATAGAATGTCTTAGGCTAACACAGAGTGCTTGTTTCAGGTTTGATAAGATATTCTCCTTAAACAAGTAGTTAATATAAAAGTGGCAGAGCATTACATACATTGAACAAATCCTCTAACCAAAGTCAATGGTATGACCCCTATTTGATCATATTTAAAATACCGTTGTCAGCATACCCTCAAGACTCTGCTGGCTTCAGTAGCATGTCAGTAAGTTGTCGCCTGTTTGCATGATTCCTTCAGTCTGTACCATAATATTACATCTAATTCCTGTAGGGGAGACAGGACTAAAATCTTGCATTCATTATAGTCAAACTTACAATAGTTATTGCAAAAGGCTAAGAAACTGATGGCAATCAGAGTATTTTGGGGTTATTAGGAAACGAAGGAACAGAAAATGTGCAACTTTTGTAGTATTTTCTATATAATTGAGCTGAATTCATTTGTCTATCCTTGGAGAGAGGTAGTTCACATTGGAGACAAATTGTACCTGTACTATGGAAATTATTTGAATCTAATACCTGATCATGTCAAGGAGATGATGTGGAAAAATTGAAGTAAAGCTACAAAGGCAAAAGAAACTTTAATTTAAATGAGATAATTGTGTGGCACTGCCTTCTGGATGTTTTGCATATATATATTGTGTCCTGTCTCTTAAGAGCTTTCTCTCAAAATCCAGGTGGGGACACCCAAAACGCACCGCAGATACTTGGCACGTGATGAAGGAACTTATGGACCAATGCCACGTAATATTCCTAAAGGCTTGTTGGGAATGCCTTTTAATACAACAGTAAGTACTTGTTGTCAGCCTCCGCTGACCCTCAAAATTTAGTACACCCAGTTATTAAGAATTACGAAGTTGCTAATCAACAAGCAAATTTTCAGGGCATAGATAGCCTTTACTGTGTGGGAGACAGCTGCTTTCCAGGACAAGGTGTCATTGCAGTAGCCTTTTCTGGTGTAATGTGCGCTCATCGAGTAGCTGCTGATATTGGTAAGCTGGAATGAGATTATGGAGGATAAGTGTGTATCTATATAAGAATGTTATAAGCGCCTGTAGAACTGGAGAATCTTGTCTATATGCAGCATTATTGGTGTGGTTTCTTACTGCAGATTTTCTGAATATCCTGAGTCCATTTGTGCTGTGTTTAGTTCTTGAGTCTCGAGAATGAATTGTTCTACATTGGTGGTTCTTCAGCGTAACTTCTCTCCCTCTCTCCTTCTCCAGGACTTGAGAAGAAGTCACCCATATTGGATAATGCCCTGCTTGGTGTACTTGGTTGGTTGCGTTCATTAGCATGAGATCGTACTGAGGAATTCATCATCCAAAGACCAATCGGAGGAGAATATTGTTTTTCCATCAAACTTTGCCACAGATACCGTATGTAATGGAGCCCCGTGGTCTTTGCAACATCTTTATGCATCAGCAAAACTTCAGAAATAGATGCACTAGGTCTGCCATTGTGAAAAGTTGTCTCACACTACTAATTATAATTGATTTTTTATAATCATACATATTTTTTGATAATCATAAATGGTAGCAGAGTCCTCAACTACTGTGTGAAGACTGCGAGAGGAACTTTGCATTATACCAATAGAAATTGTACTAAGTGGATTCCATGATGGTAAGAGGAACTCGTGATTAGACAGCTACTATCTCTATCCCATCCAAACTGGGTGTGAGGTCTGAAGCATGACCGTAGCTCAAGAATCCGTTCCAACCCAATAATCAGCCGTGAAGGTTATCTGGAAGATTCCTTGGCTATTCTTTTTAAGTCTGTAAGATAAGCGAGTTAGCGACTGATTGCTTGTCAGAGGCCCTGTTATTGCATCCACACTTGGCGAATTATAAGTCGTAGAGCTACATAGCATCTTTTGCGGGATGCTGAAACATCTTCTCTATGGACTCAACAAGTGCAGCATCATATTACTTAGCCATTTCATTGCCTTCTATTTCCCTTAATCTCCACTCTGTTCTGGGGCAGCTGCATTTCAAAATTTTACTTCTGCACTGAAGAAATTTGAATGCGCGGATGGTGTCTCAAGATCACTTACCATCCTCGTGGTGATTGGCCTCGGTGATAGAGTAATGGGTCTATTGATCGAGAAAACATGGACGGCCTCTGAGCTCTAGTTTCAGGAACTTAAATAAAGCTGCCGTTCTAAGTAATGTTTTGCATATCTGCCGGATCCAAAGTAGAATGAGGAGGAGCTATTCTGTTTTCAGTGGTTTCCATCTCAGAGATCAGAATTTTTGGTAAGGCGAAAATGCAAACTTCAAATCACATAGATGGGATTAATATAAAACGGAAAGAGTGACACCTATGGCAAAAACAGAAAGATGAGTGGTAAATACAGATAGCGAAGACTCAATCCCTAACACACTATCTCCTCTCTTTAACAATTGACTGATCTGTACAAAATACAAAAGTATGCATTCGCAGACCGCTACCTAATTAGCACATAAGTGACCTCTAACCGTTACATTTTCACCTACCCAGATCATGAATTAATGTGGAAGAACCTTTACTTTGCATTACTCAAGCCGTTAGCTACATTCATGCTGAAAACACTGTCTTGCATCATAGCCACAAACTCATTGTAGTCGATGCGTCCATCCTGGTAGGGAAAAACACTAAGTGTGACTACTTCTGTAATCATGAAAAGCAATACGAGAAGAAATATGAGCAGAGCAGTCTTACATTGTCTTGGTCAACCTCATTCATAAGCTCTTCCATGGGAACATCAGCTAGGCCGAACCGCTCGCAAGCCTGCTGAAGCTCATCCTTGGTGATGTACCCACTCCCATCTGTGTCAAAGTAGGAAAAAGCTGCGTACATATGATCTTCCCTCTGGGTCTTGTTTAAATGGAGCATTGCTGCTATGAACTCGCCATAGTCTATGGTACCGCTGTTATCAATGTCAGCCTGCATCACAAGTCATGCAAAGGCACTCAGGTTTGGAAAGACAGGATGAAGCATTAACAGAGTCTCTGCCAAATGGTTTACTTTGTAATCTTAACCTCATGTCATATAAATGCTCAAAGTCTATCAAATCGAAATTTTCAAAATTAAACTCAGAGTAGATGTAATGACTACTTCTATTGCTCTTACAAGATTTTTCTCATGGCTAGCTTTGCAAGCTTTGGTCCAGAGAGTCAAATATTGACTTACTTTTATAAATTCTAATGTCTAAAACAAGTACTTCAACAAAGAAGTGCCAATAGATGATGAATGCTTGAAAGGTAGTAAACGAAATAAGACATTTCATTTCAAGTCCTACTACATGGTTGTGTCCACCTAAGTTCATGAGGAGAAGACAGATTTATTTGAAGTCACCAAAGAGAGATGTCTGGGAAAATAGCTTCAATCTCCCATATTTCACAAGTACCAAAAGAGGATCAGTTTCATGATAGAGGCTATAGATTTTGAACTGATGTTTCTCTACACGATAAAATAGATTAAAAATATGAAACATAGCCTCCATGTTGAGTCTGGACTAGAACTTACTGCTTGCATTAGACCATGAATTTCTGAATCCTTCAAATTTGCGCCAACTTTTTCCAAACCAACCTTCAGTTCCTCCACAGTTATGTTCCCACTATTATCTGTGTCAATCATCTTGAACATTTCTTTCAGACCAGCAATTTCTTCTTCTGAAAGGATCTCAGCCATGACCTGTATAAGATGCATTCATTGGTGGAACACTTTGGAAAATGTGAAAAGCCAAAGAGAAATGCATGGCAGATGCAAGTTTTTCCAGTGCAAAAATTCCAAGTAATTCAGAGAAGTCTACTTTTTAATCATTTCAAGCGGTGACAGTATAGAGAGACTTTGTGTATGATACATAAAACTGTAGATAACAATCAGTTTCTAACATAAAGCCTTATTTCTGTCAGAATTGGACTAAAATTGCGTACTCTGATTGCTATCTTCTTGAGCTTGTCCATGGCAGAGAACTGTTTCAAACGAGTCAAAACTGCAGAATCGAGGGGTTTGTCAGGAGCAACGCCATCAACCTGAACCCAAGGATGACCTGCACAGGGCAAAAGCATGTTTGTTTATGTATTTGTTGTGAGCATCATGGAAGGACACAGCAAGGCTCTCAATTGAGTCTCTCTGAAGTCAGGACAGTGAAGCTCTAGTATTTCCAATGATAATGACCAAGAGAATTGGCAAATAAGAATCAGTCCCATGAAGTCCCAATGTGAAAAAGTTAGAAGTAACTTAGAAAATTTCAAATAGGAAGGGTGAGGCAAGTGCTTTGCACCTTCTGAGAATTTCCTATGCTGCCACATTGTGCTTTTACACTCTTACTGATGCTATGGACATGCATCAAGATACTTATTTACAACAAACAGCAACAGGTGACAATAGGAGGGATGCAACAAATTGTGGCCTTGAAAGAACTAAGAGAGGCGAAATACATAGGTGTAATTTCAAAAATATCAAAAGTAATAAGAATTGTTACTTACAAAGAACTTCATGGGCTGTAAGCCTCTTTTTTGGGTCCCTTACGAGCATTCGCCGCACCAGATCCTTGGCGCTCTCAGATATGTTGGGCCATGGTTCAGATATAAAGTCAAGTTCTCCTTTTAAAACCTGCTCAAATATCCCTTGCTCCGTTTCTGAACAAGAAGGCAACACATAATTTCAAAGTCTTAGTTTTAAGGGTCTACATACGCAGATCATTTAAGGGAACAAATTAGAAAGCATTGAAAGATAGATAAGAGATGCACACCATCCCAAAAGGGGGGGACGCCACTTAGTAATATATAGATGATCACCCCCGCACTCCAAACATCACATTCTGGGCCATAATGCTTCCGCAATACTTCCGGAGCCACATAATAAGGGCTCCCCACCACATCAGTGAACATTTCACCTGTAGAAAGATATTTTACTTCACAGGATAGAAAAAGCTGATAAACTTGTGCATCTGGTAACTTGTCCAAAGAAAATCAGTAAACCTGGGTTAGACGTCATTCTGTATTATAAATTCAAAAAGTTTCTTAGAAACTTGACCTCCTTCATCCTTTATTTAATTTTCACCTGTCTGCCAAATCCCAATCAATTTTTTAACTACTGAGAAAAATCAAAATCTCATGAAAAAACACTTCCTAAGTACCATAGCTCGATCTCCATCATATATAGCTTGACATGAATAACACATCAATAGTAATCCATCCCTCAATGATCAATCCAGTCAAGATCATGAAATTCGTATTAGCATCTTCAAAAGCTGGTCTTACACCCTTCTTAGTTAATTTACTTCTGTGACTTTTCATAAGCCTATTGCAGTAATTGGATATAGATGTTGAATAGGTAATTACAGTATCATATTCTGTAAAGCAGAGCATAGTCCTCGATGAAGATAAATCACTTGGCAATTTAGGGTGGCAGACGAAATTTAATCCCTAAACGTCTGGTTTCTAGCAGAAATGGGAAAAGTGTAGGTTTAATAAGATGCTTAAATGTTGAACATCCAAGACTGACAAAGCAGACCAGCCAACACAAATGTGCATCTAACAAACTGAACATATATGTATCACTTTCACTACACACACACACACACACACACACACAGATCATTAGCCCATGCATATAAAGTTCCAGAAAATTCTTCCACAGCTTTGTGAGTATCAGAGGAAAGATAGCATGATCGTGGGAAAGGGAAAAATACAAAAGAAACCCAACCTAACTAGTCAATATGAGCTTGGAAATTCGCACTTGCCTCCCAAATGGGCACAACAGAAGATCATGCCCATGCTGTAGGCTAAAATTAACAATTGACCACCATACCCACCTCCTCACACCAATTACTCTTAAAATTCTGCCATGTGAAGCAATACCGCGCTTGCTTCCCTAGAAATGGTCTTACTGCATGTCCATTCTACACAATTACCAGTTACTTGGAAACATGATGATTTACAGCTACAGTTTCTTCAGAAGAGCGTTGCTCTGCCAACATTAGCTTCCAGTTGATAATTGATTGTCTTGATTAAGCGGCAAAACAAAACCTGGGATGCATTTCACACTGCTAGCCTAAGATTGCTCCGTCAAATCACCTGAAAGAGCCATGAAATTATGTTTGCCACGTAGCACTAGCAAATCTAGCCTCGGTAATGATTGGCTCCTCAGGTTTTTGAAGACTAAAAGGAGAGATTTCATCATATAGCACAGCCTAAGATCTTTTCCTGATGCACTTTACTAACTTGACTATCAACATATGGTGGATCTTATATTACTTATTGCCAGTCAGAGTTTCCAATTTCATGGAATATAAAGATATACTCACAAGAGTATCACATTCAAGGTGGGCAGAAACAAATGCATGTCACTCACTGTCCTTTTACATATAGTTTGTAATGTCAGTGATTTTAACATAGCGATGGTTTCTGAGTACTCAAAAAAATAACAACAAGGTGAACCAATTAAAATTGTTGGCAGTCCTTTCAATTCATCTGTTCATGCTACTGAACATTAGTTTGTGCTCTGCCCTGTGCACGACAACCATAAGGGAGAAAATGGGGAAAGACTAAACGTTCCTGTTTCTACAAACAAAACTGCTAGATTATAGAGAATGGATTGCTAACTGACTGCAATATCGAAGAGGAAATATTTCATCCAGTTAGGCATTTTAGATCAGCCTATGTAGCGTACGGACTGAAAAACTACCACTAGTGCAGATCAATGCTAGCTACACGATGCATGTAACCTGATTCTTTTGATCCTAAGACAGCTAGCCACTTTTCCAAGCTTCTAGAAAATCTTCCATGCCTTCTTATTCTTTAATGATACACAAGTCGCAGAAAATTGAGACTTAGAGACTTACGGGTGAGGAAACAATTAGCTAAATCCCATCAAAATGCAAATATCTTTTTTCTTAGATTTTTCTGTTGCCATCTTCACGCCACATTAAGCAGATACTGCATATAGGCATTTCAGGACCCGCAAGTGCCAATCTTTAAACTATCGCAAAGTGAACAATAGTGCTAGCGAAAATTGTGTCATCTATACAGAAACAATCACATAAAACAATATCTAGACCCAATTTCATAAAGAACTCTTGTTTTTTGTCTAATTGCAGGTCAAAATACATGGAACTGAGAATAATAAGACATTTAGCAATGAAGAACACAATCCCACGATGTACCTGGCTTGAAGAACACAGACAATCCAAAATCAATTGTCTTAAGTGCCGCATCCTCTTCATGGTTAACGAAGAGGAAATTCTCAGGCTTCAAGTCCCGATGCATCACGCCTAATGAATGGCATGCCTCCACCACACTTACAATCACCTTTGCAAGCTCAGCTGCTTTCCTTTCTGAATAATGTCCCCTCTGAATGATCCTATCGAAAAGCTCACCACCAGCGCATAATTCCATCACGACATGAACTGCGACTGCATCCTCATACGCATCCACAATTGATATGACACTTGGATGTCCTGCCAAGTGGTGCATTATCTGAATCTCCCTCCTCACATCCTCCACATCCTCCTCCGTCGTCAGCTTCCTCTTCGCGATCGATTTACAGGCGAACTCCTTATTCGTTGCTTTGTCTATGCATAGAAATGTAGTTCCAAATTGACCTTGTCCAAGCTTACGGCCTAAACTATAGATCTCCTTCAGATTCCGTGTTTTCCTCCCCAGCACCGAATCCACCTGAAGCCCTGCACTCGAAATTCTCTTCATGTGTGCCGGCTTCTTCGGTTTCGCTGCCTCCGGAAGCTTCGCTACCTCCTCCTTGACAGCTTTTTCCGGTTCGGCCTGTTTATGCTCCTGAGCATCAATCTTCACAGGCTCAGGAGGTGCGCTTTGAATTGGAACAGGGGCAGGGGAGGACTTGGATTTCGAATCATTGGTGCCGCTGCCACTCGCATTCTTGCTGCTGTCTTCGCCATTCGGGGGAGGAGGGAGGCGGTCCTCCGGCGGTCTGGAACGCCATATCGCCGCGCTGACGGAACTCAAGAATCCATTCGCGCCGAGTTTTGGTCCCACGCATGAGTTCCCCATCAAAAATTCCCACACCAATCTAGCTAACAACTCCTTACGAACCCTCCCTCAGGCATTTCAACAACCGGGTCGTTCGGGCGGTTCTTTATCAATCCCGCCACGCCGGAACGGAATCAAATTGGTGGCTCTCTGATCCGGATCAGAGACCCATCAACGATCTTGAGGGAGATCGTCGCACTTCAGCGGAGGAATCAAACTAAAAACGACAGATGAATCAAAGGGTCAAAAACCCAAAAGGGAAAAGAAGACCTGGTTTTCGGAGCACCCGATGGGACAGAAAGAACGAGAATCCGGAACCTATGAAGAACGCCGGACCCAGAAAAAAAGGTAAGATTTTGCGCAGGAATCTTGGCTGAGTATCGGAGGAAAAGCTGAAAAGACAAGGAGGATCGATTCGCTCCGGAAGAAAAGCTTGCTAATTCGGAAATGCACGCGCAAAAGGGGAAAATGATCCAGGCTTGTGACATGATGAGATCGTTCGTTAGCAATGGGTTATGCCGGTACGGGGCGCTCGGTGCATGCACGTGCATGGGATTTCACTCCAACCGCCATGTTTAAGACACAAACATATCCATCGTATCTTATTGACGAATTTGCCCCTGCCCCCCCACTAAGTTCTCCTTGCATATGGAGTTGTCCATATTTAGTTGGGATTAAGTATGGTAGTATTGGTCGGCCAAAAAAGAAATTCTATAGCTTTGATTGTCTAATTCATCGCATTTTATAAGATCTTATCATTTGCCTTCTACAGTGTAATCGAGCTCTCTAACTTATTTGATTTGTGCCATTGGGGGACTTTGATTTATCGCTACTGACAGCATTATCAATTTATCGATGTGAGCTCTGTTGATGTGTCAAAACTCGTTAGGTGGGTTTCTTATGGTGTTGATGTGATTTGTCATAGCAACACATTACAATAAAAAATTAAATAGAGAGAGAAGGAGGGAGGGTAGAATTTGGATGAGGATGCAAGAATATATAATTTTTTTTTTCTTTTTTGTGTTTTACCAATATGGTATGTCGCAATAGCAGAGTATACATAGTATACCCTTCGTTTATAATTGGGAAAAGTACAAAAAAAAAAAAAAAAAAGTCATAAACCTATGGTACTTATACTAAATTCAATTCGAAACCTTTTAATTGTATCGGTTGACTGACCAAAAAAAAAATTGTATCGGTTGAGCTCTAAACCTCTTGATAATATGTCAATATAGTCAATCCAGGCAATTTTGGCTAGAAATCACAGATATTAGATATGTCTCAAGTTTGAGCCTGAAAAGGAAAGTTTCCTAATTCAAGTAGGTTTCCTATTTTGAATAGGTTTCCTAATTGAATGATTCTTCTTTCCTAGTGCTTTTTCCCGCAAGGTTTTTTTATGTAAAATCTAGTGTTTTTTTTATTCTTTTCAATTTTAATACTATTATGATTTTTGCATCTACCATAACAATATGGTATCAAAGTCTTAGGGTTTTTTTTTCCTCAATCTTTCGGTTATGGCTTCAAATTCAATAACGAGATTTGGTATTGAGAAGTTTGATGGGAGTGGCAATTTCAACCTATGACAAGTTCATATGTTGGATGCTTTTATGCAGCAGGGTTTGAAGAAAACTCTATTTGGGAAAGGGAAAAAATCAAAAAGCACGTCAAATGAAATGTGGGAAGAATTGAATGAAAGAACTTTGTTTGCTATTGAGTTGTGTCTCATGAATGAAGTTCTGTAGGAGGTACTAGATCAAAAAACAGTTGCAGGTTTATGGATTAAATTGGATAGTAATTTTTTAACAAAATTCCTCACCAATCGGTTGAGGCTCGGGCAACGACTTTTCACTCTTCATATGGCTAAAGGTACTTCTCTTAGATCTCATATTTCTAAATTCAATGCTATTATCTTTGAATTAAGAAGTATTGATGTCAATGTTGAAGACGAAGATCATGCTGTCTTATTGTTAGTTTCACTACCTTCCTCTTATAAGAATTTTAAAGAAATCATGATCGTTAGTAGAGAAACTATTGATATCGAAGATGTCAAGATTAGTCTCCTAAATAAACAGAAACTAGATACATAATTGACTTTTGAAGGCGATAATGATTATGGGGCTAGTTTAGTTGCTAGAGGAAGGTCTATTGAGAGAAAAAAAATAGTGGTAGGTTCAGATCATAATAAAAGCATAAAGATCTAATTTGCAACTATTGTAAGTCTGAGGGGCGTGTCAAGATAAATTGTCTGAAACTGAAGGTAAAATAGTAAAGAAAAAATATGAATTGGCAAAATCAAGGGAATGCAAATCGGCAGAACAATCAGAATTACCCAATTAGGCAGAATCAGGATAACAAAAACCTCGCTCAAGCTGGTGTTGCTGAAAAAGAAAACAAAGATTGGTTATTGGCTGCAAATGATAAAGACAAATTCAATGACAGCTGAAGTCTTGATTCAAGTTGTTCATACCACATGTTTCCTAATTGTGATTGGTTCTCCACGTACAAAGAATTTAACAGTGGAGTTATTCTAATGGGAAATAACGTTAAATGCAAAGCAGTTGGGATTGAGACTGTCAACATTAATATGTACGAGGGCATTGTTAGGGCTTTGGATAATGTCATACATGTTCCTAATTTGAAGGAAAATCTCATCTTTTTGGGTACAATTAATGCTAACAGTTGTAAGTTTACAACTAAATGTAGAGTTTTGAAGAGTATGAGAGTTCACTTTCAATTGATGAAAGGCCTGAAAATTGGCACTTTGTATTAGTTACAAGGCACTATAATTATTAGGTCAACTGTAATCTCGTTCGCTATGACAGAATAAAAAAAACACTAAATTATGGCATATGAGATTAGGCCATATGAGTATTAGAGGAATGGAGGAGCTGAGTAAGATAGGTCTTCTGTGTGGTCAAAAAATTGAAAAAGTGGATTTTTGTGAGCATTGTATCTTTGGAAAACAGAAAAAGATCAATTTCAAAACAAGAATTCACACAATAAATGGTACTTTGGATTATATTCACTCTGATCTTTGGGGGTCTCCTTCAAAAGGCCTTGGTTTGAGGTATTTACTGACTTTCATTGGTGATTTTTTAAGAAAGGTTTGTGTTTATCTTGTAAAACAAAAAAGTGATGTTTTGTTACATTTAAACGGTGGAAAACATAATTGAGAAGCAAACTGGTAAAAAGATTGAGCGGTTGGGAACAGATAATAGGTTAGAATTTTGTGGAGGTGAGTTTGATGAGTTTTGCAAAATTAAAGGTATTATGAGGCATCATACTACAGTGAATACATAACAGCGGAATGGTATTACATAATGCATGAACAGAACCTTATTAGAAAGAACTAGATGCCTATTGTCTAATGTTGGTTTAGACAAGGAGTTTTAGGCCGAAGCAGTCAATACAACTACTTGATTGATAAATCGTTCTCCTTACACATCTATTAAGTGCAAGACACCTTAGGAGGTATGGTCAGGTAAATCTGTAAATTATTCTTCTTTTCAAGTATTTAGATGTCTGGTATATGCACATGTTAGTGAAGGCAAATTTGAGCCTAGAGCAAAAAAAAATGCATCCTTCTTGGTTATACTTATGGTGTTAAAGGTTATAGACTTTGGTGTGCTGATTCATCTAAGATTATTATCAGTAGAAATGTTGCTTTTAACGAGTTTGTTATGCTTCATCCCAAGAAAGAATCATATATTTCTTGTGATGAAAATCCGGAAAGTATTGCAGAGAAAGTAGAGCTTGAAGTAATTTATTCGCAACCAATTCAATCATCTACTAATAATATTGAGTTTGAAGAACCTAAAGAGGAACGATATTCTATTGCTAAAGATAGACCAAGAAGAACAGTGAAGCCTTCGTAAAAATGTGGGTTTTCAGGTTGTCTTACTTATGCTCTTTTAGTTGCAGAGTTAGTAGAGTATAATGAGCCTAAAACCTACAAATAAGCTATTTCTTCAAAAGATTCAACAAAGTAGTTAGTTGTTATGAATGGAGAGATGAAATCTCTTAAAAAGAATCAATCTTGGGAGCTTGTCAAACCACTAATAGAAAATAAAATTGTGGGTTGTAAATGGGTTTTCAAAAGAAGGAAGGTCATCCTGGAGTTGAAGACATTAGGTACAAAGCTCGTCTAATTGCTAAAAGCTATAATCATATTGAGAGAGTTAATTTTAATGATGTGTTTTTACCTATCGTTAAACACAGCTCTATTTGGGTTTTACTTATGTTAGTTGCCATGCATGATTTAAAGTTGGAGCAACTTGATGTGAAAACAGCTTTTTTGCATGGTGAACTTGAAGTGAAAATTTATATGGGTCAACCAAAAGGTTTTTAATTTGAAGATAATGAAGATCATGTTTGTTTATTGAACAAGTCTATATATGGCCCAAAGAATCACCTGTATAGTGATTGATAATTGCATATATCTGCACAAATTTTCTAATGACTCTTTCATTTATCTTTTATTATATGTTGATTGCTGTAAAAGATACATCCAATATACAAAATTTGAAGGCACATTTGAGTGTTGAATTCAAGAAGAAGGATTTAGGTGTAGTGAATAAATCTTAATGGAAATTGGATGAGATCATAAAAAAAGAAAATTATATCTCTCTCAAAAAAGTTACATTGAAAAGGCGTTAGATGGTTTTGGCATGAAAGATGTCAAATTAATAAGTACTTCTTTTGTTGATTATTTTAGATTATCAACTAATTTATGCCCACGAACAAATGAGGACATAAAATATATGTCACATATTCCATACTCTAGTACAATTGATAGCTTTATGTAAATCACGGTTTGTATTGGACCCGATATTTCACATGCTATTGTGTGGTAAGTAGATATTTATTATGCCTAGGAAAAGTTCACTGGCGAGCTATGAAGTGGATTTTGAGATATTTGAAAGGTACTTTTGATTTTGGTTTAGAGTTTGGGAAATTTAGCAACATTATGATAGGATATGTTGATTCTGATTATGCTGGTGACCTTGATAAAATGAGGTCTTTGATTAGGTGCATATTTACCGTTGGAGGTTGTGTAGTTAGTTGGAAAGCTATTTTACAACATATAGTAACATTGTCTACTACAACAGTAGAATATATGGCATTGCAAAAGTAGTTAAAGATGTCATATGGTTAAGAGGCTTATTTAGAGAGCTCAGTGTGGATCATGATATGACTATTGTCCATTGCGATAGTTAAGTGCTATACATCTTACTAAAGATCAAACATATCATGAGAGGATAAAGAACATTGATGTGCGATATTATTTATTTGAGATATTCTTGCTAATGGCTATATTAAGGTCTTGAAAATTGGTATAGAAAATAATCTAGCCGACACGTTAACGAAGCCTTTCTCTATTGCCAAATTCAAGCATTGATTGTATTTGGTTAATATTTGCTGCAACTGAGTTTTACTCTAATAGGTGGAGAATATTGTTTGTTGTTTATGCAAAATTCAAGCCAAGCGATTGTAACTTGACTCAATCGTCGAGCCAAGGTGGAGATTTGTTAGATATGTCTCAAGTGTGGGCCTGAAAAGGTTTTTTATATTGAATAGGTTTTCTAATTAAATGGTTCTCCTAGTTGAAGAAGGTTTCCTACTTTGGATTTGATTCTTACCTATATATAAGAAGTTGAGATAGAAAGAGTTTAAGTTTTTCAGAGCCACTTTTTATAATCATTGATTTCTATAGTGGATTTTTGCTTCACCTCTCCTTGGGGTTTTTCCCACAAGCGTTTCCATGTGAAAACTGGTATTATTTTATTCTTCTCAATTTCAATTGTATTATAGCTTTTGCATCTTACGTAATAGCTGACATGGACAATGACCATACTAAAAAAGACAAAATTTATCTTTTTATTAATTCTCTCTCTCTCTCTCTCTCTCATGCAAATCTTGGCTTGCTTGCCACTACCAACCACGAGTGAGGGCATCACAGCCCTTGCTGGCCAATAGGCAAGGGTTGCGGCCCTCTCTTGGATCTATGCAAGGCTTCGATACCTTTGTTAGCTGGCAGTTTGAAAAAAATTTAAAAAATAAAGAGGAAAGAAAAGAAAAGAAGAAAAAAAAATTATTTATGCCAACGTCTTCGTGTCACGTAAGACAATTAATATTCATATTAGAAATTTTACACCAAAATTGACCGAATAAACCGTATAGGCAAATTATCAAAAATGTTTAGGACTTAATTGGCATAATGAAAGATTTTAAATCAATTTTTTTTTTTTTTTTTTTGGTGACATGAGTGCAATGGGTTTAAGATTTTTTGTATACCATTCCCGTTTATAATCTAGTGGCATGGCATGTAGATGTTCGACTATTTGAAAGCCCATAAAATACTCTGTTGATCCAATAAAATGATTAAATATGGACTTTTGACTTGTGCGGAAGCCCCTACTTAGATCAACTTGACCTTGGTGACAATCATTTAAGGATCAACTGATGGTCCTCGCAAGTTATGGTTAGATGGTGGCCCTTGGCCCTCGCCACCACTGGATTAGGGTGGCTAACTCTTTATGCGTGGGGCCATATCAGCAACAAAGGTGATAAAAAGAACAGAGTTCTGCAAAAACTAGATAGATCCCGGAACTCGACCGCGCAAAACAAAGTCCACAGTCCCAAGGATCATATATGCATGTTAGGAGAATGATAACATTGTATATAACCGGTGTCGTCCTTAGCAAAAAGATTTCGTGCGCGGAACGTTCGGAGGATGGTTCAAGGCTCTCCTTTTCCATGATCCAACCGCAGGGAATTGAGGTACTAGTACTTTGCAGCGGCTGCACAGAGCCTCAGTTTTGACATTTTCGTACATCGCATGACATCACCTGTTCGAATGCTTCCAGTCCTTGACCTTGTCGCTCAACTGCTTCGGGCCCTACACTGTCTAATGCCTGATTCAGTAATGATTCTAGAACGAGCCCACCCTGCAAAAATGCTGAGAGTGGAATTTATTTATTCGAGCGCAGTTGGAAAGGACCGTTTCAAAAACCACCTCTGAAGGCATGGACCGAGTTTGTCGTCTGCATGCGGCAGTAACCCACTCTCAAACTCTCAAGAGAAAGAGTCTCTCCAAGTCATCCTTGACCTATCCCTCATGCATATATATATATATACATTTTAGCAAATCCAGGCAACATGAATTCTACACCCTAATCATTTCAGGGCGTGTCATCACAAGTCACGACACGAAGAGATGGAGATGATGAGTTCTCAAACAAGAAGGGCTGCCGATAACAAGCCATTGTCGTTGCAGGGTCCAAGGCCTGAAGCGATGGCTGTGAACAGAAGCTCCACAGAGATGATCCCGAAGCAAGATTTTGTCCCTGCTAGGACCACTAGTCGTCGCAGACAACCGGCGACCAAGATTGTGTACTTGAGATCGCCCAAAGTGATTCATGTGAAGCCTGAAGAGTTCATGGGTCTGGTACAGCAACTCACCGGGAACCAGTCGTCTTCTCTCTCTGCCTCTTTATATGATGACGATGTTGTGGAGATGAATGCAACGTGAGAGAGGGATATAGAGAGATTGCAATATGTCCATGCATGAGCTTCTGAGTTATATATTAGTTTGTATGATTGATCATGACAACTATAAACTCGAATTCCAGGAGAAGGTTGCTCATTTTCAAAAGAGAACTTGAATGCATTCCGTTCGTTTTAATCATGCCATTAACAAAAGCTGAAAAGTTCCGATCATGTCATTTCTGACAAAAAGAAAATTCTGATCTAATACTAAAGTGTTTGTTGAAGGAAGGTCATGAAAAAACGATTCATACATGATGTACGTGAGTCATCATTTTCCCTTAATTTTATGTTTTAAGATGAACATAGCATGAATCATTTGTTGTATGCAGATATAGCCCATCAGAAGGAGAATGAATTGTACAAGGATCAATTCGTAGCATTACAAATTTCACAATAAAGTCAGTCCTTCAAAAAAAAATAAAAAATAGCAACTCTTGTAGAGAAGATACTTACCCAGTTTTCCAATGACTTAGCAGACTATAAAATAGCACATGTTCTATAAAAACTAGCGTTGAAGGAACTAATAAGTTGCGTCGGAGAATTTTTTCCAGTTTGAACCCACGGATTGAATGTTCCTCCTCCCTTCCGTAAAATGTTTTGAAGTTTTACACGCAAGTGAATCTCACCTACTCAGTTGAAAACATCAATTATTAATCCTAGGTTTCTCCCAACCTCTCTCCTCTTCCTTCATCTCCCTTCCTCTCTCGCATCAGCCGCAACCTCTCTTCAGTCGCTGCCCGCCTTGCCACGCCAAGACGCAGCCTTCCTCTTCAGGAAGCCAGTCTCAGCCTTGCCACGATGCCTCTATCGATGACTGGGTACCCGCATCTCGCTCCTTCCTCAGATTCAATTAGGGGTGAGCATTAGTCCCGGGTCAACACCAGACACGGAACAGGATTGAGCCAGCGATTCTGATCTGATTCAATATAGGATGTTCAGAAACTGGCAGTCGTGAATTATTTCGTTACTTAATACATGTGTTGTCAACTGAGGAGTTGGATTTGAAGAAGTAGATAAGATTTTCTCAAGAGGACGGGAGTCCTTCGTCATCATAATGTGACTTTAATCGACGCTATCTTCAGGGGCCAAATGTCAAGCACCGTCTTTTGTGTTGAGTGTGGGCACTCGTCTACCATTTGTGAGCCATTTCTAAATCCCCGTTGCCAGTTCCACCGAGAAACCTCGACCTAAAGATAACCGGCCAATTTCTGGAGCGAAGAAAGCAAAAATACTGGCCGATTCTAGGGTCAACAGCATCGGTTCCCGATTCCATAAACCTGGAACTAACTTTGTTCAGTCTAGTTCGAGGGTGGGAACTGACCCAACACATAACCGATAGTGCGTCCTCTCTCTCCAATGCGTAGTTCAAGTAAGTTGGAGCTGACAAATTCTCCACTCATGTTTTGCAATTAACTATACCACCTTTGTGATTGCCACATAGCTAACCACATGACTTATATTTAATCGATTGTTATTAGTTTGGTAGATAAGGTGATATGGTCTCAAGCTTTTAACTTAGCCATCATAAACATTTAGTGGACAAGTTAGTTAATACGACACTCAATATGTAAAAAACGCATGTGCTCTAAAACAAATGAATCCGTGAAAAGGTTGATGGTATTCAAATGCCACAATTGTAAAAAAAGTCTTAAACTTATTGTGCTTTTGTCAATTCGGTCTGAAACCTTTCAATTTTGTCAATTGAATTCTAAATCTTTTCACTTTTTGTCAATTGAGTCAATTTGGCTAATTTTGGCCTAAATTCACTGATGTTGACACCAATCATCCTACATGGACAAATTTATTATTTTAAAATATTTTTTCGATTTTTTTTTTAAATTTTCTTTTTTTTCCCCTCTCTCTTCTTCCTTTGCCAATCGCTCGACTCCAGTGATTGGCTAGAGGTTGCGATCGGCAAGGGTTGGCCTATCGGGAATTGGCGAGGGGTCACTTTGCTAGCCTCGTGCGAGGTCACCCTCATCGAAATTTGGCAAGGGACAATCTCGCAGGCCTTGGGTGAGGCTCACAACCGGCGGGGTCACCTCTTGCCTGCTTCGAGTAAGAGCGAGGGTCGATCTCGCTAGCCACAAGCGAGGCTCACCCTCGCCAAATCCAATGAGGGTGAGACTTGCCTAAGGCTTGTGAGGTCGTCCCTTGCTAGATCCCGGCGAGAGTAACCTCGCGTGAGGCCAATGAGGTCAACTCTCGCTAGGCTCTAGGAGGGCAACCCTCGCCTGAGGCTGGTGAGGTCACCCTTCGCTAGTTCCCAACAAGGGCGACCTCACCCGAGGCTAGCGAGGGCAACCCTTGCTAGTCATAGCCTCTAGTCGATTGCTCGAGGCTAGGCGATCATCAGAGGTAGAAGAGAGAGAAAAAAATAAAATAATTAAAATAATCTTCAAAAAATTTTGTTCACATCAACACCGCTCGACTAGTTATGCCATATAAGATGACCGATATCCATGTCAGTGAATTTCGGTTAAGATTGGTTGGATAAACTCAATTGACAACAAGTAAAATTTTTTAGGTTTTAATTGGAAAAATTTTAAAAATTATGATTGAATTGACAAAAATGTAATAGGTTTATGATTTTTTGGACAATTTTTGTTGTCAAAAGCTCATTTCCTAATTTTTATACTACACGCCTATAATACGTCCAAGGCCCTGGGCCCAGCCAAAGGCCCATGACATCCCCCCGTCCCTCCGACGCCGTTAACGAACGTTGGCGCCGTTGGCGCCGTCGAGGCGGCGCCGTCACCGTCAGTCCCGAGTAGAGGGAAATCGAAATTCGTTCAAACCCGAAAGCCTCGAAGGCTCCAACTCTCAATCCCCTCCACTCTCTCTCTCTCTCTCTCCTCCTCTCTCTCTATCTCTGCATCTGCGATTCGTCCTCGCGTTCTCCATCTCAATCTCCGGGAGCGCATCGCAGTCGGATCGGAGTTCGGCCCTTAATCGAATCGGGCTAGGGCTCGCTGCGGTCGTCTTCTCGGGAATGAGCTGATTCTTGCGAAGGTACGGTTCTCTCTCTCTCTCTCCGTTCTCCTTGTCCGGCTTCGTCTTTCCCTCGTTTTCGGGATTATTCATGCGAGATGCTTGCAGCGTGATTGAGACTGGGAGTGGCCGGGCGAGCATGGCGACGGTGGCTGGGCCGGGCTCGTTTCCGCCGGATGAGTTCCATTCTGGAGGCTGCGGCGGCGGCGGCGGTGGCGGCGGCGCTCCGAAGATCGGCGCGAAGCTGAGGAGAAAAACTCCGTCGGAGCTGAGAGTAATCATCTGGACTTCGTGGCGATTATTCGTCTGTAAAGTGTTTATTTATTTATTTTTTGGTGGTTGTGCCGACGAAATGATGCTTAGCTGCTTCTCTGGATGACGCGCCCCACTTTTGCTTTCGATGATGTATTTCTATGAATTGTAACATATCTTAAGATGTGACTTTTGTTTCGAGGCTCCCGAAGTTACTAGCTTTTTAAGTCGGCACGCTGAATCCAATTGCTCTTGCTTTGTTAATTGTGTCTTCGATTTGGTTGTTGAAAAAAAGCTGAAGAAAGTTGACAGCGCTGATGAATAATCAATGTGGATTGACTGGATTAATGTCCTTTACAGGGAGAGCAGCTGAAGCGCGTCAATGCTATTGAGCTTGTGGATGAATCTGCAGCCCCTTTACTTGATTCTCTGAAGTAAGTGTTTTGCTGATCGTATCTGAGTTTTCATTCTATAAGCACAAGATTAGTCATTGAGAAGTTGTTTTTTCTTCCAGTAACAATGCCGGCACCAATGATGGTCTTAAGAAACCAGAAGCGTTTAAGCTACCGAGATTTATTGATACGCGAGTTAATGAAGTATATCCTGCGAAAAAGTCGAGGTTTAAAATGTCTTCGCTCAAGGAGAATGTGAAGGTAAGGGGATTTTCCTGTATAATTAATAGATGTTCGAGATTCTGCTTTATGTCACTCATCTGTCTTAGTTTCGAGAGTTTGAGCAGTGCTAGCAAGATGCAAAGTTAATTCCTTAGTTATGTGCCCTAAAGCAGGAAACCAGCACAGTGGAGCAGAGTAATGCAATGAAGAATCTTGCAGCGCTTTCGGACATGGCTACAAGAAGCAAACAACATCTTCAATGGTATTGATGAGATCCCCAAAACTCTCTGTATGTTGCTTAATGATTATTGATGAAGTCAGCACCTTCTTATACATTTTCGTTCGTCATATTCTTGCAGTCCAGAGGTTTCTGTTTGCTCTCTTAAAGTTGCTGAAAATCATGGGGTACAAACTCAGTCAACACTTGAGAGGTGTAACCAGAGTAGATTCCGTACGGTTGCTGAGATATCGTCTAGCTCTGAAAAACTGTCTAGCTTGGCTAATATCGATATGGTAATTTCTCTCATCTGTTTTCCCCTGAGCCGTTGGTATATCCTTCAGTAATATCACCACTATCTTTGTAGGATAAAGCGCTAAAAGGATTGGCTGCTCGAGAACCATCTTCTCATTTACCTGATGATTGTTCTGAAAATTTTACTTCTACGTCGGCTTACTTGGGCAACTTCTGCTCTCAATTCAACATACTTGGCCAAAAGGCTCCTCTGGATTTCACTTTGAAGACCGTCATGCGGATTGCAACATCTTCTTCAGTAAATTGGTGAGTGTACAGATCCCAAATTTGCTAATGTCTTTTGCAGTTAATAGTGTTGTGAGGGCTTAATACTGCTTGGAGACTCCTGGGGTATTTTGTTCCTAATCTGGAGATATTTCAAATTTGTTCTTTATAGGACAATTTCATTATAACAATTACTTTCTCGTATTAGGGTTTGAAGTTTTTTCCATTGCTTGGCATGATGACATCTTATGTGATTTTAAATGTCATTAAAATAATGGGAAAAAAAATATACTTACACCTAAACCTAGTGCTGCTTGCAGTGAAGATGTCATATGAAATGAGGAGCATCACTTGATTTGCAAAATTTAGCTGAGTTTCCTACTCGTCAATTAGTTCCTGAATAATCTCCTTTTCTTGGGAAATTTCTGCTCTCATCTAAGAATATCAGAATATTTACTTTCTTAAACATATGAGTGGGTGGCATGCTATTCTATAATCTGCATGCAAATTTTCGACTTTGATTGATAGCACAAGTTTTGGCAGGGTATTAATATTCACACACTGTGCTCGAGCTGTACCGACTTTTCTGTTCCTTTACTCATGTAGTTCTTTTCTATTGCTCAGGGTTTTGGTGTATGGTTTCTAGTTGTCCAATTAACTTTTTTCCTTCATTATTTCTAGGATTTACAGGTTAATTACAAATGGTAGTTACAATAGCATTCCCAATCATACATCTCTTTGTGCTTGCAATGAGGGACAAAGAACTAGCCATTGCTCAAGAACCCACATGGCTTCCACGGGCTTTTGCTCTACAGCTTTGAACTCATGGATTTATCCTCAGTCCACTCTTCCACTTTCACTTATGTCAGTGCTGACCTCACCAACTGCAGAGAAAGGTTTGTCAAATGGGAATAAAGATATTGAGGGTGTCCCCCTGAACTTGTCACTGATTCTCTCCTTTTTGTTTAGTGGAGATGGACTTCTTAAAGAAGCGACAATTGTCATGGGAAGAGTCATTTCGTAGTCTTTACTACTTGTTCCGGAAGAATATATGTAGCATATTTTATGGTAATTTTCTCCTCCTTGAGATGCTCAGATACTTGGCAGACTATCTCATTTTCTTTTGTTGAATATATGTCGAAGCCATATTCCATGAATGTGTATCACGTAGTGCTGCTATTAGTTAAGCAATGCAAAGCTTTGCTACTTCTTTGTTCGTATATGCAACTACTTGCATGCTTCTTATGATATTTTCGTTTTAATCTTGGACTAATGGTTTCTATATATTTAAGTATCTCGAGTCTAGGAAATGACCTGATACTGAATGGGTTTAATGTGGGCCCGATCAATGGAATCTGAAAGAGCACTTTGTGATGACAAACACAAGCTAGTATTTATAAATTTGTTGTTACTCATGAAGAGCGTGTTTTATATTAATGATAACATTTTAATTATTTAAAAATTGGACAAGGTATTTGTGCCTTTATGGTGCCTATAACTTTCTGCGATATCTAGAATATCCATGACTCTTGATGCTGCTGAATATCTTACAGAATGGGTTTCTCATGACTACAAAACAAAGTCAATTCTAAAGGTAAAGCAGTAATAATGCCATGCTAGTTAACAGGAGTATGTTAGAAGGCCATTTCTTGCCAAGAACTATATCAATTCGTTCTTTCTGGTCATTATTTAATCATCCTGTTTGTTGATTTTTTGCCCTAATATACTGTTTTATTCATGGAATTAGTGTGTACTTCTCAATTTGTGGTCATGTTTACTGCTGATGGTGACTCCGGAAGAAGCAAAAGGACTTGCAGTGCCTATGTCTCTCGGTCAACAAGAGGTCTGCGGTCATTGCTCAGAGAGCATGTGAGTCGCAGCACTCAGTTTTAGCTTCTGTTGCTGCATGCACCTTTTTTAGTTGTTTATAGTGCTTATTCCTTTATGTCAAAATTGCTGAAGTACTGTCACTTGATTGAATCTCTAGTTTGGGATCTCCTTAGGGTCTTTTTCAGCCAGCAGGAACTATGAATGGGATTTGTCAAGACTACTTTGTTTAGCCTATTTTATACAACAGAAGTTTATTCTGTGAGGCATCATTGTCCTGCTAGAATTTCAATGAAAATATTGCTGACACGTACATATCTTGCTTACTAAATCTCTGGCTTGATTGCTAGTTGCTCATTGGTGAAGTCGTATAAGTGATCCTGAGATCAGTATAAGATTACATGTATCACCCATTTGGACATGACATGGTCTGAACTTGTTGGCTGTGATTTATTTTCCGTCTGATGACCTTTTCTTTCCTGAAAAAGAAGAGAGAGAATTTCTGTTGTTGGAGGTCTCATCTATCATATTGGTCAAGCTATCATTGTGAATGATGTAGCTCAATTAGTTCCAGTTGGCACATTGACCAAATTAGTCCCTTTTCTTAAACTTCCTTTCTCTGGAATTATGCCTGACCATTTGGTTTTTTGTTTTAATTAGGATTTATGTTTTTCTATGCCCCTATGCCATTCGAAGGTGGAACAACTTGCTACAGAAGATCTAGTTGAGCTTTCAGAGATAGAGAAGCATAATTTAGGCCAGGTAAGGTTTGTGCTTTTGTTAGGTTGTTTTTGTTGTGGCCCAGAGCAGTACGGCAAAGATATAACTAGACATACTTAAGTTTTTGAATATTTTCTTGGACAACATATCGAGCTGAGAGCTGTTCACGGTCACTTGAATCTTAGTAATTCTTTCCCGAGCCTCTCATTTAGAGCTGATTTCTGGCATTTCATGTAGCATCAATTGTTGTTTTCATTTAATTGAGCTGTCACAATGTGGAAGATTACAGTTTCTTCACGCTAACATTGGCATATCTAGTTTTGGCATTTACTAGGATCGTGGTTGAACTGTTGGTAATGTAACCTGCCAACATCCTCTCTTTTAATGTAACTGTATCCAGCTCTTTTACTGAAGTGGCATTAGCCTGAGTAATAGCATATGTGCACTTAAAGGGCATTAACCTACTTTTTGTTTTTATGCCAAAATAACAGACTCGACGGCCCAGTTCATTGTCTGACATTGATAATACTCCACAATCGTTGCTAGCTTTCAGTGGAAATAAAGATGTTCATGGTCTTTATGACCTTTTGTTAAATTATAGGTAAGTAGTGGCCTGTATACTGCTATATGCTTTATCTATCAGAAAGGCATCTATAAATTGCTTTCTATACTTTAAGTTTCTTGTCACTGGTCCTGAAATTAAAGTTCTTGGCAGGTCTTTCTTGACGTTTCTGACTGGGGAGGATGTTCCGGTATTATATTCGCCTATTCCATTCCAGAATGCTGCTGTTTCTGTTCCTGAGGTGTGTCTTTATACCTTATATGATCTTCCTACGAGATTGAGTTCATTGGTTGTGTGATATGGACTAATTGTCACACGTTTCATTTGAAAATCAGAAAGAGACAAAATTTGTAAGACATTTTGATTGCCGTCTCTTTGCAGTCGTCTAACCTTGAAAAATTGTTGCCTGTTTCCATTAATGTATTTCATGGCTATAGCCTGTAGGTCCTCAGTTCTGCTTTATTTTCAGGTTAGATGCATGGAAATGAGACCGGCAAATTGTATCGCTGATTCAATTAAACAAGACAGTTGCTTGGGTGGTGACTCTACAGCTGGCCTTCGCTATACTCTTGAAATTACAGATGCATATATACCACCATGGATTATCTGCAATATATGTGCACTTCTTGGGTCTCACGGCAGATTTGAGGCAAGGTATGTTGAAAACTCTAATGTCCGAGCAAGTTGATTACTTGCATTTCCTGTTGATCACATGTATCTCATGTTTGAGGCAAGGTGTGTAGAAGACTCTCACATTTGATTCTACTAAGGATTATCTGCAGTAGTAATGTTTGATCATTTATGAGTTAACTTCATATATCTGCAATATAAGTGGAAAGATCTTTAAGAGAATTGAGATGTTGCTGTAAATTCAAGTTGAAGTTGACTGCTCCTCTGTAGAGTCTATGCACCGACGCTCTTTCAAGTTCCTTGTATATATATTTGAAGGCAATGAGAGTATGTAGGCATTTGAGCTCATGTCTTCTGCTATCTTTAAACTGAATGTACATTTGGCAGATCATTAATACATGCCATATACTTGGCTTTAATCTTGACATGGTTGTATTCAGCTTCATGACAGAGAGCGCCTCAATTGGCTTGAATGCTGTTCTTGGAACAATTTTCGGCAAGTCTGATTCTGAAGTCCTGGCAAGTGAAGTCTTGGAGAAGGCTAATCCTTTTGGTATTTCTGAAGCAACCGTTACTCCTCACTTGCATTTAGGTCTACTGAAAAGTTTGAAGTACTGCAACGATTCTTACACAGCTTCAGTATCTCCTGCCTGACAGTTAGGGGGGATCTTATATTCTCAATGCTGGATATTGTTTTTTCTCCAGCTCTAATTCTTGTCAATTTTGCGGGTTCATGTCAAGTGTGGTGCAGGATTGATGTACATCTTTGTATGAGTGAAGCCCTGACCTAGTAAAAGAAGCAAGTGCCAGCCTTTAATTCTTGTAATGAAGTCTCAGTTACAGAATTGATTCTTCAAGTAAAATTTGAGATTGTGCCTTGCATTGATCAAAGTCTGGATATCCATGATGTTTGCTCATGACATGTCACTATCCTTGAAGTAAACTCAAACTCTGATCCTTCTTTAGCTCAGTTATTGGACTGAGTGCGAAGAATGTGCCATGCTCCAACTCTATCATCTCATTGTTGTCTATTGAAGCTGGAGAGAATTGTATAAGGGGGGCAACTCTTCCATCTCTTTAAGGTATTTTGGAGATAATTTCAAAATGCTCGACACTTTACTTCTTTATCTTTTTGGTTATAGCATGGCTGGGCACACCGCAATAATTGTTCTGGTGTGCATGAATGACATGAAATCAAGGAAGTAATTCAGCTTCACAACTCAACTAAGTGGTGATATCGCTTATTGAGCTAAATTTTAGGGATCACATTGAACAAGTTAAGAATTTAAAGATAGCGGGGGAAATATTTACATTATTTTTCTGAGCAAGTTCCAAGATTCCCAATTTTGCAGTTGTACCAGAGCAAAGAGCTTCATATGTTCAGTGGTCGAGGATGGGCAGCAACGAATTTCTGCTGCTTGAGTGTCATTCCACAGAGACGAATTGAGAAAAGAGCCGCAACTTTGAATTTAAATTCGTCTAATTCCGTCAGGCTACACAACGACTGTTTGTCACCGATCAGAGTTCAGTGAGATGCTTTGCTTTGTCTCCCAATATCTTTGCCCTGGCAAGGATCAGAGGCCAAGCAATGAGCAAGAAAGCCGGTCAATTGTTCTTATGCACATCCTGCGCGCACATTGCTTCACCAAAAATCAAGGCACGAGCAAGCTCCGTCTTTGAAATGGTGGAATCGATTCCGGTCCCTAACGATAAGTTCCCGATCGAAGACTTTCGAGATCAACTTAGTAGCCCTGTGGCAATCCTCGCATACCCGTAGATTCTTCACAATCCGGATGGGTGCCCCAGCACCGATCTTCATGATCCCGTAGGCAATAGCAAGCTTTTCACTATGCCTGTGCAGTGCGCTTTCCTTTTCTTCTTCATCTATGTCGAACAATGCCTCATCGGTATTCCCAGTATATCCTACCAATCTTATCTTCATTACAATCTCCTCCCACTTCTTCTCGATCTTATGTATGTCCGGGTGCGATTTGTCTCCCATCACAAATCTGTGCATTTTCCCATCGATCTCGATCGCGCTGCACCCAGGCTCTTTCTTCACTCCCTTGTCTTTCATCATCCCTCTCATGATATTTACGCCTTCCCAGTTATTTGCTTTTGCATAAATGTTAGAGAGCAGCACATAGTATCCACTGTGCTCTGGCAGCAGCCGGATCAGAATCTTTCCAACTCGTTCGGCAATTTTGGTGTTACGGTGAATCCGACAAGCTCCGATAAGTGCACCCCATATCGGAGCGTTTGGCTTCACGGGCATTTCAAGAACAAACTTCTCAGCTTCTTCCAACTTTCCTGCTCGGCCTAGAAGATCCACCATACATCCGTAATGCTCCAACCTCGGCTCAATCCCATAAACTCTCTTCATATTGTCGAAAATCTCAAAGCCCTTTCCCACCAATCCCCCATGGCTGCAAGCAGATAATATCGACGTAAACGTAATGTCTCGAGGGACTATCCCTGCATCGAGCATTTTCAAGAAGTAATGAAGTGCTTTCTGCACATGGCCATGCATTGCGAATCCAGCAATCAGAGCCGTGTAACTCAAAGCATCCCTTTCCCGAAGTTCCTCAAAAACAAGAGTAGCTTTATCGATGCTTCCGCATCTGGCATACATTTCGACAACAGCAGTCCCGAGTGTCATGTTCAAGCTCAAGCCGTTTCTGATCAAATAGTTATAAGCTCTTTCGGCCAATTCCAACGCTCCCAAATGACCACATGAAGATACAACGCTGACCATGACCGTCTCGCTTGCCTTAACACCTTCCTGCTGCAGCAACTCAAACAGCTCGACGGCTTCCTCGAAACGACCGGCCTTTGTGTACCCATTTATCATGACACTCCACGTGAACATGTTTCTTTCAGGCATTCTATCGAACAGCCTACGCGCAGACCCCACATCCCCACACTTGCAGAACCCCGATATCATGGTCGTCCAAGAAACCACATCTAAAAACTTCATGCTGCGAAAGATTCGACCGGCCGCCTGGACATCCTCGAGCGACGAATACATATGAAGCAACGCATTTTGCACGTGAACCTCTCCGTCGAACCCACGTTTCAGAGCCTGGCAATGGGATTGAGAACCCGACACAAGAGAGAACAATCTGGTACATGACTTGATCAGGAAGGTGAAGGTCAGATTATCAGGGACCAACCCAAGACGGCACAGGTCAATGTACAAACCAATCGACCTTTCTGGGTTTCCACCATCCGAAAATCCTCGGATCAGCGCGTTGTACATGAATAGATTGGGGCTTGGCACTTGAGAGAAAACCTTGAGGGCATAAACCAGCGAGCTAGCAGCATTCTTGAATAACGGGGTATCTACGCAAAGAGCGATCAAACGGCTCGTCGCGAAAACATCAAGGACGAGATGGGTTCTGACCATGTGGCCATGGATGATCTTCAAATCGGAGAGGTTGGAGCACGATTCGAGCAGCAAGAGGTTCGGATTCTTCAGCCTCAGTGTCTTCAGTATAGAGCTGCTACAACCGTTCATCTGTCAGGTTCCAGCATGTCTTGATCGTTCAGAAGACGAAACAGTTCAAATGGAATGGCTTAAAGGCTGAATTGTTCTTAAAGGTCTCAAATTTGGTGGTTGTCTAGTGTCCAACAGACAATAGTTGCTTGCCGGAAGTGCAATACTGGTTAGACAAGCTTCGAGCATGTCTTTGGTCGTTCAGAAGAAACAGCTCAAATGAAATAGCTTATGGACTGAATTGTTCTTAAAGGTCTCAAATTTGAAGGTTGTCTAAAGTGTTTAATAGACAAAACAGTTGCTTGCTGGTAGTGCAACACTGGTTAGACAAAGCTTCTAGCATGTCTTTGGTCTTTCAGAAGACGAAACAGTTCAAATGAAATGGCTTATATAGACCGAATTATTCTTAAAGGTGTCAAATTTGGAGGTTGTCTGGTGTCCAACAGACAAAACAGTTGCTTGCTGTTAGTTGCAACACTGGTTAGACAAGCCAAGGAAGTTGATTTCTTTGTTTCGATAGAGTGATCAGATTTAGTCCAGTGAGCGGGCCTGTTACCCCCGGTGGCCGACCCGACTCGATCCTAGCCCGCCCACGAAAGCCAATGATGATATCATCACCAGATAAGAATTTCAATGTCTCGAGCTCTGGGCTCATTTTGCTTCACATGCAAATTCCTGTGATGGTAACTACATCCTCATTATCCACATTGAATCTTTATTATAAGATTAACAGATACTTTGACCTCCTGTCACCTGGTCTCCTTAACTCTCGCAAATTCAAGTTTCAGATAAATTCAAGCGGTTAAGGATGACTGGAGAATAACTCCAACCAATAAACGTGATGAAAAACTATTGAGGATGGTAGATTCAATAAAGAATGGTGTACATATAATTTTCCAAGGTACAACAATGGGTATTACAAAGGCAAACTTTGATTCTCTTTCAAAAACCTCCAGTGTTCTCGGGCAATCAGAAACTGGAGGCGAAAAATCGCCGCATGTGTCGAAAGCCATTAAACTGCAGGTCTCCAGGATTGTAAACTTGAATCTTCTCTAAATAGGATGCGGAAGTTGAGTAACTTGATATTCTAGAAAGAGAACTTGAAGGCACCGGCCTTAGAATCTGTAACTGAATCCCAGAAAGAAGGTTTCTTCTGCAATGCTGCCTTCTCCTCTGCTTTGAGCATCAGCTGATCAATTTTTCCTGGAAACTTGGCTTCGATTGCATTTTTAAACTTATTGTGAAGATTCACCCGATCCCTTGTTCCAGATACTAGTGTGCTGGCATTTGGCTTCTTCAAGAAATCCAACACACTCAACAAATTTCTCCTGCAGCGGAGAAGAACCATAAAATTCTCAGTACATTGACTACATACACGGTCCAAAACTAGCAGCAGCATCTACCACCCCATTTGTTTAAGGAGTGTAAGATCAAGCTTTGGGTTCTTCGGCATGGTCTATCTAAACTTATTATAAGAGCCTAAATCCTTTGAATGAAACAGTACATTAAATGTCACAGTTAAACCTAGTAGTCGCCATAAGTATTATTTCCCGTAGTGTCAACCCAAAATACATCAAGCAATACAACTGAAGGGGCAATCTTCTCATGCACTGATGACGATGCACTCACTAAAGGAATCTAAAACCACTATTCCACACTACTGAACCTCCATATATTCCCAAAAAAAGAAAAACAAAAAAAACAGAGAGAGAACAGCAAACTATGCTATACAGATGTGGTGGAAAAAAATGCTATACAAAGCTATATCCCTTTTTATCTGCAGAGGTTTTCAGACGAAACTCAAAAAGTGCTCATAAGAAGATCTCTCTTCACCGGAAGTACTATATCTTCTATTTAATCTTCAAAACCACCATTCCACACTCTTGAACCTCCAGATACATTGATGTTCAGATGCATAATCCCTTCAATTCAAAAGGGAAAGAAAGAAAAGGACAATGAGCCATGCTATACAATGCTAAATCCTCTTTCATCTGCAGAGATTTTCGGACCTTGCTCCAAAAGTGCTAATAAGAAGATCTCTCTTCCATTTCTTTGAAGCCGGAATTTCCATATCACTGACAACTTATCAAACTGCCAAAACTCACATAGGAAAAAGACGTAACCACTTGACTCTACAGTCTCTGGGTTCGATTCAAAAGAAATAAACTTCCAGAAATACCATATGGTGCTCATCTATGTTACTGATGCAAACAGATATGAGACTCACATGACAGGTCCGGATGTCAAATGATCAGCAGAATATTATGTTTTAGGTTATAGAGCAAATACTAATTTTTTACTAAAAGGGGTGCACAAGAGTGAACTCACGAGCTGACGTAATTCTGCGTGATAGCTATGGACTCTTCCAAGTTAATCACCAGATGCCACCATCCACTAGGCACAAAGATGACCTCTCCGGCCTTACAGATACACTCAACGGGCTTTTTTTCCCAACTCTTTGTGGCCCCATAGAAGTTCATGAACCACTCGATTATTGAAACGGGACATGCTACCTCTGCTCCATCAGGGCTCGGATGAACCCCCGGAGGAATGACATCAGGAGGGAATAACACCCATTTCTTAGACCCCGTGATCACTGCATTCCAAGCTGAGGTCGAATTGGGATCTATATGAAATGACGAACCAGACCCAGATGGTCCAATTATAATCCATCGATAATCCGGCCTCTCATCACCCAAAACACTAAACAAATCCTCCCTAAAATATACGGGAACCTCATAATCCGACCCCAAAACCGGCACTTTCTCCCCAAATTTCGGGTCAAACAAGTACAATGGCCTTTCTTCCCTGGCTTGATCTGAATAGCGAAAATAGTCTTCCAGTCTCATCTCCACAGGACCAACTGAAAACCGGACACCCGGGCACGTTTTAACCAAATACTCCCTGTTCCATTTCTCCATCGCTGACCAAACATCCATACACCCTTCCAACAAAACTGGCTTATTTGGCTCCTCGAAACTCCTCACGAACTCTTCAACCGAAATCCCTCTCTTCCTAACTATATTATCCCTCTCAAGCCACTCGGGCTTCATCTCGAGGTTGGCGCAGAGCCAACTCTGAAAGACATAATCCGAATAAAAATCCCGAACCTCCAAACACGACTCCCCGACACTACCCACATCAAACGAAGGATGACAGCCTGCCACATAAGTAGATTTCCAGGACCCGTTGAACAAGAAATCGCCACCCAGAGCCTCCAGGACGAGGTTCCTCCAGAGAGGCTCGTGGTTACAGAATACATAGAACGACTTACTAACAGTGGCCAGAATCCCCAACTGGGTACCGCTCAAAAGCCCCAGAATTTCAAGCACCAGCTCGTCGGTCAAGCTCTGGAGGGTACCCAGACCGGCGTTTCTCGAGTTGGCGGCGTTCGGGCTGAGGAAGAGGTTCCCCAGGGGCTGGACGCCGTGCGCGCTCGACCGGGTCGAGCGCTTGAGGCGGAAACCCATCTCTCCATCTCCTTCTTCCTCTTCCTCTTCTTCTTCTGGTGGGGCGGTTTCGAGCTGGTGCGGTTGTCGCAGCACGTCAGCATCGTCGCATTGCTTTCCGGGAACGGCGTCGGATCTCGCGGCGCGAGTCCTGCGTCTGGTTTTGGGGTTCTTCTTCCTCTTCCTGGAGGGGCCTGCGAGCAGAGTCCGGAGGCGAAGCATCGCTCGCGACGGTGATGAAGGAAGAAGCAAGTCGCCGCCGAGCACGAAGCTTTTGCGAGGGTTTTAGCTGGCTCCGGTTTGAGGGGGCGTGGACGGGGCCGGTCCGACCGGTCCCGGTTCTCTTGATGAACCCGGTCGAGAGAGAGATTTAGGGGACTGGTTGGGTGGACCTCCCCTCTTTGGGCTTACAAAAATGAGATCTTCTGGGCCTTCGAATGAATGCCATCTAAATGCCCGAAATTCAACCCAAGATGGAGATGATGGACATGGGAAAAAAAGTCATCTTTTTTACGACATCCGAATTGCATTAATCGAAGCACGACAAAGCCCGCTAGGGCGTCGACCTTCCTCACCCCCAATTGATTTCTACAAACCCGCTCGAATGATAATGTCTGTCCGGCTCGAACAGCCAAGCTCACGAACAGGTTCGTCACTCGCGAATCTACTTATGACTCGAACAATGCAATTGGACATACAAGCACCACTAACTCGGGGGAATGCATGCTAACATTATCATCTTGAGATTGTGATTTTGTTCAGGATTATTGAACTGAATCTCGCGCAAATCTTGATTTGTGCAGATAAATGCATTTGGGATTGTCTGTGCGACATGTTGTCTAAAGATAAGTTTAGGATTCGTGAACAAGTCCATTAATCGTGAATCTACTTACGATTTGAACAATGTAAATGGACATACGAGCACCGCCAACTCAAGGGGAGTGCTAACATTATCATCTCGAGATCGTGGTTTCGTGCATGATTCGTGAACTGAGTTGCATAAATCTTTGTTTGTGCACAAAAACGTATTTGTGATTGTCCGTGCGAAATGTACAACCTTTGCGTAGTGACATGACTGCTTAGAAAAGAAGGGAAGGAAGCTCCTAAAGTTACGTACAGCAGAGCATCAACCAACAGGCCAGTACGTGCACATGGGCAATCCAGCACTCGTCCAGCAAGAAAACAAGAACCGAGTACATCATGAAATGTCTCCTCCCGTCCACGATGTTACTTTGGAAACACCCTAAAACAGGACAAAGAGGCAAACATCATACGATCTTGGCAAGAATGAAAGCACTCGGCCTTTCCGCACTTATGGATGCAATTCGTCAGTCCGCGAAGTTTCTCTCCTCTTTCACAGTTGAGGCGAACTTTCCTATCTTAGCAAGCCAACAGAAACTACATGAACAAGACATTGACAGTTTTCTCCGTAGGCAGAAGACGAGTAACAACAGAAGTTATGCCATATGAGCACTTCATGACACCGGTGCCACCGTGAACTTATAGCTGTGAAACTTGCAAAACGTTAGGTTGATCAGAGTAATCGCATCCATACTCCTCTGCGCCTGTCAAAGGCCTACAGGAACCGTTTGGATATATCAACACACGGTCACATCGACAAGTTTGAATGTTTTCAGGACTTTCCAAATGAAAACACAAGGATGCCATGTTGGGATTCTTTCAAATATTATAAGTTCCGAGGTGTGTGAAAGCCGGGGAAACCGTTGCTGCAACATAACTGCAGATGATAACACGACACATTACACTGCCTCGCTGTAAAAGAAGGGGGATAAAAGAAGGGGGATTCTCAACTACCGCTCCACTCATGAAAAGCAGCAGGTCTAAATTTCTAATTTCTCTTCCACGAATCCACGTCCACAGTCTGAAGCATTCTCCATATCCACTGATCTTCCGAAGCCTTTTTCAAAGAGCAAATATGCTAGAAGTAAGAACACACAAATTACCGCATCCGTTTCCTCCCACTGAACTGAGAAGTTTATGTAGCGGCATTATCATTCTCAAAATGACAAATAAAAAGGAATGTCCTTATGGAGGTCTTTTCCAGTTGGACTGCATAAAAATTGCTCATCCCAATCCCCTACTTTCGTATCTCATATATGCACATGAGAACACATTGAATAACTAGATAGTACGGAACCAAAATTAAAGGGTCCTAGAAAAGATCGGAAACTAGACTTTTCAATAAAAACTGACAAAATATATACAATATGAACCCTCAAATGAGAACATCAAAAGAACAGACTAGCTATGTGAAGGGGAAAAAAGAATACAGGCACTGCACATTTGAGTGGAAACATTACAAGAATGAGCAATGTACAGGGAGGACAACCATAGATTGGTACCTCGGAGTTGAAATCCAACAAATCATAAGGGCAAGCACGTGCTTACGCAGTATCTGCGATTCACTCACCAAGCAGCAACTCAATCTTTAGATCTCAAAAAAATAATTCAAACTAACACTGCACAAAGCCATCCAAATTTGGCATGAAGAAGGAAGCCGATAAAAGAGGGCAAATACTAGATAGCAGACTTACTAAATCCACTTCCCAAATATGAGCACAAGCTTGCAATACGTAGAAAAACTTCAAAAACTGCTTTCAAACTTGCATACTTGTAAGACATCTCCCCTGCCTGATTTGGGGACTTTTATCCAAAGCCAACAGCAAACCGATATTGCTTGCTGATAATCCAAACATATACCTGCAACGAAATTTTAAGCAAGACTAACATCAGTGACCTGGGTTTGAAACATGAGACTTAACATAGTGCGACAATTGTTGTATTTAGCCAGATGATTATAACAAAGGCTCAATAAGATAGCGGGCAATTATTCAATTGTACACAGTTTTCTCAAACAGATAATCATTGTTCTGCTGCCCCTAATTGATAGCATCAGTGCATAATTACATGACTGTATTCAGGCCTTGACCAAACAATGTAATTATCACTACTATTCACTTTTTCCTAATTACGTTACTGTCTTCAGGGTTCAATTATCACTACTATTAACTTTTTCCTACAAGTCATGCCAAGGTCCCTCGTATTTGCTGCTACGTGGAAAAGATTTTCTTTTTTCAATTTTCACTATATCACAGTATTGTTACTTGAGTTCTTCAGTGAATTCTTTTCCCATCTGCACCATGCATCTCAAAATTAATACCCAGTCAGGGCATGGTTCTGCAATCACATCTATCCATTCATATAAAATGTAGTTGACAGGATAGGTCTCAACTTTAGGATGTGTTCAAAACACAAGCAACAAATAAGAAAAGAAATGACGTAAGTCCAATCACATAAAGACATTTTTTGCCATGTCATCTGTGCTATATCATAAATTTCAAATAAAATGATCCTTGGAAGTTCAGTCCAGATCATTCATTGGTTTACCGACATGACACAATCAATACTCCAGGAACTTGGTAATTAATTTGTGCTCTGCTTAGTGCAACTGAAGCATACAAAGAAAAGGACCAGAAAGAAAGATAACCAATTCAAATAAGAGCACAGGACTAGAAAACAACTCACTTGCTTCTACGAGCCTTCCTCCTCCAAAAGACAAAGGATGCAATCCACTGGATAAATTAAAAGAGGAAAACATTCAGGATATGCAGTAACATCCGAGCAAAATCCATATGTATCTAATGATAATGCTAAAATTTTGAGCATTGATTCTTTGATGCTTATTCTAGTTTATGCAAAAAGATATGAACATGGATACCCAAAATTGACATGTTGGTGAAACTATAATCTTGAGGATGCATTATCAGAAATGTGGAGATATCTTAAAGGCCAAGCTATTATCCATATTCCAGTTGGATGAATAGAAATAACTAAGTCTGAAGTAACAACTATTGAACAAATGACAAATCAAAGAAATTAGCCATGATATGAGCATGCCACTCACGAATGCAGAGAGCAGCCTACCTTAAAAATTGACATAAAGGAAAAGCTTCCAAGGACCGATGGCTTTACCACAGGCATCCGTCTTTCCGGAGACATTTCCTTGCACAAATGTTGAGCTATTTCTTTCAATAATACCAGCTGCGCCTTATCCGTACGCATCGAAATGATTGCATGCCTCATCGATTCCCTGTCAGCCTCAAGTGCCTGAAGCCTCATATAGAGCTTCATAATATCTGCATCTCCAATATCAGTTCGATTCATCGATTCCCGTGGAGTAGTCATATAATCATCACAGATCCCAACAACTGGTTTGGGCTCTGTAATTCCATTATGAACAGAGTCAATGGTATAAATTCTATCGCTCATGTCGTCTCCAGGTTCTGATGTTTGGTCCAGTGTTCTCAAGTTAGAGTAATCATCTTTTCGAGATATATACTCCATTCTCTTGATGCTAATGTTGGGTCGTGGAGAATCCTTAGCCAATTCATTCCCATTATCCCTTCCCATTCCTAGAAAGGAACTTGAACTGTCATTAGAAAACCTCCTCAGGTGCCTTGGCCTTCGAGGAGATTGACCAACCATGACCTTCTCTGCAGTGTTTTTTGCACCAGGGATATCACCATCCAACTGATCATTGCTAGTACTTCTCTCCATTCGGCGAATTCTATACTCCAAGTCCCTCAAATTCTCCTGACCACGAGGAGTCTCGCCAAATGGATATTTCTCGATATCAGTGCTATCATTCTCACCTTCTAAAGGACCATAGTTTTCATTTAAATTGCATCTCAAGGGCGGATAATCATATGGAGGATATTCCAATTGACCATCAAAGTTTTCAAGCATGCTCTGGCTCCGGCTATACCCACGACTCTTCTCGCCATCTGCCTCTGCCTCAGTAAGCCCATAACTCATCATTCTATGCTTATAAGCCTGCGCTTCACACGTCAGGGATTGAATTGCTTGCTCTCTCTTGTACAACAATTCCTCCAGTGCCATCATCTCCTGCTGATCATGCCCCATTTTCTCCTCTGCGAAACGCTTGAATTGCCGTGCTTCCATTTGGATCTCCGCCTTCTCCCTCTGCAACCTCAAAATCATGGACATGGCCTCATTTGCAGCTGACGAAGAGGCATTCCTCTCCTCATCCAGTTCAGCAGACAACTCTTCTATAACCTGCTGTTGATTGGTAACCATTTCACGCAGCGCAATGATCTCGTTCTCAGCTTGAACTCTCGCCACAGATGTGATTTCCAACCCAGGTACAAAGAAACTGTTGCCATCTTCGTACTCATCATATTTTCGTTTCACTGAACGAAGCCAAGTTCCAGAAGAAGTGCCCAACGATGAGCAACTACACCCGCAGCTGCAACATTGGGCTAAATCTCTCAGAGGTACTAATGCTTCCGACTCCATAAACGAGGAGCATTAAAACCCAAAGATATTCCAAATTCTTCCCAACCAATTCACCTCGCAATCCAAGACAAATTATGCAGAGAAATAGATCTCTCCAAATTCACCTCTCTCGATTCTAGATTCGTCAGCGACAATTTCCCTTCCCTCTTTAACTCCACCCACCAGCAATTCCTCTCAGATCTACATAATGCCACGGGAACCCATTGGAGATCAGTGAAGACGGCATAATTGGCAAAACAACCAATCAAGCGTTCGATAAAATTAAGAACAAAAAATTAGCGCCGGCATTTTTCGCAAGATCACGATACACATAACGACAAAAGCGGTCCTTTTTCCGGGCTTTCAAAAAGAATTCCTCGCCTCGACCTCAAAACCAAACCTTTTAGCGACGAAAGAGAAGCTCAAATTCAAAACTTTTTCCAGGGAGAAAATCAAGAAACTATACCCGCAAGCCGATGATCTCCGAAGCAGACGAACTAAGGAAATTACAACCTCGCCCCTCGGCAAGAGCTGGGAAATGGAGGTGGAAATCTTCCCGCGACGACGTTTACCCGAGAAAAAACCAACGAATCTTCGCACCGCGGCCGAACAAGATGGACCGTGCAAAAGGAAAGGAAAGATTTTCCACCGCTTTCTCGGGAAAAAAAAAGATTATCTTTCCGCGGGAAGGTCCCCAGCACTTTGGAGGGAAAGAGAGAGAGAATTGAGAAACCCTAGGCTTTCTTGATTGCCTTGCTTTTCTTGGAGCTTCTGCCTCGATGGGCGTGGCGAGTCGTTGTTACAGTTGAGATAGATAGAGAGAGAGAGAGGAGAGCTGAAAATAGGGAGGTGGCGTTTGTTGTCGGAACAGCGAAGCGGGGGATGAAATCGGATGGTTTGGATTAGAGCAGGAGAAAAGATGGCATTAAGACATCCTTCATCAGGTTCCTTATTATCTCCAAAGTCACTCTTTTCGGGCTACGATGATCTGTGTTGTGAGCCTAATTTAATCGGTCGGACTTCACAACCAAAAATAAAGTAAGAAGAAAATGAGAAGGCGTTTTTCTTTCTTTATCTCCTCTTAATTTTTATATATTTGTGGGGTGTGCGCTAAATTTTCAAATTTGCCTTTCAATTTCTATTTTTGAGAATTTTTTGTAAATTGATAGGAATCCCTTTTTAGAGTTTGTCGTTTGTCCCCATCGAGTTTGGATTGCTGATTCTCTGTTTTCTTTCGAAACTGGTGGGGCGGACGCCGTGGAATGACCACTTCATTTTCAAGATTGGCTGGATATCTTGGGGGGAAAAAGTATATCCAAGAAAGGATGGCTGCTTCCTCGTTCTCCAAACTTTTTGCCAATATTCATGATGGGCACGAAGCATTCTGCGACTCATCCCATGAATTGGTCCAAAGATTGATCTTGACTTCTGTCTTAAAATTAGGAAAAGAAATAGGATTTCATAATAGAAAAATGAATTTCAAGTTGTCCCTGGAGGCGTTGTTGTCCTGTTGTCATCATTTTAAACCAAGATGTAACATATTTTGTAATCCATACGTCTGGCTTGATTGCAAGTTGCTCATAATTTTGGTAAATGCCTTATTCATCTTTAGATTAGAACAGGATTCCTTGTATGACCCATTTGGACATGATCATCATGGTCTGTAGTAGAGAACCTTTCTTTCCTTAAAAAGGAAAAAAAGAAAGAAAAGATTTTCAGCTATTGGAGGCCTTATCTGTCATGTTGCTCAAACTATCATTGCGAATGATGTAGCTCAATCAGTTCCGGCTGTTGCTGCACTTACCAAATTCGTCCCTTTTACTTGAACTTCCTTTCTCAAAGGAGTAATGCCTGGCCTTTTGGTTGTCTGTTTATGATTAGGATCGGTGTTTCTCCATGCCCTTCGGAGGTGGTATGACTTTCTACAGAAGATCTGGCTGAGCCTTGGGGAGATAGAGAAGCATGATCATAGGCCAGGTACACGACATCTGCGCTTTTGGTAGAGCGTTTCATTGCGTGAGAGAACTCGGGTGAAGATACAGCTAGACATACTCAAGTCTCTGAATACTTTATTGGGCAAAAGATAGAGAGAGCTGTCCAGGGTCACTTGAATCTTAGCTTTCCTTTCCAGAGCCTCTCATTTAGAGCTGATTTCTGGAGGATTTTATATACCATTATCTGCTGTTTTCATTTAATTGAGCCTTCACAATATGGAAGAGTATAATTTCTTCGTGTCACATTGGCATATTTAGCTGTTGCATTCAACTGGGGTCATGGTTGAACTGTTGGTGATGTAACCTGGCAAAACCTTTTCTTGTGTTGTAATTATAGAAGATATGTCCCGATCCTTTCACTACAAGTGGCATATGTATTCCCTTGAAGGGTATTCACTTACCTCTCGTCTTGTGCCGAGATAACAGACTCGATGGGCCACTTCATTGCCTGACGTTTATGACACTCCACGAGCTTTGCTAGCTTTCAGTGCAAATAAAGATGTCCATAGTCTCTATGACTTTTTGTTGAATTTAAGTTTAGGCCTGGGAGTCAGCATATGCTCCATCTATCAGAAAACTTTCTTGTCACAGGTCCTGAAATCAAAGGTTTTGGCAGACCTTATCTCACAATTGATGAATTCAATATTATTGCAGGTTCACCAATTCCATTCCAGAATGCTGCTGTGTCTGCTCGGGTAAACCTGCTATAATATTGAATTCATCAATTGTGAGATACAGAATGTCCTCACACGCTTCGTTTGAAACTCAGAAAGAGACAAAAAAAAATTTGAAGCAATTTCGTTGCCGTCTCTTTGCCGTTGTCCAACCTGCAAAATTGTCGATGCATGTTTCCTGTTTCACAGATGTAATTCATCGCTCTAGCCAATAGGTCCTACACTCCACTGTCATTTTCAGGTGAGATTTCATGGAGATGAGACCACCCAATCGTGTTGCTGATTCAATTAAAGAAGAAAGTAGCTCGGGTGGTGTCTTTACTGCCGGCCTTGGCTGTATGTCAACTTGATATATTTAAAATTTTGAAATACTGCAACGTTTCTTATGCAGCTTCACTGTCTCCTGCCCAACTTCAACGGTCCGATGGCCAAGACGATCTGGAGATCTTATATTCTCAACGACGGGTTCCCCAGCTCTCATACTTTCTCATTTTTTCCCGTTGTATGTTACATGCTTGAGTAACTCAAAAGCGTCCTTTAAATTTGGTGGAGGATTGATGTACAATATGGTATGATTTAAGCTTCAGCCTTCATCTCATGCGACGAAGCCTAGGTTACTAGGCCATTTCATCTTTTTTATTTGAAGAATTGATTCGAGTAAAACATTGAGATTATGCTTCCATCAACCGTTCCAAGATGGAGGATGACGACATGTCCATTTGCTCGGTCGAATCCCTTCGCCGTTCCAAGAAGAAAGGAGGAGAGGGTTTGTGAGAAATTTTGTCTGAGCTAGAGTAGAGCGTCCCTTTCTTCCTCAAATCAAATGGAGGAGGAGCTTCCGTCTTTGCATAAGCATACACGTGCATTCTTTAAGATTAACGACTTATTACTAAAAGCACTTTCCTACTATCAAGTCCCGACATGAATGATGATGAAATTGACTGTATATTTCCTGCGAAAGCCACTCGATTAGGCTTCAAATTTTTGGCTTTCGTATATATATTTAAAGTTTGGATAGTTGGTCTTAGCTGGGTTCTTAAAAGTAGGCAAAGCGCATTTATTAAGAGGAAAGGAACGGGTGATAGCGAATGTAATCAACTATGTTCATGCATCAAAAAAGCCAACCGGCCCCACCTGAAAATTTCTGTTTAATTAGGTGGGGGCGTCCTTCCTGTTCGAACAGAACCGGAACACATTAAACCCTATTAGATCGTGAACTCTGCAAATCTCCATGGTCTTCTTCCAGTTTTCGCAACAGCCCCGTGATGGATCCTAGCAGAGGAGCGATGGATTCTCTCCATTTTTGTTCTATGTCCTGCTCAGCGAATCCTTTTCTCTGCAGAGCTTGGGGTAGAAATGAACAAAGAGAAAAGGAAGAGATTTGAGCCTTTGGCTGCTCCTTGAAGCGGGGATTGTGAGTAGGTAAGAGATAATAGTTGAGAATTGAGAAGGCAGAGGCTCGGAGATCGATGGAACAGGGGATCCGAGAGTGATGATGATGGACACTACACGAGCTGACGCGAGCAGAACTTTTAGAGATGCCATTAAAGAGCTGGACAACACCGTCTCGACGGTGGTGTGACGTTTGTTTCGCATTGAAGTCTAAGAGTGCGAGTTTGGGAGCGAAACTTTTCGTTGATGAGGATCGATTGGAGTTTGCCGAAGACGAAATGTAAAGAGGGAGATGAAACTTTGGGGTGATTTGGAGACGTTCAATTGTATCCGACAATGGGCGTGAGGCGAGTGTAGTTGTGTTGGTGTGGAAAATGCCTCACCCGAGGACCCCCTATGGGTCCACTCACCTTGTCACAGGCTGTGAAAAAAAAAATGAACAAAAAAAAAGAGAAACGTCATACCCGAACCGAACGGTTAAACTATCAAAATTCCTTTACTTATTACCCAAATCAAATAAGATCCAAATCGAAAATGCACGTAATTTTTTATTCGAATCAGTTTGATTTGGTTTGGTATTTTTTATACCTATTTTTTCACTTGTAAAAGAAGGCACGCTTCTCTCTCTGTGTGAAGCCATTGAAAAAATGAAAAATGGATGTGGTTCGTTAATCTTTTTTATTGCAACTTGCACCGGTTGAGCATTTGAATTTGGGCTAGTTGTGTCTCATTTGGAAAGAGCTAGGCGAAAACATCGATATAGCACATCCGCCGAAATGGAATGAAACAAAGGCAGTTCACACAACTCGAATCTCACTTGGAGTTCTATTGGGAGAATCTAAGCTTTGATAGAACTATACAAGATCAAGTAGAAAGGGGAACATAATGCACGAAAGCTCAAGTCTAAACCCTTAACCTTAACTAGGGGCATGTTGTGGATCCTTGATGGTGGTTAAAGTAAACGTCACCACAATCAAGAGCCCAAGAACTCTGTTGGGAGTTGTCCTGCCTGCCAGATAATATTAGTAGGCTGACAAGACTGTGTTTCCTATTTTATTGGGCTGGTGTCTGGATGTCCCAACCTCCCAACCGGGGAGGATGTTTTTCTTCCCCCTCCCCGGAGAAAACTCCTAAATTTTACATCCCTGAATTTAGACATAATAGTTTAACGTCACATTTAGGATGAATATTATAGAATTTGAATGTGGGCTAGTTGTGGCTCATTTAAAATGGAGTTAGGCAAAAACATTGAAATAACATATCCGCTAATATATTAGGGAAGGATGGCGGTTCACATAACTCAAGTGTTGTTTGGAATTCCATTGGGAGAATCTAAGCTTTAGTAGAGCGCAACAACTTCAGCTAGAAAGGGGAACGGAGTGCACGAGAGCTTTAGTCATTGGAGATTCGAATTGAAGTGCTTCAAAGAGAGGCTTATGCTTGTTCGAGGTTTAGATTAGGCCCTAGTTGTATTAGCGGGTGCATTGGCAATAAATAGTTGTCCAACCTTGGCCTATGAAAGAAAGTTGGCAAGTCACTTTTATAACCTTAAGCTACTCAATTACTTTAATCAATGACAACGACAACTTAATTAGCAAGTCCTGCCTAGGAACCCATTTTTTTTCTTTTTTTGACGTCACAAGTTCGGTCAAAAGATAGTGTAGGCTGCCGAGATTTAAAACGCGACACTGTTGTTTGGAAAATGGGGAGACTATCACGACGACAATGGACATTGCACAGGCTGACACGAAGAGCTTTCAAAGATGCCATTAAAGAGCTTGACAACACCATTTCGACAATGGTGTGATGTTTGTTTGGCAGTGAAGTCTAAGAGTGCGAGCTTGAGTTTCAGTGATTGCTTAAAATTTATTCAACAATGCACCCTTTCACTTGCAAACCGGATTAAAAGTGACACGTGAAATTTGTGTTGGAGTACAATACCTAATATAATAATAAGAAGCCAGGAACATGAAGAAAGCAAAGAAAGAATTCTCCACTAGGCACGTAAGAATTCCGGAAAAAGTATGCAAGAAGAAAGGCTCACAATTTTATAATATTATATTGTGAGTTGTTGCAAGGAATTCTCTCCTTCGTGGAGAGCAAACCGCCAAAGAGAAGTGTGCTGAAAGAAGGCACATGTTGACCAAAGAAAAGGAAGGGGCACACAATAAAATAATAAAATAGTTGCTGGAGTCTTCAGGAGAGCACGAAGGAAAGAGAAACTTGCGGCCGGCAACTTGGACGTGAAGGAAAAGGAGCCCACAATTATTGACTCCTTAGCCAAGAAGAAAAGTTAGGCGGTGGATGTGAGGCGGTGGAAGATGTCTATAAATATGGCAGTTCGTGAAGCATTTGAGTTTAGGCCAAAAAGGCCTCAAGGTGAAAGAGAGGCTTAACAGCCTCAAGCCACCACAGGAGGAGCGGAGAGGCTAGGAGAGAGCCTCAAGTCAAAAGGCCGAAAGGCCTCACATAGAGGCACCGCAGCCTCATGTCAACAAGGCCAGGGAGAGGGCCTCACGCCACATGCAGGCTGAGAACTTCAGGCCAGCAAGGAAGCCACACGTATGTGAGCTTCAAGGAAAGCCTCCAGCAGTGAGAGTTTCGGAATAGGAAGTCACCAGGTGGAACTTCAAGAGAGAAAGGCACTGCAGCCTCAGTAGCTCTGTGTGAGCGAGCTATCCCTCCGTGATCGAGAAAGGAAGAAAAATAGAATAGCTGAGTTGTCAGAGCAAAGGGTCGCATACCCTACAATTGGTTCCAAATCATTTTGGTTCCAACAATTTGACGAGCGAGACGGAAACCCTAAAATGAACTGAAATATATGAACCTAGGCTGAATTCAAACCCTACATTCACAAGAGCCTCTCGTCGTACACTCACTCCTCAAATGAATGTCTCCTCCCACAAGAGCCCGTCATCGTCTCCTACCTTCACAGTCAATTCTACAACCCCGATCGCCATCTCCATCTCCCTCTTTGTCGCCGAGTCCATTTTCTACATTACCAATTGTCAAGCGAGGGTCATTGGTCAGCTTTTTGTGTTTTTATTTATCAAATCGTGAAGGGGCTCTTTGGTGGAAAATTTAAAAGGTTCCTGAATGACCTTTTTAGACTGAACGGGAAGCAATTTTATTGTAAGTTTGAAAGCCAACTAGGGAGGAAATGCGAATACCAATTTTATTTGCAGTTGCAGAATCTTCAATGAGATCTTGATTGTCCAACAATGGAGAGGTTAAGCACACCGCAAGGATTTCTCTGGTGTGCTGGGATCACCTGAATGCAAGTGAACCGTCCAGATTGAGATTTTAACCCGCGGATGTAAACTTAGTCAAGTAGTCTCCGGCGGAGGAAGCATGTTTGCCCGTCATACTATTACACAGCGCATTTAGCTCATTTTCAATGTCATTCTTTCCAAGACAGTACTCCTACCGACACCTTAATAGGAAGATATGACCAACGGTTGGGAATAATAATGAAGTCAGATTTTGAGGCGTGATATAATTTTTTAAGGAATTTGACCCATAATATTATTGATAGTCGCTAGCAAATTTCCTTTAAGATATAATACAATTTTGATTGAAAATACTAGATAGTAATTTTAATATTTCTTCAAAATCTCATGAGAAACAATTGAAAACAATGGCTATATTTCTAGAAAGAAAATTTGAAAAGACTGAATCATGATTGATATAAAAAACCAACATGTTTTTGAAAAGACATATGAAAAATTCGGAATTAAATAAATAATAAATAAAATTAACTGTAACCCCTTTATAAATAGTTGCACTATTTCAATAAAACACTATGGTTAATTTTTATAATTATAAAGCTGAATTTAAATAAATAAAAAATAATGATCATTAATTAATGTCAAATTTTGTCCTCGTGCGCACTCATATCCTTTTGACGGGAGACAAGCGCCAACACACCTCATGATCCCGATTGCAATTTTTGCACTCGCAAGTTTGAAATTCGCAGCAAATAGCAAAAAGTTACGAACCATTACAGTTTGCCAGTTTCAGAAATCAGCGTTGTGTCGAAACACGGATTCTCTTTGGATTTTGTCATTCTGCTTACTACTTAAGCCTCTGAAATAGCAGAATCAAGGTTGCCGAAGATTCTGATCAAACTCGACAAAGAAAACCCCACCGACTTTTGGCATTCAGGAGAGTTCCAGAGCCCAGAGACACCAATTTCTCAATGCTCTGGATGGAGTTAAGAGAAACATTGACGGTCGGAGAAAGCATAAGTTACTTCATATGCCCCTAGAATCATCATCATCCGAAACGGTGCCTCAGCACCAATTTTCACGATCGCATAGAGCGAGCTCCTCGCTATGCTGATGCAGTGCACTTTCCTTTTCTTCTTCATCTATGTCAAACGCCGCATCGTCATTATTCCGAGTATATATCCTACTAATCTTATCTTCCTAACTATCTCCTCCCGTTTCTTCCGGATCTCATGTCCATAAAACTATGCATTTTCTTATCAATCTCCATCGCCCTACACCCAGTTTTTTTTCTTCAATCCCTTCTCTTATCATGGACACTGGATTGCTACTACACTAATCGTGCAGCCCCTAAGCAAACACGAGTTTCAAAGTATGTGATATATCATCGAGCTCTACTGACTTTTGAAATCAAGAGTTTCATGTCACACCCCCACTCTAATAAGAAAAAGCGATAACATGGCCGTTCTTCCAAGCAAAAGATGCAGCCTCGAACACAAACCAACAACCTAAATGTGATCATTTAAGATTGCTTGGTCCCATCTATGTTACGTAAAAACCTGCAAAGCGATGCAATGCATATTTTTTCTGACCTGCATCTCTCTCTCTCTTGCTCTCTCTCTCCTTATGCACGTTCTGACTCGATTTATGCACTCACTATTCTAAGGTAGATCTTGGATCTCATGGAGAAGCTTGTATTACTCTTCTTATGTAGATAACTCGGCTTCAGTTTCCAGGTTTGTGTCCGGCATCAACTATAATAAAAGGCTATTTATTAATACGGTCAAATAACCATGGTGAAATATAAAAAATTGGAGATGGGAATGGTGAAGCACGACTCTATCCTCTCACTTCATAAGTTTGATAGTCACCAACCTTTTCTGGTGATCTGCTATGTCGCCATTGGAAACAAACCCGACTACAAAGACTGACATGATAAAATTCAACAAGAAAGACTCTGAATATGTTGCTGTTGGAAACAAATTCCTTCATAGTATCAGACAGCATCGAGAGTGCCCAGTCCCTGTTGCCGTGTAGCCAAACTCATTCGCGAATCGTGAACCGAAACCAGCTCGACTTAATGCGTTCCAAGCTCTCTGGCGAAGGTGGTCTTAAATGAAGAAGGAGACGTCACGGTGAAGCATGCAGGGTTTGGTACATGAAAGGATGAGATATAAGCTCAGTTCCTTTCTTGGCCGTGGATCATTTGATGACTACAAGTACAGTATGTGCGTCCCTCAAGCCTAGGCAAAGAATTTCCAGCGAACAGACTGACACGAATTTATCAATGAGACTGAAAACACCGAGCATATGTTCTCTTGATCAATTCGTCATTCTGAAACATTGACAATTGGAGCTGACTGCTAAATTTCGTCCAGCATCATCATTTAGTATACGACAACCGACTGCTAAGTTTTCTTCGCCTTATGCACCCCTTTCTCTTGGTGCAACGGTGGAACCACGGCAGGTTTGGGTTCGTGACCCCGCATCTCGGGTCATTATTCGCAAACCTCGAACAACCCCGGATCGAGGATCGCCTGAGGCTGGCAACAACGGACGCGGTGGTCGCGACCCCTGCGATGTTCTCCTCTATCTTCCACGATAGATGATCGGTGAGGACGACCTATGTGGGGACGCGACAGCAACAGAGGCGCGGTGCGAGCGGGTCGTGGGCGGGGACAGAGGCAAAGGGGATTTGGAGGGAAAATTAATGGTTTTGGATCTTGGGCATTTCCGTGGCCCATCTCATCGTCATTAAAAATAAAAATAAAAATTAAGGGAGAGAGCTGAACGGGCCGGGAAGATCGTAGGAAAAATAAAAGAAAAGAGGGAGAGAGACAGAGGGCTCTGAGAGGAGAAGAGGCAACAAACTTCTGGGAAGATTCTATGGTAAAATCCTGTCAGAATCGGCTAAAATTTCATAATTTTGTTTGTGAAATCAAGAAGGTGAACAGCGCCAGTCGTCGGAAATCCTTTTCCAAATTGTCGCTCGATATCTCCAACAGTCGTTAGATCTTTCTTCCCCCCCCTTTTTTTTTTTTTTTTTTTTTTTTTGTGTTTATTCACTTTTGTAGTGATGATATATTGCTATATTGTTGATGTGTCAAGCCTCTAACTGTGTGATGACAGATGAATTATTGTATATCTTACTGATATTCTTAGTCATCAATAGAAGTTTTTAGCGGTCTCGTAATTTTTTCCGTGTCGGGTTTTCCACGTAAATTTTGCCAGTGTCGTTGATGCCTTGTTTCTAATTTTCAGCCATATATTTTCTGCTTTTGAGGTTGATATTATTTGAATAGAATGGCCGGCTGCTGCTGAGATTGATTTGAAATTAGTTAATGAGTTTTAGACAAAACATGGATCCTGGACAGATTTTAAGTGGTTAGTGAATTGTTTCCTTTCTCCCCAGCATATACTTGCTTCGTAGATTTATAGAATCTCAATTGATTGATCAAATAGACTATGATACAGGAACACTTTGTTATTAGCTATACTCAAATTATCATGGCCCATCATATCTTCGGATGAAGGATTGGAATGATGGCCAAGGTTTTTTATGTCCTTAGCCCTCCTTTCGGCTCTTGCGTTGGCCCATGATTCTTCGAGACTTAGAAAATTTTCATTTTTAAATTTTGACGAAAATGTCACAACTAAATATTTTAAGCAAATGAATGATTTCCTGGAATGAGTCATTTTTTCTAAAGTAGCTCCCACTTGAGAAAACATCTTTGAGGAGCTCATTATTTTTCAAAAAAGGGTGATTTTCTTTTAAAAAAGAACATTGATTGACTTAAGATATCCAAATATGTCTGCGCATACCTACTCTTTGGACTTACTCTTTGGACTTACCAGGGAAAGTCTAAGGATGACTGTCAAATGATATAGTTATAATATGATTACAAATTTATGTATTATATCACATGGAATTAACGATATTTTATTTGAAATCACTCTTTCTAAACTTTAGATGACACTTTATTTTCTTTATGACTTGAACAAAGACACATGCGATGCAACCGGTTTCGATAGAAGCCAATTACCCTCATGTGAATATGTCATACTAAAGAAACCTAAATCACCCGACAAAGACAATAACGTTCGTAGAGGTGCTGCCTATAAATGTTTACTGAGAATTTCTTGTCTAACAAGTGATACATGATTATGATGATACTGTTGAAGAAAATATGGAGGGCAAGGGTTGTGCAAGTGCAACCCTCGGATAGATTTGTGCGCATGTAAGGCAAAGAGAAGGTGCCTGCACTCAATAGTTAAGGTTAGTGCCAACCATGCTACGCAAAGTGTTCGGCATCTATATTAACAATTTTAAGTCAAACTTGATTGGATAGGTTACATTGACAAATTCTCAAAATGTATAACTAAATTGGTGAATTTAAAAGATTCAGAACTAAATTAATATAAATATAATATATTTATGACTTTCTTAATAATTATGCGTCACTGTTTTCTGCATGATTTGGGACGACAAAGATGCTTGTCAAATTGTCAATGCCCAATTACCGCCATGCACGGATGTCGAAATTACTGAGATATCATCCGACAAAGACGATCAAACCACGAAAATAACAACGTAGGTGCTACCGAGAGACTTCCGTTTTTTCAACGACCGACACGTGATTAAAGAGAAAATTGTACCCAAGAGGCAAACCGGGGACACGTGTTTGGAAATCACAAGGTTTCTTTGCTGGCGGCTTGGGCTTTTGCTGTTCTTGATTTGTAATATCTGACGCAAACGAAGGGAGGATTCCACAAGGATTCGATATACAATATCAAATTGATCAGGACAGTATGATGCTTCTGGGCCCCTGAGATCTTACCAAAAAGGCTAAAGAGATCGTGATGAATCTTGTTTCTTTCTTTTTTTGGCACGACTTCCATGCTAATTAGCCATCAGGTAAGACTTTTCTCGTCTTATTTTCTTGAAATATAAAAAAGGAATCGAAAGATATGTCATGCATTGGTTGGTTGGTCGCTGGAAAATAGTTTACCCAGCAATTACTATCATCATGCACTTTAACCCAAGTATTTTCTTTCTTTCTTTTTCCCCATGTTATTAGGGAAACAAATCCATAAACAACTTCTTTCTCAAAATTACCCAAAACATTTGTACTTACACTAAAAAATAAACTATTACCTGCATGTAACAAAACATAGATGGACTCCACATTATAATATATGATAATTAATTAATTAATTAATCTAGGAATCCCACATCTTGGGGCTGTCGCTATAACAAAATTGTCGAATATTACATGAATATTCGAGCTATGCGATTTCTCCTCTCTTTTTCTAAAGTAAAGACTAAAACACAGGCTATGATATATATAAAAAGCATGCATGTTGGATAGCCGCCCTACGTAAACATAATAGTGACGGTGATCACAGTTTTATCATTTTTGCCGACAGAATAGACTTAATTTCGCCAAGCATAGGTTGGCATAGCAATTATGCCTATTAATATAAGAAAATCTTTTCATCCTTTCAATGGTCTAATCAATTAGACAATATTGATAATTGGACATCAGTCATTGTAGTTAAGTATCGACAGTCATGTATAGTAATTAAATTATCATTGCATATTAATTATTGCCGGTGTCCTATTCATCGAGAGATGTGTCGATCAATTTGTTTGGTTCGATTCGATCGGTCAGATTTACATGGGGTAAAATATATACATGCGGAGGACAAAGTCTACAACACCAAAGTGCTATTATATCTATCAAAAGATGGAAGAGGGCTTTGAAAGATTAGGAGAGAAAAGAAAGACAAAGAGCTTCACAAGATGGAAGAGGGAGATATAGAGGGAGGGAGGGAGGGAGGGAGGGAGAGAGAGATAGAGAGAGAAACCTCTCCCTTAGAGACGGCATTTTAGTGAGGCGGCAACTTTAAGGGAAAAAGAGGAAACCCTAATTTTAGAAGGTCGATTTGAGAGTATGTTAACATGTTTAATAGATACTTATTTGAAACATTGTTTTAATAAAAAAGCAATAACTAGACAAGAACTGAACATGAAGGAGTATAGGGAGAGAATAGAAGTTTGTCATCCAATCCTATATCCTCTCTTCCATTGGAAAGAACAATCTACAAATAAAATTATGAAAAATTATATCTGAATCTGCATATAAACATTTGGATATTATGAAAGTTTCAGATATTTGGAATTAAAGAAAGCAGCTTAAATGTGTCCATTACAAGATTGATATCAAACAAAAGCCAAAAAGTAATAGTCTATCTAGACACGCCCATTCCGGACACAAAATTTACATCACAATCCTCTCCTTTTACATTATATTAGTATCGCATAACAGGGCATTACATTTGTGAGATCCTTTAATTGCCAGATTTTTCCATAACCCATCACCTATACTATTATACAAACCGCAAGAAAAACTTGCAAAGAGACAAGTGAAAAGGAAAAAGCAAAAACCCCTCCAACATAGAGGCAAAGTGACTACATTACAGACCAAACCCTCTACCTAATTTTGCACACACTTTTCTTTGCAAATCTCAATATGAGCATCATTGATTATTCTCTCCTAATCGATTATTTGGAGCTCTCGAGCATGAATTCTCTGATGTCCTGTATCACTTGATTCCCAACATCCGAGTATGCATCGTTCGTGAAGAACCCATGTTGCTTTCCCTCGTACTCCACATACTTCACGTTCTTCCCCATCCCTTTGAGCCTCGCTGCGTAGTCCTGGACTCTATCTTTCAGCATCTCTTTCCCACCAACCATGACCAAGATGGGGTCGAGAGCCGCCGCCTCCAGGCTAGGGCTTAATGGTCCAAACGGGTTGGCCAACGGGTGGTCTCTGTCTCCTCCACTTGGCACCGATAGCCTCCAAAACCTGTCCAGCCAGGCGATCCGCACGCGCACCAGCATGTTACATGTCGCTTCGGATGACTCATACATGACATGTTACATTAGTACATTCAATCGTTTATCTAATGTATGCAATGACGTGTTTTGGATCGTGAGGATGGAGGAATTGTGCGTGCGTGCGTGCGTGTGTCATGTCACACGGCCGCCGGGTGTCAACGGACTGATGATTTTCACGAGATTATCTTCACCAAAAAGCGGGCTCAAATCTCTCCACGAGTCGAGGGAGCTGATGGTGGATGGATATCTGGTTCTCGCTGGTGATTCGCGTGCTTCTCTCGTATACTTCTCTCGAGTCAATCAAGATTGAAAAGGAGGCACCGAAAAGAAAGAGTTTCCATCACGGGACATACATCTCACGCCGGATGGAATTTCATGGGAAGATAGTGGATAAGGCACTTAGCTTAATTAGTATATTTTAGGGACCTGATGAGGCAAAAAAAGATCCAATGTCGGTATTGGACCGAGCACTAACCCTAATATTGATTTGCTTTGATTGAATAGGGTCGTGCGTTAATGTTTCCCAAATGTCATTTTCACAAAATGGTCCACGTAAAGTGCTACCATAATTCCTAGACGGAACCAAAAAAAAAAAAAAAAAAAAACATAATGTTGCTAGGAAAAATCTTAAAACCAGGATCTTCACAAGCTTATTGCTATAATAGTAATTATAATCAAGGGCCTACATATCTTGTGAAAAGTAGGATTGTAAGTTGGTGATTGATGACAGGAGCTAGATTAAGATGAGTAAAGTAGGATTATAAGTTGGTGATTGATGACAGAGGCTAAATTAAGACAAGTATGACGTGTCTCAAATATTCCACTAGGACATCTCAAAATGGATTTTCACCCTTTCTTGGGATAAACATTAATAGTAATAATATTAATGTCTTACAATTAATCAGTTATAGATGTCAAAGAATAGTCGGTAGACTTCACAATCTCGCCCCAAAAAACAAGGTTGGACCTCGCAAGTAGCTTGTATGATTCGATTTTTTTATTTAATCTTTTGCATTAATGACTACATAAAAATAATTCTCCGCCTGTTTTGTCCTCTTCACTAAAGTCAATAAAAGTTAAATTAAGACGGCTCTTAATGACTCATTCACTGGTCAAATGGCACCAATCTGAATGGGCGGATGAGGTGGACTATATGCCAAGAAATTTTAAAAATCAACTTAGAAAAGTAACCGCAAAATCCGGTGACACGAAATTAGTCCTAATTAGATATGTAGACTCTATTCCCTTTCTTGTATAGTCTTAAGGATAATGACATGATGATGATACAAGAAGACTATCATGTGACTCACGAAATTTTTATGAACAACAGCACCAACATGTCGAAAGTCGGATGACATTTTCCCTCTTCACATGAGCGAAATTTCTCAGCGAGAGACGTGCACAACATAATCCAAGAATTAATTAAGTTAGCATGTGAAAGCTGGTCCATGTTAACTGCACTAATCTCCGACAACACATGCTTGTGAGCTCTCTTTTTAATCTCTTCAGTACCATCTTGTTATGTCGATTCGAATTGATGAAAAATGGGTATCTGTCGTGGGGGAGAAATCGCGTGATAGGTGGAGACAGAATAAACTTTTGAAGCTACTCATGGGGCGCCGGTCTATTTTCGTGAATTGGACGGGAAAGGGACGGGACAAAGGTCGGGAAATAGTGCGGACCGGTAGATTCTTCGAAAATCCCTCTGATGATTATTAGGTATCCTCACGAGAGGGGGTCACATCCCCCTCCTAGTGGAACCGCCTCTTGTGTACGGATCCCGAGGCCAGGCCACTTTCAATCTTTTTTTGTGTGAAAATGATGTGCTTCAATGGAGATTTATCGTGCATAATGTGTCCAAGCCGGAAAAATTTTGTGCGCCGGAATAAACCTTCCCCCTCCAATCATTTTCCAAGATTCCTTGGGTTGAAATTACTTGGGCAAACATTAGTCACGAAATTTATTTTTCCTTATGAAAAATTGCTGAATCTATACCATGAGAGTTACTTGCACGACCGAATAAGATTGTAATATTGACGTGCCAATCTAATTAGCAAGTTTTTTCATGAATGTGATTATAGTTTTATTTTTTGTGGTTTGCAAAGTTTAATGAGATAAAAATGGAGGGGGAAGAAAAGATCTTGGTGATGGATGAACACGAAAGGAAGTCATACGATGTATCCACGCGTGTATGATAAGAAATTGGATATACCTAACTGATATATGGTAGGTTTCAATATATTACCTGTCAAGTGTCTCAAGATTGAGCAGGCCTTCGCATGGTCCCTCTTCCGACTCGGTCCTGGCGACCCCGCCGAAGAAGGGCGCAAGCAGCACGTAGCCTTGCACCCGGACCGGGGCCAGCTTCGGCGAGCCGAACCCTAGATCGACAGCCAGGTGGTGTGCGATGTTCCCCCCGGACGAGTCCCCTACTATGTAAACCCAGCCAAAGTCCGCCGCCTTGGGATCCAGCCACCCGTCGACGTCCTCGCTCTTGGCCTTGCTCTGGAGCCACTTCAGCGCACTGTGCGCATCGTCTATGGGGGCCGGGAGACGGTGCTCAGGAGCGAGGCGGTAGTCTGGGGAGATCACCAGGGCCCCAAGGCCGGACGCGAGGCGGGTGCAGCAGTTGTGGCAGTTGGGCCACAGGCGTGACCCGACGCAGAACCCCCCGCCATGGAGGTAGTAAACGATGGGGAGCTTACCAGACGGCGGTGGCAGGGAGGCGGGTCGGTAAAGGCGGAGGGAGAGGCCGTGCTCCTTGTCGTAGAGGTAGTCCTTGTGGACAATGGACTTGTTCTCGACGACGAAGATGTTCCGGAAGTCGATCTCGTCGGCCCGGAAGATGGAGCCGTCGCTAAAGACCTGGAGGACGCCCATGCAATCTTCCACAACGTGAGGAAGCGAACCCATCTCTCTCTCTCTCTCTCTCTCTCTGTCAAAGGTGGTGGTGGTGGTGGTGGTGGTGGTGGTGTATGGTGGTGGGGGGGTCGTATAAATAGGCGGAGGGAGGAGGCGTAGGGTGGACAGAGAGGAGAAATGATGGGTTGAGGAGGGACAGATTGGTAATTTTGGGAACGGGGGAATTATTGGAACGTGGTGTCACACGAGCCAATGGAGGATGGGAGGTGATTTTATCTTGATGGTTTTGGAATATCTCTGGACCATTAGATGAGCATGAACTTTTTGGTGGCTGTTGGTAACATTTCATTGGAGCAATTCGGATTATTTCGAGCGTTTTTGCTTGCATCTCCTCTCTCTCCTTCACACCCTCCCTCCTTGGCCGGTCCAACTTGCGCTACTAGCCATTCCTAATCGTGGGTGAAAGCTTCTTGTTTTTTTGTTTTTTTCTTTCTTTCTTTCTTTTGGCCTTTATCTCTATTGCTTTTGTCATCTTTTTGCATAGTGCTAAAAAGCATGATGCCGATCCAAACATGATCGTCGACGACCACTCCGCTCATATAAGCTCCGCTTGAACTTTTTGTATGTGTAAAAATTTTGGTGATTGCTGTCGTTTCGTTTCCTGATTTCATATGTGGGACTAGTAGTACAAGAAACAAAAATGATGTATATTCTCCAATGGACTATTAACACGACTGAAATGTTCCGTGGCCAATGTTATAGGACTAGTGGTGATAGTGGAAACACAGAAATATTTTTATTGGCACCGTTGAGAAAATGATATTAGCTTGTTTCTTTTTTTCTTTTTGATGATTTGCATTTACTAACTTGCATTCATCCAACCGTTAAGGACCTCCCTGTTCCTTTTCAATTTGCATTGATCCATCCGCTGGAATTGCTTACTTTACATTTGCTACGATCATCTTTTACATCAAGTCTAGCTTTTGAAACGTGAGCTTCGGCCATTGGAGGGGAGGTCTACAACGTGAAGCTGAGGTCTGATGTTCCAAGGAATTGAAAGGAGAAAACAGTTTTGGGAGGATCGAGAGACCGAGCCGCCTCCAAACTTGTTATGTGATGACTGTTTCATCGTTGCAGCTTAGGGTTTGTCGTGGTTGTATGCTTGAATCCATCGAGGCTTTCCTATTTCTAGCATGTCTGGTTTTCACACGACACATGAGCATTTGGCCTGTTCAAATCCACGCATACATAGAATGGGTATTGCGATCCAATTAGGTTGTACGAAAAGGTGAACCTTGACTCGGAGCAATTTTTTTTTTGGCTAAAAGACAGGCGCATCAGAATAAGGTTTGCAAGCAAATTAGTTTCTTGCGAATCAAGACTTAGAGGCTGCCTTGAATAGAATCTGATCTCGAAGTGTAACATTCTAAATATCTTGCAATATATACTTGTTGAGGGTAATTACCAAATCAGTTCTAAAATTTTTTGTACGAATACTAAATCAATTTTAATTTCTGGCCAATCCCACTAAATATTGCTGACATGGCATCCAATGAGACGTCGATGTGGACAAGTTTACTCACATCACGTCAGTAATTTCTAGTGATAATTAGCTTGGATGACTATATTGAAATTCCGCGTAAAGATCTAAAGTTACATCGACAAAAAAATGAAAAAGAGTTAGGATTAAATTGGTATATGTATAATAAATTTAAGACTGATTCAGAAATTTTCCCATACTTCTCTACATGGTATGCATTCAACCATGTCAAATAAGCGGGAAAATTATGACAGTAGTACTATTAATGTCTCTGACAGGTAGGGGTTTTTTTTCATCTTTATGGTTTTGGAATATGGACCATTAGACGGGCTTTGGTGGCTGCTGGTACCATTTCGTTTGAGCAATTTTGATTATTGAGGGTTTTGTAGCTCTCTCTCCTTGGCTGATCCAACTTGCGCTAGCCGTTCTGAATCATGTGTTAAGTATCAATTTGAATTTATTTTCCTATTTTTTTCTGCTTTTTTTCTCTGCCGCTCGTCATCTTTTGTATAGTTAAGAATTTTAGTAGCGTACTTTTTACTTGAACAGCATATCGATTCAAAGATGATTGGGAGCGGTACTCATAAGCACTAGTAGTACAAAATAAGATATAATTTCTCCAGTGGGATTAGTGGTAAAAGTTGAGACAAAGAAATATTTCATAAGCACCATTTAAGACAATGATATCAGCACTTTTTAGATCTATATTCTACTAACGTTGTTCAATGCCTGAAAAACTTCCCGTTCCTTTTTCTTTTGCTTGGAACAAAACAAACTTCCTTTCCAATCCTATTTTTCTCATAATCCAAAGGGACGAGCGTGAAAATCTAACCGCTCATAGACCCATGAAACACCCGACGGAGAACGCTTTGCACACAATTTGTGAAACTTGAAATGGTTTCCCGAGCTGCAAATCTCCTGACCTTCTGACCAATCGAGCCGACCTTAGGGGCTTTTCCAATCCTCATCATGTAAAAGGTTTTGCAAGTTCATAATGGATTGAATTGGATCCATACACAGTTTATCAACCATCGAATACGAAACTCTAGCAGAAGAAATTTCACACATACACACAAAAGTAGGTTGAATGTAACAAAAGTAGGTTGGAAATAATTTGTTGATTGTAGGTAGAATTTACAAGTGACTATTTTATCGTGCACATTGCTATCCAAGAACGAGACAGCAAAAGCTGCTAGTGACGCCAAGTTGGTATATGATATAAGCCCAATAGCGATCCACCAGGTTTTCCTAGATGGCCCCCGCGGTTGCTATCACTTTAGGCAACTTCGTCAGTCGTTTTGATAAAAAGGGGGAACATTTAAAGTCCATTTTTTTTCGGAATTCTTCCGTAAGAATGCGTTCACTCGACGTGTCAATACCTGGTAAATACAGACGAGCAAAGGGTCGGAACAAACGTCATGTCTAGCGCTTGAAACGTGGTCTTCCGCCATTGGGCGGTCAACGACGAGAACCTGAGCTCAGATGTTCCAGGAGTCGAAGGAAGAAAACTGTTTCGGGAAAAGATGAATAGACGGGACCGCCTCGGACATGTTGTGCAGTCCTTGTTTCGTCGTAACGATCGATGTCTGTCGCGGTTGCATGCCGTGTTCCCCTGGCGGATTTCCTATTTCTAGCGTGTCTGGCGCTCACACGACACATGAAGAGCCGGTCCATTCAAATCCGCCCCATTCGTAGAATGTGGATTGCCCCGAAGGTTAGGGAAACGTTTGGGGAACGAGCGCCGCGTCGACCAGGGACGGAAACACCGCGTCGACCAGGGCCGGCTATACGCCGGCCTCGCCTCGACTCGCCGGAGTAAGCCCACATGTCGTAAATTAGCCAAAACACGGGCGCATCAGAGTGGGATTCGCATGCAGACTGCTTTCTCGTGAATCGGGCCTCGGGGGTTTTGTGCCAAGTAGGATTTGAACTCGAAGCATAACGTTCCAAATGTCTTTTGATATATACGTAGCACTGTAATTGTCGGAAGTATGCGGTAAATCGATCCGCGGACAAAATGGATTCATCCGTGCAACATAAGCTAACCTCTATCTCGGTTGAATTGACGTTGAATTTGACTCTACAACGGCATGATGCTATGTTATGGACTTCCTCTCAGTCATGGATGCAATCACATTAAAGAGAGTGCCGTTCTTCCACTATCTAAATGCCCAATTGAATAAAGAATTCGTGTCTCAATTATTATGGAGGATCCTGATTTGGGAATCGAGACCTTTCTCTCTAGATCTCGGAATTTTTGTGGAGAGATCTAGTAGTCCAATCATACTAACAATAACCAAATGGACATTAATTAATAGAGTCCATTAACTAATTAATTAGATGCAACATATTGCACCCTAACAACTAGTTAGCAAAATCAACGTAAAAACTTGAGGTTGGTAACGAGTTTATAACATCAGAAAACGAGATCATTCTCAATTGGCCATCACCATTTCGCACTAGTATACAGAATACACGTATAGCATTTTCATTTTCTACACCATGTTGGAACAAGAAACAAGTATAGAAATCAATAAATGGGAGACATATAACATCGTTGAGGCTTACAAAAAAAGCACGTAAAAAGTCCATTGGTTGGCCATACTTTTTGACTGCATATTCTCCAGAAGCTGTCCATTTCAATGAGTCCTTATGTTGGAGGTTATATTGTAAATAAATTGCCGTTGACTGTATGATGGACCACATACGATGGATGCCAATTGGAATCCGAGAAATTACCTCCTCGACATATAAAAAGCAATTTGTATTCTTTCTTTTTGAATTGCGGGACAACCCACCATGTGTATGGCTGTTTCATGTGGCGATTGCTTTGATTATGATTAGGAGGATGTGATTGGATCTTAAGCACGTTCGAGAGATGTGATTAGAGTTCTAATTTCTTGCGAAAGGTCACACAAAGTTTAAGCAACGATGACTTAATTAAGTTTGCGTAAACAATGGTGCGGGGAAAAGCAGGTGCTTGAGCACGTTTGAGAGATGTAATTCGAGCTTTACTTTGTTGCAAATGAACGATCGCACATCGACGTCTATAGTTTCCTATCAAAGTTAAACGTTCAGCCAATCAATTGAGTTGTGTCGACTGAGGCTCGGGCTCGGCTCTATTTCCTTCGCTCATCGTGCCCTATATTGACTTAAAAAATAGGATTGGATATGATGAAGATATGCGTAATGATTAGTAAGTGTGAACGGTTGAACGTTTTAGGGATGCAGGCCCGCCGTCTCGTGCAATGCACCCATTTACCGTCTCGCTCACACAATTGCGACGCATGCCCGTCTACTTCAACAATGACCCGCTCGACGATGGTGACGAGGCAGGGCCGATACGCGCCTTGCTGACCTTTGTTCTATAAATCCCTTCGACCCATCATTTTGTTTTATCTTGGGATTAGATGTATATTGTGAAATTGGGGAAACGGCATACACCAACTATAGACAGTGTAGACATGAAGAGGACAGTCAACAATGGACTAGTGCTCATTCTGAAGGGAAGAATAGACAATACAAATGATGCTTCGTTGATCTATAGGAATAATCAAGAAGCAGGGCCATGTGCCATGCCTGTAAAAGCAATTCCTCTCCCTAGAATCAAGAATCCGGTTGTTTTGACGAGGTCAACCGAACAATCCTCAACATCTTTATTGGTTGTCAAATCTGCAAATTTGGGAATCTTGAGTTCTATTTTGTCTTCACACTTGTTTTGTCCATTGTGGTTTCTTCTTCCTCCTCCCTAAAATTAAGGTCACATGGCTCGTATTTAGTATTCTCCCCCCCCAGAAAGTCCTCTCCATCTTTCGATTATTTGGCCATTTGACCCCCGTATTAAGGGGAAAATCTCGAAAATCTCCAAAGAGATGAGAAAGTTCAATTGAGCACAACTTGTCTTTTAACTTTTCGAGTTACGTGGGTTCGTGCTGTAGGTTATTGGAGCGGGAAGCACTCCTTGTTGGAATACCACATCATGCCTTTTAACATAATCAACTTATAGTAACCTAAAAAGCGATGCCCACCATCCTATGATTAAAGCTTTAAAAAATGTGCCTGGATATAAATATTGTGGTTCATTCATTTGAATTGGTTGAACCAAATATTCATATATTCGCCTCATGTAGAAGAGGAGTACTATGTTTGAAAGGAATTGTATTTGTTCAACTCTAGAAAACACGGTTTCTTACTTAATGCAACTACTTAGTATCAGGTCATAAGAAAGTAATCTTTCGCGAATTCCCTAATCTCCGATATGGATGACTTACCTTTCACCAAATTGAGGAGTTGAACTTAGTTTGATACCACACACACAAACCTAAATGCCAGATGAGCCAAAGGGCGGCCCCCCGAGGGGTGGCCCCCCGACCTCCCCTCTCTCTCTTCCTCCTCTTAGATAATGGGATGGAAGTATCATTACATCCCACGCGATTAGATAAAACGATGTTAATGGCCGGACAATGTACTATATCTGAAATAGAAATTGAGGTCGCTTCTCACGCGCAAAAAGGACAACAGTCGTCAGATTTCCTATGCCTTTCAGTTCATTTGCACACTGTTACCCAATTTGTCCTCATTCCCGTCCAAAGGCAGGTCGGATCAAGAGCAGTGTCAATGGAGGAAATCATTCAGCTCTGACCCTTTTTCTGACCATACGCACACGATCCTAGGAAACGGTCCAGGATAGAAAGGGTTCAAATGGTTTCTGTGCGACGCACACGCGTGCTTGTCCTTTTGCTTGACACCAAAGTTCCACACGGAAAGAAAGAGCCCGGTGCCCATCTAAACCACTTCTAAAAGATAACAACAATCGCCACGATGGACTTCATCGATTCGATCCTTTGTTTTCCTGTGCTTATTTGAGAAGATAATATATAATGATTCCACGTACCTTTTACATGAAATGATATAATTTGGAAGCTTCTTAAGTTATAGTCTTTGTGTGGCTTATCAAAAAGATGGATTCACACTTTCTCGGTCAATGATCGATAGGGAATGGCCCATAGGTACTAGGTAGCCGTGTCCCATCACACGGTAGTGGAAGACTTGAAGGAAATCGATGTTTAGTATTGAGATACACGTGTGAGTTGTATTAAAGAAATTTTAAATCGAAAATTTAGCATGACTAGGAATAATTGATTCTCTCTTATAATGACTTAATGGTTTGAGCATTTGAATGAAAGAACCAAGTATGTTGATGAGCTAGGATTTGAATCGCTTCTTGATGATCGATTTGGTCTACCTAGACTTAGGCACTCTTCATTTGTTTTTTTCTTTGGTTTTTTAACCGATAAAAGGGTCCTATTATTTATTTATTTATTTCCTTATGTCTTACGTTTGGCACGTGTTAAGCCTTTTAATCGTGGGCTTTGACCCCACTGAAAGATAAGCACTACCAATTTCGACCCAGTAGAATTGACAAAGCCCATAATCAAATAAAAAGCCCCAAAATATTATCATAATTATCATATTTTGTTTATTCCTAAAGCAAACAATTATATATTAAAAAAAATCAAGGTCGCGGTTCTTTGTGGTCATAGATTTTTAACAGCCAAACAACTTTTAATGCAGTACTATCTAATTTGCATAGAATAAATTTTATTGTTTTATGTACTTATAATGCATTTGTATATTGACCTTAAACTAGGGTTTATGCATGGATGCCCATGTCAATTTGAACATTTTGTTAAAAAATTCAATCCAAAAATTTAAATTTGTAGGTAAAGAGAAACTACATGTATACAAAGAGTATGCAGGACTTATTGTTAAGTAATGCGAGACAATATTTCAACATTTCTCTCATGTGCAAGTTAGATTGGAAACGGCATGTGAAATTTGACCACGGCACATAAAATTTGACTGAGGGGATGGACACACATGCTTGAAAGGGATACCAAGTTGAAAGTTGTGATGAAGGAGAGAAAAATATAATCTCATTACATGAATCTATATAAGTTTTACAGGATAACGGTCTAAAGTAGTAAAATATCATAACCAATCGAGGGAGATATACTGAATCTCCTATATTTATTTGTAATATCATTCTCAAACTCAAGGTGAATGAAAGAGGCCAAACTGAGTTTGCATAAAAGATCTAGAAAATGCTCATTATCAAGCAATGTGGATAATATTTTGCCATATATCTGATTAATTTGCTACAGCTCGCAACAACATCGTTCAACACATTAGTTATGTCAAAGTTGACATTTCTAGTAGCTAAATTTGAATAAATTTAATCTAATTCACGTATAGAATTCTTAAAAGAAATTCGTAAGGGAGGCTAAACATGTCAAACAAATCGAATACAAACATCCAATCATGTAAAACCTAACCAAGCTAATAGCCGATCATGTAAAAATATCCACCAAATCACGCACTAGTCGCGTATATGAAACGCATGATGGCTTGGGCCACCTCTCCGCCCGTTTCGAGCACGAATTGTTCAAGAAAAAGTTGACATTGGCCCCCGAACGCTCTGTAATCCACAACTTTCCCCATCTTCGCGAGCCTCTTCACGTGGTCGTCGATCCAATCTTTCATCATTTCGGTCCCGCCCGCGATCGCCAAGATGCGGTCGAGAGCCATGGCCTCTAGGTCCGGACTCGAAGGCCCGAACGGATTGTCCCATGGTCGTCCCTCGTCGCGCCGTCCGGCAACGCTAGCTTCCAACACCTACGACCCCAGGAAGTTTAATTGGTCGTCAAAATCTATTTCGTTTCTCTTGTCTCAACGTCTTGTTAGTTATCCCTAGGAAAGAAACGGACTCGGATTTGCATTGGAAAGCAATTATTTTGTTTTTGAAAATTCGGAAATACGACCCGGCTTGATCGATTACCAAAGTCTTATTTACCATATGTTCTTAGAATGCCAAGCAAAAAGAAGTGAACGATGTACTCTCCTTTCGGACAAGCCTAGTGAACAGCAACAAAGCAGGATCAATGATCTTTAAGTAATACTTCTATCTTTTGCTCTTCCAAAGGTTAAATCTATATTTATTCAACCTATTTTGATTATCTCCATACATTGATGATGTAGAGGAAGCCAAACCTAGGCATGTAGTATTCATCATTAACGATGATACGAGATCCAGTAATTGACCGCTAATTATTTTGTTTAACAGATCCATTCTTTTGGAACGGATGTATGCTTAACCCTGCTGGTATTTTATTGATCCTCCTTATTTTCTGGATTCAGCTTTATTTTGTAGTATTCTGCCCTTTGCTTTCCTTCAATTTGCTTTACCATTACTTCTTATATATTTTTTTGAGCCATGAATATAAATTTTTTTGACAAAAAAAAAAGAAAAAAGAAAAGTAATACTTCTGTCTTCTAAATAGAACTGTTGTTCTTTCTAGCGAGTACCTTTGGTCTTTAGAAAAATCATAATATTTTACATAGAAGGGGCACGTGATTCCTAGTATCGTACGAAAATCAAGAGGAAGTTTAGCTTAATTAATCAAAGATTTAGCTTCTTATGTGCGTATTTAATTTTACTTATTCCGATGTAATTGTATAGAATTAAAAACAAGACGTGAAAGATCAATCATAAGATAAGCTTGAAAAGATAAGTAACACTATGTTTTTAATTGTTATAGCAGTAGTTTCATCTACCAAAATTTCTGCGGAACATTTCTAATTGACCTTATCTCAGAAGTAATTTCATTTACCTTCTCCATATATAATATGGTACAAAATTTGACAATTTGAATTAGTTATGATGTGTTCGAATTTTTATTTTCTTTCATGTACAAGCATGGGAAATAAGGTGGTTGCTAAAGGCGTCGCCTTGATTATATCCAAGAAGAGGAATGCATGATAAATATGTTAGCAAAGATCGTGACAAAAGCATACCAATCCAGGAACTCCAAATTCAACCACGGCTTGGCCGAGTTCTTCTCCGATCCGGTCCGTGCGACCGCACCAAAGAAGGGCGAAATCAGCATGAAACCCTTGATCCTAACCGGATCCAAATTCAATGACCCAGACCCGAGCCGAACCGCCAAGTGGTGTGCGAGGGTCCCGTTGGAAGAATCCCCAACTACAAACCCCCTCTCCAAGTCAATTTCAACACCACCTCCTCCTCCTCCTTCACTCAACCACTCATCCCTGCCCCGACCTCCGATCCACCTCACTGTGCGGATGACATTGTCAAAGATGACTGGCACTCTGTGCTCCGGCAACAGCTCAAAGTCTGGAGCGACGACCACCACGCCAGAGCCGGAGGTGAGGCGGGGGCAGCTGTTGTGGCAGTTTGGCCACACACGAGAGCTATTGCAAAAGCCGCCTCCGTGAACATAGATGATGATTGGGAGCTTATGAACGTTGGAAGAGGCAGCGACGGCGATTGATTTAGGTTTGTATATCTGGAGCTGGAGGTCACGAAGCTCGTCGTATGTGAAGTCTTTGCAAAAGATGGAGTCCCCGTTCATTGTAGGGATTGCCGAGAAGTCCAGTTCGTCAATACTAAGAGGTAAACCGAGCCATCGCCATAGATCCGCATCGATCCAAGATCTTTTACTATGTCGGCGCGCGAGAGGAAGCCATCATCAACTCTCTCTCTCTCTCTCTCTCTCTCTCTCTCTCTCTCTGTGAATGAGTTGAGGATGAAATGTATGTTTAGAAGGGGAGGAGATGATGGCAGAGAAAGTGATTTGAACATGGGGAGCGATGACAGGAATTAGGAGGACACGAAGCATTTTCTAAAGCAAACTGGGGTAGGTTAAGGGTGAATATCAGCACCTTCTTATTTTTATATGTCCATGTTGTAGCACAGTGAACAATGTACACTTAGGTGTGCATGACAAATCAAAATTTCTGTTTCAGAAATAATTTTTCTATTCCACACTTATTTCTAAATGAAAAATCCATTTAGTGATGCAATTTCATTTTCCTATTTCCAAAACAAATTTTTAGTCAAGAAATATGTTTGAAACAAAATGAAAAATAAAAAAATGTCTCATCACTCGTCTTCTCTACTAGTCGACCACTCACCCACCATCCGTCACTGCCGATTGCCAGCTATAGGCCCCCGCTCGCCAGTTGCCGGCCACCGATCTGCCGCCGCCGCCACCATCTATCGCCTCCCAAGAGGAAGAAATTTTGCATTGTTATCAAATACAAATTTTTGTTCATATACTTATCTAGAAATAGAAAAATATACTTCTCTTCCAGAAAAATTAATTTCTGGTTAGAATGATTATTAGTCACGCCTTATTCCGTATTACATATTCCTAGTTTTCACAAGGACGTCACTGAATATCTAACAACCAAATTGTTACCAGAGAGCAAGAGGACACATTGGCAGTTGGGTTAGAATTTCGGTTTGCCTATCTCTGTCGACCTTTGCCATTAGGTCACTTGTCAATCGTATTTAATGAAAAAGAATATTTGGATTTGCTATGCGCCAACGAGAAAGGACATATCTCTAGACATACTAAGAAATCTTAATAAAACCGAATGAATAACGTGGCAAGTTTCGATAAGATATTGAAACAAGCGAGGTGAATGAATTGAATGATTGACTTCTTTAAACATTGAATAAGAAACTATTGCATCATTTAGTTAAGTAATTTTCTTAGCATAAATATTGTTGTTCAATATAAGAAGAATAATGTATCACTAGTTACATTCCTTGGTTTGATGTCTTACGAGAGTGCTAGGGTGTCGAATCAGCCCAAACTGAATCCACCTGAAACCAAAATTTTCAGGTATTTTCGATTCGGATTTCATTATGATTCAGTTAATAGGTTAAAAAGGGATAGTGTAATTGTTTCGTTCAGTTAGGGTCATGACCCGAACCAAATCGAAACACGTTACATTTACCGAAACTGAGTTGAAAGCCTAGATATTAACTCACGATACTCTCTCTCTCTCTCTCGTGGAATGATTCATCTCCTTCCACAAGCCAATTGTCTCGTACCTTCACCACACCCTCAATCGAGGCCACCTCGATCTCCCCCTCGGTCGCTGGTGTGGTGTTTGACTCCGCCTCCATTTTGGTCGTCACTCCCTAAGGAAGCTCCAACCCGGCGAGTTCACCAAAGCCCGCCTCCTCCAGGAGAAACCAGTGAAGTTGGATTTTGGAGTTCTCGAATTCGTGTGAAATTAAGGGGACCAACCAACCGTTTGTAATGGTTTTATTGGGTTTCCGGTGAGAAATATAAGTGTGGCAGTGAGTTTGATATGAATTAGTGGGAGATGGAGAACTGAGTTAAGTGTGATTTTAGATGGAACAGATGGAAGATTTCAATTTGAAGTTGCAGGTTATTAGCAAGATGGTTGGAGCAAGTCTTCGACATTATAACCCCATATTCAGAGAGGGATGATATGCTTACGGACTGCTACTTCTACTTTTGGTACATTGATTTCTTCTACTGCTTGGGTTATTATGAGGGAGAGGAGTTGCAGAGTAGATTGGCATTTTTAGTCCAGTTTTAGATCCAATCCGAAGACACGGTTCGGGTTACATGCAGTTACTTTCGAGGTTCAGGGTAAGGAAAGCACACATATCCTTTGGTTCGGTTTGGATCAGATCACATGGAAACTCGACCCGAACCAAACTCTTGACACCCCAACCCCTTGGCCAAGCCCAGATCTCCCGAGGTCAGAGGACCCCAGCATCCGAATCTGAGCCCTTAGTAGCCAAACCCGGGTCTCCCAAACGTAAGTTTCATGATATTTTCCATGAAACAAATGAATGCCTAAACCAAATTGGCTTGTATATGAGAAGAAGCAAACTTCAATTGACACACTTCCTGTCGTCACTCACTGAAAAGAAGAAAAAGAAGATAAAGTTTCTTCTTTGCACATGTTACTAAAGGTCGTTCAAAACCTAAAAAGTTTCCGTCTTCCATAGTCTAATTCGACATTGTTACCAACTTTCAAGTCATCAGCCTATATAATGGGGTTCTGTCGTTCCGGTTCCCGTCAGCCTAATGATGGTCACCGCTCGTTACATTAGAGAAGGTGGTGATATAGAGACAGCGACCCTTGTGCCCAATTTAATCTAGTCTGATTAATCCCTAAATTAGTAAATAATTTAGGGAAAGACAAAATGCCAACCACATGATGTCATACATGATATGAGAACTAGTTACCTCTATAAGCAGTGCATCCTGCTCCTATAAAAAGTGCGAAATTTCAGCTGATCCTGATTCTGAAATCAAATTCATCTCTTTGATTCCATGATAGCCCCCACAAACTTGATTGCAGAGAGTAACAAGACTCGACTTTGTCTATAATCTCTCTAGTTGCGGAAAACACACACACACACACACACACAGATATATCAGCCACCAAATGCAGTTCTTCATGGATTTGGATTTCAGAACTTTTTTTAATTGGAAAAACTCGAGCAATGTAGCTTCAGAAAGAGATTAGGTCATGCTGCATGAGAAAATTGAGAAGAAAGTCGAGCTTGAAAAGGATTTTTGAGGATCTCAGCTAGGTGCTTTCCAAAAAGCAACGTAAAGCTTGAAAGGAAAAACTTGAAGGTCGAGGAGCATCATTTCACCAGAGGAGAGCAGGATGTGGTTATTATTTTCATCGGTAATATGACACACTACATTGGTCATTTATGCATATATCAATAACTCGGATACTTTAACAATACACATTACTTATCTGAAAAAGGTTTTCAGAAGCATACATGGGGAGGAATGAGCTTTCCTGGGTTCATGATGTTGTTTGGATCCACGGCTTGTTTTATTTTCTTCATTGTCCTCAGAGCCTCCATCCCGAGTTCCTCTTCGAGATACTGAAAAATAAAGTGCAAACATCATCTAAATGTATCACTACACAACCAGCATAAATGGTTCTTACTTGAAGACAATCTCGCCTTAGAAGATGAAGACAAACATCATCAGAAAGTGTAGCGACGTACCTTCATCTTCCCAGTGCCAACCCCATGCTCACCAGTGCACGTTCCTGCTCAGTCACAAAAGCATGAGCTCAGAAAAATACGTCACTACACATTCTTTTTTCGATCTACTTACAATGCAGTTGATCATATAATATAGTCCACACACAAACATAACAGAATTAGTAAAGGAGGAATTTGCCACACCACATTCCACATCATAGAGGAATAGTGAAAGCAACCTTTCCCGATAAAGAAGAAGCTTCCCATTCTCCAAAACTAGCCTGAGAGATGACATACCTTGCATTGACAAGGCCATGTGGACCATGAGATGGTTCAATTTCTCTGTTTCCTCCCGCTGATCATCTTTACTAGGGTCAAACATAATAAGTGTATGGAAGTTCCCATCACCGGCATGAGCAACTACAGTGCTGTCATTACAAATCAAAACCACAGAAAAATATATAAAATTCAGTCCTCACAATTACAAAGAGCAAACTCATTCCATTTAATTTAGCATGGACATTATAGCTCGTACCAGGTAAGTTGTGATGCATCCAGCTCTTGTTTGGACCTTGCTATTAGTTCGGCAAGATGAGACAAAGGGACACAAACATCCTACAATGTTGAAGGTAAGTAGTACAGGAAATTTTTAAAACTGCATTTGTTGGGGACTCCATTAGTCTGTTACCAAATCTTTAAATGGATATAGAAGCTGTAAACCGAAGTGCCAATGCAGCTAGTAAATTGAACACATACACATATAAGTTGAATAGAATGTTTTGCAACATAGTATGTGTTAAGTTACGTTAAGTGATTTCTACCCAGAAAGTATTGCTATCTATCTCTCTTTTCAACAAGTACCACACTTAACAGGACAGGAAATTAGTAACACCATCCTATGTACATCTGAATCATCTGCTCATAAGATCAAGTAGAACATAACAAAATTGGTGGCTTACGGTAAAGCGGAAAGATTAAATTTCAATAAAGCTTGTCCCATGTGATGACATCTTATTGAGTTGAATCAACATTTGTATCTAGTCAGTGAAATAGATAATTGGCATCTGATCCACTATTCCACAGATTCAGCTAACAGATTATGATATCTAGGCCTTTACCTGAACTGAGTCGCAGAATTTGCTGAAGATCTATCGATTTCAGCAATAATGATTTGTAGTAATGCTCAAGCCAAAACAAATTGAAAAAAGATACAAAAACAAAACTCATTAAAATCCCCCAAGAAATTTGTTGATGAGGAGTAGATGAAAAGCAAAAGCCAAGGGTTGTTTCCTGTTACACATATTCAGAGACATTCTCTTGGTCTTTTCCATTCTTTCAAGCCATAAGAACATAATCTCTACTTTAGGGGGTACATTGTGGGGCATGTTGCGCACAAGCAGAGTGAAAAACTATAGTACATAAATGATAGTAATAATAATAACAATGATGACAACAACGAGAACAATAATTGAGATGTAATCAACAAATAGAGATCCTACGAACCGTAATCATAGCCTCGAAAGTGGGTTCCATAGCATAGCAAGCCCATAGAGCTTCCTTTCTTATCTGCATGTGCAAAAAATATATATATTATAACCAAGTCTTATCTTGATGAAACCAATATCGAGAATATTTTATACACATGTCAGACAGCAAAAAGTAGTTTTCTGTTATTAGTGACAAAGCAATCATACAAAGGAGAAGAAAATTGCTCCAACTGATCACTTGGGTACATAAATGGGCCTTAAACATGATTTGCTAGATCAAAATAAGGGACTACATAAGCTATCTCAGGAACCAAAGACATCAGAATACAATGATCTAGTAAATATAAGACCTAGCCAATCCATAGATAAGGCATATTTAATAATAAATAAAAGGTACATAAAGGCGATGACTATCAGTACCAGAGGCAGAAAAAAAGGAGATATTATAAGCAGAGAACAACCACTGTATGCCCCTATGGCTAGTCCGACATGGAAAAGAGAGAGGCATGTTTTTATATGATACTAAACCAACAAGCATACCTTCCAAAGTTCCTTCTTGGCTTCAGGATCCTTTGCAAAAACAAAGTCCGAGCCATTGTGCTCTGAAACAATCTTCTGGACGATATTTGTTTGCTCGAGTGAATAAGCCTCTATACTACAGCAAAAATGAGATAAGCTTTGTGGCAAGAGAACAAGGGTACAAAGGTGAAGAATTGCTTGCTCATTTGAGTATATTATGATTTGGTAGTCAAGAAAAAATCCAAAGGCATAAGTTAACTGCGGGGTGAAGAAGGAGTAGAAAAGAGATCAATATCAAACATTCCAGTCACATTCCACCGAAAAAAGAAATACATTCAAGTCACCAAGCAGGAAAGATTGCCCTGTCGTTGCCACCAAGAAATGATCTTGTACTGAACTTAGCGACTCAGTTCCGACTAAATTCTTAAAACTACAAGCCATTGTGATTAGCTTTTAAATGCTAAGTACTATGTAATAACTTGTTTTATCTATGTGGTGAGATAAGTCATAACTTATTCTAATAACACAACTTGATTCCCGAAACATCTTAAAGATCTAATGACAATAAAGAAGAATGTTATGCAGTACCAAAGACACATGCTCCTGGGCATGCATATGGAGAGGACAATGCTACAACAAGCAGAAATTACTTGGTCCTGCTATGAATATCTCCCCCCCCAAACAAAAAAAAGAAAAACCCTCTTTTTCTCTCTGTTATTCTTTGTCAATAACACGAAAACAATATGCAGTTCTTAAGATTTTGGGCCTTGGATAACAGAAAGTAAGATGTTAAGCCAGGATGCTATTAGAAAATTAAACTTGAAAAAGAAATAATTGGTAAAAAGTGTCTTTTCACCTGTGCCAATAAATTCAAACATCAATGTAGGTAATTCAGGCAAATTCTTTCCATTAGCAAGATTAACAGCCTTCATTAGGACCTCATCCAACAGCTCAACCCTTGATACCTAATCAGGAAGGACAGAGGTTCAGCACACATTTGGTGGACCACACATTTTTGTGTGTAGATGAACAGAAAAAGTCAGTGCAGCTAGAAAAGTGGCTCAACCAGCTGCTACTACCTGTATACCCGAGTGCATAGTAGCAATAGCAACATCTGCAGCATCTTTTACAGAAGGGAAGTTACACATTGCAACCTGCAGCATTATCAGGATCCACCGACCAAAAAAGATCTCCGTGAGTACGAGAGATTATATGAAGTCAATTGAACCACCCAGTTTTCTAAACATGAACATACAAATGAGGTGAAGTACTCTTATCAGTTTCAATAAATGCAAATAAGCAGAGCACCAAACTTCATTTTGAAACACTTATCGTTCTAGAGGCTTTTGCAAATGAGCAACGCATGATGATTATTTTCAAGAATCAACGTGTCCTTGCGTGTTCTTATCCAGTCAAACAACAGATGGTAACAGATCGACAAATTACAAAGAGAGAATCCCAGAGTCTCAACATAAGCACTTCTTCAGGTCATTTCTTTATCAATTATGGCACTTATCTACTTCTCTAACATTATGACCTAACTCATTCAAAGTATTATCCACTTTAGCCCATCCTATACTAAGCCTCATGGTTTTTTCTTCTATGTAAACGTAAGCAAATTCCATAAGGTCATCTGTTTTGATGATGCTCTCACCCAAGCTTGCTCGACATAGGAATTTCAATGCTAAACTATGTTCTTACACCAAAAGGCACCTATTGTGAAAATATATAAGTAATAAACACTCTATTTCCATGTAATTCGGTTCATTCATGCCCCTTTGGCATCCCATAATATGACATGAGCCGCATCTTGTTCGAATCCTTCTTGGCCCCACAATCACTCCTTGCCCTCATCGGACTGGCGTCAATGAGACGAAATAATAACAAAAGAGAGGCAAAAGTGGGGTGTAAAATACTTCTCATTGAATTTGAAGATTTTAGATGGTTGGACATATATTAAATATATATACTATTGACACATGCCGACGAAACTGAAGAGAGTCTCAAAATACCACTGAATGCTGTGGAATTTTCTGAAGCCGCAGGGTAACTTCTGTTATCACACCCAAAGTTCCTTCACTTCCAATAATCAGGCGGGTCAAATCATACCTGTTATTTGAATAATCTCCAATGTCAGCAGCACATTGTAAAAATCATATATAGCTGAAAGCTAACTAGAACTGACATTCTAGAGAGGAAGGTTTTTCAAATTTTTTAGCATTTGAGTCATATGTGTTCATTGCCACAATCCCTGAGGAATTAATTTTTCTGGAACTTGTAATAAGTATTAACTATTAAACCTTTCTCTAATTTCTCTAAATATTGTCATATGATTGTGCTCTCACATTCCACATGCTCAGTGGTCGAAATTATTTATAGATCCCAAGTAGTCAAGAATACAGAGAAAAGTAGAAGAGAACCACCTGGACTGTAAATTCTGCCTAAATAAGAAAAAGAAATCCATTGGAAAGGCATTGAGATGGACTCTGTGTTCATAAAGGAAGCAAGAAAAAAGCTATAACCTTAGTTTAATCTGCACCTAAATATCAAGAGTGCCTTCTACTTAAATTAATAGCACACCTAATCTATAATTTACACATTTCCCAACAATCATTTAATGAAATCTTCACATCTTCCTGTGGCTATAAATAGAGAGACACTGATACAAAACAATTCTACTTACAAATTCATAGGAATAGGGCTGATCTCATCAAATGACAGTTATCAGATTTCTTTATTTCAAGTTATGCCAGCATGACTAAGAGTGAAAATGGGCAGAAGATATATGACCAAGACAAACATTATGGAACTTTCAGATAGGTTCCACTATACATACACACGAAAAGGCTTTAACAGCAGGCATACCTAAAACACAGCATATACAGCATTCCAAACTTTCATTATATTGAGAACTTTATCGGTAACATCCCACAATCCACCAACCTTTATTTTCTTCTTCTCTGCCTTCATATGAGCTTCACATTTCTCTCTTATCAGGATCTATATGGACAGGAATATGAACCAAAGATCCATTATCAATTTTTGCTTTTTGGTTGGTGGTGGATTACAGCACATCCAATCAAAGCTTGTACTCTTGCCATATCTCCTCTCACAGGCACATAATAATCCCCTTTGTCAACCAGGTTTTAGTCAGCCCAACCCAACCACTCTTCCATCACAAACCACTTAGCTTTCTTTGGTTTTCCCTAATGCATTTGATTCTTTAATAAAATCAGTTCCTTCATAGAAGCATGTTCTTTAGATGAAAATAGCCTTAGAAACTAAGGGACAACACACTACATTTGGCATCCTCATTCCAACTTCAGACATGCAACCTAGCTAACCAATGCCATATAAAGTAAGGTACAAAAACTTGCTAGAGGAAAAAGAAGCTGAGCGAAAAAATAACAGAACCAACCCTGCAGAACTCTTTCGAGCCCTAGAGGCAGTCTTCACGACATCTCCACTGGCCAGAACTACCTACAATACAAGCAGTCAGAGAAATCCTGCAGCACGTAAATGAAACAAGAGAAATCCTGCAGCATTATAATGAAACAAGGAAGAACTCCACAAACCTTAAGGCTGATAACATTGTCGCGCATAGTTCCATACCTACATGCTAGAAGCTTAAGTGATTAAAACCCCAAAAAATAGAATATTCTTTTAGGCAATATTGTAAAAATTCACCATAGAGAAAAAAGGGAAAAAAAAAGTTAACGGTCTAAGCGTAATAGCATGCACAACTTCCTATGGCAAAGGGTTAAATTCATATTACTTATAGAAAAAGGAAATCCAAAATCTGGCTGCCAGTATCAGCACCGATGGTATACTAAGGAACCACAAACCATAAGTACACTGGTGAACTATGGCTACTCATTTGATAGGAACTTATACGTGAATATATTTTGTAAATGTGCTTGGACATCACTCGCCAAGAGAAGGAAACCCACTTAAGAGATTTATCACCATGACCAGTTTCCAACTAGCAATTGCTTCATGTCATATTTAGCCGAAGTCAACTGCTTCATATCATATTTCGCTGAAGTAAAAGGAAAAAGCTTCTTTTGAAACAGATCATCTCCATAATTTAGTATTCAAACAATCCACAAATATTGACTGGCTAAAGAATATACCACCATGCGTCATCATCAAAGCACCTGATCTCTTTGGAATTTAACACAGCCGCCATTCTTGAAAGACCATTTGGAATGACTTTTGCTTTTTACTTTTGCCTTTTCCTTCACTACTTTTGTTTGAATTGAACTTTTAGCAAATGTTGAATACCTAAAACTTTTCAACAAGCAAATATTAATATGTAGTTACTAACACTTTTTTCTTTTTCAAAAAATCCTTCTCAGCATCTTCAAAATTTAGGAGGAAAGCATTATTACTTTGTTTAAGCCCAAACAAACAGATGTAGTAGTTAATTTCCATGGTGACTGTTCAGTTTTCATAGCATTCTAGTATTTATCATAAAACCAGGAACTATCCAACCCTTTCTGCCCATCATCACTTAAACAGGAAAAATAAGGTTCACTTATTGGAATATTTCCCATCCTCTAAAATATATCGGCAGGAAACAAGCGTGGAAACCTAATCAACATCCAAAGCACTCCATACCAGTTAGCAGCTTGTTGATATTTTACATAAAAGGACAGCTATGGTAAATTTATAGCAACACCATTGCAATCATGATATAACATGTTGAAGAAAGCAAAGGAACTAACCTCACAGCCAAAGAACCTGAGCAACGAGTAGCACACATGCCACCGATGGTAGCGCCAGGACCTGTTTACCAGCATACTTGAGAAACTTTGAGATATTCCACACTAAACCGTGCTACAGAAAGCACAAAGATCAACAAGACAAAACCTCTTTTACAAGCAAATTCCTTAAGAGATTTCTTAAATGTACACTAATGCATTGAAAATAACTATACAGTAGAAAATTTAGTCAAACAAGGAGGCACCATAAGTTCCAGGATTAAGAATGGTACAAAGAACTGACATGAGGTGTTGAAAAGTAAAGTGACCTGGATCAAGAGGAAAGAATAAGCCGTAAGGTTCCAAATACTCATTAAGCTCCATCCAACCAATGCCAGGCTCAACAACCACATCCATGTCTTCAACATGCAATGCCTTGACCGTCTTCTCAAAAAAAAAAAAAATGTGTAATTTAAGCAAAAAAATAAGGAATAAGAATAAAAATAAATCAGCCAATTATTTCAAACCAAGACAGGTACTTTATGATGCCTCTCTAAAGCAGTCGTTAAGAACATGGGGCAACATAAGTCACTGCAACATCACAGAAACTCTCTTGCCAAAAGTATTCCAGAGAAGCAAGACAAGGCCCAATCATGATCCGGTCATGAACAAGAATATAACTTCAAAAAGATGTTAAAACAAATATGAGCGGCCTATGCCAGTAATGAAATTCCGCGCAGCTTAAAATCCAAGATGAATGGGAAATGTGTGAGAACAAGCATGAGTAATTACAAGCAGAGAATAAATAAAAATAAATAAACTGACACCATAAATTAGGTCCTCAAAAGACAGCCTCATTTGTAGCAGAAAAACTGTGCATGCGGGTCCTGGAAGGAGGACCTAAATAGATGAAGAGTGATGGAGCTCATACTTGACAAGAAAGGGAATGATAATCAAACATAGAACTGATTGAAGGAGATGACAATCTAAATGCCCGTTAATTCAGCCTATTCCCAAACCCAGAGGTCGCAGAACCTAAAGCTACTTCATGAGCACTAGAGATGGACGATATTCAGAAAATTCACATCCATATGCTAAAGCTCAAAAACACAAGCATGAACTTCTAGGTTTTCGTTAATGACTATCAGATGACATTAACCTCGAAACTATATCACTAAAAGAAAGCAAAGTTTAAAGGCAGTAAGGGTTGTCACCATATCTAATTTAAACCCAGGTGCATGATAGAACTCAAGAAAATGTATATTACATTTCGTTATTCATGTTGAAGGATTAATTTCATTAAAGGTACCAAGGGGGTAATCCCTATACAAACAGGTTCATAAGGAGCACCCAAAATTTTTACAATACTCATCTTTTAAATTCTACCTCTAACACATGATCGCAGTATTTATACTTTAAAGACAGTAATGAGCAACCATGTCAAAAACAAAATCAACACCCAGATTATTACGAAATAGAAATCATGCAAAGTGAATTTGAAGGACATTAAGAGTTCCATTGACTTGGGTTTCAATTGTAGAATTAAGTATCTGAATTATCAGCATAATAGGGAGCTATTTAGGTAAAATATATAGTAAAGGTAACTACACATACTTTCATCAATGTCATATCAATGCAAACACCCCCATTGGGAGATAATGTGTGGCCTTCAATTGAGGTAGCTCCACCATATGGCACAATGGGCACCTGCTTGGGGAATTTTGAACGGAACAAGTTAACATTTAAAGCAGTCCAAGACTTAAATGTAAACACGAGTACTTTCAGCAAGTAAATTACGCCAGCAAAGGGCCATCTGCTTCCCAATCCATAGAGTTATCTGAATTTTTTTTTTTAAATTAAACGAGAGCCCCAGCCAATTACAAACACATGAAGCATGTGATAATAACAGAAATATTATAACCTAATGAATTTACTGAAATCACATTGAAGGATATAACCTTGTATTCGTTGCAAGATTTGACTATCTTAGAGACTTCCTCCTCGGACCTGAAAGTCCATAATACACATTAGAAAAGTGGAAGTGCATGAAAATTTCATAATCTAAGCACAGGAAGCCGAGTTCAGGATTTTCCCATTAACTTCTCTTTCTGAAGGAAAAGATAGAGCTAAAAGCTCATTACAGCAGAAACTTGCATTTATGCATGTGTCCCCAAGAATTTCAGTTTATACAACCCGATAGAATAAAAAACGCCCATCTTGGGCCAACTTATTTGTGTTTCATGTGAGTGTTTTGGACTCCTCATGATATCTGAAACTACTATTGAGACAACTTCAGCTCCAAGCTTTTCGCTAGTACTGTAGATTAGAATGCTAGATGCATATCACCTATTGTTCTCATCTTATGCATTTGATGAGCATGCACAAGCACATATGAGAAATCCCATCTGCTCCTAGTTTGATTGCTCGTATTACTTGTACGCAACCTCATCAACTCATGACCCAAACAGAGTAGAATCAGTTTATGGTCAATAAGATGAGATGGAAAATAGATATCAAAAGAATATGACAAAAAAGGAAATTCAACATGCAAACTAACTAAATTTTCATTGAGCATGAGAACGAGTAAATTTAAAAAAGAAAAAGAATAAAAAGGAGGTTCTTCTAGGCATTCAAACGCATCATGTAATGAAAAACAGAATTGCTACTGAGTAGGAATACACACTAATTTGCAGCAAAGTCTTTGAATATTTAATAGACAGGAAACTTAACATTGCTAACTTGCAAGAGAAGTTAACCAGAAAATTAACATATGAACAAAGTTTATTTCCCCTGTAATAGTAAATTTCATTTGTTAGTGGTCGTGTTATTAAGCTATAATTCCTGAAAAAACATCTTCAACACCAAAAGTATCCTGCTAAAATCATTCCCTCCTATTCCCCAGTATCTGTCTATCTGGTTGCTACACTAACTAATAAGGATGACATTGTATCACCATTTTAACAAAAAATCGGTTGCTATCCCTCTTTACCTATTTCACCTGCACATCACATTCACACTGATCAGATAGTTAGCCATTGATGTGATCCAGTGTAATTGAGTTAGGGTCTTGAATTTTCTTCTTAAAGTACTATTTGGATACAAAGGGTAAGATCTGGAAAGGCAGGTAAGCCAAGCCTTTCATTGGTGCATGTGATGTACTGAACAAAGATGACCAATCTTACCTGGGAAAAACAATCACATCAGGAATATTCACTGCTTTGTGAAAACTGTTTTGGGGCTTTCCATGAATAAACCTCTCTTCATAATCCATTGTCAAGTTCTCCTGCACAAGCAATATCACAATAAATCAACACTATAAGCAAGGATGTCCTCATCCAAGAGGTGATGAATCCACGCCCTCATCCAAGAGGTGACGAACAATTTCAACAGATTGTCAAACATGAGATAAAGTACCCCACAGATGGCCACAAGTTCGTCAATGAGCTCTTGTGGAACCTCCTTATGAGAGCCTTTCACCAGATATGCCGTGCTGCCTTTGCCCCCGAGCTTGACACCTCTGACATCAAAAGAATAGTTGCCACCAAATCAAGATCCTTGCAAGCTCATATAAAGTTGAATGGGAAGAAAATTCCATAAGCACTAGAAAACAAAAGATCCAGCACTGAAAATTCATCATCCCACCGTTCTTTGCTTAATTGCTGAGAAACTTCAGGAAAAACAGAATAAGTTTGACTCCAAAACTTTCAGCATAAACTTATGGAAGACAAATATATGTACACATTCAGATAAAAAAAAGAGAGAGAGAACATATGTCCACAATATAAAATTTCAGAGACTTAAAGTAACCATAGGTAGCTTAATTACTTTCTTCTTATTCAAAAGTTGCCACCTTCTTACAGGGGAGCAGAAGCTGAGTCTTGGACTGTAGCCAAAGCCTTCAATAAATTGAAGTCCCAAATAATTGACAGCAAAGAACAAATAACCCGGACTCGAGCAGGTACTAAAAGTTTCTGGAGAATCATGGGAATTTGCCATATATTAATTCCTGCAGTGGGATTTTTGACTACCTAAACAATCAATTGTTTTGTATGACGATATTGATCATTCATAGTCCACTCGCAGAATGAGCCCAGGCAACTTCCAAATCAGAAGTATCACCAAAAAAAAAGAAGAAGATTGTAGCAGGGAATGTAACACGACACACATCATTCGGAAGAACCGCAATTGTCAATGATTCAACAAAGTCTCGACAGAGCAAAAACTTTTTGCTTTATGTCATCAACAGTGAAAATCCTTGTTTATTTTCATAAAGATATAAGTTGAAGGGAAGATTCTCCTGCCACTAAGTTTACAGATTTTACTTTTCCTAGTGTCATTTTCACTTCTGTTCTTCCATCTTTTTATCTGGACATGGAGCACCATCATTAACTGCCCGTGCACAAAGCTCGCACTCAATTTCAGCATTTAATCCCAACACTTCGCCAAAAACAGGACGAACATCGAAACCCAAATCGACGAGAAAGCTCCATACCCAGCATGGAGACCGGGAGCTTCGCAGAGCGCCGGCTCCGGAGAAGACCGAAGAGCGAGCGATCCGGCCGAAGCGGCGACCGCCAGCGGGACCAAGGCGCTCGACCACAGCCAGAACCGGCGGTCGTCGCTTCCGCCGGACCCGGCGACGGTCGCCGCGAGCGCCCTCTGAGCCGGAGCGGAAGAATGGCGACCCCGGGAGGAGCCCGCGCGGGCGCCGCGGAGACCGTCGATGATGGCCTTGGAAGAAGAGGCGCGCAAACGGCTGATCCAGGAATTGAAGGCCATGACGGCGGCGGCGGTGACGGCGAGGGCGGAGAGGAGAAATGGGAGGAGCGCAAGGGCGTCGGCGGAAGGAAGTAGAGGAGGAGCTGATGGGATAAAGGAAGGAACTTTGCAGACTGGAGTGAGCGAACTGGAACTAAAAATCGAATCTTTACGTCAGAACTTGCTGCTTTGTCGACTGAATAAAATAAGAAGGAGTCGCCGTCACCCAGAAAGGATCGCACACGAACGTCGGCCTGCCGAACCGATAACGTCTTAGTCTTGGCCGTGGATTACGCGCCTCCTCGTCGCCATCATATTCAGACGTATCGGACATATCCAAAGCCCCCATTTTTCTTTGTTGCCCCTACGACATGGTTAAGACAGATCAAACGTGCCGAGACAATTGCACGATCTTTCGTCGCTGTCCTTTACTTACTTCCATTCTCGTCGCTGTTCGTCCACGTGCCGGCCTGCCCAACCCTCGCTTGTATTGGTCGCCGGTGACAGGCCGACACTAGCACGTCTTCAACCTTCTCAAATTAAATCTATTTTCATTTCGATATTGATTTCGTGATATGAAAATCACGTTATCATCTTATAAACATTTTCAACCTTCTCAAATTAAGTCAACTTTCATTTCGATATCGATTTCAAGATTTTTTCCCGTGACACGAAAATCACGTTATTATCTTCTAAACAAGCGCCGAATGATTCAACACTCTAGAACATTGCTCCGTGCTTGTAAATGCATGACATCATCTGCCACTGTCAAATTCCACTGGTAACAAAAAGTGGATCGGTAACTTGCTGACTCGGCTTGGCTTACTCCTTGCGGAAGTTATCAATTGTCACGTAAAATTCTCAAATTTTTGTTTTATTCATTTGCCGATGTTTAATTAATTAGCACACCAAAATTAATCCACGTTTGTTTGGGGAGTTTTCCAACGTGTCAAAGTTACAATCAAACGAGCAACGGCAACTGGACTCGAATAAGAATTGATAATTTTTTTATAAAAGCTAGTAACTTTATCATGCTTGAAACATCCACAAATAATATGTCGGCAATTTGCCCACTTCCAATCTATCAACGAACTGTATAATCACAAAACACATGCGATCTTCCACAACCTGTGAAACCTCGAATCCCAAAGTCTACATATTGCCGATACTGAACTTCCTCATGAATGCTAACCATTTCAGGAATTTCAAATGCAAGGGCTGCTCGACATAATGTTCCGTCCACAAAAGCTTAATGCCCTGTTCCTCGCGCGTTGTCTATCCGGCATCCTTAAACATATCCAATCATATGCTTTGTTTGCCTATCCCAATACTCTCTAGACTGTTTCAGCATCTCGTTGTGTTCGGCGCCCGACCTCTCCTCCCAGTATTCCTTGCACCTGGATGGATATCGTTGGGAACACAAAGGCATTGAATCTCCCTTTCTCGATCACAAGTAGAACCGGTAGAAAAGGTGAATTCGAGTTAGCTCACCTTTTCTTCAAGAGCAGATTTAGCACTGACATATGCACAGAATTACCATAGACTCCAGCCTGCAACATGACACATGATATCAAATAGTGGGGAAAAAGATATTGCTGCAGAAGAAGTTATTCCGCTTTCACATATAATCAACAAGAAAGAAGAAATCACGCAGGATGAAGGGGAAATGTCAAAGAAAAGTATCAACTTCCGGTCAGCATCATGTAAGAAGCAGAGAGCCTGTTTTAAGACAGGCCATAAAGAATAATCAAAGTAGGTAACAGCAAATAGGCTCATGAGAACCCGAAACTAATCAAGCTTAACTTGATTGATAGACAGTGCTCAATGCATGGAAAGACAAGAATCATTGCTCCTGAGGATATGAGATTCAAAATGTTTACTGCCAGAATATTACTAATGAATCTGGGATGAAGTTTAGAGAAGAAAAACTCCGCAGGCCCGTCCAGTATCCAATGCCCATATTTGGAGAGAATGCTGAATGTATGCATATTAGTATATTAGTATTACAGGTATTTAATGAATGATATGCTTCTAAGCTGGTAATGATATGTAATGAGGAAAAGCATTTCTGCTGCCTTACATCCTGAAAGGAAATGAAAATCTTCTTGCGGCACAAAGTGAGAAGATCACCACATGAAGCACATAGAGACCACAAAATCAAAAAATGAATGGTCAAGCCCAACCCCTCCAAACTAGTTAGAAAACCAGATGTTAGGCAATTAGCCTGCTTCCAGTTGATTAGGATCATAAACCCCAAGCCTCAAGTAGACCTTTAGCACAATCAAGCACAAGATCACCCCCCAGCATACATGTGGCCCCTAAAAGCTATGTGGAGAATGATTACCCTCCCTGCCTAGGAGGAAGCATTCCCCTCGAAAGCCTTGATGCAGTCAGGCTGCCAACTGAAGATTTTATGAAGACCAAGTTAATACCTAACTTCTGCACCTCTTGAAGCTTATATTCTTTTGACTGGGTTCATGCATAGATAACTTACAGTGAAGGCCATTTTGAGCTAAGTCGCTTGTGATAAAATTCAATTTCAGAAATAAAGACATAGATTTCCAAAAGATACTCACTATACATGAGGGTTAGCATTGCCAGTGGCAGTTGGATACCACTACTCTATTTTCAATGCAAGGTATCAGATGTTATGCTAAAATAGCTTGCCTGGACCAAGCTAAAATTAAGATAGATGGTACACATAGTGGAAGAGTCGGTCATCCCAAAGAGTAGCTTATACCTCTGTGTCTGTGTGGGTTTTGTAATTATTGGAATTGACTTGATACAGTTATTTGTTCAATCAATCTTTCACATATATAGTTCAAAGTTGTCTATGGAAAAAGGGATGTGAATGAAGTCAGAAATCTCCAGGAGAGAAAGACAAAACACACTAATCTTGCTTCGAACTAGTCTCAAAGGAAAGTCTTATGGTATAGCAAGTTTCTTGTGACTATTGAAATTAAGAAAACAACAACAATAAAATAAACAACTCATATCCTTTGGGGAGTCAGAGAAGGGTCTCCTCTCTCCAGCAGCCTCGTGAATGGCAAAGAGATGAACAGCCCAAAGTGAGAGTCTTGTTATTAGCCTATGCTACAAAATTAAATATCAACTCATAGTCCTAGCTACAGATCAGAAATGACTTTCTTGATAGAAAAGATTTTCATGACTGGAGTACCAAAACTTCTCTCCTTTATTATTTTCGAAGAGAAAGGGGGTCCATTAAGTCATTCTAATTGCACATCATGCTTCTGGCCAAAAAGAAAGATGGTATCATGCTATCAATTCTAATTGCATACAGTTACAGCCGCCCTATGGGACATCAGCACACTGTCCTAGCTTCAAAAGATTCAACTATTGATGCAATGAAAAGCACATACCTCTCTGCAAACTGGACATTTGGCATCCTCACTTGCCGCCTTAAGTCCTTCAAAGATCATCACAGATGCCGCAGAGCAGGCACATGACTTGCAAAAAAGATGACCACAGCTAAGTGCATATGGGTTAAAAACGGTCTCCTGTAAGATAACAAGCCCTTGAGATTTGTTAATATTGAAAACAAAGATTAAAACTTTTTCTCCATTGAATACTAAAGTGAAAAATACCAGGCAAATAGCGCAAGTCAGATCATATTCTAGCTTTATAGAACCTGCAAGTGACATTATCAGAGCAGACTTTGTCTCATCAAATTGAAATGAAAACTGAGTAGAACACTCAGCACACTCTTCAGCGTCTAATCCTCTGGAATTTAAATAGAAAGCTCCCAGTTCTATTAGCCATGGTGACTGCAAGAGCTCTATATGCTCGGCCCGCATCTTAGATCTAAAATGCTCCCCATTGACAGAGCCATGAACCTATGACAGATTGAAAATCAGAGAATCCTCATCAAATAGGCAACTCATAAGAGCACAATAGAAAGATAGCTTATATGGACTATGGAGTGCACACCTTGTCATACTTCTTGAGGATTTTTCTGATAGCAATTGCATTCATAGTGACATATTCTATCAACATTCTTCCTTCTTCTAACAGGACTTGTTGATCACCCTTAAAACATGGACGAAACCACTGTATGTACCTCTGAATCCCAGTTGCAACGAGAAGATGGAGAAGGTGTCTAACTCTTGAATTAAAGCATCCTGCTATTTCTGAAGCTTCCTTCATCAACTCAGAGAAAAACATCTCATCACACACTGAAAAATGCAAGAATAGTCATCAATAAAATTTGCAATGTAATTTATAAGATACTAATGTCCTAAAGGTTAAAAAAAAGTATATTGTAGATATTCATGAGTAATAAAAGAAATACCAACTCATTCACATTGGCAAGAAAATAAGGCGCCAATAAGTCCTCAAAATCTACAAATTAATGTTTGTTCCCTTTAATTAAATGTCATCGACGGCGTTTAAAAAAAAAAAACAAAAAAACAAAACATGTAACATGAAGATCAAGTTCATATTGAACTACAGTTCATAAATAATTTAACTTCTTTTAACCTAAGTTATCCAACTCCAAAAGATTATAAAGAACTTCAAGAGTAAGCTTGTCAAATGTTGCTTCAGGTTTATGCCAGACAAAAGCCAAAACCGTCAGTGACAAAGGTCTTCTTAGGTGAGGTTACTACTTTGAGAACTTCCATACTCAAGCAGAATATGGCATCCAAAAGAATCCTCCACAGAGACTAACCATCAATATTTTTACTCTAACTGGGATAGTTTCTGTACTCAGCAAAAATTAACAGAACACTCATGCACGCACACACAGATTTCTCGTCATATCTTGTGGACTATCTCCCAACCTGTGCGTCAAACAGCTCTTCTCCAATTATCTCGTAAAAAAGTACCCTAAGAAAAACTGAAAATAACTTAACAAAATGCCTTTTTTTTTTTTTTTATAAAAAAGAAATGTGTGTGTTTTACTTAAAGCCATGTAATGTAAGGCTCTGAGTTTGTGGATTAACTACTAATAAGAAGTTGCAGTTCATTTTATTTATTTTTTTGAAATCTTAATTGCTTCTTCTGTTGTATGATGTGAATAACATGCTTTTGGGCTTGATTTTATTATGCCAGGTTGACCATCTATATCTTCACTAAGCATCGAAAGATAGCCAATAACATATTCAGCGAAGGAATCGAGCGAAACATTTACCCAAAATTTTGTTTGGTCACAGCAACTTCTTCATGAGTAATTGCTTGTCAAACAGCTGAGTAAAAAATTATAGAAATTTTTCCTGCATATATAGTGTTTTTAACCCCACCACGGTTTGTGTGCTGAACAATTCTTGTGATAAGGCGCGATGTTCATATCCACGTCCCAAGGACTTACTTTTGTTCATGTTAAACAGCGTTCTCAAATAAAGAACCCGTCCAAATATGTATAATAAATCACCTACACAGGATTCCTTTGTATAATCACGTTGAATATCTGAGCCTTTGAGAGCACCCAACCAATCTGTCAGGCTACAGCTGAAGTAAGATGCCCCCAGAGGCAGCCCCAAGAAAATTACCTTCACTGGGCATTCACCCATGGCAATGCTCCATTGTCTCGGTTTGAGACTTATGCAGCTTGGCTAAGACGTTAGTCTCCCGTGCACACATAAGAGGACCAGAAAAAAAAACGATACGCAAGGCTCCCGAAATGGAAAAAAAACGATACCCGGACAAGCTTCGCATCGGCACAGCTGCGGCGACCTATCGGCCTCCTCCTCTCCTTGCCCCGCGTCACAAGGCTGGTGCAACGATTTGCAGGTGCGGCACCTCTTGAGGACCTTCTTCAGCCGCTTGTACTCGACATGAGAGCACCTGCCCAGAAACCGCTCCTGCTCCCCATGCAGATACTCCATAAACGTCTCCCCGAACTTCATCCTTTCCGCTGTCTGCGTCGGGGCCAACCGGAACCCAATAACAACAGGCCTTTAGCCGCACGTCCGAGAAAAAAACAGGGAGCTAACTCTCCTAAAAATCGACGAAACAAACGCTGGCCTCGTCCTAAATTCTCCTGCTCAATCGCTCGGACACGAGACAAACGCGAGCGAGGATAGCCTGCGTCGATAAACCTCACGACGACAAACGAGGCAACCAGCGAGACAGCGATGGACGAGAATCGGAGAGGATCGAAAGCGCGAGCAGAGAAGTACCTGGAAGGAGATCGCGTGTCGCGTCGTCGAAGAAGATGGCGAGAGAGATGACGACGACGAAGAAGGAGCTTCAAACCTTGAGGAAACCCCGCGAATTCCACGGGATTTTATTTAAGCCACCGCAGGGGTTGGAACTCGCACGCGCTCGGCCAGCGCATGCACCGCACGTGTACTGCACAAACCTGCCTCGTGATATTAAATTTTTACATAAACATTCTCGGGCATCGTCATTGTGCAGGAGACGGGCCCGGACGAAACTAAGATATTCGGGTCGGGTCATACCAAATAGGGGTGTGCAACCGGACCGGGTATACCCTATTCCCGGACCGGCCCACCCGGAAAACAGGGTTGGGAACCGGTTCCCATTGAAACCGGTCCGAGAACAGGTTCCCAAAATTTGGAACCGGTTTAAACCGGTCCCAGGAACAGGGTCAGTGATTACCCACCCTGAAACCTAGGTTCTGGACCGGTTTTGGAACCGGTTCTTAGACTAGTTTTGTAAGTAGAGGTCCAAAACATTTTTTTTTTCTTCTGATTTCTATTTTTACTTTCGCAATCACATGATATTTTTCCTCTTGGCTCTCTCAAACACGCATGTCACTTCTCCTTTGTCATTCATCTTCCTCACTTGCTTCCCTCTCTCACTGGCTCCCTCTCACACCGTCTGATGGACGGAAATTCTTGTGTATCACATGGATTGGCTCGCCTAATTTCTCTTTTGTATAAAAAGTTATGCTTGAATAAATGAGTAGCTTCATATAGTAGTTGTGGGAATAAGACTAATATTAGACCCATGTTTGATGTTAATTCTTTGCCTTATGATTTTATTTATTATAATTAGCCCTATGGATCTTTAATTTTTCGTTTATTCCAAATGTTCATGTATTAATTTATTACCAATGCTTAATGTTTCAATATAAATTAGGAGGATTACGTTATTTTTTCGCTTATTAATATAAAATTCAAAGTCGTATAGGATATCGGAAGATTGCAAAACAGGTTCCAATGGAAACAAGGTTGACCCTGGAACCGGATCGGAAAAACAGGGTGAGTCGGGTACATGGTTCAATACAAACAGGGTTGGGTATAGGGTCCAGAAAAAAGGAACCGATTATAACAAGATCGGGTACAGGGTCCAGGTCTAGACCATACCCACCTTGGACCCGATCACCCCTAATACCAAAGTCCAAGTTTAGGGAGAGGAGACTCTTAGCATCCCCTTACTCGTGTGGTCTTAGAATTTCTTCCTAAGCCAGCTTTTCTAACTACTAATAGAATGAAATGATACAAATGAAAGGAAAAAACCCTATATATATACAAGTATTCTTCTAATTACAACCATAAATCTCCTTTCAATTTAACAATAGTAAAGTATTTATTTCTCATCTACCAACTGTCCGCATTAATTATAAATATTCTCTAGAATATGGTACATTACTCATATTATCATACATATATAGATATTCTTCCAATTACAACATTTAAATCTAACAGCATTAAAGTCTCTATCTTCTATCAACAAACTATCCGCATTAATTACAAGAATTCTCTAGAATATGGTGCAATACCCATATTACCCACCCCTAAGAATATTTTAGAGTACTTGACAAATCCTAGGACTTATTTTAGTTCTTGCCCAACCTTCTTGGACAATTCACCATCCATGGTATGCTGAAAACCTCTTAGACACAAGGCTCCTGGAGCATGACAGGTTGTTTGCCCTTTATCGTAAATCTCATCGAAAGTTCTGTTTTAAAAAAATTTGGGTCGGAATTTAAAAAAAAAAAAAAAGAGTTAACAATTAAATTTTTAGATAATTCAAAGTCAGATATTTGAAAGCATGCTTAGATTTTTCCTTTTGCTTTTAGTCATTTAAAAATTACGTTGAAGTTTTTATTCAAATTTTCATGATCGGATATATTTTCTTCCTAAATTCTTTTAGAAAATCCAAATGAGCAATTTATTTCATCTTTTCTAGCACACGATTCTCTCTTTTTTCTCATCGGCCAAAAAATGCACACATAGAGACAACTAATTGTGAAAAGAAGAGTAATTTGACTTATTTTATGGACTCAATTATATTATCATAAGATATGAAAAATTATCTAAATATGGTGTAATTTTGTAAATGTTACTTCAAAATACTGCTTTCAAGTAGCATTTAACCGCAAAATTAGCAACTGCAATACAAATCAACCTTTAAGGAGTAATCTGTAATTTTGCCAATTATGCCAAAGCTCAGGGAGCTTTTCAGAAACTCGCCCTTGGAAAAGAAAAACGAAGAGTCATGGGCCCAAGGAGTCGGGCGTTGGCCCAACGGGCCGAGGATCTCTAATTCGGGGCGGGCAACGACCCGAAGTCCCGCGGGCCCCCCCCGGGAGCGACGATCTTCGATCCGCTTCGCTCCCTGGATCGATCAAATTCCCATATCCACGAATCCTTCGCGTTTCCCCCAGCACGTCTCCTCGTCCCCGAGCTTTCCCCTGCAACGCCTCCGGTCTCCAAGGTTCGCTTCCGCCGATCTCTGTTCGTCGTTCATTTCTCTCTTGACGCTCTGTTGCTGCAATGGATTTGCGATGACCTCGCCTCTCGCTTCTCGGTTGGTAGGATTTGTCCAAGATCACGCATGGTTACTGGCTTGAATTCGTGCTGTGTATGCCTGAGTTTGGATCTTATACGGAGAGAGAGAGGGGGTTGTGATTTATAGATGTCGGGTATGTTTGCAACGATGCGGGCTGTGACCGTCCTGTATTTCACTCTGAATTTGCGTGGATATGATGGCCTCGTTGCGTGATGCTCTCTTTTTTAAAAGTTTTTTTTTTTTTTTTTTGGGCGGTGAAGTATGTTGTTTCAGCCTGGTTTGCTATCTTCCCTCAGATTAATGGTGCTTGGGTTTGCTTTTGATCACTATAGCCGGTCGATTATAGTGCCAGGTGGAAGATTTGGGGAGACCCTCACGACCGATTCGGAGGGCGGGGATAGCTTCGTTTAAGCTAATACTCGAATAGATTAGATTCTTGAGCACAACTTCCGCCGACATGATTCCCTGGAGGAGATCCGAGATAGAAATTGATGCTTTCTGATAGGGATGGTCGTAAAAACCTTGAGTTCATAGGATCTGTCTAGTGCATTTGTTCAGTGAGTTCCAGTGATGTTTGGACTTTGTGAGATGATTTTTCAATATTTTAGTGAATGCTCAGCTCTCTCTTTATATAAGTTAGACTAGATTGTCAATGCCGAGTTTGGGGTCATATAATAATCTAAAGCCTTGATGGCGGGGGAGTGCTTGCATTTCATGCTTTGGGTGTCGTGCGATTGCTAATGCCTTCAGGCTCTTCGTGACCTTGAATTTCTCCTCATCTCCACTATTCCTATGCTGGATTAGATAGTCTAAAACAAGTGATGCACAGCCTCATAAAGCCTCTTTGCCTTCACAAATCACAGAAGGTGACGGCATGGAACAGATTGAACATGGCTGCAATTGACTTTTCATAAATGAACTCTCTGTCTATTAGTTGGTACCATTTATTTAAAGAGTCCGTTGGTATTTTCTTGGCCTTCTGCTAGCACATCCAAATTTTTTCGCAGGTTTCATCATGGTGACTGTTGGTGTTGCTTGGTCTGGGTGTGCTTTAATTTTACAAAGACCATGCAGAATCTTTTGCTTTCTGTTGCCTCAAATTTGTACAATAAGTATGAGTTCATCATGCTCCTTTATAACATTGTTATTCCGGCTTTACTTGTTAGGTCGTTGATTTGCTTGAGCCAAAGCTTATTCTGAACTAGTAGCAGCAGATGGTCAAGAAAAGGCAAAAACAGCAAGCCATGGAACACGGCAATGACTATGATTCTACCTGCGAGGTGGATCCCTACGAAGATACGAGCTGGGTGATTGTGAAAAAACAGAGGATCACTATTTTGGTGCCGCCTTTACCTGTTGCAGAAAAATCTGCAGTATCAAAGCCATCCTCGAGCCAGGTACAAGACATACCTAGGGAACACGTGCCTGAGAAATCACCACTTCCAGCCGAGGGAAGTCCTGTAATGCTGTCTGTCAGTGAATACGAGAATGCGACATCATTGCCACTCGAGAATGACATATTCAGGGAGGTTTCTTCTCCACACCCGTCAGACCGACCTAGAATCTCAGGAATGGATTCCAGAACACAGTCCAAGAACCCTGCCAAAGTTTCTGGTCAGAAGTTACATGAAGTAGTGAAAACATCAAATACCTCAAAAAGTATCAACCGGGAGAGAATGTTGAATGGTCCTTGTTACTTCTCCAGTGGGGTGACGATCCTTCATCAACAGCTCAAAGCACGAAATCTCGAGAAGAAACTTCAGAAGGCTGGTGGACTGAGCAGCTGGCTGATGTCACTGGGGCTGGGGCAATTTGTGAGGATCTTCCGGTGTAGGCGCATCAATGAATTTCAGCTGGCCAACATGACAATGAAGAAGCTCAAAGATATGGGTGCTGCTGCCGTGGGGCCTCGGAGGAAATTGATGCACGCCATCGACTGCGTCTGCGATCCTTATCATCGAAGACTCGAAGTGCCTCCTAGGATCTGCTAAGCGTTTGAGCTATTCGAAAAGATACATGATCCAGTAACTGGAGCTAAGGTCAACTCCTTGTGAATCAGAAGCATGTGGACACCAGGACAAGAAAAGCATCTGGTGGCTTTAAAGGGTGTCCCCGCCCACAAACTTAAGCTGCTGGTATCTTCGTCCTCGCTCTTGTACTAAGAGAAACGAACTCGCTTGCTCCATGTAATTAATTTTCTCTTGTTTCTTCCCCTTTTCTAGGCCTGATCGAACACGTTCGACCAATGCCGCTAGTTCTACCCAATTGAAAGAGATTGTGTGGCTGTGGTGAAGAATTTTAGAGGCAGTAGAATTTCGGCCTAGATTGCTTTTCTCCTCGCTGCTCGGAGTTGCAGCATCCTCGGGTTAAAGGGGAGAGTACAGTACGCTAGGGTCATTGCACTGACAATTAAAATTAAGTCTCAAGGCTCCAGTTTGTTGAAGATAGAGAGCTTCCGGTTCTTGGGAAGTAATTAGCTTGAAATGGCCCAATTTGCTTAAAATAAAAATTAACAACTTTGCATTGGGTTGTAACTGGTCTTTGTTACGTTTCTGTCAAATGATATCCTTGTAGGTTTGCTGTGTAAATTTATCTCCACACCACTTGATGACATGGATTTGAAACACCCGAACTGCGCCGTTTAAATCTAGAATAACTTTCTTTATTAAGAGGGTTATTCTTTTTTCATAATTTGTTGGAAGGTAATTTTTGGGGAGAACAAAAAGTGAGTTAATTGACCGTTTTAATTTGATATAAAGACTAATTTCTTTCGTGCACTATTATTTTTCTGGAGAAATAAGATACTTAATATTATTTTTTTTTCTTTTTTACCACTTAAAGGGATCTTATCTAGAAAGCATGACGTTTTACTATTGTTTTTAACAACTAAAAACAATATTTGTCCAAAATTTACAAAGAAATTGAGAGGAAGATAATTAGAAAGAAAGTGAACTATTACTTAACGAGTGAGAATTATATTTATTGGAGTGTATTTTTAGAAAGCAAAAGTGAGATAAGCGATACTTTTGACATATATATATATATATATATATATATATATATATATATATAGGCTAGGGCAATAGCACATAATTAGAAGATCAAGTAAAGAAAAAAAAAGAGTTATTATAATTTTGTTCGTTTCACAAAAAATAAATGATTTAAAAATTATTTTCCCAAAAATAAATTCATATCATTTACAAAAATAGAATGAATAAAAAATATATTTATCATCTACAAAAATATTAAGATATAATAATAAAAAATCTTATTTTGATTAATTATTTCGAATTATATAAATGATTACTTTTATAAAAAATTCAAATTATTTATTTTTTGCAAAAAAAAAAAAAATCTATGTACAACGAAATTTGAGGCCAACTTGTTCTAGTGATTTGATCCACGTGGACAAGATCCCCACCGTTGAGTAGGCCTCTTTATGTCCCTGATCGTATACCCTGCATTTCGAAAGCAGGTGTTCGTTTCCCGCTCCGTCATCTTCAACGAAGCTCTCTCTCCGAATCGCAGGGAAAAGCTCCAAAAACAATGGAGGAGACGATAGCGGCGCTCGGCAAAAGCCTCGGCCAATTCTGCAACCACCTCCAGAGCAGCGTCGACGCCCTCCACCAATCCCTCGATCGCCGTCCCATCCCTCTCGGTCCTCTCTCTCTCTCTTCTTCCGATTCTCGTTCCATTCAGCGATTAAAGCTGCGAATCGCATCACTGAGTTGAATCTCTTCTCATTTCACTTGCTACTGTTAGTTACTTTGCGTTTCCTTTGGGTAATGGGCCGAGAAAAGTTGCAAGGTCGCGCTTTTTTCTTCTTTTCAGTCGATTGATTTTTTTTGGTGTTTTGATCGCAGATTCCGCTTCTTCGACCTTCATTCAATGCCTGAACCGCCGCGTGTCGACCGCAAGCGGCGATCTTGATTTGCTGGATTCCATGACGTTCGGGACCGTGTCGTTTGAGGAGCTGTTGGGTCACTGTAACGAGGTCTTCAAGAAGAACCAAAGCGACCTCGCTCAGCTCGAAGAGCGCCTTAAGAGCTTCGGCTACGTCCCCGGTAGTTTGAGCTTGACAATTTTTCTGCCTTTGTATTTGATTGCGAATGATTGCGAATGATTGCATGGAAGTAGTTTACTTGGGGTTGAAGTGTACATCAATATGCTGGATCGCTAGGAGTTGAAAAGAATGAAAAGGTGCAGGTCAGTTATCTGCAGACTTTGATATCCTGGTTTTGTTTTGTAGATGTTGACGATGTTGAAGAAGATACAGTCGATGACTTATTGAGCCCTCCCAAACTTGATCCTAATTCTCCATTATCAAATGATGGATTTGACCAGCCATGTTCATGTTCGGGGCGACTTACTGCGGCGGCTTCTATGACGAAGAGTTTTGAAGAAGATTCTCTGTATCCTTGTCAGGTTTTGATATAGCAACTTTCTTTTATCCAAGTCTGAAATATTTGGCAAAATTGTAGAATTCTAAGCCGAAGAGGTTAAGAGGGATAGATCAATTGGCTAGACTGCACACCTGGCCGGAGCTTCTATCCCTTAGGAACAATCAGTAGTCAGTTCGCTTGCTTTGAGTACAGGCCCTTTTCATGAGCCTACCCTGAGTAGGCTGAGTGAAGCAAGAGCACCCCTCAGTGGAGTCCCTCAACAGCCATGAGTCCATCTCCTGTCAGCTCTATTGGTTGTGTTTGATTCTGGTGTCAGAAAAATAATCTTGAACAGTGTTTATTCCATTGCGACTTGAGAGTTTACGTACTGTCGACAACTACTGCTGAGCCATATCATTTGGCAGTATAGGTACTGCCTTATTATATCCAAGTTGCAAATAGTGTTGCAATATGTCAGCTTTGCAATATGCAAATTTTCATCCTTAATGACCGAAAAGTGAAAAAATGGCCAATTATGGTATACTATTTCCTAGATTTTGTTGATTTGTCCTTCCTGAAGTTCCCTAGATTTGATGACTCCATCAGCTTGAAAAGACTTGGTATATCTGATGTAGCTCTGGCCACATTAGCTTTGGAAGGTGAGGCTACTTTGAGGATGTGTTTGACATGCTCTGTGCTTTATTGAAAAGACATGTGATTTTTCTTCACTGTCATTTGGAACATCAAGTTAGTCCTTGTTGAGATGATTAGAGAGATAATTTGTGAGAAGGCAGTTGAATTCCTTATTAGCCAAGCAGTCTTGTCTGACAAATTTTCCCTTCTATATCATTTCCAGCTAATGGCAAGACTCTTGAGCCAAATCCGTGTTCGAGACAACCACGAATGTATGTTGTCCATGCTTGAGTTTTTCCTTCTTTCTCGGTCTTCTTTTTTCCTTTTCCATTTTTGCTTTTTCTTCATTGAGGCGTGAACCTCCTCTGCTACTAATCTTTCGTTCTCGTTCCAATTAGAAATCAAGAGGATAAGATGCATGACCTGGAGGGGCCATATCAACCTGCTACAGTGAACTTGGGGGCAAGTGAAGGTACTGATACAAAATATACGCATGGGTTATTGCTTAATTAGATTCTATTAAGTTCACTCTTCCTACTCCCGGACTTTATACTTACGTGATTCGATACAATTGGAACCAGTTGAAGGTCCAAAATCTGTAGTTAAGGCATCAAAAGATGAGTACGAAAGTATTCCTTCCTACATGAAAGGTCTTGCATCATGGGAGGTATAAAACTCTAACTTAAGCTTTGGATTTGTCTCTGACTCTTAGCAGATGCACTGCAGGCAATCACTTTTATTTTATATTAAGCTGCTGTCTTAAGACCATCAGGGTTAGTAGCGCGTGAATCATATATTCTTTTGAAACAGAAATAGTGTGCTTGCTTGATTGGATTAATCCTAATAGTACAACATCTTAGAGAATTTTGTAAATGAAGTAGGTTAGATGGCTTCACTAGCATTAGAACAATGGCAAGCTAGTAAATGTTGCTTGACGTGTGAAATCATCTTCCCACCGCAAGGTTCTGTATCCTTTCTCACTATAATTTGCTGACAAGGGATCTGGTTTTAGTCCTAACCCATTTGCATTGTGCATTTTACTCTGCAGGATTTGCTTATAGCTATCGAGAAGATAAACTAATACCTAAGCAAGAAAGAGAACTGCTCAGAAAGCAGGAGCTTCTTTCAAGACGAAATATCATCATTGGCATTGGGTGTGTATATAACATCAGTAGTGATATGAATCTCTGAGTGACCGTGAAAGCATTTGCTGCAAACTGACGAGCGCTTGCCTTAACAAGCCTGTTGTCAGTAACTTGACGCCCTCTGAAATCTTTATATTACCAAAATATGGATAGCCATCCTCGTAGTCTTTTTCTTCATTGAGTCTTATATTGGTATTTTCCCTGATCACTTAAGATGATTCATTTGTTGCTGCTTATTGCAGGGCCCAAGGCGAGATCCTATCTGCTGCTGCTTACTCGCATGAAGCAGCTGGTTGTTGAGACAGTTGATGGATTGATCTCATACAGAGTTTTATAGAAGGAAGTACCTTCGCAGAAATATACTTGTTGGAATCACAGCGTCCAGTTTGTATCAGCCTTTCAGACATGCATTGTTATGCGCAAGGCTTGACATAAACATTTTTCTAAGCACGAGTTTTGTGGAGAAATCATCTTATGTTAAATGATTACTTTATTACAGTACCCTGCAATTTTCATCTCAATTCCTACGGTCAATTAATCTGAAAATTGCTCAATTGCCATGTGATTTGACTCTCAAACAGTTACCAAAGAGTCGTCTCCTTGTTTGTTGTGGTGAAGCGAAAGAGAGAAGAAAGTATTAAAGAGAAAATGAAGGGGAAAATATGTTTTGATTGATCACTGAATGATCAATTTGCAGTCATTGGGCAGGCAACTAGCGGATAGACTCATGCCCCGACTTTAGATGTTGAGGCATCTACATGGTTGGCATGTATGTTATCTGCTGCATTTTCGAGTTCTCCTGGTAGTTGTAGACTTGTAGCGTGGTCTTCTTATGTTAGACAACAGTTGCTTTGTAAAGCACATTCTTGAATACAATCAACGATCACCGCATTTCGTAGTGAAGTAGGGAAGATGCAATTTGGACTGGTGAATATAAAATTTTTATGGGCATCCCACCCTTGACAAGAACCAAGCTGGAAGAGGCAAACTATGGACAAGAAGTGATCGTTTCTTCTCCCTTTTATTTGTGTGATCCATTCTTTGTTGCCTTTGACGTTTTAGTGAAGGATCAAGAAGACCGTGCAAAGCAAAGAGTACAAGACTTAACCTGCTGCACATCGAAAATACATTCAGTTCAGTACCATCGATAGCAAAACCTAATCTGTGCGGGTACACAGAATAAGCTTATGATAGAAATGTTTCTTGTTTTCGTTATCTATCTCAGAGGTCTCTATGACTCCCATCAAGTGTAGTTCTTTTCCACCCCGCCCAAGTTACAGGGTTCAATCTCTTGGCTATTATCCTATGTGCGTGCTTGCTATGATGCCGGGATCTCTGTAAGTTTTCTGAAGTCAGGGAAGTGGCTAAGTTCGAAATGGTGCTGCGAGATTAAAAAACATCACAAAGTTCCAATCTTGATAGAAGCTGCCCCATCGAAATCTTATGGGAGTGAAATTACAAAGAAAAAGAAAACGCCGGCAACTCATAGCATCAAATAAAGCTAAGTCATTGCCATCGGCTAAATTATAACCAGAACAAGGCAAGAACAAGGAAGGCATAGCCTGTACGATCCCTTCCTTAAAAAGCACTGGGATCACCAACCAGGACTCGCGCTTATTGGAGAAGCCTCTGCGATTTTCAAAGCAGAGGAAGACAGCACATACTTCTAAACCAATCATTCTCATTCTTGCAGAAGGGTGAAAGAGTGGGCCTCTAATACAGTGATCAAGCAGTGAAAAGAGCTTATCTGTGCACATGTTTGTCTTACAAGAAACAGAGTAAGAAAGAAAGGAATGTAGTTAAGATTAAAGAGAAAGGAAGCAAAATTCAGGCCACTTCTGCTTTATCTTTCATCAGACGAAGGTATTCCAAATCTAATTGGAATGGGATCGAATTGCTTGCAGATTTCCACCAAGAATTGAGAGAATTATGCAACAGTTTGGAATAACGTTGTGCTTACTCCATTTCACCATGTGTATTTCTATGTCTCTGCCTATATAACCTGGTAAAATCATCCTTCTCTGCTATCCTTCTCCTGATAACTAGCAAACCTCCTCGAGAACCAATAACACCAAACACAACCATGACTGAGGTCGTCTCGAGCATCCTCGGACCTCTTCTGCAGAAACTAGCTTCACCTGCAGTTGAAGATTTTCAACTGGTATGGAGCGTCAAGGATGACCGAGAGAAGCTCAAGAGCACGCTAGAGATGATCCAGAGGGTGCTCGCTGATGCTGAGCAGAAACAAACAAAACAGGAATCTGTGAAGCTTTGGTTGTCGAAACTTAAAGACTTCTGCTATGATGCCGAGGACGTGCTAGACGAATTTGAAACCAACGCTTTGTGTGGGCGGGTGAGGAGGACCGAGCACTTGACCCTCAAAGGGAAGGTACGCTACTTGTACTCGTGGATATCCAAGTTGATTTTCCAGTTTAAGATGGCACATAATATGAAAGAACTGAGAAAGAGTCTTGATGGGATCGATAAAGAGAAAACTCAATTCGCCTTGTTGCCTAATGTTCAAGAAAGGACCATAGTTCCGCGGAGGGAAACTTACTCTTTTGTACGCACTTCGAATATAATTGGAAGGGATAAAGAAAAGGAAAGGATAATTGAGCTGCTGAGAAGATCAGATGACGGTGGAGTTGGAATAGAAGTCATTCCGATTCTTGGAATTGGGGGTGCTGGAAAAACGACTCTTGCTCAATTGGTATACAATGATGATAGGGTAAACGAACATTTCAAAGGCAACAAAGTTTGGTTGTCCATGCCAATGCAATTCGATGTTGAGAAGATAATAAGAGACATAGTCGAGGCTCTTGATCCAAAAAAAAAAGATGATAGACTTGAAATGCAGCAAAATTACCTAAGAAGCATGGTAGAGAACAAAAAGTATTTGTTTGTAATGGACGATGTGTGGCAAGTGAGAAGGGAGGATTGGGTGCGATTGACAGATTTGTTAAGAGGTGTTTCCAAAGGGAGTAAAGCCATAGTCACTTCGCGGAATAAATCCATCACCTCAATCATGGACACCGGCTACCCTTTTGATTTTGCCAACCTTTCGTGGGAGGATTCTCTAACTTTGTTTGTGAATTGCGCGTTCGATCAAGGGAAAGAGAAGAATCACTCGGACCTTATGGTTATCGGCAAGGAAATCGTGAGGAGGTGCGGGGGAAATCCTATGGCAGTGAAGACTTTGGGAAGTTTGTTGTATTCAAAACTCAACCAGAGTGACTGGGAATTTGTAAGAGATAGTGAGATTTGGCAATTAGACACTGATATTTTACCTTCACTAAGAATAAGTTACGATTTAATGCCGTCTTACTTGAAACAATGTTTCGCTTACTGCTCGATATTCCCAAAGAACCACGAGTTCACCAACTTTGAACTGATCCCCTTGTGGATCTCGAATGGTTTTATCCAACCCAGAGGAAAAAATCAGGAGCTGGAAGAGATTGGACAGCAGTACTTGGAGGAGCTGTTCTCAAGATCCTTCTTTGATGTTGTCAAGGAAGATTATCCGGCAGTGGGCTTCAAGATGCATGATCTCATTTACGAACTTGCCATTTCAGTGGCACAAACAGAATCGTGCAACATGACGAAAGAGCGCGCGCGGTATATTTCCCCGAGCACTCGACATATATCATCTTTCATCCCATTTAGTGGGCCAAAAGATGAACTACAGAGCTGCTTGAGCAAACTCTGCCGTGTTCGTACCGTCATATTTGAGAAGTTGGGTTCCTCTGAGGAGTTCGTTCTGGAGACGTGCATTCGGCGATTCAAGCATTTGCGAGTTCTATCGCTACAGAAATCTGGCTTTGACCTACTGCCCAATTCTATTGGCAGTTTAAAGCATTTGAGGTATCTTGATTTATGCAATAGCCATAATCTCAAGAAACTCCCCAATTCGGTCTGCAAGCTTCGCAATCTGCAGTTCCTAAGTCTTGTCTGGTGCTGCGAACTCGAGGAATTGTCTACAGACATCAAGAATATGATCAACCTCCGTGATTTGGAGATAACCACGAAACAGCAGCGTTTCCCGGAGAGTGGAATAGGATGCTTGACCTCTCTGCGGTGGCTATTCATTGCACAGTGCAAGAATTTGGAGACCTTGTTCGATGATATCCAATCGCTCACGTCGCTCCGTGTATTGGGCATCATAAGTTGTCCGAAGTTGGCCTCTTTACCTCAAGGCATCAAGAATCTCCAGGCATTGGAGGATCTCGTGATTGGGTACTGCGAGAGATTGAGGCTGCCAGAAGGCGAAAGTAATGAACCACGCTCCACGTCGAGGCTTCGATCCTTCACATTCGAGAAATTACCGGAATTAGTTTCGTTGCCCAAGTGGCTCGAAGGTTCTGCAAGCACACTGCAGAGGATAAGAATTGCGGATTGTCCCAAATTGAGCGCATTGCCTGAGTGGCTGCAAAATTGTTCTTCTCTGAGGATACTGGAGATTGAAAGCTGTCCTGAATTGTCCTCTTTGCCAGGTGGCATTCGCCACGTCCCCACATTGACAAAGTTGCAGATATCTGATTGCGATAAATTGAGCAGCTGTGGAGAAGACTCAGAAGATGATAATAGAGAAGAAGATCGATCCACTGGTACAACCAAACTCCCCCTTTATTTCCGATACGTTTATAAATTAAAATTTAATTGTTTGAGATCATGTTCCTTATATTGTCTTGATTTACTTGCATGGTCAACAGCCACGCGGGGCCTTGGAATATGAAGAAACAATCATTTCCAAGAGAGCGGCGGATATTTAATTGCGAGGGATTGAGCAAGGACACCGATGTTCGAAGAAGAATATAATTGCAAATAAATATCTAAATATGTAGACGCTGTCTCCTAAGATATTTTCTTATAAGAATGAGAGTGGTAATGTCTAGCCAACAGCTTGGCCACTCTAGAAATATCTGTTTACTTATGAGTGTGTAAAAATTTCTCTTGGCCAATATTATAGAAAGTGCCTCTAATAAAAATGTGTGTTTTCTTTAAATGACTTTTATGTCTTTTTCATCAATTGATAAAAGAGCTTTCATTGCGCGTGCTCTACGACCGTGGATGCTCATCCTCGTCAGAGAATAAATTGATCCATCGGTATAAGTAAATTCCCCCTCTCTTTTGACACATTTATGAATTTAAAATTGGATATGCATATGATTCAAACGATTGCTAATTTGGTGATTTTCAATTTGTTTATTTCATGAACAATGTTCTTATAAGTCAAATTCTTCTAGAAAGTGTACAATGCTAAACGCAAAGCAAAAGTGGCCATTGTGTATTTTGCAATTCCATTTAATTATTTATGTTGAGGATTAATTTACCCCTCTAAAAAAGTCAAAGCACCTCAAAATGTCGTGTTATTAGAAATTTAGAAGTTAGAATTTGAGGATGAAAAAATTTCAAGCCGCCTCCTATGCTTGGAGGCTTGATTCAAAATGAGATTTCCTTAGCCCATTGACATGTATGTGATAACCTTTCACATTAGTTATGTAAATTGTAATTGTTGGATTTTGTCAACAACACCTGACTACACAATGCCCGTCGCGGGATTAAGGATGGGCATTGGGACAATTGACTATGACATACAGCACATCGGCACCGCTCAAGGATGAACCATTGTCGACTTCATGCCCGACCGAAAGGTACTCAAGTCCAATTGATGCTAATTGAGACTAATTAACTACCACTTGGGTTTGAATGACAGTGACGCAAGACCGTTCGCGATGGCAATTGCGTTAGAGATATGGATTAGGACGTTGTCGAGGTGATTTAATCTATTTCACCATCAAAAAAGAGGATTTTGATTGACATGTTGACTATAAAATACAAATATACAGGCCAATTTTGGTGAATTGACTCATTTTTAAAACTTTGTAAGAGTAGATTGAATATATATATTGAATCAAAGAGAAAGTTTAAAGGGCTACTTTGCAATTTTACATTTGCATCTTTAATTCCCGTTCAAAGACTATAGAAAAATCTATGATGCAATTTTCTTTTACTCGAGTAGGATAATTTTTAGAATAGTCTTCGACTATCTGAAAATCATAATTTTTGTTATATTTGTGTTCAAGGAATGCATGGTCATTATAAGCTCTGATTTTTCCCTACAAGCAAATACTATAACTTGAGGTTAAAGGAAATATACACCTCGGAGAAAAATGAGAGCTCTGTTTTACATTTCTAAACAATCACGCCTCTTTTAATGAGGATTTGTATGGAAATAAAATGATAATTGACTTATGTAATTTGAAACGTTGGCTATACTGTTTGGTTTTAATCTAATCCAATTGGTTGTTTGCTAGACCAATGATCTCTTGCTTTACGAAGAAAGGCATGGCGAAAACATGAAATATTTGATGAGACGCAAGTGTGAGCTGTGTTCAAAAAGTTCTATGTCAAAGAATCGACTTTGTGTAGAGTAATCATTATATTCAAATTGATTCATAACTCATTGACTAAAACTTTGGAGAAAATATAGTTCCAATAGAATATGTAGAAAAATTTAGACTTGAGCTACTTCTTATCGATCACCTTGGATGAAGGTATTGGATTCTGCTTCTCCCTTCCAACAATATCCGTATATCATCCAGTTCAAACTCAATGTAAAGAAGAGGTTTACAATACGAAAATCGGAAACACATAATGAACCAACGTGAGCATTAACGCAGTTGAGTTCTGGTTCAACATGGCACAGCCTTTTTTTTTTTAAGACCCACTTGAATATATCATTAACGTCCCTATGAATGTACAAAAAAGAGAAAAGATCTTTTCCTTTTTGTTCCGATTATTTATCTGAAATAAAAAAAGGGATTTTTCTAGAAAAGAAGAAGGATATTTCGTTCTTGATAGTGGCTAGGAGCATTGAAATTGTAGAGAGTACTGCTTGATCATTTCTACGAACTTAAAGCTCCAATTACTGTCCTTTTTATGTTTTGCAAAAGCATTCCGTAGAAAACTACATAACATCCCAATTTCGAGAACCTCCATTTTGACTTCAATCTTGTAATTTGACTTCAAATCAGGCCAAATAGTTACTCTCTTTTTTTCCCCAAAAATCACCTTATCATATCATTCATCCCATCTTGAGTTTCGTTTGTCGAAGGGTAACGTTTCTAGGTAGCCTTATCATATTATTCAACCCATTGAGAGTTTCAATAGTTAATAGTTAAGGACGTAAAGTAGCATACATATTCGAGAAGGGTCGGAATTTACTCCAAAAACGGCGGTCAAAAGTTGCACCATTCATCAACCTAGGATTTTTTTATCAGAATCAACCTAGGGTTAAGTTTTCAGAGAAATGCAGATACTATGAAGCACTTGATTTTGAAGTCATGCCTCCAGGCAAACCAGCCAGCTTATGACATCCCTTTTGACATGAAAAACAACACTAACAAACAAAATTCACGTCAAAGGAAGCGTCATCTATTTCTCTTGCTCCCATCCTCCCAATCGCGTCCCTGGATCGTAGTTAGTGAATAGGCGAAACTCATTCCCAAGCTTGCTGGAATGCTTAGGCCGGAATATGCATGGACGCAAACCAAGAAGTTCTGCAGCTCTATTCTTTTGAACTTCTCCTGCAAGCATCTCAGAATTTGCCAGGCATTAGGAAGGGATATAAAGCATCCAGCATACTCCAAAAAGGGGGGAAAAAGAACTGCAGCAGTTCATAGCTATAACGTCACTGCAAATGAAAGACAATGAACCAAAAAGACAGGTTTAAAGGGGCCCCAGGAGGACTAACGGTCGATAAATACCTGTAAGCAAAAGCAAGTAAGTGTTTGACTGCGAGAGGAAAGATATGGTTTGAGCAACTTTCTCCAAGCACTCCCCACTCTGTGGTTCATAAAGAAAGGGATCAGAATGTATTCAGCCGATAATGGAAAGAGACACATAAGCATGTCTACTAAAGGATCTGCCAGTTCTGGGACAAGATAAGAGATGGTAAGCATAGAATAGGGAGGCCTAAGCATTTATAGTTCACGAGGCCACATAAACTTACCAGGTATGGAGGATCTGCAACTATAACTTGGTAAGCATGCTTCATTTCATATGGCAACTCTTCTGGTTTATTGTAGTCATAAAAGGTGAAGTCGCTTCTGTATTGTTCAAAACGTTTGTCATTGATAACTCTATAAAAATAGAGTTATTTTACTTATTTTAGACAACAATTAATGCAATATCTATGAAAAAATATTTGGATTTCCTTCTGATTATTTGAATTTTCCTTATTTATGCAGAATAATGATATATAAAGAAGATAAGGAAAAAAAATGACAAAACTCAGGAATTTGAATCAAGCAGCAGTGGAAGATAGATATCAAATCAAAATCCTCTAATTTACTTCCTAATTTTGTGCGCAATTGCTTGGAGATAAGGATCTTGGATATATCCTATAAATAGGAGAGCTAGAGAGAGCAGCTAGGTTTTTTAAGCTAGGTTTTTGTTAGATTGTTTTTCATTGTTCTGAGTTTTTTTTTTTAAGTATTTTGAAGAGAAGATAAAAACTGTAACATAATTTCTTGTTCTTTGATTCAAGATGTTGAGTTTGATTTATATTTTTATTTCTCCATCTACTATATTCTAATTTTCTTTTGTTACGGCTATGATGTAGCCTAACCATAATGATGTGAATTTCATGATTTTTATGTTTTACAATTGATTTCATTCATGTGAGTTATATATTATTGTGCTTAATACTTTTGAGTGACTGTCCACCACTTGAATGATCTGATGTGCATGTTTGAGACTGAGAAGTGATAATATGCAATTACTCATTATAATATATAACCATGAATTAAACGTAGATAGAAATATACCGCATTATTTATGTAGCTTTAGATGATAAGATGATCCAAAAGACTCATTGTAAACTGGAAATATTCATAGTTTTTAATGCACTTATGTTTATTTTAATTCACATAGAGATATATTGGATTAATAAACTGAGTAGGTTTATTATACCTAGAGACAGGATAGTAAATAGGTTAGGAAATTCCGCTATCACATGTTTGATATCGTTTTTGTACTCACAACAATCAGAAATTCATATCTAGTGGTTATGGTGAAATCGGATACTCTAACATATTTATCTGATCGATTGACTGCATTTAGTCTACAAATTTTGTTTTTAATTTATTCTCAATTATATTTTGATCTATTAGATAAATTTTAGAATTAATCTATTTTAGTATTTAATTAGTTTATTAATCATCGATCTCCGTGGGACAATACTTTATCTTATCATTATATTATTTATTCGACACGTTCGCTTGCGTTTAGAATTTTACAAACAATCATACTTGAGCAGTTGCAAAGGTACACTGGGATCAATTCTCTGATATGATACCGCAAATGAGTTACTTCAAATACCAACTTCCAATTACATGCACACTTGATAATATGAGAAACGAGTGTTGATGAAAAGAGTAAACCCATACCAATCGCGACTTGATACTAATTAACCCATTTAAACATGCAATTATACTCAAGTTGGAGCCGCCACTAACCAATTAGGGTTAATTAGAAACCCAAATAAAGTATGGGAGAATACTTTATTTCTGCGAACCAGAGATTCAAAGTTCGGGGACATGGTTACGCTAGATTAGCCTAACGCATTTTCGGTACCTTTTATTTCAAAAATATTTTTTTGCAAGCAGTGTTGATCAATTTTAACCTAAGTTACTAACATGCAAATGGTGGTCATGCGGGTGCACAATCAATGAAATAACATTCAATAAACCGAAATGCTAGATTCATGAGAAATTATAAAACTATAACTTTATTAAGGTTCAATCTCTAAAAAAGAACATTTACAAAAACTATTAATAAAAATGCATGCCCTAAACATGATTTTTTAATGACATGATATCTAATTAAATGCATGATATCTAATTAGATGCAATCTTAATTTATTTTTGACATGCATGACTTTTACTTTAATGATATGTGAGATGCAATGGAATAACTTAAACTATCACTATATGTATGCAATCTAATTTATATAATCCTAAATGTGCATATACTACATGACATGGGATGCATGACATAACAATTCTATATGCATGTTCTTTTTGTGATTTTTTTAATGATTCTTTTTTAATGTATGCAACCTACACTAAACAATGATGATATGAAATGGGATTAATTATAAACTAACCTATTAATTAATCAAGTAAATGACTTTTGTGTTTTCTCTTTTTAAAAATGTTAATTATATGCAATTAAAAATTACACGATGGGATTACTAAAACATAATAATATGATGCAATCCTAATTTACTAATGTGCAAACTCTAATTAAATGGGCCTACTATGCAAACTAGTTAATATGCACCTATTATTTTTTTGTATATTTTTTTTATTGAAATTTGAAATTAATAAAACAAACCTAATTAAGCTATCCAAAATGAAATAATTTTCTAATTCATCATTTTTTTTATTAATTTTATTTAAACCCCATTTTGTCTTAGAAAACTATTATTTTTTATATGTTTTTTTATATCATGCAAACTTTCCCCAAATAAAAAAAATGTTTAAATCCAATCCTGACTAAAAAAAACTAAGGATGAAATCCTAAAAATAATCCTAAAGGTTAATTTATTAAACCTACGTGTCTTAATTTAATAAACCTATATGACCTATATGCTCATGCAAGATTTTAATTTTTCACTATTCCCTTTTTTATAATGTTTTTTTATTTTCTCAAAAGAAAACAAGTAATTATTTTTACATAAAAACTAAGAAAAGAGTTAAAATAATCAAAAAGATAATCCGTTGTTTCACGGATTAAATTAATAATTATTTTAACTCTACAATCTAACGAGGAAATCAAAATAATTAAAAATTTAGTCCGAAGTCTTACGGACCAAATTAAATAATTATTGTGATTTAACAAATGAAATTCTATCACAAAACCAAAAATTATTATAATTAAAAAAATGATCCGATGTCTCTCGGACCAAATTAATAACTATAATAATTTTAGGTAGAATCTACGGATAATGCATATATTAACACCCAATATTTAAATAACTAAACTAAATATGCTATCAAATGAAATAAACAGGAAAATAATATAAAAGATAAAGAAATAACCTAAACTACCAAGTAATAAAAGTAAGAAAATAAAACTACCTAGAGGGTAAAACCGAAGGGCGGCGTCGGGTGATCGTCGGAGAGGGAAGGGGCAGCAAGCGTGTCCGGTGGGGGGGGTCGCCGGCGTTCGGGGTTCCGGCGAGGTGAGTCGCCGGTGCGGTTGGACGGCGACGGCTCCACTCGGCTCGGGCAAAGGCGGAGTAAGGCAAACGGGCGATTGCTGTGGCGTGCGTCGCTCGGAGCAGCTCGTCGGGTGGTGGGTGGATCGCGCGAGCTCGGTGTTGGGCGGCGGGTGTTGCTCGGTCGTTGATGGGGCTTCGGGTGCAGGGCGGCTGCCGGCAGGGGGGGCGAGCACCTGCGGAGGAGGCGTGTGTCGGGTCTTCGTGGCCACAAAGCGGGCGATTCAGATGTCGCGGGGCACAATGGGCTGCTGTAAAAGGGCAAATCGGCTCGGCAGCGCGGCTGATTTGTGTTGGAAGATATGATGCTGATCTTGGAATATACCTTAAAAGATGTAGATCATTTATTTTAGTATCATTTATTTTAGTCAATTTAGGATTAGATCAGATACACATAGATTAAAGGAATATAATCTTTCTTTCTTTATTATTCGATACTTTGTATTATATAGGGATCGGTTTTGTACATCAAAATTACAGAAGTGAATACAAAAGAAAATTCTCCCACGTCTTCTTCTTCTTACAATTCCTGTATTCATCTTCTTCCTCAGATTCTAACATGGTATCAGAGCTTCCTTGATTCTAAACCGTTTTTTGCTTCCGCTCCGATTACCTCGTAAGCGAACTCCAAATTCCAGACGAGTGTTGCCGAAGGAATCACAGTGTTTGATTGCCTAAAAGCGAGGAACCTCATCTGCAAGAAGAGTCAACAGAGGAATCAATTTTTTTCAATATGACAAGACCAGAGGATCTTACCTCAGCTACTGCCGATCCATCTGCAACAGAAGCACCGATGCAAACCAATGAAAATCAAGATTCATCCAATGTCATCCCTGCATTAGATCAACAAGAAAGACAAACCCAACAACCGCACGTGCAATGGCAACATCAGACTCGGGCTAATCCCGGACAACCCTTCACGGGCTACCCATATCAATGGATGCCATATCCATGGTATCATGGGTCGATTCCCACTGCATCATCATCTGGCTACAAAGCAACGTGCGAGCTGATGGCGGTCTACCAACCAGTGATGGGGCAAATCCTGCCACCGGCCCGGAGCAGACGAGCGGTTCGATTGGACCGGGTATGGGAACGAATCCCTACCCAGGTTTTCAAAATGTGGGTCACGTTTTTGGCTTGGGCGGTTCGGGTCAAGGTGCAAATCCCTACCCGACTTCTGCACCGAGCCCCTTCCCATACCAGATCTTTGCCACCAGTGGCCGACCGGAACCCGGCGATCCACTTTACACCACAACAGCCGACGGGCCAGAACTACGGCTCATCACTCAGCAACTGACCGGAGCCGAAAATTATTCCAGCTGGTCGCGGGAATTCCGACGGGCGTTGGTGACCAAAGAAAAAGATGGGTTTATCGATGGAACGATTCCAATCCCATCCGACGAGCGGCAGGCACGACTATGGAGGAAGTGTAACCAGTTAGTCCGAACATGGATCGGAAACTGTGTTACTTCTGAAGTCGCGGCCGGATTACCACCGATGGAAGACCCAAAACAGATGTGGGAAAATGTAAAAGAAATGTACGGGAAATTGAATCGTGTCCGAGTTTTTTCACTAACCCAGCAGCTTTCTAAGTTGAAACAGGGAAATATGAGCGTTGCCACCATTTACAACAAGATCTCAACGTTGTGGAATGAATTGGAAGCGGTGGAAGAAAAATTAGAAGGACCCGAATCGACTCTACAACAATACAGAGCGATTCGGGAACGAGAAAATGTCACAAGATTCCTCCTTGCCCTAAATGAATTGTACCTTTCATTCCGGACGCAGATACTCACCATGGATCCAACACCAACCCTCGCTCGGATCTACCAACTTGCAACGCTGGAAGAGAACCAGCGTCTTGCTGTGCTCGATAACCCCAAAGATGGGGTTGCACTTGCTATACATAGCAGTGCTCTCAAGAGAGGAGCGTTGAAAAGGGGGCGAGGAACAATCGGGCAAAATCTAGGGTTTCCTGAGAGAGGCGAAGACTCTCGAAACCTAAGGAGAGGAACGGACAGCCACGATTGGATGAGGCGATCGGACGGCTCGCGAGGTCTCCATCCATTAATGGGATTCGATGGTCACCGAGGATCCTTCTCGGCAGCATCGGATGGTTTGCGTGCAATCTCGCCTTCGACAGGATCCAACGGTCCACATTCCTTCTTCGCATCCGACGGTCCTCAAGAAGCGGTGTCAATTCCCTATTTAAAAAATCCAATTGGGCCGCCATATGCTGCAACATTAAGGGGAAATTTTAAAGGCAAAGGTAAATTATACTGTGATTATTGCAAGCGTCCACATCACACAATCGATAATTGTTGGAAACTACATGGCAAGCCTGGAGAAAAAGGAAAGAATGATTTTTCAATTGCTTTTCAGGTCACAGGACAACATTGGCCAATTAATCAAGAGCAATATCAAGAACTTATGAAGGCTTTCAAAAAACTAGACACATCTGACAAGGCTGGAAGCTTCACAGGTACTTCATATTGCTTGGCGAATTCAATTTCCAATGAAAAGTGGATAATTGATTATGGGGCTAGTGATCATATTGCTTGTGATAAAAAAATTCTTTGCAAAAATCCAGAAATTGCCTACTCCAGCTTCAGTACAGCTTCCCAATGGTAATTCCACACTTGTGATGATGATTGGCAACATAAATGTTAGTCCACTCATAACTCTCAAGAACGTATTATACGTTCTTGATTTCAATTTCAATCTAATATCAGTGTCTCGAGTTTGTGAAGAAAATTCTTGCCAAGTCCTATTTGATTATGATAAATGTATATTTCAGGCCTTTTCGACTGGTAGACTGATGGATTTGGGTAGTATCTCTCAAGGGCTATATTTCTAGATCAATTTTCCTAGCAGTTCACATTTATCATGTATTGAATTGAATAATTTGTTATTGTGTAATTCTGCTGCCAATGATAAAAATCTTGTTAGTCATCAAAGATTCGGCCATAGTGCTTCTATTCCTTGTTCTCATTGTCCAATTTGTCCACTAGCAAAACAAACTCATGCACCCTTTCCAAATAGTGTCTCTCGAGCAAAAAGTCTTTTCTCTCTAATCCATGTTGATATTTGGGGACCCTATCACACACCAAATCGTGATTGTTCTCGATTTTTTCTAACAATTGTGGATGATTTTTCAAGAGCCACATGGATATTTTTGATGCAGTCCAAAGGCCAAGTCTTTCATTATCTGAAAACTTTCTTCTCCTTGTCCAAAAATCAATTTGAGAAGTCTATTCAGCGCATCCGCACTGATAATGGAAAGGAATTCTTCAGTAGTGAATGTGAGATTTTTTTCTCCTCAAATGGAATCTTGCATGAAAGCTCATGTATCTATACTCTACAACAAAATGGCATCGTTGAACATAAGCACCGGCATTTATTAGAGGTATCGCGTGCTCTGAAATTTCAAGCCTCGATTCCTGAAAATTTTTGGGGAGATTGTATAGTCACAGCTGCTTATCTGATTAATTGTATGCCGAGTCGAGTGCTTGCTAGAAAAACTCTATATGAAATGCTTTATAGAAGGAAACCGAAAATTCATCATTTAAGAGTTTTTGGTTGTCTATGCTATGTAACTACGGTAGGACCTCGAGACAAGATGAGTCCTCGAGCCCGCCAGTGCATTTTCATGGGATATGCAACTTTGCAGAAGGGATATAGAGTTTTTGAGCCATCTACTGGAGCTTTTTTTATAAGCAGAGATGTTGTCTTTCATGAGGAAATATTTCCTTTCCGCGATAAGTCGGAACCTTCTGCAAATTCTGACAGGGACACCAACCATACTTGGTTTAAATCAGACGAAGAATCATCTCCTGGCCAAACCTATATTCTCACACATCCAGAACGTACATCGAGCATTCCATTCCCAATTTCTGAAGCATCTTTTATGGATAACTCTATTGGAAATACAGAAGAAGCTGATGTAACGTCTCCAGGATATGTCAACAATGAAGAAGTGCCACACAATGAGGAGATTGCATCCTCTAGCCAACAGTCTCCAATGCCCAGGCGATCAGGATGCTCTATTCGTCCGCCTACATGGACAAAGGATTATATTTGTACAGCTTCAAAGTCATCGGGTACACATTATCCTATCTCCACATATGTGTCTTTCCAAAGATTATCCTCCAATCATATGTGTTGTATTAGTCGAGTATCTGAGAAACAAGAACCATCTCATTATAATGAGGCTGTCAAAGATCCTCGTTGGCAAGAAGCCATGGAAAAGGAATTGCATGCCTTATTAGAAAACCATACATGGGATATTGTCTCATTACCACCACATCGCAAGCCAATTGGTTGCAAGTGGGTCTACAAGATCAAATATAAGGCAGACGGGTCCATCGAAAGATACAAGGCTCGCTTAGTGGCTAAAGGGTTTACTCAGAAAGAAGGCTTTGATTATCATGAAACTTTCTCTCCAGTCGCAAAGGATGTTACAGTTCGTACTTTCTTATCCATTGCTGCATCTCGTGATTGGTCATTACATAAAATGGATGTTCATAATGCGTTTCTTCATGGAGTGCGTTTCTTCATGGAGATTTAGATGAAGAAATTTATATGGACCTTCCACTAGGTTTACGGAGACAGGGGGAGTCCAATGTATGTCGTCTCCGTAAATCCCTTTATGGTCTCAAGCAGGCTTCGCGACAGTGGTATGCCAAGTTCACCAATGCACTTACAGCTGTGGGATTCAAACAATCCAAGTATGATTATGCACTTTTCTCTTGGACAAAAGGTACGTCATCCGTCTACTTAATGATATACGTTGATGACATACTTATCATGGGCAATGATGAGCTTGCTGTGAAGAACCTTAAAGAAAATCTCCATTTCAAGTTTCATATCAAAGATTTGGGATCACCAAAATATTTTCTTGGAATTGAGATAGCCCGTTCAAAGGAAGGTATCTCTCTTAGTCAGCGAAAATATGTACTGGAGATTATATCAAAAGCGGGATTATCAGGTTGCAAGCCAGCAGTCATTCCTATCGAACAAAATGTCAAGTTAACCACTGCAGAATATGATGTGGGCCTTCAGTCCAAAGAAAATGATTCACTGCTCAAGGATCCGTCAAGCTATCAGAGGCTAGTTGGGAAACTCATATATCTCACTATGACGAGACCTGACATTTGTTATGCTATTCAGACACTCAGTCAATTCATGCATAGCCCAAAACAGTCTCACATGAATGCTGCCTTGAAAGTGGTAAAGTATTTGAAGAAATGCCCGGGATTAGGAATCCTCATTTCCCGCAATTGCAACATGAAAATGACAGCTTATTGTGATGCGGATTATGCAACTTGTCCTATGAGTCGGAGATCCATCACTGGTTTTTGTATCAAACTTGGCGAATCCTTGCTTTCATGGAAGACGAAGAAGCAATCTACTGTATCTCTGTCATTAGTAGAAGCAGAATATAGATCCATGGCGAAGGCTATTTGTGAAGTAGTTTGGCTACGAGGCTTACTTCTAGACCTTGGAGTGAAGGTCAAGGGATCAACTCTGTTATTTTGTGACAATGATTCAACACTTAAGCTTGCTGCAAATCCTGTGTTACATGAAAGGACGAAGCACATAGAAGTCGATTGTCACTTCACTCGAGAGAAGATTCAAGAAGGAATAATCGAAGCAAGAGGAATCAGAACCATAGAACAACCTGCTGATATATTTACCAAGCCTTTATGTCAAAGACAACATTCATATCTTCTAGACAAGCTTGGTGTCTTAGATATATACAAGCCACCAGCTTAAGGGGGAGTGTTGGAAGATATGATGTTGATCTTGGAATATACCTTAAAAGATGTAGATCATTTATTTTAGTCAATTTAGGATTAGATCAGATACACATAGATTAAAGGAATATAATCTTTCTTTCTTTATTATTCGATACTTTGTATTATATAGGGATCGGTTTTGTACATCAAAATTACAGAAGTGAATACAAAAGAAAATTCTCCCACGTCTTCTTCTTCTTACAATTCCTGTATCCATCTTCTTCCTCAGATTCTCACAATTTGGGGCTCCGGTGGCATCGGGAGCGCGGGGACGTTGGGACGGCACGAGTTTCAAGCGTCAGCTCCAGGCGGCGTTTGTGGCAGTAGGTGGAGGCGTCGGCACAGGGGTGCGTCTGATGCAGCGGGTCTTGGACCGGCAGTGATGTGAGGGCGCAGGAGCAGCGAGGACGTCGGACGCGGAGAACCGGCGGCTCAGGCGTCGCTCGGGAGGTGGAGCGGGGGCTAGAGGCGCCACGCGGTGAGGTGGCGGCTTCGCGATTGAGGCGGAGCAGCAGTGGTGCTCAAGCGGAGCTGGAAGGAGCGACGGTAGACGTAGCACAAGCAGCAGAGGAATCGGGCAGAGGTGTCGCAGTGGCGGAGCTCAAGTTGGAAGTCGAGCAAATAGAGCAGGGACCACCAACAAAATTCAAGAGGAAGAAGATGAACAGTGATTCATCTTTTGCTTTTTCCCTTCTCCCTTCACCTCTTTCTCACGTCATCCCATGTCTCTCCTTTCATTTTTTTTCTTTCTTTGTCAGAGAAAGAAAGGAGAAATGTTTTCTCTTTTGACTAAGGTGTGTACGAAGGCTTCTGAACTTTTCAACTTTTTGAGTTTGCCTTTGAACCAAGAGAAGCCCCCCTCCCCCATTTCTCCAAAACCTCGCTTCCTTTATATAGAGGGAAGACTCGAAATTGTTGAAGATCCGGCGATATCCACTCAACTCCTTCAACAACAAAGTGACTCCAAAATCTCACGGCTGTTGAACTTTTGAATTCAAAATTTCTTTTCTTTTTTTCAAAATTTCTCTCTAATCAAAGATTATCTTCTATTTTAATTTTCTAAATTCAAATTAGGTGTCAACAAATAGTTAATAAGATTGCTCCTATAAATCATCTCATTATGCCCAAATCTTTTCTTAGACATCAAGGCTGGCCTAAATCATAGGTCTGACAGGCACAGAAAATATTTTACCTGTACTCCAACAAATGGCCGATGCAACACATATAGATTGTTCACACATTTTACGAAACTATCTTCCCATTTGATAGTTGACAAGACACCACAGACCCACCTACAAATTACATTATATAAAATAACCGCAACAGAAATTCAAAAGTTCAAAAGTTCCAAGCTTGAGTGTTCCGGCGTGGATAGGATCAACATACTAACAACCTTGAGGTTCTACTTCAAAGAAAAGGTTCAACAATAAGGGGACAAAGGCGATACGACTTCCGAACAACAATAGTTTCGGTAACTGACCATTCACCTTCATTTCCCTAGAGAGACAACATATGTCAAAATGCCGAATAGGAAAGGACACTCCAATCTGAAATTTGCTTCCGTAAAATGGCGCTTGAAAACAACTTGCTTATTCCAAAGTCGAATCTCATTTGATTAATTGAGCAAGGGGTCACTGAACTTTGAAATGATCATCGCATTTTGCACGAGGCGTCAAGTAGCTAAAACTAAAAGGCAGTATCGAGAACATTAACCAGATCCTCATCGCTGGTCCTTTGCGATTACATGGAGTAACAATAACACCGACCGGAGGCTCATTGTTAACTGGCAAAACACAAACCGCGGTTCAAAAAATCACAGTCGATCAGTTTGTCAATCCGGTTTCACATTTTTTCACGATATTCATAATTTAAGCCTGAGCCACCGCCAAAAATAATGAGCGGAGAATTAAACCCTAACCCAATTTTTTCCCCAAAAAAAGAAATGCTCGACTACCGAAAAGCCGATGGAACCAAAACCAAAAAAAGAAAAAAATGGCGCACCTTGAGATAAGCATAAAGCGTGGGGCAAGCAATGCAAGCAACGCGAGAGGGAGAGCCCGAACAGAGAGCGAGGACTTCGTCGGCGACGGTCTTGGCCGTCTCGCGGTCGTACCAGAACTGGCTCAGCCTCCAGTCCTCCGTCACCAGCGCCACCTCCGACTGGTCCGCCGGTGACTCGTTCTGGTTCTGGTTCTGCTCGCGGAGGAATTCCTGGAGTGCCGCGAGGGCTTGCGAGCTGAGCGTCGGCGCGTCGTCGTCGTCGTCGACGCCGACGCCGACGTTGCGATCCGCGACTCCTTCCATCGTTTTGGAATTGGACAGGGACGGCGATGTGAGGAACGGCGGCCGGGGTCGAGGAGCGACGGCGGCACTAGTAACCACGGAAGGCGCACTCCTCTTCATTTTTCTCTTTTTCTTAATTTATTGTTGTGCATTTTCTAAATTCTTAAAGTGAGAATGTTTTTTTTTTTTTTAACAGATTAAAGTGAGAATTGGGTGAACAATTTTTTTGCTTTGTTCGAATTTACGAGTCTCGTAATTTAAATTTTATTTGATTCAAAATGCTTAAAACCTAAATATATTCACGTAGAGATGCACATATAACACATATAGTTTTAACATAATGTCCAAAAAATAGAATCACTTTTATTTTGAAATTTTCAATTATTTCTGGAAAAGAAATCATGATTTGCCTTTTTCTAAGCAAAAGAGGAAAGACTGAACAATCTAATAATCATGGTTTCAACTGCCTTTTCGGGGAAATTATTAAAAAAAACCTTAAATTTATTATAATTGTACTAATTCAATTATAAATCTTTTATATTTGTGTCATAGTTCAGTACATTTAGCTAATTTTGGCCTGCCAGCAGTAACACAATGCTACTTGCATGATATTTTTAAAATAATATTTTAATGTTTTTGAATTTTTATAATATTTTCTTCTATTTTCTTTTTCTTTTTTTCCCTTCTCTTTCCCCTTCCCCTTGTCCTCTCTTTAGCTCGACAAAAGTCACCGACCATAGGTGAGGGCATCGTGGCCCTCACCTGGTTTGGGCGAGGGATGCCGAGCGATGCCCATGCCCACTGCCGGCAAGGACATTATAGCCCTTGCCTGTGGCCAACAACAGTCAACTGGCGACCTTTGCTAGCCATAAGGGTAAGGGAAGGGAAAAATAAAGAAAAAATTAAAAAGGAATAAAATTATAAATAAATTAAAAAATATTTAAAATATTATTTTAAAATATTACATCAGTGGCAATAGCACCACGTCAACACCGACCGGCTAAAATTGATCGAATGAACTGAACTAACATAAATGCAAAAACTTTGGAACTAAATTGACAAAAAAAAAAATCATGACTGAATTAACACAATTTCAATAGGTTTAAGACTTTTTTTTTATAATTCTCTTATGCTTTTTCTATAAACAATGAACAAGCTATGAGTGCCAAATTGTTAGAATATCCAAGGACACATTTGATTCGGTTAATCACAAATTCACAAAGAAGGTAAACATATTGAACGGGCAAAAAGTAAGAAAAGCCGAAAGAGATCCAAATGATGAACTCAGCCATTGAAATGCGATTCCAAAAGTGGAACAACAAAATCTGATCCTGTTGCACTAGCCGTCGATGATACATGAAGTATACATTTGCTCGAAATTAGCCACAAGGACCGAGGAGCCCTCCCAAGAGAAGAAATGAACACGACATTGAGGCTGATAATTAGAAGCTAACATCATTCCAGAGACGGTGGCCAAACAAAGCAGCAATTTGTACCATCGCTAGATATTGGTTCGATCGCAGGCCAACTTACTAGGACCGAAAAGAAATATAAGAGATGGGGCATGATGTGAAACACGAAACCAAGGCCTGAGACATATGAACTTTCCTTGTCCCTCTGGCGCAGTGCAGATTTCGTGTTCGCAGCTGATGCTAGCGTGAAATTGACGGCGCTCAATCATTCCAGATAGCCACCTGCATCTAGCAATTGAGTGAAGAGTCTGAAGACAGTTAATATCATTTTTGCCCATAAGCATAGCCTCATGAGCTCCACAACCAACTTGTCCACCAGAAGATGGCAACCATAAAGAAATTTCAAGGCATGAGCCCAATCTTACAACAGATATGGCTCCCCCCATAAATTTGTGCACCCACCAAAACGCCCATAGTGCATATGAGCTCCTAATGCTCAGCTAATGTGTTTCTTCACCCGACAAACTTTCACAATCTGAATCGGTGACAGCTACATTTGCATCCCATACACCATGCCCTCTGCTCTTGTCCACTTCCCCAAGTGTTCCTGGTGCTTCGGCATAGTACGCAAGAGCATCGCCAATAGCTACACCGAGAGCCTCCCAGCTTGCTTTTTTGTCATGAATGCAATTCAACAACCTATTTTGGGCATCCGCAGAAATAATATCTTTGGCCCTAAGCAACTCGATAAATTCTTTGGCTTCTTCAGCTCTTTCTTTTCCCATAATGGATTCCAGACACGCGGTCAAAGATTGCAGACCTGGCTTCCACTGAGATGGACAAACCAATATTGCTTTCTTCATGGCATCATATGCCTCCGGCATCTCATTATTTTGGATATATCCTTTTGCCAAATGGTACCATGTCATGTAATCAAGCTTCCCACCTTTCTGTACAATTTCGTTCTTAAGTCTCTCAGCCTTCTCAAGGTCACCGGTTCTGCTATAAGCATGAATCAGGTTATTTGGAATACGAATATCTCAGGTCAAATCACTAGACATCCACTGCTCCAGAATCATTTCAGCACTTTCAATGTCGTCGAACTTCAGCAAAGAGTGTAAGAATTTTCCTAGTTTGGGCCACATTAATTAAGATTATAATTATCCGTTTTACGGAATTGATCTAATAAAGCGAGATATAAAGTTTCCTAACAGTCAAATATGGGCTTGGCTTGTGTGGGCTGAATTGGGCCCGGCCCGTGATAAGAGGGCCCGTCCCAATTCTATAAATATGCTAAAGGTCCCTCCTTCTAGCCCTCTCTTGTTTTCAATACAAGAACAAATACTCTCTCTCTCTCACATAAGGAACCAAGTGAGAGGCCTACTTATCAAGCCAAGGTATTGAGGGAATAGGGGAGAAGATCTTCAGCGCAATAGACACGGATTGCTGTCGCTTAGCTTCAACAAAACATGGATCACAAATCAGGTGCACAAATTTCTGAGCTTCTAGCTATGTCGGTCCTCGGTTGCCGTTCCAGCGGCCTAACATTTGGTATCAGAGCAAAACATAGACTAGAACTTGGTTGATTTGCCCGTCTTGAAGAATTTATCCGCATGAAACTTGATTTCAACCGTATATTCGGGTTAATCTTGTTGAGCCGAGTCCTTCAATGTTCGTTATGCCTCTCGCCGAACCCAAATCAGCCCGCCTATGGTGTTTCGGACTTGACCCGAGCTCGAAAGGGTTATGCTTGTTCTTTCGTGTTTTTGATCCGATGAAAGTGAAATTTTATTACATAAACAGATTCTACTCATCAATACGAGAAAATGGTGGGTATATCGTCGTCGACGATGCCGGAAAACCCCTCACGCGCCGACACGCGCCTGGCGGTGCCGCGAGTCGGCGGCACGCGCGCCGCCGCGCGCCTCACGCGCGCGCACGCGCACGTGCGAGCGAGCCAGCGCGTCGGCCGCCTTAGCTGGCATGACGTCATCCATGACGTCATCCACCGCCTTAGTCACCGACATGGACAGGTGTCCGGATGACGTCATGGTGACGTCGAGTAAACCGCCACGTGGCGTGTGACGTCACGGATGACGTCACCTAGGACCCGACCCGGTTTGACCGGGTTGACCCGACCCGTGTTGACCGGGTTGACCCGACCCGGTTTGACCGGGTTGACCCGACCCGTGTTGACCGGGTTGACCCGACCCGTGTTGACCGGGTTGACCCGACCCGGTTTGACCGGGTTGACCCGACCCGGTTTGACCGGGTTGACCCGACCCGGATTGACCGGGGTTGACCGTTGACCCGGTCGGACCGTTGGACCGGTTCGACCCGTTGATCGGTCGGACCGTTGACCGGTTCGACCCGTTGACCGGTCGGACCGGCCGGGCGGCTTCGGGCGTAGCGCGTGTGGCTCACGCGCCGCACACTCTAGCGGCGCGTGAGGGCGCGTGTGAAGTCCGTTTGGCACGTGGATGATATGTACGTGCTCGTATGTGAATTTCCTATCTTGTGATATGATTATTTTCATGTTTTGATGTTTTTAAAGATATGAAAATGCATGTGAAACCCTAAGGTACGTGATTTTGAGGGTATTTTTTTGCGTAATTTTCATGTATTTCTCTATGGTTTTGGAAATACAATTGCATGCTTATGATTACATCATTACTTGAGGAATATGTGTGGTGTTGATTTATTATTAGCATGTATTAATGAACAGAGCAATACAATTAGCATGACATGTGATTTTAGTGACATATAGCCCCTGTCATCAAGTCTAAAATCACTTTTGAAAGGTGTATGTGAGTCATAAAGTTATATCCCTGATATGAGAAAGTTTCAATGATTCAATTGGGTTGTGACCGCCAAAGTGGCACACTTGATTGAATTTGAGAAACGTCGGTCTTGTATTATGATGGGATGTCTCCCTGTTCTAATGCGTGGTCACACTCCCAAAGGAGGTAATTGTGTATTAGTTCATGGAGGGAAGCATGTACAGCATATGGTTAAAAAGTGACTAACCTTAGTGGTTCATACACCCAAAGGTGGTGACTTCGCGAAAGGTTAGAATATATTTTCATGGACCGCTGTCATGTGAAGAGTATACAATTGCATGTCATGTATTCTGCCCAAAGGTGTTTATATGATGATGTATGTAGCTCTTGAGATGTGTGTTAAGCACTCACATGATGCGATTATATGTATTGCTTGTATAAACAAATCACCTTCTCGTGAATGGCAATTCCATTGCTATTGAGGTTCTTATTGGATCAAACTTCAAGAGATGGAGAGAGGATTTTCAGTTTGGTATGGAGTTGGCAGATGTTCATGTTGCTCTCACTGAAAATAGGCCGGCAGACCTTACTGATGATAGTACAGAAGTCCAGAAAGTACGTTTTGCTGCATGGGAAAAGAGTAACAGAATCTGCTTGCTCATTATGAAAAGGTCAATTCAGGAGCATTTGTTGAGTGGCTTGCCATCTGATTGTACTGTTAAGGATATGATGGAAGCCTTGGAGGCTAGGTATCGTGTCTCTTCCAATGCTGAGATTGGTACACTTATGCAATTGCTTTGTTTAATATGAAATATGATGGTTCGACCGGAGTTAGAGATTATGTGCGAGAATGGTAGATCTTCAGTCAAAACTTCGAATTCTTCAGGTTGATATCCCTGAAACTTGCATAGTGCATCGGGCATTGAATACTCTTCCTCCCGACTTTGGAATTATCAAGACAAACTATAGTTCGCAAAATGAGGCTTGGTCAATCAATGACCTCATAGTCGAGTGGTGGCAAGAGGAAGAGAAAGCGAAGAAAGAAAGAGGGCATCTTGCCTTGTATGCCTCTAGTTACGCCACAGAAAGGGTAAATGGATTGCACATCCTAGAGGAAATCCTAAAGCTATAGTGTTTTTAACAATATAGCTCCTAAGAGAGGAAATCCTGAAGCTGCTGGCCCCTCCACTTCTATGGCTCCTAGAAAGGCACCTTTTAAAAGGGAAGGTGTTCTTTGCTACTTTTGTAGGAAGAGAGGACACATAAAGAAACACTGCGATAAATATAAAGCTTGGTTGTCCAGAAATGAGCATAAAGGTAATGATTCTTTGGCACTTGTTTGTGAATCCAACCTATCTGAAGCCCCATCCAGTTCTTGGTGGCTAGATAGTGGTGCAACTAATCATGTTGCATTTACCATACAGGGGATTCAAAAACAGAAGGATGCCAAATCAGGATGAATCAAAGCTCACTGTGGGAAACAATGAAAAGATCGACGTTGAGTTCGTGGGAGATGTCTTTTTGGTGTTAGATACTGGTTTTAATATGATATTAAGAAACACTTTTTATGTACCTTCCTTTAGACGGAACTTAGTTTCCGTATCATGTTTGGATAAGTGTGGTTACTCTTTTGAAATAAAGAACAGTATTGTATCTATGTTCTTTAGCTCAAATAAGGTTGGGTGCTGCATCATGTCCAATGGATTGTACAGTTTGTGTTTATCTCCCAATGATATATACGTCGCTAATACTGTTGAAAATATTGTTTCCAAAAGACCTCTACCTAAGGAACAGTCTTATACATTATGGCATAAACGACTCGGGTCATATATCTAAAGAAAGAGTAGAAAGGCTGATAAAGACAAACATCCTACCTACTCTTAAAGGTGACCTAGAAACTTGTATAGACTGTTGTAGAGGAAAGATGACTAAGATAAAGAAGAAAACCGCAGTTCGAAGTTCTGGATTACTAGAAGTCATTCACACCGATATCAGTGGACCCTATGCTGCAACATTGTGTAGAAAAGTTTATTTCATCACGTTTATTGATGACTTTTCTCGATATGGTTACCTTTACCTGATTAAGGAAAAGTCTGAATCCCTTGACAAATTCAAGACTTTTCGGACTGAAGTTGAGAAACAGGTTAGGAAAGGTAATAAAGGTGGTGAGATCGATCGAGGTGGAGAATATTATGGTAGACATGGAAATGTTGGGCAAATTAAAGGACCATTTGCTAAATACCTAGAGGATTCTGGGATAGTAGCTCAGTTCACTATGCCTGGAAGTCCTGAACAGAATGGTGTCGCTGAAAGGCGAAATCGTACTCTCATGGATATGGTAAGGTGCATGATGAGTAGGACTAATTTGCCTGATTTTTTATGGGGTGAGGCTTTAAGAACAGCCCTTTATATATTGAACCGTGTTCCTACTAAAGCTGTTGCATCGACTCCTTTTGAGTTATGGACTGGACGCAAACCAAGTTTGAATCATTTTAAGGTCTGGGGATGTCCTGCAGAAGTAAGATTGTATAATCCAACATTGGGTAAGTTGGAGGCTAAAACCACTCGATGTTGCTTTGTATCTTACTCAGAACATTCAAAGGGATATCGTTTTTATAATCCAAGTGGAGGAACAAGGATTGTGGAATCACAAACGGCCAAGTTTCTAGAATTTGATGTAGCCGAAGAGCATGATTGCTCACAAATCGTGAACATGACAACTTGACTCGGACTCGCTATGTCTATCTCCTTACCTATGCAGACGATTATGGAGCCTACCGTGCCGCAAACCGAACCGTTAACACCGAAGATCCTATTGATGAAGCGGCCACGAGATGAAGTCCTTCAAGTTCCTCAAGCTCAAAATGAGCTTACAGTGGCTCCACTTAGGAGGTCTGCTAGGGAAAGGCGTTCAGCTATACCACCGGACTATATAGTCTTTTTAGGAGAACATGATTACGATATAGGTTGCATTACAGATCCAGCAACTTATTTGGACGCTGTTTCCTGTCCTCAATCAAATTTATGGTTGGATGCAATGAGAGATGAGATGCAATCCATGAAATATAATGGTGTTTGGGAGCTTATTGAATTTCCAGAAGGTTGTAAACCCATAGGTTGCAAGTGGGTTTATAAGACCAAAAGAGATTCGAAAGGAAAGATTGAGAAATTTAAAGCAGACTTGTGGCCAAGGGCTTCACTCGGAGAGAAGGGATAGACTATGAAGCAACATTTTCTCCAGTTTCTTCTAAAGACTCTTTCGGAGTAATCATGGCGTTAGTAGCTCATTTTGACATGGAATTACACCAGATGGATGTCAAAACTGCTTTTCTAAATGGAGATCTTGATGAGGAGGTTTATATGGTGCAACCCGAAGGTTTTACAGCAAATGATTCAGATAAGTTTGTATGTAAACCGAAGAAGGCTATTTATGGTCTCAAACAAGCTTCTAGACAATGGTACTTGAAGTTTCACAATGTTGTTACATCTTTTGGTTTTATTGAGAACAAAGTGGATCAATGCATATACTGCAAGCAAGGTGGGAGGAAATTTATTTTTCTTATACTTTATGTGGATGACATTTTGCTTGCAAGTAGTGATATTGGATTGCTGCGTGAAACAAAGCAAATGTTGTCAAAGAATTTTGACATGAAAGACTTAGGTGAGGCATCTTTCGTTCTTGGCATTGAAATTTATAGGGATCGTTCTCGTCGTGTGTTAGGTTTATCTCAAAAGGCATATGTTGATCGTATTTTGGAGAGATTCAACATGCGGGATTGCAAGTTAGGAAACGTTCTCGTAGTTAAGGGTGACAAGCCGAGTCTCTCACAAAGTGTCCTCGTTCAGATTTTGAGAAAAACCAAATGAAGGATGTGCCTTATGCTAATGCACTTGGAAGTATCATGTATGCTCAAGTTTGCACCAGACCAGACATTGCTTTTATAACAGGGCTTTTGGGTAGATATCAGTCGAATCCGGGACACGATCATTGGGTTGCTGCCAAAAAGGTCTTGAGATATTTAAAAAGGACAAGAGATTATATGCTGATTTATAAATATGTCCATGATTTGCGATTGTTGGCATATTCAGATGCAGACTTTGCTGGTTGTGAGGATGATAGGAAGTCGACAACGGGATATATATTCATGTTAGCGGGAGGGGCAAGATCGTGGAAAAGTGAGAAACAGAAATCTATATCTTCTTCTACCATGCAAGCGGAGTTTATAGCATGTTTTTCAGCTGCTACTCAAGCAATTTGGCTTCGGAACCTCATCGAGAATTGACGGTATTTGATTTTGTGGATAGACCCATGCAGTTATATTGCGATAACAATTCTGCCGTGTTATTTGTTAATAATAACAGAAGTCTAAAAGGGTCTAAGCATATGGAGGTCAAGTTTTTGAGCATAAAGGAAATGGCACAGAATGGTGACATTGTGGTAGAGCACATTCCCACAGACGATATGTTGGCGGACCCACCGACTAAAGGCCTACGCCCTTGTGTATTTGATCGACATGTCATGAACATGGGCTTAGGAGAATCAGTGGATAATATCGTCTAGTGGGAGCTTTTTCAGGTTTGCTCTAATAAAGTTTAAGTCTGCATTTTGTTACTTTTTGTAACATTTCGATATATGTCAACTCCTTTGTATAAATGGTTATTGAGTTGTGTACATATATCTAAAGAAAATCTCAAGGTACTTTGTGTAAATCTTGAGTAAAGGCTAGGGGCATACAGATGTTAGCCTTGTACATATGTCTCAATTACACATAAAGAAAAGGTTAACCATAAAGATAAGACATATGTGGGTTCATTAGAACCATAAAGATATTCTCTAGTGCCACATCCAGTTTTTTGTGACACTTAAGGTAAGAGAATGGTGACCGACAAATGGGATAACACATAAGGTAAAACTCTTTATGAGGTGTTATCGATTTGCCACACAACCATATTAAATCCATATCAGTAAAGTTGATAGCATTTGTGACCATGGAAGGCTCGTATATGCATATACGATTACCGCCTTGATCCGGTGTTAGAGACTTTATGGGATCGGATTGACTGCAGAGGATTATCTCTAGATCAACATAAAGGTGTGCACATACGGTATGATCTCAATTAATATAGCCCAAGTGGGAGAATGTAAGAATTTTCCTAGTTTGGGCCACATTAATTAAGATTATAATTATCCGTTTTACGGAATTGATCTAATAAAGCGAGATATAAAGTTTCCTAACAGTCAAATATGGGCTTGGCTTGTGTGGGCTGAATTGGGCCCGGCCCGTGATAAGAGGGCCCGTCCAATTCTATAAATATGCTAAAGGTCCCTCCTTCTAGCCCTCTCTTGTTTTCAATACAAGAACAAATACTCTCTCTCTCACATAAGGAACCAAGTGAGAGGCCTACTTATCAAGCCAAGGTATTGAGGGAATAGGGGAGAAGATCTTCAGCGCAATAGACACGGATTGCTGTCGCTTAGCTTCAACAAAACATGGATCACAAATCAGGTGCACAAATTTCTGAGCTTCTAGCTATGTCGGTCCTCGGTTGCCGTTCCAGCGGCCTAACAAAGAGTTCATGACGCAATTATACCCCTTGTTGTACACTTTTCTCTTCTTCTTGTAAACATCCCATACTCTTAAAACTTCATCTTTATTCCCTGCTACTGCATACTGCGTGATAAGAAAGTCGTATGCTGCGTTACTTGTTTTCTCAGTTATCAGTCCCTCACATTTCTTTAGCATTTCCAGAGCTTTATCGAGAAGACCCAATCTAAAGTACCCAGAGGTCACTACAACACCTGTCGTCCAGTCCCAAACAAAATTAGCATCCATTTTCATCCGTTTTACAATCATCTCGAATTTCTCAGTGTCAGAAGCAGCAGTACTCGCACTCAGCCAGATACTGTAGATATATCTATCCAGATTAATCTTTTCTTCCTCCATCTCATTAATCAGAGCATCTACTTTACCATGGTCTCCAGTCCGATAGTAAAGATTAAGCAAATTAGTGAAGCAAAGGACAGACCTTGGGAATCCCAGATGCCTCCTTGTCTCCAACAGAGCCTCTGCTTTCTTTGGAAGTTTTGCCTTAGCATAGCAATTAAGAAGAGCAATATAGGTGCATTACTTCATCTCAGCCATATCCATCTATATGCAAAATGGTGCTTGAATTGTAGTGAGCTAGCAGTTAGGAGTACAAGAAAACAAAGTTCCATACTTACGATAAAATGCATGCTTGTGTCCGTGTGCAGTGGCGGTGCACCTAGCATGTGCAACTTAGTTCACTCCCATCAATTCAGTTCATGCATTTTGGCTTGCATGCAAATAAATCAAGAATAACACAAAATGCCAGAGCAGCTCTCCCAGTTAGTCTTTGAATCGCTAACCCTTTTTTTTCTCATTTTTCCAATTTTATCTGAAAATGAAAAAATTTTCTTCCACCCAATCTATGCAACCCTTCAAAAGTGTTTCTATTCGTGGCTCTACCATTGACCACTTATAACTAGGAAGGGTAACAGAAAGAAAAGAAACACACAAGGAATGCACAACAAAAAGCTGACAGGTCTGTTGGTCATGGGAAAGATTATTCTTCTACTCGATGCAGACAGAAATAATTAAATGGCACAACTGCAGAATCAGTTTCGCATCATATTACTAATTATGCAGTAACATAAAGAACAACAGCTCCTTCAAAGAGCAGGTTGCTCCACTCTGTCAGGAAACAATGGTGGAACAATAATTGTTTCTTCAACACAGAAAAAGAAAAGGGAAATAGTATCTTTTGGAGGAAGATGCGTTTAGTCCATTGAAGATTTCCAGAAGACATAAAGGGACATCACTCGTCCTAGCAATCTTGTGTAGACCAGCATTAGCACCCACTCCAGATGTGTCCCAAAAACAGCTTGCATTAAGGGCTGCGAATTTTTTGCTGTACCTTTACAAGGTTGTGACGTGGCTGTAGTTGCGGCTATAACGATGTGTTTTTGAACCTTGAAACCATTTGACAAAATGCTACGGAATTTTAAAAAACGCATTGCTAAATCTTTGAATTGCTAACCCATTTCTGCGTGATGGAGAATACCAAGGGTAGTAGAATTTGGGCTTACGCTGTGTTTCTCCTCGCTGCTCGAAGTTGAGGCATCCTCAGGATAAAATGGGAGAGTAGAGCAACACACTAGGATCTTTGCACCGATGATGACAACTAAGTCTCAAGGCTCTAGTTTGTTGAACATGGAGAGCTTCTGTTTCTTTGAAGGCCATTACCTTGAAATGGCCCAATTTCCTTCAAAACTATTAACTCTGCATCGGGTTATAATTCTGGCCTCCGTTAAGTTTTCGTCAAATGATATCTTCAAAGGTTTTTTTTTGTCATTTGACGCATAAATTATTTTTCACATCACTTGCTAATGTGGATTTATGGCACTAAAATGATGCCGTTTCGATCTAAAAACAACTTTGTTTACAAGGAGGTGAGGGTTGCATTTTGAAAGAAAATGAGATGGTTAATCTTTCTTCATAATTTCATGAAGGTAATTTCTGGAAGGAAAAAAAAAAGGCAGTTAATTGATTATTTCAACCTAATATATAGACTAATTTCTTGTGCGCACGATTATCTTTATGGAGAAATAAGATATTTAATGTTATCTTTCTTCTTCTTCTTTTTTAACCACTTAGAGGAAACTTACAAGAGAGCAAGACATTTATTTTTCTACTGTTTTCAACAACTATTCAAAACTTACAAAAGAAAAAGAATAGTTTGGAAAATATTTTTTGAAAAAATATTAAAGTGTATTTTTAGAAAATAAAAGTGAGATAAACGATACTTTTGACTTAAATTTATGGATGAGAGCAATAGCACGTGCTACATGCATGGCATAAGTAGAGGGCTATCTAAAAATAATAATAATAATAAAAGAGTTACTATAACTTCATTTAATTCACAGAAAATGAATAATTTGAAATAACAATTTTTTTAAAAATGATTACTTGAATCATTTACGAAAATAAATGAATGAAAAATATTTTTATTATTTACGAAAATGTTTGGGCATAACTTATTATCAAAGATAAAAATATTTTTTTATTAGTTAGTTATTTCAAATGATCTAAATTATTATTTTTATAAAAAAAAAAATTCAAATCATTTATTACGTACGATGTAACAGAGCGACGAATTTGAGGCCAACTTGTTTCTCACTTTTGTTCTAGTGATTTGATCCACGTGGACAAGATCCCCACCGTTGAGTGAGCCTCTTCATGTCCCTGATCGTAGACCGTGCATTTCGAAAGCAGGTGTTCGTTTCCCGCTCCGTCCATCTTCAACGAAGCTCTCGGCAAAAGCCTCGGCCAATTCTGCAACCACCTCAAGAGCAGCGTCGACGCCCTCCACCAATCCCTCGATCGCCGTCCCATCCCTCTCGGTCCTCTCTCTCTCTCTCTCTCTCTCTCTCTCTCCCCCTTCTTCCGATCCTCGTTCCATCCAGCGATGAAAGCTGCGAATCGCATCACTGAGTTGAATCTCTTCTCATTTCACTTGCTACTGTTAGTTACTTTGCGTTTCCTTTGGGTATTGGGCCGAGAAAAGTTGCAAGGTCGCGCGTTTTCCTTCTTACCAGTCGATTGATTTTTTTTTTGGTGTTTTGATCGCAGATTCCGCTTCTTCGACCTTCATTCAGTGCCTGAACCGCCGCGTGTCGACCGCGAGCGGCGATCTCGATTTGCTCGACTCCATGACGTTCGGGACCGTGTCGTTCGAGGAGCTTTTAGGTCACTGCAACAAGGTCTTCAAGAAGAACCAGAGCGACCTCGCTCGGCTCGAAGAACGCCTTAAGAGCTTTGGCTACGTCCCCGGTAGTTTGAGCTCGACAATTTTTCTGCCTGTGTATTTGATTGCGAATGATTGCATGGAACTAGTTTGCTTCGGGTTGAAGTGTCCATCAATATGCTGGATCGATCGGAGTTGAAAGGAATGAAAAGGTGCTAGTCAGTTCTCCGCAGACTTTGATATCCTGGTTTTGTTTTGTAGATGTTGACGATGTTGAAGAAGATACAGTCGATGACTTATTGAGCTCTCTCAAACTTGATCCTAATTCTCCATTATCAAATGATGGATTTGACCAGCCATCTTCATGTTCGGGGCGACATACTGCAGCGGCTTCTATGACGAAGAGTTTTGAAGAAGATACTCTGTATCCTTGTCAGGTTTTAATATAGCAACTTTCTTTTATCCAAGTCTGAAATATATGGCAAATTGTAGAATTCTACGCCGAAGAGGTTAAGAGGGATGGATCAATTGGCTAGACTCCACACCTGGCCGGAGCTTCTATCCCTTAGGAACAATCAGTAGACAGTTTGCTTGCTTCGAGTACAGGCCCTTTTCATGAGCCTACCCTGACTGAGTGCGGCAACAGCAACCCTCAGTGGACTCACTCGAAAGCCATGAGTCTATCTCCTGTCAGCTCCATTGGATGCGTTTGATGCTGGTGTCAGAAAAATAATCTTGAACAGTGTTTATTCCATTGTGACTTGAGAGTATACGTACCGTCGACAACTACTGCTCAGCCATATCATTTGGCAGTATAGGTACCGCCTTATTATATCCAAGTTGCAAATAGTGTTGCAATATGTCAGCTTTGCAATATGCAAATTTTCATCCTAAATAACTGAAAAGTGAAAAAATGGCCAATTATGGTATACTATTTCCTAGATTTTGTTGATTTGTCCTTCCTGAAGTTCCCTAGATTTGATGACTCCATCAGCTTGAAAAGACTAGGTATATCTGACGTAGCTCTGGCCACATTAGCTTCGGAAGGTGAGGGAACTTTAAGGATGTGTTTTAGTAATCTATTTTTGCTAGCAAGACTAAGTTTAGTAAATTCTGAACCGATGAATTGATGGCAGCAGATAGTTAAACGAGTGGACAACGCATATCTCTTGAATTGGATTTCTTGCCCCTATATATTCCCCAACCGTCGTTCCTCGATTCACCGCCTCTCTATATCCCTCGAAAGTAATCAGCGCTTCTACTCCCCAAGAAATGGCCTCCGACGGGAGGGTTGCTGCTCCGCGAGTTGCGATTCCACTGGTCGATAGGAATGAAGAAAATAGAACCTGGGAGCGAGAGATGCAAAACTTCGTTGCTGCTCCGCGAGTTGCCATTCCACCAGTCGATAGGAATGAAGAAAGAAGAGCATGGGAGCGAGAGATACAGAACTTCATCATGATCGTGGCTATTCTTCTTGCAGCTATGTCTTTCCAAGCGGCTATCAGCCCGCTAGGTGGGGTTCATTCCAAAGCCACCGGCAAAGACGCTGGAAGACCCGTCATGGCCACCAGACACAAGTTGGCTTAAAATTAGTCACTATTCTTGCTCAGTCGTTCCATTTCTTGGGGAGTAGTGACTAATAAATGGAATGATCGACTAGGAATAGTGACTACTTTTAAGCCAACTTGTGTTTGGTGGCCATGACGGCTCTTCCAGCGTTTTCGCTGGCGGCTTCAGAATGAAACCCACCTGGCGGGTTGATAGCCACCTGGAAGGACATTGCTGCAAGAAGAATAGCCACGATCATGATGAAATTCTGTATCTCTCGCTCCCGGGCTCTTCTTTCTTAATTCCTATCGACTGGTGGAATGGCAACTCGCGGAGCAGCAACGAAGTTTTGCATCTCTCGCTCCCAGGTTCTATTTTCTTCATTCCTATCGACCAGTGGAATCGCAACTCTCAGAGCAGCAACCCTCCCGTCGGAGGCCATTTCTTGGGGAGTAGAAGCGCTGAGACTTTCGAGGGATATAGAGAGGCGGTGAATCAAGGAACGACGGTCGGGGAATATATAGGGGCGAGGAATCCAATTCGGGAGATACGCGTCGTCCGCTCGTTTAACTATCGGCTGCCGTCAATTCATCGGTTCAGAATTTACTAAATTTAGTCTTGCTAGCAAAAATAGATTACTAAAATTAGTCACTATTCCTGCTCGGTCGTTCCATGTTCGCTAATGGCAAGACTCTTGAGCCAAATCCATGTTCAAGGCAACCACAAAAGTATGTTGGTCCATGCTTGAGTTTTTCCTTCTTTCTCGGTCTTCTTTTTTCCTTTTCCATTTTTGCTTTTTCTTCATTGAGGCGTGAACCTCCTCTGCTATTAATCTTTCCTTCTCGTTCCAATTAGAAATCAAGAGGATAAGATGCATGACCTGGAAGGGCCATTTCAACCTGCTATGGTGAACTTTGGGGCAAGTGAAGGTACTGATACAAAATATATGCATGGGTTATTGCTTAATCAGATTCTATTAAGTTCACCCTTCCTACTCCCGGACTTTATACTTACGTGATTCGATACACTTGAAACCAGTGAAAGGTCCAAAATCTGTAGTTAAGGCATCCAAAGATGAGTATGAAAGTCTTCCTTCCTACATGAAAAGTCTTGCATCATGGGAGGTATGAAACTCTAACTTAAGCTTTGTATTTGTCTCTGACTCTTAGCAGATGCACTGCAGGCAATCACTTTTATTTAATATTAAGCTGCTGTCATAAGACCATCAGGGTTAGTAGCGCGTGAACCATATATTCTTTTGAAACAGAAATAGTGTGCTTGCTTGATTGGATTATTCCTACCAGTACAACAACTTAGAGAATTTTGGAAATGAAGTAGGTTAGATGGTTTCACTAGCATTAGAACATTGGCAACCTAGTAAATGTTACTTGACATGTGAAATCATCTTCCCAGCGCAAGGTTCTGTATCCTGTCTCGCCATAATTTGCTGACAAGGGATCAGCTTTTTGTCCTAACCCATTTGCAGTGCGCATTTTACCCTGCAGGATTTGCTTATAGCTATCGAGAAGATAAACTCATACCTAAGCAAGAAAGAGAACTGTTAAGAAAACAAGAGCTTCTTTCAAGACGAAATATTATCATTGGCATTGGGTGTGTATATAACATCAGTAGTGATATGAATCTCTGAGTGACCATGAAAGCATTTGCTGCAAACTACGAGTGCTTGCCTTAACAAGCCTTTTGTCCGTAACTTGATGCCCTTTGAAATCTTTATTTTACCAAAATATGGTAGCCATCCTCGTAGTCTTTTTCTTCATTGAGTCTTATATTGGTATTTTCCCTGTTCACTTAAGATGATTCATTGTTCTGCTTATTGTAGGGCCCAAGGCGAGATCCTATCTGCTGCTGCTTACTCGCATGAAGCACCTGGTTGTTGAGACAGTTGATGGATTGATATCGTACAGAGTTTTATAGAAGGAAGTACCTTTGCAGAAATATACTTGTTGGAATTGGGTGTCCAGTTTGTATCAGCCTTTCAGACATGCATTGTTATGCACAAGGCTTGACATAAACATTTTTCAAAGCACGAGTTTTGTGGAGAAATCATCTTATGTTTTTATGATTACTTTATTACGGTACCCTGCAATTTTCATCTCAATTCCTACGGTCAATTAATCTGAAAATTCCTCAATTGCCATGTGATTTGACTCTCAAAACAGTTACCAAAGAGTCATCTCCTTGTTTGTTGTGGTGAAGCGAGAGAGAGAAGAAAGTATTAAAGAGAAAATGTGGGGGAACATATGTTTTGATTGATCACTGAATGATCAATTTGCAGTCATTGGGCAGGCAACTAGCGGTGAGACTCGTGCCCCGACTTTAGATGTTGAGGCATCTACATGGTTGGCATGTATGTTATCTGCTGCATTTTCGAGTTCTCCTGGTAGTTGTAGACCTGTCGCGTGGTCTTCTTATGTTAGACAACAGTTGCTAAAGCACATTCTTGAATACAATGAATGATCACCGCATTTCGTAGGGAAGATGCAATTTGGACTGGTGAATATACAATTTTTATGGGCATCCCACCCATGACAAGAACCAAGCTGGAAGAGGCAAACTATGAACAAGAAGTGATCGTTTCTTCTCCCTTTTATTTGTTTAATCCATTCTTTGTTGCCCTTGGACGTTTTAGTGAAGGATCAAGAAGACCGTGCAAAGCAAAGAGTACAAGAGTCAACCTGCTGCACACCGAAAATACATTCAGTTTCGTACCATCGATAGCAAGACCTAATCTGTACGGGTACATGGAATAAGCTTATTATAGAAATGTTTCTTGTTTACGTTATCTCTCTCAGAGGTCTCTGTGACTCCCATCAAGCATAGTTCTTTTCCACCCCACCCAAGTTCCAAGGTTTGGCTACTATCCTGCTTGCGTGCCTAGGCTAAATGGAAGTTAGAAATAGTGCTGTGTGATTAAAAAGCATCATGAAGTTCCAATCTCGATAGGAGTTGCACCATCAAAATCTCGTGGAAACGAAATCATAAAGGAAAAGGAAACATCCAGCAATTGATAGCATCAAATAAAGCTACGAGTCACGACGATCAGCGAAAGTATAACTAGAACAAGGAAGGCATAGTCTGGACGATCCCTTTCACGAAAAGCACTGGGAAAACCCACCAAGACTCTCGTTAATTTGAGAAGCCTCTGCAAATTTTAAAGCAGATGAAAACAGCACATACTTCTAAACCAATCATTCTCATTCTTGTATAAGGGCGAAAGAGTGGGCCTCTAATACAGGGGTCAAGCAATGAAAAGAGCTTATTCTTATCTGTGCACATATTTGTCTACAAGAAACAGAGTAACAAAGAAAGGAATGTAGTAAAGATTAAAGAGAAAGGTAGCAGAATTCAGGCCACTTTTGCCTTACCTTTCATCAGACGAAGTTATTCCAAATCTAATTGGAACGGCATCGAATTGCTTGCAGATTTCCACCTGGAATTGAGAGAATTATCCAACGGTTTGGAACAACGGAGCGCCTGCTCCATTTCACCGTGTGTATTTCTATGTCTCTGCCTATATAACCTGGAACAATCATGCTTCTTTGCTATCCTTCTCCTAATAACTAGTTTAGTTCCTGCATTGTGGTCACACCAAACCTCCTCAAAAACCAATAACGCCAGACACAACCATGACCGAGGTCGTCTCGAGCATCCTCGGACCTCTTCTGCAGAAACTAGCTTCACCCGCAGTTGAAGAATTTCAACTGGTATGGAGCGTCAAGGATGACCGAGAGAAGCTCAAGAGCACGCTAGAGATGATCCAGAAGGTGCTCGCTGATGCTGAGCAGAAACAAACAAAAGAGGAAGCTGTGAGGCTTTGGTTGTCGAAGCTTAACGACTTTTGCGATGATGCCGAGGATGTGCTAGACGAATTCGAAAGTAGGGCTTTGTGGAGGCGGGCGAGGTCGACGGAGCACTCGACTTTCAAAAGGAAGGTATGCTACTTGTCCTCGTGGCTGTCCAACTTCAGTTTCCAATTTAAGATGGCACATAAAATGAAAGAACTGGGAAAGAGACTTGATAGGATCAATGAAGAGAAAATTAAGTTCAACTTGTTGAGTGATGTTCATGAAATGACTATAGTTCCGCAAAGGGAAACTCATTCTTTTGTACCAGCTTCGAAAGTGATTGGAAGGAACGTGGAAAAGGAAAAAATAATAGAGTTGTTGATAGGGTCAGATGATGGTAGAGTTGGAAAGATAGGCGTCATTCCGATTATTGGAATGGGGGCACTGGAAAGACGACCCTCGTTAAATTGGTATACAATGATGAACGAGTAAAAAAACATTTTGGACCAAACTTAGTTTGGTTATCCATGCCAGTAGAATTCCAAGTTAAGAAGATAATAACAGACATCATTAAGTCTCTTGGTCACAAAGAAAAATATGATAAACTTGACATGCTGCAAAATTGCCTAAGAAGCATGGTGGAGAACAAAAGGTGTTTGTTCGTAATGGATGATGTGTGGGAAGTAACAGAGGATGCTTGGAGAGAACTGATAGAGTTTCTAGAAGGCGTTTCCGAGGGGAGTAAAGTCATTGTGACTTCACGGAATAAATCGGTCGCCTCAATCATGGGCACTGTCCCCCGTTGAAGTTGGCCGACCTTTCAAAGGAAGATTCTTTGACTTTATTTGTGAAGTGTGCATTCGATCAAGGGCAAGAGAAGAATCGCCCGGACCTTATGGTGATCAGGGAGGAAATTGTGAGCAAGTGAAAGGGAAATCCTCTGGCGGTAACGACTTTGGGACGCTCATTGCATTCAAAAAACAACCGGAAGGAGTGGGAATATGTAAGAGATAGTGAGATGTGGCAATTAAAAACTAATATTTTACCTTCCCTAAGAATAAGCTACGATCTAATGCCGTCATACTTGAAGCAATGTTTTGCTTATTGCTCGATATTCCCAAAGAAGTACGAGTTCGGGAACATTGATTTGATCAACTTGTGGATCTCAAACGGATTTATCCAATCGAGCGGAAATAATCAGGAGCTGCAAGAGATAGGACGGCAGTATTTGGAGGAGCTGCGATCGAGATCCTTCTTCAATGTTGTTTGGGAAGCATATCCATTGCTGGTCATAAGGATGCACGACCTCATTTACAAACTTGCCATTTCGGTGGCGCAACCCGAAACGTCCAACATCAAAGTGTGGATGCAGGATATTTCCCGGAGGACTCGGTATATATCATTTCCCAACCCATCTGGTGTACCAAAAGATGCAGTAAGCGGCTGCTTAAGCAAACTGAGCCGTGTTCGTACAATTGTGTGTGAGGGGTTGGGATCCTCTGACTCTGAGGAGTTCTTTCTGGAGATATGCATTTCACAATTCAAGCACTTGCGAGCCCTATGGCTAGAAAATTCTAGCTTTCACCTATTGCCTTGTTCCATTGGCCGTCTAAAACACTTGAGGTATCTTAGTTTAAACGGCAATAGTAATATCAAGGATTTTTTTTTATAAGAATCAACCTAGTGTTAAGTTCTCAGAGAAATGTAGATACTGCAAATGAAAGACAATGAACCAAAAAGACAGGTTTAAAGGAGCCCCAGGAGGACTAACAGTCGATAAATACCTGTAAGTAAAAGCAAGTAAGCGTTTGACTGCGAGAGGAAAGATATAGTTTGAGCAACTTTCTCCAAGCACTCCCCACTCTGTGGTTCATAAAGAAAGGGATCAGAATGTATTCAGCCAATAATGGAAAGAGATACATAAGCGTGTCTACTAAAGGATCTGCCAGTTCTTGGACAAGATAAGAGATGGTAAGCATAGAATAGGGAGGCCTAAGCATTTATAGTTCACGAGGCCACATAAACTTACCAGGTATGGAGGATCTGCAACTATAACTTGGTAAGCATGCTTCATTTCAGTTGGCAACTCTTCTGGTTTATTGTAGTCATAAAACGTGAAGTCACTTCCGTATTGTTCAAAACGTTTGTCATACTCGAGTAGTAGCACAGATACACTGCGATCAATTCTCTGATATGATACCACAAATGAGTTACTTCAAAGACCTCATCTCATAATGACATACCAAATTCCAATGACATGCACACTCGATAATCTGAGAAACGAGTGTTAATGAAAAGAGTAAACCCATATCAATAGTTGATAAGATTGCTACCATAAATCATCTCATTATGCCCGAATCTTTTCTTAGACATCAAGGCTCGCCTAAATCATAGGTCTAACAGGCACAGAAAATATTTTACCTTTACTACAACAAATGGCACGATGCCACACATATAGATTGTTCACACATTTCACGAAACTATCTTCCCATTTGATAGTTGACAAGACACCACAGACCCACCTACTAATTACATTATATAAAATAACCGCCACAGAAACTCAAAATGTGACATCCCGATTTTTTCAATATTATTTTTAGTAAATTGAGACGGGCATTTCATCTACACACATATAGTTCATTTCCTTGAGTTGGCCACTCATGTGAAAACCAGTCTATCAGGTGAAGCCGGTAAGAGATTATAATACATCAGACTCGAGAATTTGACCAGGAAACGACCTTTCGACCGAGCTAATCTGCAAGGGTCATTATGGCACAGTTAAAAATTGATTAGAAGCCGGAGATAGGTCGGCTCGACAGAGGCATGTGATCGAGTGTGGGTGATTCCACCGGATCACACTATTCTTGTCGGTCGGCACTGGACCAATTTTTCTGTCGATTGGGTCCCCTGTGTCCGTATTTGAAATATTGAGATTTCCACGACAACCGAGGGTCGCAAATGTGTCAAAAATGTACATTGTGGCTTGAGATTGATCAACCACAGGTCGAATGCATAAAAATTTCTAAAAACTACCCGGTAGGTTAGGACGCGCTAATATCGTGCCAGAGTGAAATTAACCGTGAAATTGTGACTAAATTAAGAAATTGGAAGTCCTGGGTTGTCACATACCTTATGAGGAACATGGATTAATTTTATGGATTTTAATTGAGCTCAATTGGAAGAGAATTGATTGGAATTGAGGAATTTAAGGTACAAGATTTTATGTCCCGGCGGAAAATGAAATTGGACCTATTGAAGATTGTTGTGAGAGATATGAAGTTAGTGGAAGATGATGTCATGTTAGGTCATGTGGGCCATTTTTGGTTGATTAAAAGAAAAGAAGAAAGAAAATGGTCCCTCTTCTCTCTCCTTCCTCTTTCTTCTTCTTCTTCCCCGTTGGTCCTCCCTCCTCCATTTTTCTCCTTGAAGCTTCAACAAACCCAGCAACCAGAGAAGCTTGGGATCGGAACCAGCTCGCCGTCCGCTCGCCACCGTCGTCGGAGCCGCCAGGGTCATCGCCGTCGCCGTGCGTCCACGCGGAGGCTCGCGCGTGCGCTTCGCTCGCTGGTCCGTCGCTCGCCGTCCCTGTCCACCTCCAGCCCGTCGCGCCCAGTCGCCCAGCCGTCGCGCCGCCCCTTCGCCGCCCGTTCGTCGCCTCCAGCTCGCCGCCACCCTCCTTCGTCGAACCGCGCCTGAGCCGCCCCCAATCCCCCTCCGTTCGGCCATGGACAAGGGCTGAACTTCCAGCCCATATCTGGAAGTTCGGCGCCCGTTTTGGCCGGCTTCCCGACCCCGGTTGCTCGGCCCGCCTTGAGGAAAGTTGATCCTCGCGTCGGCCCCATCGTTTTGGTGTGCTCGGCTCGCTAATCCGGTGAGTTTAGCTCACTAAATCTTGATTATAAGGTTAATGATGCCCTAAGTGTGCTTAGCCTAATTTAATTATGTTTAGGTGGTTAGTTTAGTTTATTTAAGTGTGATTTGGATTAAGAGATTTAATTAGTTTTAAGTGTGTTTAGTTTAAGGTTAAGTAGGTTAATTTAATATAAGCCTTAATGTGACTTAATGTGTTTTATTTTTGATTTATTTTAATGTTTCGAAATTTTGGAAAAGTTAATAATTTATTATTTTCTAAAAATCATTAAAATATTATTATTTAAAAAAAAACTCGAAAAATTATTTTTGACCCCAATTGCTTAGAATTTCGTGCTGATCGTCGCTGTGCGTTTATAATTTGAATTTGATGAATGGATTTTGCAAATTGAGTGTTGATTGTGAAAAATAGAGTTTTTAGCCATAAAAACCCAAGTGTTGGATTTTGATGTAGAAATTCGATTATTAAGGTTTATTATTGTAATTGGAGTATGTGAATGAATTGTGGAATGTTCGGAAGTCAATAATGATTTGTCGTGTGCTGGTTGATAGATTCGGTCGCAATAGTGGCTAGGCTAACTGGACTTGTTCTCCTTGTGAATTGCCGTCAGTGAGTGACGTGGCTCGGGCCGCAGTAGAGGCTAGGCCAACTAGACCCATGCTCCTTCGGGAATGCCATCGACGTAGTGACGAAGCCGCGCTCCATTGGGGGGAGGTGATGCCTGACATGAGTGTCAGTAGATAGCTGAATTGTGAGTAGGCTATGCCCTTGTGTGACAGTGAATAATTGGAATGTGTGCTGAGTGCGATTGTGATTTATATGAAAGTGATGCCGTTCCAATTATTTAAATTCTTATTATTACCTTAGATTGTGTGATATAAATTGTGCTAACCTGCAGGAAAGGAATTAAGACGAAGTAAGTCTTCTTTTTGAGGGGGCTAGGCCACCCTGGGTGTATTTTCTTTCTAATAGGAGTTTAGGGGGTTGAACTTGCTGAAACGATGTCTCACCCCGTTGTGGGCCAAAATTTTCAGGACCGTAGATAGAGGAATCATCGTCTCCGAAGACTGTCCAGTCTAACGTGGGATCGAAAAGCGAGTCCGACTAGTAGTCTTAGGACCGTTTATTCTTTTTGGTGGACTAATCCCTTTTTGTAAACTGGCCCATTTTTGGTATATATGTAAACTCTTGGGAGGTTGTTTGTTTATGAAAGTATGTTTGTTTATGATTGTAGTGATTTCCTACTTTCCTATCTCGTGAGCTTTTGTCAGGGGTTTTATGACACGTTCCGCATGCGCATAATGAATCAATTGGGTCGGCGACACTACCTGGGAATGTTGCACTTGTATGACCATGGTGGGTTGTTCACATGTCTCGGGGTTCGGGGCGTGACACAAAAGTTCCAAGCTTGAGTATTCCGGCGTGGATAGGATCAACATACTAACAACCTCGAGGTTCTACTTCAAGAAACAGGTTCAACAGTAAGGGGACAAAGGCGATACGGCTTCCGAACAGCAATAGTTTCGGTAACTGACCATTCACCTTCATTTCCCTAGAGAGACAACATATGTCAAAATGCGGAATAGGAAAGGATACTCCAATCTGAAATTTGCTTCCGTAAAATGGCGCTTGAAAACAACTTGCTTATTCCAAAGTCGAATCTCATTTGATTAATTGAGCAAGGGGTCACTGAACTTTGAAATGATCATCGCATTTTGCACGAGGCGTCAAGTAGCTAAAACTAAAAGGCAGTATCGAGAACATTAACCAGATCCTCATCGCTGGTCCTTTGCGATTACATGGAGTAACAATAATACCGACCGGAGGCTCATTGTTAACTGGCAAAACACAAACCGCGGTTCAGAAAATCACAGTCGATCAGTTTGTCAATCCGGTTTCACATTTTTTCACGATATTCATAATTTAAGCCTGAGCCACCGCCAAAAATAATGAGCGGAGAATTAAACCCTAACCCAATTTTTTCCCCCAAAAACAGAAATGCTCGACCACCGAAAAGCCGATGGAACCAAAACTAAAAAAAGAAAAGAAATGGCGCACCTTGAGATAAGCATAAAGCGTGGGGCAAGCGATGCAAGCAACGCGAGAGGGAGAGCCCGAACAGAGAGCGAGGACTTCGTTGGCGACGGTCTCGGCCGTCTCGCGGTCGTACCAGAACTGGCTCAGCCTCCAGTCCTCCGTTACCAGCGCCACCTCCGACTGGTCCGCCGGTGACTGGTTCTGGTTCTGGTTCTGCTCGCGGAGGAATTCCTGGAGTGCCGCAAGGGCTTGCGAGCTGAGCGTCGGCGCGTCGTTGTCGTCCACGTCGTCGACGTCGATGTCAACGCCGACGTTGCGATCCGCGACTCCTTCCATGGCTTTGGAATTGGAGAGGGACGGCGATGTGAGGACGGCGGGCGGGGTCGAGGAGCTAAAGCACTAGTGACCATGGAAGGCGCAGTCCTCTTCATTTTTCTCTCTTTCTGAATTTATTGTTGTGCATTTTCTAAATTCTTAAAGTGAGAATTGGGTGAACAATTCTTTGCTTCATTCGAATTTACGAGTCTCATAATCTAAATTTTATTTGATTCGAAATGCTTAAAACCTAAATATATTCACGTAGAGATGCACATATAACACATATAGTTTTAACATAATGTCCAAAAAATTGAATCACTTTTATTTTGAAATTTTCAATTATTTCTGGAAAATAAATCATGATTTGCTTTTTTCTAAGCAAAAGAGCAAAGACTCTGAACAATCTCATAATCATGGTTTCAACTGCCTTTTTGGGGAAATTATTAAAAAAATCTTAAATTTATTGTAACTGTGGCAATTCAGTTATAAATCTTTTATATTTGTGTCAGCGTTCGTATATCCAACCAATTCTGCCCAGCCAAAAATAACATAACGCTACTTGCATTGACATGATATTTTAAAAATACTATTTTAATATTTTCTAAAAATTTTATAATATTTTCTTTTATTTTCTTTATTTTTTTCCTCTTCTCCTTCCCCTTCTCCTTGTCCTCCCTTTAGCTCAACAGAGGTCACTGACCATAGCCCCTCGCCTAGTTTGGGCGAGGGATGCCGAGCAATGCCCTTATTCACTACCCATGAGGACATTATAGCCCTTGCTTGTGGCCAGCGAGGGTCAGATGGCAACCCTTGCCCGCCCTAAGGGTAGGGAAAGGGAAAAAAATAAAAATAAAAAGTAAAAAAAGAATAAAATTATAAATAAATTCAAAAAATATTTAAAATATTATTTTAAAAATGTCATATCAGCAACGGTAACACCACGTCAACACCGACCGGTCGAAATTGATCAGATTAACTGAACTGACATAAATGCAAAAACTTTAGAACTAAATTAGCCAAAAAAAAAAATTAACTGAATTAGCACAATTATAATAGGTTTAAGACTTTTTTCATAATTCTCCCCTGCTTTTTCTATAAACAATGAACAAGCTATGAGTGCCAAATTGTTAGAATATCCAAGGACACATTTTGATTCGGTTAATCACAAATTCACAAAGAAGGTAAACATATTGAACGGGTAGAGAGTAAGAAAAGCCGTAAGAGATCCAAGCGATGAACTCAGCCATCTATTCTGAAATGCGATTCCAAAAGCGAAACAACAAAATCTGATCCTGTTGCACTAGCCGTCGATGATACATGAAGTATACATTTGCTCGAAATTAGCTACAAGGACCAAGGAGCCCTCCCAAGAGAAGAAATGAACACGACATTGAAGCGGATAATTAGAAGCAAACATCATTCCAGAGACGGTGGCCAAACAAAGCTGCTTTTGTGTGACATGTCGCCATTGCCCAGCTGTCTCCGCTTTTATTGACTTGCATTTAACTCGCTTTGCAAATCACAAAACTCGAGAAAATATTTAGTAGTATGACGTTATCACCTCATGCAATGATAGTGATATGGCACTATATGCTTAGTTAGATCCTGACACGCGGCAAGTAATTTGAAATTAAATCAGGATATATTGAAAATTTGTCAGGACAGGTCGGAAAAGAAAACAAACTAATTATGTAGGTTTGATAAATGCCTTTGAAATTGAAATGGCCGTAACTCACTCTGATTTCCTTCGCTCTTTTGCTCTTTTTTATGTTTAGAAATGTCTTTTCAATTAACTTTCTCCGATTCCTATTTCGCTTACGATGGAAAAACGAAATTAGAGAAACTCATGAGCTAAATAGCAACGATATGTGACATACGACACAACACGACAATATGCCGACATTTCATTTCTCAAAAATAGAGAATTCTAACACGTTGTATATTAAATGAATATTTTTACTTTTAATTAATTTAATTCAAATTCATAATCAAGTAAAAGTTTTTTAATTATGATGGCCTTGTTTTTTAATTATGATGGGCTTGTTGCGTGATTCTCTCTTTTTTAAAAGTTTTTTTTTTGGGCGGTGAAGTATGTTGTTTCAGCCTGGTTTGCTATCTTCCCTCAGATTAATGGTGCTTGGGTTTGCTTTTGATCACTATAGCCGGTCGATTATAGTGCCAGGTGGAAGATTTGGGGAGACCCTCACGACCGATTCGGAGGGCGGGGATAGCTTCGTTTAAGCTAATACTCGAATAGATTAGATTCTTGAGCACAACTTCCGCCGACATGATTCCCTGGAGGAGATCCGAGATAGAAATTGATGCTTTCTGATAGGGATGGTCGTAAAAACCTTGAGTTCATAGGATCTGTCTAGTGCATTTGTTCAGTGAGTTCCAGTGATGTTTGGACTTTGTGAGATGATTTTTCAATATTTTAGTGAATGCTCAGCTCTCTCTTTATATAAGTTAGACTAGATTGTCAATGCCGAGTTTGGGGTCATATAATAATCTAAAGCCTTGATGGCGGGGGAGTGCTTGCATTTCATGCTTTGGGTGTCGTGCGATTGCTAATGCCTTCAGGCTCTTCGTGACCTTGAATTTCTCCTCATCTCCACTATTCCTATGCTGGATTAGATAGTCTAAAACAAGTGATGCACAGCCTCATAAAGCCTCTTTGCCTTCACAAATCACAGAAGGTGACGGCATGGAACAGATTGAACATGGCTGCAATTGACTTTTCATAAATGAACTCTCTGTCTATTAGTTGGTACCATTTATTTAAAGAGTCCGTTGGTATTTTCTTGGCCTTCTGCTAGCACATCCAAATTTTTTCGCAGGTTTCATCATGGTGACTGTTGGTGTTGCTTGGTCTGGGTGTGCTTTAATTTTACAAAGACCATGCAGAATCTTTTGCTTTCTGTTGCCTCAAATTTGTACAATAAGTATGAGTTCATCATGCTCCTTTATAACATTGTTATTCCGGCTTTACTTGTTAGGTCGTTGATTTGCTTGAGCCAAAGCTTATTCTGAACTAGTAGCAGCAGATGGTCAAGAAAAAGCAAAAACAGCAAGCCATGGAACACGGCAATGACTATGATTCTACCTGCGAGGTGGATCCCTACGAAGATACGAGCTGGGTGATTGTGAAAAAACAGAGGATCACTATTTTGGTGCCGCCTTTACCTGTTGCAGAAAAATCTGCAGTATCAAAGCAAAGCCATCCTCGAGCCAGGTGCAAGACATACCTAGGGAACATGTGCCTGAGAAATCACCACTTCCAGCCGAGGGGAGTCCTGTAATGCCGTCTGTCAGTGAATACGAGAAGGCGACATCATTGCCACTCGAGAATGACATATTCAGGGAGGTTTCTTCTCCACACCCGTCAGAACAACCTAGAATCTCGGGAATGGATTACAGTCCAAGAACCCTGCCAAAGTTTCTGGTCAGAAGTTACATGAAGTAGTGAAAACATCAAATACCTCAAAAAGTATCAACCGGGAGAGAATGTTGAATGGTCCTTGTTACTTCTCCAGCGGGGTGACGATCCTTCATCAACAGCTCAAAGCACGAAATCTTGAGAAGAAACTTCAGAAGGCTGGTGGACTGAGCAGCTGGCTGATGTAACTGGGGCTGGGGCAATTTGTGAGGATCTTCCGGTGTAGGCGCGTCAATGAGTTTCAGCTGGCCAACATGACAATGAAGAAGCTCAAAGATATGGGTGCTGCTGCCGTGGGGCCTCAGCGGAAATTGATGCACGCCATCGACTGCGTCTGCGATCCTTATCATCGAAGACTCGAAGTGCCTCCTAGGATCTGCTAAGCGTTTGAGCTATTCGAAAAGATACATAATCCAGTAACTGGAGCTAAGGCCAACTCCTTGCCAATCAGAAGCATGTGGACACCAGGACAAGAAAAGCATCCGGCGGCTTTAAAGGGTGTCCCCGCCCACGAACTTAAGCTGCTGGTATCTTCGTCCTCGCTCTTGTACAAAGAGGAACGAACTCGGTTGCTCCATGTAATTAATTTTCTCTTGTTTCTTCCCCTTTTCTACGCCTGATCGAACACGTTCGACCAATGCCGCTAGTTCTACCCAATTGAAAGAGATTGTGTGGCTGTGGTGAAGAATTTTAGAGGCAGTAGAATTTCGGCTTAGATTGCTTTTCTGCTCGCTGCTCGGAGTTGCAGCATCCTCGGGTTAAAGGGGAGAGTACAGTACGCTAGGGTGATTGCACTGAATTAAAATTTAAGTCTCGAGGCTCCAGTTTGTTGAAGATAGAGAGCTTCCGGTTCTTGGGAAGTAATTAGCTTAAAATGGCCCAATTTCCTCAAAAGGAAGGTACGCCACCTGTCCTCATGGCTATCCAACTTTATTTTCCAATTTAAGATGGCACATAAAATGAAAGAACTGGAAAAGAGACTCGATGGGATCAATAAAGAACAAACTAAGTTCAACTTGTCGAGTGATGTTCATGAAAAGGCTATAGTTCCATGGAGAGAAACTCATTCTTTTGCACCTGCTTCGAAAGTGATTGGAAGGAACAAAGAAAAGGAAGAAATAATAGAGTTTTTGATAGGGTCAGATGATGGTAGACTTAAAATGATAGCGGTAATTCCTATTCTTGGAATGGGAGGTACTAGAAAGACAACTCTCGCTAAATTGGTATACAATGATGATGAGGTTAAAAAATATTTTGATTGTAAAATTTGGTTATCCATGCCAGTACAATTTGATGTTACGAAGATAGTAAGAGACATCATTGAGTCTGATGGATTTAATGGGCCTAAGTTGGTCCGACCACGATGGGCCTAAAGGCCCGGCCCACGGGAATAAGGCCCGTGGAAAGAAGGACCTATAAAAGGGATGAGAGAGAGAAAGAACGTACCTTTTGGAATCATAACGTTCTTCTTTTTCTCTCACTCAAGAACACTCCCAAATAGAAAGGATTCTTGCAAGAGGCGACACCATCTTCCGTTGAAGGCGAATTTTCGACATCGGATCGATCGGGACTGATTTCTCTTCCTCTTTACGGCATCGGTGTCTAATCTGTGGCTAACAAGGTACGTTCGAATCCATGGTGTGCATTACGATAGGTGATACGTGACTTTTCCCGGGCCTATCTTCCGCATTGATTTAGGGGTTCAGTTTTAAGTGCTGAATCCGTTTTCGGGGATCCGACGTACCCAACATTGGTATCAGAGCCTTAATTCACGTTTTTCCCGACCAATTTGATGTTTATGATTGATTTTTTCGCAAAAGCTTTTCGGCGGTACGGATCGGGGCGAGAAATCCCGACACCCGAGCGTTCTTCGCCATTTTTTCCTACTTTTCGTAAGTCGAAATCAAAATCTAATGGCATAGGGAGGAAGGCGACGTTGAGACGAGTCCGGGAACATATCGCACGCCGCCAGGGGACGCCGCACGCGCCCACACGCGCCACCAGAAGGCGCTACGCGTGGGCGCGACGCGCCCAGACGCGCTGGTTCGTCCAGCGCGTGCGGTACACGCGCCGGTGACGAACCGGCGCATGCGTGCCGCCGGCCGGCGACGTCAGCATGACGTCACCCAACGGTCGGTAACCGCCGGGGTGACGTCATCGATGACGTCAGCACTGACGTCGTTTCGCCGGACGGTCACCGGCCGGCGACCCGACCCGACCCGCCTGGCACGTGCGCGGCACGTGCGGTCTGACGTCTGCGTGACGTCAGCCCATGCACGCGCGCCGCACGTGCGGTCGGTCGGTCCGACCCGGGCGACCGGTCCAACCGGCCCGACGACCCTTCCGTTGACCGTTGACCGAAAAAAAAAAAAAAAGGGAAAGAATGTGTTTCTTTTTCAATTATGTCTATGTGGATTATATGTAACTCATTTTTTGTTCTGCATTTATTGCAGGAACAATGCCTCTCCGTAAGCCGCGCGTATCTGTGCGCACAATGTCAGATGAACAAAAGGCAAGGCTTTCAAGGTTGATAGCTGATTTGAATGGTTATCGATGGGAGAGTGACGACATAATTGATCATGTCATAGAGGTCAACAACAAAATTCAAGAAGTCATTTGGAACGGTTATCCCATGCCAGATATTCAGATGGTGCGATTCTTTATGAACACTCTTCCACAAGAATGGCAAGGAGTGTTGAATCGCTTTTGGGAAGTCAAAGGATTTACTAGATATAAGGAGCTAGTAATGGAATTTGTGGATGAATATCATCGGGTTGGAGCCACAAAGACTGCGACCCAAGGAATGACTTCGATTAGGCCAGGAATGAATGTGCGTAGAGGAAATCCTAAGGGATATCCATCTGTTTTTCCGTGGCTGTCGAGAATGCTTGAAAATTTTACAGAGAAAAAGCAAAAGAAATTGAACCATGTAGCTGCTTTCCCTATTAGTTGTATGATGTCTCGTTTTTAGATGTTATGGCTAGTCTTTATTTGGTGTTCTTGGTGGACATCCTATGTAAAGTTAACTACCTGATTGTTGTTGTTGTAGCAACCTATATGTTAGCCCTATTATGTGAAAGCATTTTTTTATTATATTGCATGTCAATTATCTGTTACTTTCTATGATTGTTGGTTGCTGTGGGTAGTTAGCTGTGGGTAGTTATAGAAGTTTTTGTAACTTCATAAAATTGATTTTGCATAAGACAATCATATTAATGATAGTTTTTAAGTTAGGATTTTTGGAGGATGATTAGAAACATAGTGACCTTTTGATTCTGAAACCTTACTTAAAATTATTAATTAATATGATGGGTTTGTGCAAAATAGATGCATAAGTGATAGGCATTAATATTTCGTGCATATGTGTCTGATATGTTCAGATCCATGGATTCAGCAAATAAGAACATCATTGCTGATTTGAATAAAGAGGACAAATTGAATGGCGAGAATTGTGAAATATTGAATATGAGAATTCAATATGTGCTGGAAAAGCAAGAAGCACTTAAAGCTCTTGATCATGTTATGGAAGATCTAGAGGATGCTGTGCGCCACCTTGAGCTAGCTGATCTACGCCTCAAGGCATTTGAGCAGGATACAGAAATTTACTGTGTTGCTTTAAGCTCAGAAGGGACTTCAAGCTCTAAGCGCAAGCGCATTGATTCGTTCAATATGTGGGAAAGTAAGGGATCAAGTCCTTATTACAAGAAACTAAGAATTAACCAACAAAAGAGAGGAAAACGTCCTCATGTGAAGAATATCTCAAGGGTGAAATGTTACAACTGTGACCGGAAGGGTCACTATGCCCGCGATTGTCGCGAGCCAAAGAAGGTACACACCCTTGATACAATTGGGAACTTTGCATATGTGTCAAGTTCTGTATTCTTGACTGAATCTAATCCTCTGTGAACTGTGGATTCAGGAGCGACAGACCATGTAGCGAAGGATAGAGGATCCTTCGTGGAATTCCGACGAGTACCAACTGGAACTAAGTGGATCTATGTGGGAAACAACTCCAGAGCTGAAGTGAAAGGAATTGGCACATGCCAACTGAATATGCGTGGTGGACGCACTTTATTCCTACATGATGTGTTGTATGCTCCGGAGATTCGTCGGAATTTAGTGTCTGTTTTAGTGTTTGTTAAATTAGGTTTTAATGTGAACTTCCATAATAAAGGTGTAGATTTATATTTGGATACAAACTACTATGGTCATGGTTATTTTCTGGATGGTTTCATTGTATTAGATATTGATTATGTTAATGCAAATGTTTGTTATTCCCTTCTCACGTCTCCTAATACATATGATAATGATGTGAATGTATGGCATGCTAGACTTGGTCACATTGGCCAACAACGTATCAATAGACTAGCCAAAGAGGGCTTGTTAGGCAACATTGAAAAAGTCGATTTGCCCATATGTAAGCATTGCCTAGAAGGGAAATCGACAAGGAAACCATTTGGAAAAGGTAAAAGAGCTGAATTTCCTCTGCATTTAATCCATTCTGATGTCTGTGGTCCAATGAATATAAGAGGAAGGCATGGGACTGTTTATTTCATCACTTTTATAGATGATTATACTCGATTCGGATATGTCTATTTGATTTCTCACAAATCTGAAGCAATAAATTGTTTCAAAAGATTTATGAACCTGGTAGAGAATCAATTAGACAAGAAAATAAAAGCATTGAGATCCGATCGAGGTCGAGAATATTTATATGATGAGTTCAGAAAATTATGTGATGAAAAAGGAATAGAAAGACAGTCATCTATTCCATATACCCCCTTAACAAAATGGTGTTGCGGAGAGAAGAAACAGAACCCTACTGGAAATGGTTAAGTCCATGATGGCGCATGCTAACTTACCTATCACCTTTTGGAGTGATGCATTGTTAACTGCTGCCTATATACTTAACCGTGTGCCTTCCAAATCAGTTACTTCACTCCATATGAGTTATGGACATGTAGAAAACCGGACTTAAGTTTTCTTAAGCCATGGGGTTGTGCTGCCTATACACATGAGTCCTCTCACAAGTTTGGGAAATTGAGTCCCGAGGAAAGAAGAGTATTTTCATAAGATACTCGGAACACTCGAAAGGGTATGTGTTCATAGGTGAGCAGGAAAGTGGGAGTATAACTGAATTTGAATCACGGGATGTCACATTCTTAGAGGATGAATTTCCTAAGAAGGGCGAAATAGGGGAAGACAACTCCCTATTTGAAGCCTCGGATCAAGATAATGATCTTAGTGGAGTTCGTCCAAGTGGGAGAAATATGAGAAGTGATGAATTGAATTCAACTCATTCTCAATTGCAACCACATAATGAGACGACATCATCATTGTCTAATCCAAGTGGGAGCATAATGGGGAATGATGTACAAAGTATACAATCTCCCATACGGCGAACAAGTCGCCAAAGTATTCCCCGTCGACGTTTTGACATTGAAGGGGAAACTTTTATGGTTGCTCCACAAGATGAGGATGAGCCTAGAAATATTAATGAGGCTCTGAATTGCCCTAGTAAAGAAAAATGGATTCATGCAATGGAAGAGGAAATGGAGTCAATGAAATCAAACCAAGTCTGGGAACTGGTTGATCTTCCAAAAGGACACAGAGCTATTGGGAATAAGTGGGTTCTCAAAATAACGCGAAAGGCTGATGGCTCGATAGAAAGACATAAGGCCCGCCTTGTTGCGAATGGGTATAATCAACAGGAAGGAATTGATTATGAAGATACGTTTTCTCATGTAGTGAGATTTACCTCGATTCACATTATTCTGGCAATAGTATCTAGTATGGATCTTGAGTTACATCAGATGGATGTAAAGACTGCTTTCCTCAATGGAGAATTAGAGGAAGAAATATACATTGAACAACCTACTAGTTTCATAGTGAAAGGCCAAGAAGAAAAGGTATGTCGACTTTTGAGATCGATATACGGCCTTAAGCAGTCATCGAGACAATGGTATATACATTTTCATAATGCCATAATGGCATATGATTTTACAATGATTGATGAGGATCATTGTGTATATATCAAAAGATCCAAGGATCAATTTGTGATCATATCATTATATGTTGATGATATCTTCGATTGCCGGAAGCAATATGGAGTTTGTTCATACTGTCAAGAGTTGGTTGTCTTCCAACTTTAAGATGAAGGATATGGGTGAGGCTGCATACATGGAGTTAAGATTTCAAGAAATCGTTCGAAGAGATCGTTGTCTCTTTCGCAAGAAACATATATAAATAAAGTTTTTGAACGATTTCGTATGCAAGATTGTAAACCCATAGATACTCCTATTGCAAAAGGTGAAGGATTGAGCCATAGACTGTGTCCGGGGACTCCACAAGAGAAGGAACAAATGAAACATGTTCCTTATGCTAGTGCAGTTGGGAGCTTGATGTACGCTATGATGTGTACAAGACCCGACATATGTTTTGCAGTTAGAATGGTGAGTAGATACCAATCCAATCCAGGTCCAGCACATTGGAAAGCCGTTAAGAGAATACTGAGGTATCTGAAGGGAACTGCTGATTTCAAGTTGAGTTACCAAGGAAAGGATCTGTGACTCGAAGGTTATTCTGATGCTGATTGGGGAGGAGATTTAGATGAAAGGAAATCTACCTCTGGATTTGCTTTCTTACTGAACAATGGCGCCATATCATGGAGCAGTAAGAAGCAAACGTGTATAGCCTTGTCCACGATGGAAGTTGAGTTCGTGGCATTATTAGCAGCGGTACAAGAAGGAGTTTGGCTTAAGAGATTTTTGGATTATTTAGGTGTTATTGAGAAAGCTGCACATCCGTTATTGGTTAACTGTGATAGCCAAGCAGCTATAGCGTACACTAAAGATCCAAAATATCATGGCAAGACCAAACATATAGATACCAAGTATAACTTTGTCAAAGATATGGTTGCACGAAAGGATGTGAACTTGCAGTACATATCTACGCATAGAATGGTAGCAGATCCTATGACAAAGCCAATACCTAGAGATGTGTTTTGTGGTCATGTAAAATCTCTAGGATTGCGTAGAATATGATGTACTGGATATTGTAATTTCCCTAAGCTGTTCACATTTAATGAATTTATGTTTTCATCATTAATGCCTATGAGTCTTTGTTTGATCTTTATGCATCTTAATGCTTAGTGCATTATATTATGTTGAGAAAGTATGTCGGACAGATAAGAGATTAGCCCACTCACACGGGTAATCGCCTCTATTTACTATGTGATAGATAGAGATGAGACTGTTTTTAAGCTTATTATCTAGGTGATAATCGAGAGCTCAAGCTTAAAATAAATATGTCGCCTTAACTGAGTGTTAAGATGAGGAGATAATACTTGCAATGTCCGAAAGTAAAATAACCCACACATTTTACTTTATCTGTCTAAGATGCCAGATGTGAGTTCTGATGATTTTTTGTGAATGAGTAAATACGTCAACTCAAGTTAGACATTGGGTATGTCTGAACTATCATCTGTACGGTATTGATAGTGTAGACATACGCTCCATGGAAAATGAGTTAATACCGTAATACGTATTTCATACTACGTATGCATGAGACGACCTATAAGAGTGGCAAAAGTTTGATCTCAACTTTTATGACGTGTGAGACTCTTGAGGAATTGAGTTCCTCAATTTTAGTGCCCTCATGACTCTTACTTATTCTCAAGATTTCTATTTAGTGTTTGCTATCTTAGAATGTTGCCAATGTTCATGAGTTGATTCGATCTAATGGGACATTTCTAGAAAAGCAAGTTGAACTGAAATTGAGAGTTTGAAGGAAAGAGGAAGATCGGATTTGTAGAATCACATTGTGGTTTTGTATTCACAGGTCGACCAATTATGCCTGTCTTTGGGATAATCATAATTGTGAATACAATACAATAAATATATCATTGTTCAAAAGAGATCAAGAGAGATATAAATGTGATTGATCGATCTAAGGTACTGCATACTAAATTTACTCGGAAAATGATGCCCAATATGAGCTGCTATATATTCCTAACAGATGTATAGCAACGAGCTCTCAAAGTATGTTGGTCGCACGGATTATTCACCGGTATGAATGTTGAAAGAGGAAAAGAGGATTTTCAATTGATGGGCCTAAGTTGGGCCTATCCGCCCATGTTGGTTTTGACCCACCATGTGCGAGTGGGAGATGATGGATTTAATGGCCCTAAGTTGGCCCGGCCACGATGGGCCTAAAGGCCCGGCCCACGGGAATAAGGCCCGTGGAAAGAAGGACCTATAAAAGGGATGAGAGAGAGAAAGAACGTACCTTTTGGAATCATAACGTTCTTCTTTTTCTCTCACTCAAGAACACTCCCAAATAGAAAGGATTCTTGCAAGAGGCGACACCATCTTCCGTTGAAGGCGAATTTTCGACATCGGATCGATCGGGACTGATTTCTCTTTCTCTTTACGGCATCGGTGTCTAATCTGTGGCTAACAAGGTACGCTCGAATCCGTGGTGTGCTTTACGATCGGTGATACGTGACTTTTTCCCGGGCCTATCTTCCGCATTGATTTAGGGGTTCGGTTTTAAGTGCCGAATCCGTTTTTGGGGATCCGACGTACCCAACAGAGTCTCTTGGCGACAAAGAAAAATATGATAAATTTGACATGTTGCAAAATCGCCTAAGAAGTATGGTGGAGAACAAAAGGTGTTTGTTTATAATGGATGATGTGCGGGAAGTAACACAAGAGGCTTGGGACGAATTGACAAAGTTGTTAGAAGGCGTTTTCGAAGGGAGTAAAGTTGTTGTGACTTCACGAAATAAATCGATTGCCTCAATCATGGGCACTGTCCCCCCACATAATTTGGCCAACCTTTCACAAGAGGATTCTTTGACCCTATTTGTGGAGTACGCATTTGTTCAAGGCCAAGAGAAGAATCACCTGGACCTTATGGTAATTGGTAAGGAAATCGTGAGCAAGTGCAGGGGAAATCCTATCGCGGTGAAGGCCTTGGGAAGCTTGTTGTATTCGACAAAAAATCTGAGTGATTGGGAATATGTAAGAGATAGTGAGATGTGGCAATTACAAATTGAAATTTTACCTTCATTGAGAATAAGCTACGATCTAATGCCATCTCACTTGAAACGATGTTTCGCTTATTGCTCGATATTCCCAAAGAACCACAAGTTCGACAGCATTAATTTGATCCAACTGTGGATCTCAAACGGGCTTATCCAATCCAACGGAAATAATCAGGAGCTGGAAGAGATTGGACGACAATACTTGGAGGAGCTGATGTCGAGATCCTTCTTTGATGTTGTCGAGGACATATACCTTCTCCTGACCTTCGAAATGCACGACCTCATCTACAAACTTGCCATTTCTGTGGCACAAACCGAATCGTCCAACATCAAAGTGTGGACACAAGATATTTCCTCAACAACTCAGCATATATCATTTCCTGACCCATTTGGTGTACCAAAAGATGAACTAAGCAGCTGCTTGAGCAAACTGAGTCGCGTCCGTACCATCATGTGTGAGGAGTTGGGATCCTCTGCCTCTGCGAAGTTCTTTCTAGAGACAAGCATTTCGCGATTCAAGCACTTGCGAGCCTTATGGCTACGGGGCTCTAGCTTTGACCTACTGCCCACTTCCATTGGCAATCTAAAGCATTTGAGGTTTCTTAGTTTAAAGGGCAACGGTAATATCAAGAAACTCCCCAAATCAGTATGCGAGCTTCGCAATCTGCAAACCTTAGAGCTTGGCGGGTGCAAGGACCTTGAGGAATTGCCTGCAAACATCAATAATATGATCAACCTCCGCGTTTTGATAATAACCACGAATCAGCGGCGTTTCCCGGAGGGTGGCATAGGATGCTTGACCTCTCTGCGATGGTTAGCCATTGTAAGGTGCGAGAATTTGGAGGCCTTGTTCGATGATATCCAATTGCTTACATCGCTCCATACGTTGATCATTGGAGATTGTCCGAAGTTGGCCTCCTTACCACAAGGCATCAAGAATCTGAAGGCATTGGAGCATCTCTGCATTTATTGCTGCAAGAGCTTGAGGCTGCCAGAGGGCGAAAGTAATGAGCCGGACTCCACGTCGAGGCTTCAATCCTTCACGCTCGCAGAATTACCGGAACTGGTATCATTGCCTGGATGGCTAGAAGGTTCTACAAGTACACTGGAGAGCGTAACAATTGTGGGTTGTCCAAACTTGCGTGCATTGTCCGAGTGGCTGCAAAATTGTTCTTCTCTGAGAACACTGGAGATTGAAGACTGTCCTGAATTGTCCTCTCCGTTAGATGGCATTTGCCTCATCCCCACGTCGACAGAGCTGCGGATAATTAATTGCGGGAAATTGAGCAGTTGGGAGAAGACTCAGAAGAACATAGTGGAGAAGACCCAGAAGATGATAATAGACAAGAACGTTTAAAATCGATCCATCGGTACAAGCAGACTTCCTTTTTTATGGCATGTTTATAAATTAAAATTTGATGATTTGAAATCGTGTTCCTTATATTGTCTTCATTTACTTGCATGGTCAACTGCCACGTGGCGCTTTCGAATCTGAAGAAACAATCGTTTCCACGAGAGCTGCAGACAATTTATTTGCGGGGGAATTGAGCAAGAACACCAATGTTCGAAGAAGAAGATAATTGCAAATAAATATCTAAATATGTATATGTTGTCCCGTAAGATATTTTCTTACAAGAATGTGAGTGGTAATATCTAGCTAACAACTTGGTCACTCTAAAAATATCTAGAAAGATATCTTTTTAGAAATATCTGTTTGCTTATGAGTGTGTAAAGAATTCTCTCGGCCAATATTGTACAAAGCGCCTCTAATAAAAATGTGTGTTTTCTTTAAGTGACTTTTGTGTCTTTTTCATCTATTCATATAAGAGCTTTTGCTGCGTGCGCTCTATGATCGCAGCTAGAAGTAGTGGAATGCATACGATTTATGAATCAAAATTGGATATGGATGCGATTCAAACGATTGCTCATCCAGTGACTTTCGGTTTGTTTATTTCATGAACAATGTTCTTATAAATCAAATTCTTCTAGAAAGTGTGCGATGCTATTTGCAAAGCAAAAGTGGCCATTTTGCATTTTGCAATTCCATCTAATTATTTATGTTGAGGATTAATTTACCCCTCTAGATAATAAAAATAAAAAAAGTCGAAGCACCCCAAAATGTCGTGCTATTAGAAATTAAGAAGTCAGAATTTGAGGGTGAAAATATTTCAAGGCGCCTCCTTCGCTTGGAGACTCGATTCAAAATGAGGTTTGCTAGTCACTTGACGCCCCTTGAGGTTTTTCTTTTTTTGGTCCGTAAGTAGCATTCATTACTAAAACGTTGTTGAAATGCAACAAATTTCGGAATAAGTACATAATAAAGATCATAGTGGGTGGGGGATTATGCAGTCAACTATTTGGAAGAGTATTTGTCCCAATGGGCTTTTGCGGCCTAATCGACAGACTTATTAGCTTTCCTAGGAATATAAGACATCGATGGCCTGTTTGGTAACCGGCCAAATAATATTTATTTCTATTCTTTTATTTTCGGGAGTAGTTTTGGAACAGAATTGCGTTTGGTAAAATTTTTGTTCTCCAAAACAGATTTGAAGTAGAATCAAGAATAAAAAAAGTTAATTATTTGTTTCCGGGAACAAATATAGAATCAAGTCTATCTATTTTATTATTTCAAATTATATAAATGATTACTTTTATAAAAAAATTCGAATTAGTTATTTTTTGCGAAAAAAAATCTATGTACAACAAAATTCGAGGCCAACTTGTTCCCGTGACTGGTCCACGTGGACAAGATCCCCACCGTTGAGTAAGCCTCTGCATGTCCTGATCGTAGACCGTGCATTTCGAAAGCAGGCGTTCGTTTCCCGCTCCGTCATCTTCGACGAAGCTCTCTCTGAGAATCGCAGGCAAAAGCTCCAAAAACAATGGAGGAGACAATAGCGGCGCTCGGCAAAAGCCTCGGCCAATTCTGCAACCACCTCCAGAGCAGCGTCGACGCCCTCCACCAGTCCCTCGATCGCCGCCCCATCCCTCTCGGTCCTCTCTCCCTCTCTTTCTCTCCCGTCTTCCGATTCTCGTTCCATCCAGCGATTAAAGCTGCGAATCGCATCACTGAGTTGAATCTCTTCTCATTTCACTTTCTACTGCTAGTTGTCTTGCGTTTGCTTTGGGTATTGAGCCGAGAAAAGTTTCAAGGTCGCGCGTTTTCCTTCTTTTCAGTCGATTGATTTTTTTTCGGTGTTTTGATCGCAGATTCCGCTTCTTCGACCTTCATTCAGTGCCTGAACCGGCGCGTGTCGACCGCGAGCGGCGATCTCGATTTGCTCGACTCCATGACGTTCGGGACCGTGTCGTTTGAGGAGCTGTTGGGTCACTGCAACGAGGTCTTCAAGAAGAACCAGAGCGACCTCGCTCAGCTCGAAGAACGCCTTAAGAGCTTCGGCTACGTCCCCGGTAGTTTGAGCACGACAATTTTTTCTGCCTGTGTATTTGATTGCGAATAATTGCATGGAAGTAGTTTATTTGGGGTTGAAGTGTACATCAATAGTTTGAAAGGAATGAAAAGGTGCAAGTCAGTTATCTGCAGACCTTGATATCCTGGTTTTGTTTTGTAGATGTTGACAATGTTGAAGAAGATACAGTCAATGAATTATCGAGCCCTCTCGAACTTGATCCTAATTCTCCACTATCAAATGATGGATTTGACCAGCCATCTTCATGTTCTGGGCGGCTTACTGCTGCGGCTTCTCTGACAAAGAGTTTTGAAGAAGATTCTCTGTATCCTTGTCAGGTTTTGATATAGCAACTTTCTTTTACCCAAGTCTGAAATATTTGGCAAATTGTAGAATTCTAAGCCGATGAGTTTAGGAGGGATAGATCAATTGGCTAGAGTCCACAACCGGCCGGAACTTCCATCCCTTAGGAACAATCAGTAGACTGTTCGCTTGCTTTGAGTACAGGCCCTTTTCATGAGCCTACCCTGAGTAGGCTGAGTGCGGCAAGAGCACCCCTCAGTGGACTCACTCGAAAGCCATGAGTCCATCTCCCATCAGCTCTATTGGTTGTGTTTGATTCTGGTGTCAGAAAAATAATCTTGAACAGCGTTTATTCCATTGCGACTTGAGAGTTTACGTACTGCCGACAACTACTGCTGAGCCATATCATTTGGCAGTATGGGTACTGGCTTATCATATCCAAGTTGCAAATAGTGTTGCAATATGTCAGCTTTGCAATATGCAAATTTTCATCCTTAATGACTGAAAAGTGAAAAAAAATGGCCAATTGTGGTATACTATTTCCTAGATTTTGTTGATTTGTCCTTCCTGAAGTTCCCTAGATTTGATGACTCCATCAGCTTGAAAAGACTTGGTATATCTGACGTAGCTCTGGCCACATTAGCTTTGGAAGGTGAGGCGACTTTGAGGATGTGTTTGACATGCTCTGTGCTTTATGGAAAAGACATGTGATTTTTCTTCATTGTCATTTGGAACATCAAGTTAGTCCTTGTTGAGATGATTAGAGAGATAATTTGTGAGAAGGCAGTTGAATTCCTTATTAGCCAAGCAGTTTTGTCTGACAATTTTTCCCTTCTATATCATTTCCAGCTAATGGCAAGACTCTTGAGCCAAATCCGTGTTCGAGACAACCACAAAAGTATGTTGTCCATGCTTGAGTTTTTCCTTCTTTCTCAGTCTTCTTTTTTCCTTTTCCGTTTTTGCTTTTTCTTCATTGAGGCGTGAACCTCCTCTGCTACTAATCGTTCGTTCTCGTTGCAATTAGAAATCAAGAGGATAAGATGCATGACCTGGAGGGGCCATATCAACCTGCTACGGTGAACTTGGGGGCAAGTGAAGGTACTGATACAAAATATATGCATGGGTTATTGCCTAATTAGATTCTATTAAGTTCACTCTTCCTACTCCCGGACTTTATACTTATGTGATTTGATACAATTGGAACCAGATGAAGGTCCAAAATCTGTAGTTAAGGCATCAAAAGATGAGTACGAAAGTCTTCCTTCCTACATGAATGGTCTTGCATCATGGGAGGTATAAAACTCTAACTTAAGCTTTGGATTTGTCTCTGACTCTTAGCAGATGCACTGCAGGCAATCACTTTTATTTTATATTAAGCTGCTGTCTTAAGACCATCAGGGTTAGTAGCGCGTGAATCATATATTCTTTTGAAACAGAAATAGTGTGCTTGCTTGATTGGATTAATCCTAATCGTACAACATCTTAGAGAATTTTGTAAATGAAGTAGGTCAGATGGCTTCACTAACATTAGAACATTGGCAAGCTAGTAAATGTTGCTTGACGTGTGAAATCATCTTCCCACTGCAAGGTTCTGTATCCTTTCTCGCCATAATTTGCTGACAAGGGATCTGGTTTTAGTCCTAACCCATTTGCATTGTGCATTTTACTCTGCAGGATTTGCTTATAGCTATCGAGAAGATAAACTCATACCTAAGCAAGAAAGAGAACTGTTCAGAAAGCAGGAGCTTCTTTCAAGACGAAATATCATCATTGGCATTGGGTGTGTATATAACATCAGTAGTGATATGAATCTCTGAGTGACAGTGAAAGCATTTGCTGCAAACTGACGAGCGCTTGCCTTAACAAGTCTGTTGTCTGTACTTGACGCCCTCTGAAATCTTTATTTTGCCAAAATATGGATAGCCATCCTCGTGGTCTTTTTCTTCATTCAGTCTTATATTGGTATTTTCTCTGATCACTTAAGATGATTCATTGTTGCTGCTTATTGCAGGGCCCAAGGCGAGATCCTATCTGCTGCTGCTTACTCGCATGAAGCACCTGGTTGTTGAGACAGTTGATGGATTGATCTCGTACAGAGTTTTATAGAAGGAAGTACCTTTGCAGAAATATACTTGTTGGAACTACGGTGTCCTGTTTGTATCAGCCTTTCAGACATGCATTGTTATGCACAAGGCTTGACATAAACATTTTTCTAAACACGAGTTTTGTGGAGAAATCATCTTTTGTTAAATGATTACTTTATTACGGTACCCTGCATTTTTCATCTCAATTCCTACGGTCAATTAATCTGAAAATTGCTCAATTGCCACGTGATTCGACTCTCAAACAGTTACTAAAGAGTCATCTCCTTGTTTGTTGTGGTGAAGCGAAAGAGAGAAGAAAGTATTAAAGAGAAAATGAAGGGGAACATATGTTTTGATTGATCACTGAATGATCAATTTGCAGTCATTGGGCAGGCAACTAGCGGATAGACTCGTGCCCCGACTTTAGATGTTGAGGCATCTACATGGTTGGCATGTATGTTAGCTGCTGCATTTTCGAGTTCTCCTGGTAGTTGTAGACTTGTAGCGTGGTCTTCTTATGTTAGACAACAGTTGCTTTGTAAAGCACATTCTTGAATACAATCAACGATCACCGCATTTCGTAGTGAAGTAGGGAAGATGCAATTTGGACTGGTGAATATACAATTTTTATGGGCATCCCGCCCTTGACAAGAACCAAGCTGGAAGAGGCAAACTATGGACAAGAAGTGATCGTTTCTTCTCCCTTTTATTTGTGTGATCCATTCTTTGTTGCCTTCGACGTTTTAGTGAAGGATCAAGAAGACCGTGCAAAGCAAAGAGTACAAGACCTAACCTGCTGCACATCGAAAATACATTCAGTTCAGTACCATTGATAGCAAAACCTAATCTGTGCGGGTACACAGAATAAGCTTATGATAGAAATGTTTCTTGTTTTGGTTATCTATCTCAGAGGTCTCTATGACTCCCATCAAATGTAGTTCTTTTCCACCCCGCCCAAGTTACAGGGTTCAATCTCTTGGCTATTATCCTATGTGCGTGCTTGCTATGATACCGGGATCTCTGTAAGTTTTTTGAAGTCAGGGAAGTGGCTAAGTTCGAAACGGTGCTGCGAGATTAAAAAACATCACAAAGTTCCAATCTTGATAGAAGCTGCCCCATCGAAATCTTATGGGAGTGAAATTACAAAGAAAAAGAAAACGCCGGCAACTCATAGCATCAAATAAAGCTAAGTCATTGCCATCGGCTAAATTATAACCAGAACAAGGCAAGAACAAGGAAGGCATAGCCTGTACGATCCCTTCCTTAAAAAGCACTGGGATCACCAACCAGGACTCGCGCTTATTGGAGAAGCCTCTGCAATTTTCAAAGCAGAGGAAGACAGCACATACTTCTAAACCAATCATTCTCATTCTTGCAGAAGGGCGAAAGAGTGGGCCTCTAATACAGTGATCAAGCAATTAAAGGTGCTTATCCGTGCACATGTTTGTCTTACAAGAAACAGAATAAGAAAGAAAGAAATGTAGTAAAGATTAAAGAGAAAGGAAGCAAAATTCAGGCCACTTTTGCTTTATCTTTCATCAGACGAAGGTATTCCAAATCTAATTGGAATGGCATCGAATTGCTTGCAGATTTCCACAAAGAATTGAGAGAATTATGCAACAGTTTGGAATAACGTTGTGCTTACTCCATTTCACCATGTGTATTTCTATGTCTCTGCCTATATAACCTGGTAAAATCATGCTTCTCTGCTATCCTTCTCCTGATAACTAGCAAACCTCCTCGAGAACCAATAACACCAAACACAACCATGACTGAGGTCGTCTCAAGCATCCTCGGACCTCTTCTGCAGAAACTAGCTTCACCGGCAGTTGAAGAAATTCAACTAGTATGGGGCGTCAAGGATGACCTGGAGAAGCTCAAAAGCACGCTAGAGATGATCCAGAAGGTGCTCGCCGATGCTGAGCAGAAACAAACAAAACAGGAATCTGTGAAGCTTTGGTTGTCGAAACTTAAAGACTTCTACTATGATGCCGAGGACGTGCTAGACGAATTTGAAACCAACGCTTTGTGTGGGCGGGTGAGGAGGACCGAGCACTTGACCCTCAAAAGGAAGGTACGCTACTTGTACTCGTGGATATCCAAGTTGATTTTCCAGTTTAAGATGGCACATAATATGAAAGAACTGAGAAAGAGTCTTGATGGGATCGATAAAGAGAAAACTCAATTCGCCTTGTTGCCTAATGTTCAAGAAAGGACCATAGTTCCTCGGAGGGAAACTTACTCTTTTGCACGCACTTCGAATATAATTGGAAGGGATGAAGAAAAGGAAAGGATAATCGAGCTGCTGAAAAGATCAGATGATGGTGGAGTTGGAATAGCAGTCATTCCGATTCTTGGAATTGGGGGTATTGGAAAAACGACTCTCGCTCAATTGGTATACAATGATGATAGGGTAAACGAATATTTCAAAGGCAACAAAGTTTGGTTGTCCATGCCAATACAATTCAACGTTGAGAACATAATAAGAGACATGGTTGAGTCTCTTGATCCAAAAAATAAAGATGATAGACTTGAAATGCAGCAAAATTACCTAAGAAGCATGGTAGAGAACAAAAAGTATTTGTTTGTAATGGACAATGTGTGGCGAGTGAGAAGGGAGGATTGGGTGCGATTGACAGATTTGTTAGGAGGTGTTTCCAAAGAGAGTAAAGTCATAGTCACTTCGCGGAATAAATCCATCACCTCAATCATGGACACCGGCTACCCTTTTGATTTGGCCAACCTTTCATGGGAGGATTCTCTAACTTTGTTTGTGAATTGCGCGTTCGATCAAGGGAAAGAGAAGAATCACCCGGACCTTATGGTTATCGGCAAGGAAATCGTGAGGAGGTGCGGGGGAAATCCTATGGCGGTGAAGACTTTGGGAAGTTTGTTGTATTCAAAACTCAACCAGAGTGACTGGGAATTTGTAAGAGATAGTGAGATTTGGCAATTAGACACTGATGTTTTACCTTCACTAAGAATAAGTTACGATTTAATGCCGTCTTACTTGAAACAATGTTTCGCTTACTGCTCGATATTCCCAAAGAACCAAGAGTTCACCAACTTTGATCTGATCCCCTTGTGGATCTCGAACGGTTTTATCCAACCCAGAGGAAAAAATCAGGAGTTGGAAGAGATTGGACAGCAGTACTTGGAGGAGCTGTTCTCGAGATCCTTCTTCGATGTTGTCGAGGAAGATTATCCGGTAGTGGCCTTCAAGATGCATGATCTCATTTACGAACTTGCCATTTCAGTGGCACAAACAGAATCGTGCAACATGACGAAAGAGCGTGCGCGGTATATTTCCCCGAGCACTCGACATTTATCATCTTTCATCCCATTTGGTGGGCCAAAAGATGAACTACAGAGCTGCTTGAGCAAACTCTGCGGTGTTCGTACCGTCATATTTGAGAAGTTGGGTTCCTCTGAGGAGTTCGTTCTGGAGACGTGCATTGGGCGATTCAAGCATTTGCGAGTGCTATCGCTACATCAATCTGGCTTTGACCTACTGCCCAATTCTATTGGCAGTTTAAAGCATTTGAGGTATCTTCATTTATGCAATAGCCCTAATCTCAAGAAACTCCCCAATTCGGTCTGCAAGCTTCGCAATCTGCAGAGCTTAGGTCTTGCCGGGTGCAGCAAACTCGAGGAATTGCCTGCAGACATCAAGAATATGATCAACCTCCGTTTTTTGGTGATAACCACGAAACAGCGGCGTTTCTCGGAGAGTGGAATAGGATGCTTGACCTCTCTGCGGTGGCTATTCATTGCACAGTGCGAGAATTTGGAGACCTTGCTCGATGATATCCAGTCGCTCACGTCGGTCCGTGTGTTGGCCATCGGTGATTGTCCGAAGTTGGCCTCTTTACCTCAAGGCATCAAGAATCTCCAGGCATTGGAGGATCTCGTGATTGGGTACTGCGAGAGATTGAGGCTGCCAGAAGGCGAAAGTAATGAACCACGCTCCACGTCGAGGCTTCGATCCTTCAGATTCGAGAAATTACCGGAATTAGTTTCGTTGCCCAAGTGGCTCGAAGGTTCTGCAAGCACACTGCAGAGGATAAGAATTGCGGATTGTCCCAAATTGAGCGCATTGCCTGAGTGGCTGCAAAATTGTTCTTCTCTGAGGACACTGGAGATTGGAAGCTGTCCTGAATTGTCCTCTTTGCCAGGTGGCATTCGCCACGTCCCCACATTGACAAAGTTGCGGATATCTGATTGCGAGAGATTGAGTAGTTGTGGAGAAGACTCAGAAGATTGATCCACCGGTACAACCAAACTCCCCCTTTTCTTCCGATACGTTTATAAATTAAAATTTAATGGTTTGAGATCATGTTCCTTCTATTGTCTTGATTTACTTGCATGGTCAACAGCCACGCGGGGCCTTGTAATATGAAGAAACAATCATTTCCAAGAGAGCGGCGGATATTTAATTGCGAGGGATTGAGCAAGGACACCGATGTTCGAAGAAGAATATAATTGCGAATAAATATCTAAATATGTAGACGTTGTCTCCTAAGATATTTTTTTATAAGAATGAGAGTAGTAATGTCTAGCCAACAGCTTGGCCACTCTAGAAATATCTGTTTACTTATGAGTGTGTAAAGATTTCTGTTGGCCGATATTATAGAAAGTGCCTCTAATAAAAATGTGTGTTTTCTTTAAATGACTTTTATGTCTTTTTCATCAATTGATAAAAGAGCTTTCATTGCGCGTGCTCTACGACCATGGATGCTCATCCTCGTCAGAGAATAAATTGATCCATCGGTATAAGTAAATTCCCCCTCTCTTTTGACACATTTATGAATTTAAAATTGGATATGCATATGATTCAAACGATTGCTAATTTGGTGATTTTCAATTTGTTTATTTCATGAACAATGTTCTTATAAGTCAAATTCTTCTAGAAAGTGTACAATGCTAACCGCAAAGCAAAAGTGGCCATTGTGTATTTTGCAATTCCATTTAATTATTTATGTTGAGGATTAATTTACCCCTCTAAAAAAGTCAAAGCACCTCAAAATGTCGTGTTATTAGAAATTTTGGAAGTTAGAATTTGAGGATGAAAAAATTTCAGGGCGCCTCCGATGCTTGGAGGCTTGATTCAAAATGAGATTTCCTTAGCCCATTGACATGTATGTGATAATCTTTCACATTAGTTATGTAAATTGTAATTGTTGGATTTTGTCAACAACATCTGACTACACAATGCCCGTCGGGGGATTAAGGATGGGCATTGGGACAATTGACTATGACATACAACACATCGGCACCGCTCAAGGATGAACCATTGTCGACTTCATGAATGACAGTGACCCAAGACCGTTCGCGATGGCAATTGCGTTAGAGATATGGATTAGGACGTTGTCGAGGTGAGTTAATCTATTTCGCCATCAAAAAAGAGGATTTTAAATGACGTGTTGACTATAAAATACAAATATACAGGCCAATTTTGGTGAATTGACTCATTTTTAAAACTTTGTGAGAGTAGATTGACTATATATATATAATCGAATCAAAGAGAAAGTTTAAAGGGCCACTTTGCAATTTTTCTTTGAAATACGCAACTTGGATAATTTTTACATTTGCATCTTTAAATTTCCCGTTCAAAGACTATAGAAAGATACAATTTTCTTTTACTCGAGTAGGATAATTTTTGGAATAGTCTTCGACTATCTGAAAATCATAATTTTTGTTATATTTGCGTTCAAAGAATGCATGGTCATGATAAGCTCTGATTTTTCCCTACAAGCAAATACTATAACTTGAGGTTAGAGGAAATATGTACCTCGGAGAAAAATGAGAGTTCTGTTTTACATTGCTAAACAATCACGCCTCTTTTAATGAGGATTTGTATGGAAATAAAATAATAATTTACTTATGCTATACTGTTTGGTTTTAATCTAATCCAATTGGTTGTTTGCTAGACCAGTGATCTCTTGCTTCACGAAGAAATGCATGGAGAAAAGATGAAATATCTGGTGAGACACACATGTAAGCTGTGTTCAAAAGGTCTACCTCAAAGAATCGATAGAGTAATCATTATATTCAAATTGATCCATAACTCATTGACTAAACCTTTTGAGTAAATATAATTCCAATAGAATATGAAGAAAAATTTGGACTTGAGCTACTACTTCTTATCGATTACCCTTGGGCCTGGATGAATGTATTGGATTCTATTTCTCCCTTCCAACAATATCCGTATATCATCCAGTTCAAACTCAATGTAAAGAAAAGGTTTACAATACGAAAATTGGAAACATGGAATGAACCAACGTGAGCATTAACGTAGTTGAGTTCTGGTTCAACATGGCACAGCCTTTTTCTTTTAAAGACACACTTGAATATATCACTAACGTCCCTATGAATGTACAAAAAGAGAAAAAGATTTTTCCGTTTTGTTCCGATTCTTTATCTGAAAAAAAAAAAAAAAAAAAGAAGGGATTTTTCTGGAAAAAGAAGAAGGATATTTCGTTCTTGATAGTGGCTAGGAGCATTGAAATTGTACAGAGTACTGCTTGATCATTTCTACCAACTTAAAGCTCCAATTACTGTTCTTTTCATGTTTTGCAAAAGCATCCCGTATGAAACTACATAACATCCCAATTTCGAGAACCTCCATTTTGACTTCAATCTTGTAATTTAACTTCAAATCAGGCCGAATAGTTACTTTTTTTTTTTTCCCAAAAATCACCTTATCATATCATTCATCCCATCCTGAGTTTCGTTTGTCGAAGTGTAACGTTTCTAGGTAGCCTTATCATATCATTCGACCCACTGAGAGTTTCAAAAGTTAAGGACGTAAAGTAGCATACTTCGAGAAGGGTCGGAATTTACTCCAAAAACGGCGGTCAAAAGTTGCACCATTCATCAACCTACGATTTTCTTATCAGAATCAACCTAGGGTTAAGTTTTTAGAGAAATGCAGATACTATGAAGCACTTGATTTTGAAGTCATGCCTCCAGGCAAACCGGCAAGCTTATGACATCCCTTTTGACATGAAAAACAACACTAACAAACAAAATTCACATCAAAAGAAGCGTCATCTATTTCTCTTGCTCCCATCCTCCCAATCGCGTCCCTGGATTGTAGTTAGTGAATAGGCGAAACTCATTCCCAAGCTTGCTGGAATGCTTAGGCCGGAATATGCATGGATGCAAACCAAGAAGTTCTGCAGCTCTATCCTTTTGAACTTCTCCTGCAAGCATCTCAGAATTTGCCAGGCATTAGGAAGGGATATAAAGCAACCAGCATACTCCAAAAAGGGGGGAAACAAGAACTGCAGCAGTTCATAGCAATAACGTCACTGCAAATGAAAGACAATGAACCAAAAAGACAGGTTTAAAGGTGCCCCAGGAGGACTAACAGTCGATAAATACCTGTAAGTAAAAGCAAGTAAGCGTTTGACTGCGAGAGGAAAGATATGGTTTGAGCAACTTTCTCCAAGCACTCCCCACTCTGTGGTTCATAAAGAAAGGGATCAGAATGTATTCAGCCGATAATGGAAAGAGATACATAAGCGCGTCTACTAAAGGATCTGCCAGTTCTGGGACAAGATAAGAGATGGTAAGCATAGAATAGGGAGGCCTAAGCATTTATAGTTCACGAGGCCACATAAACTTACCAGGTATGGAGGATCTGCAACTATAACTTGGTAAGCATGCTTCATTTCAGTTGGCAACTCTTCTGGTTTATTGTAGTCATAAAACGTGAAGTCACTTCCGTATTGTTCAAAACGTTTGTCATACTCGAGCAGTTGCACAGATACACTGGGATCAATTCTCTGATATGATACCACAAATGAGTTACTTCAAAGACCTTATCTCATAATGACATACCAAATTCCAATGACAGCACACTCAATAATCTGAGAAACGAGTGTTGATGAAAAGAGTAAAACCCATACCAATAGTTAATAAGATTGCTACTATAAATCATCTCATTATGCCCGAATCTTTTCTTAGACATCAAGGCTGGCCTAAATCATAGGTCTGACAGGCACAGAAAATATTTTACCTGTACTACAACAAATGGCACGATGCAACACATATAGATTGTTCACACATTTTACAAACTATCTTCCCATTTGATAGTTGACAAGACACAACAGACCCACCTACTAATTACATTATATAAAATAACCGCCACAGAAACTCAAAAGTTCCAAGCTTGAGTGTTCCGGCGTGGATAGGATCAACATACTAACAACCTTCAAGAAAAGGTTCAACAATAAGGGGACAAAGGCGATATGGCTTCCGAACAACAGTAGTTTCGGTAACTGACCATTCACCTTCATTTCCCTAGAGAGACAACATATGTCAAAATGCCGAACAGGAAAGGACACTCCAATCTGAAATTTGCTTCCATAAAATGGCGCTTGAAAACAACTTGCTTATTCCAAAGTCATCTCATTTGATTAATTGAGCAAGGGGTCACTGAACTTTGAAATGATCATCGCATTTTGCACGAGGGGTCAAGTAGCTATAACCAAAAGGCAGTATCAAGTGGTCCTTTGCGATTACATGGAGTAACAATAACACCGACCGGAGGCTCATTGTTAACTGGCAAAACACAGAGCGCAGTTCAAAAAATCACAGTCGATCAGTTTGTCAATCCGGTTTCACAATTTTCACGGTATTCATAATTTAAGCCTGAGCCACCCCCAAAAATAATGAGCGGAGAATTAAACCCTAACCCAATTTTTCCCCCAAAAAAGAAATGCTCGACCACCGAAAAGCCGATGGAACCAAAACCAAAAAAAGAAAAAAAAGGCGCACCTTGAGATAAGCATAAAGCGTGGGGCAAGCGATGCATGCAACGCGAGAGGGAGTGCCCGAACACAGAGCGAGGACTTCGTCGGCGACGGTCTCGGCCGTCTCGCGGTCGTACCAGAACTGGCTCAGCCTCCAGTCCTCCGTCACCAGCGCCACCTCCGACTGGTCCGCCGGCGACTGGTTCTGCTCGCGGAGGAATTCCTGGAGTGCCGCGAGGGCTTGCGAGCTGAGCGTCGGCGCGTCGTCGTCGTCGTCGACGTCGAGGCCGACGTTGCGATCCGCGACTCCTTCCATGGCTTTGGAATTGGAGAGGAACGGCGATGTGAGGACGGCGGGCGGGGTCGAGGAGCTACGGCAGCACTAGTAGTAGTAACCACGGAAGGCGCACTCCTCTTCATTTTTCTCTTTTCTTAATTTATTGTTGTGCATTTTCTAGATTCTTAAAGTGAGAATTAGGTGAACAATTTTTTGCTTCATTCGAATTTACGAGTCTCGTAATTTAGATTTTATTTGATTCGAAATGCTTAAAACCTAAATATATTCACGTAGAGGTACGCAAATAACCCATATAGTTTTAACATAATGTCCAAAAATTGAATCACTTTTATTTTGAAATTTTCAATTATTTCTAGAAAATAAATAATGATTTACCTTTTCTAAGCAAAAGAGCAAAGAATCCGAACAATCTAGTAATCATGATTTCAACTGCCTTTTGGGGAAATTATTAAAAAAATCTTAAATTTATTATAATTATATCAATTCAATTATAAATATTTTATATTTGTATCACAATTCAATATATCCTAGGCCAATTCTCGCCCGCCGGTAGTAACATAACGCTACTTGCAGTGACGAGATATTTTTAAAATAATGTTTTAATATTTTCTAAATTTTTATAATATTATCTTCTTGTTTTTTTTTTTTCCCTTCTCCTTCACCTTCCCCTTGTCCTCCATTAAGCTACTGGTATCTTCGTCCTCGCTCTTGTACTAAGAGGAACGAACTCGGTTGCCCCATGTAATTAATTTTCTCTTGTTTCTTCCCCTTTTCTAGGCCTGATCGAACACGTTCGACCAATGCCACTAGTTCTACCCAATTGAAAGAGATTGTGTGGCTGTGGTGAAGAATTTTAGAGGCAGTAGAATTTCGGCTTAGGATGTGTTTGTTTCACTGAAAGTATTTTACCGGAAAGTGTTTTCTGGATTTTCGGCCGTTTGGATCTCTAAAACAAATTTGGTCAACGGAAATGACTTTCTAGTCAACACAAATATGATGTGTTATTTTAGGAAAACGAATTCCTTGGCGTGAGGAGATGAAAACACTTTCCCTTTTCAATTTTTCCCTGTCCTTTCAGTTTTCCTATCCAAATTTTTCTGAGGTACGACTCTCTCCCTTCGCTCTTTCCCTCATCTTTTCTTCGGCTCTTCTTCAACGACACGCATCTCCTTCGCCATTGGAGGTCCAGATCTTCTTCTTCATCATTGAAGGTCTGGCTTTTCTTCAACAACGCTCAACACGATTTCAGGTTCTTTCGCTTTTTCGACGTCGTAGTGGAGGGAGAGGTGCTTGGAGACGAAGGCCAGCCGGGGCTCCGCTACCTCGCCCTTCCGGTCGTTGCGGAAGGAGAGCTTGAGCTTGGCGAGGCCGTCGAGGAGCTTGCACGAGACCTTTTGGAGGAAGACGGAGCTGTCGCTGTCGTACTCGGAGGTGACCCGGAGGGCCGGCCACTTCGGGAACGAGAAGAGGATCCGCGGCTGCTGCTGCGGCGGCGGCGGCGCGGCGGCGGCGGCGGCTGCTCCTGGCCGGGGGGCGGAGGCGGCGGCGAGTATGGCGGGAGGAGGAGGCTAGGGATCGGAGGAGGGGGCGGCCATCGGTGTCGTCGGGCTAGAGAGAGAAAAGAGAGAGGGAGTTCGGCTAATTCGGTGTGTGTACAGCCCATTTTTTAATTTTTATTTGGGGTTTTTTTTCTGGTAATTTTGAGCGGAAAATGGATTTGATTTTTGGATGGTTGTGCGCGAGCCGGGGGGTTCAAATTTGGGGGATCGATTTTGCTGGAAAAGGACTGTTTCTTCTAAGATTTTTTTTTTTTCTTTTTAGATGTATTTCTTTTATTTATTTTCCCAAATTTCTTGCCTCTTATTTAAAGAGAAGCACAACTTTTGAAATATTCAAATCTATAATAAGAAAAGGAAAGAAAGAGATTTTAGCTTGCCAGTGTCGATTATATGGACAGATGGTGACGTTTTCTTCCTTTCTCTCTTTTTCTTTATTTTCGCTTCCTTTACTTCCTATTTAATATCACGAAAAAAATACAAATTAATATAATGTTATATAAAAGATCTCAAATCAATATAATTATTATAAATTTATTATAAATTAAAATTTTTATCACAAAGAACCTCTAAACTAGTACATATATAATGAATTTATCTTTCATTAATTTTTGTCAAATTAATTAATATTACACATGGGAGGCGCATCCATCTAAAAAGAGAACCAAATGCATTGAAGCGATTAATGATATCGTTTTGACTTGCTCTGTAATCGGAAATCATGTCCATTTTCAGGAAAAAAAAATACGTGTATGAATTCAAGTTTCCTTTTCATTTTGTAGGTTCAAATTCTAGATTTACTAAATTGATCGAGAAAAATCCATTTATAAAGTAACATTGACTCAACAAATTAATTTGGAAGTAAGAGACACACTATTATCAATTGTTAGATTATTTTTCAAATGTAATCCAAACACCGTAAAATACTTTTTCAGTCACGTATCACCAAACAAACGAAAACTAACCATTTTCCTGGAAAATGGTTTCTCGGAAAACATTTTCCAAAAACGTTACGTTTTCCGTGAAACAAACACACTCTTAGATTGCTTTTCTGCTCGCTGCTCGGAGTTGCAGCATCCTCGGGTTAAAGGGGAGAGTACAGTACGCTGGGGTCATTGCACTGAATTAAACTTTAAGTCTCGAGGCTCCAGTTTGTTGAAGATAGAGAGCTTCCGGTTCTTGGGAAGTAATTAGCTTGAAATGGCCCAATTTGCTTAAAATAAAAATTAACAATTGTGCATTGGGTTGTAACTGGCCTTTGTTACGTTTCTGTCAAATGATATCCTTGTAGGTTTGCTGTGTCATTTGACATGTGTATTTATCTCCACACCACTTGATGACATGGACTTGAAATACCCGAACGGCGCCGTTTAGATCTATAATAACTTTCTTTATTAGGAGGGTTATTCTTTCTTCATAATTTCATGAAGGTAGTTTTTGGGGAGAACAAAAAGTGAGTTAATTGACCGTTTTAATTTAATATAAAGACTAATTTCTTTCGTGCACTATTATTTTTCTGGAGAAATAAGATACTTAATGTTATTTTCTTTTCTTTTCTACCACTTAAAGGGATCTTATATAGAAAGCATGGCGTTTTACTGTTGTTTTTAACAACTAAAAACAATATTTATCCAAAATTTACAAAGAAATTGAGAGGAAGATTATTAGAAAGCAAGTGAACTATTACTTAATGAGTGAGAATTACATATATTGGAGTGTATTTTTAGAAAATAAAAGTGAGTTAAACGATGCTTTTGACTTAGATATATATAGGCTAGGGCAATAGCACGTAATTAGAAGATCATGTTAAAAAAAAAAAAAAAAAGAGTGATTATAATTTTGTTTCTTTTACAAAAAAATAAATGATTTGAAAATTATTTTTCAAAAAATAATTTTACATCACTTACAATAATAAAATGAATGAAAATTATTTTTATCATCCACAAAAATATTAAGATATAATAAAAAATCTTATTTTGATTAATTATTTCAAATTATATAAATGATTACTTTTATAAAAAATCTTATTTTGATTAATTATTTCAAATTATATTAAGTTGCAAGGTCGCGCTTTTTTCTTCTTACCAGTCGATTGATTTTTTTGGTGTTTTGATCGCAGATTCCGCTTCTTCGACCTTCATTCAATGCCTGAACCGCCGCGTGTCGACCGCGAGCGGCGATCTCGATTTGCTCGACTCCATGACGTTCGGGACCGTGTCGTTCGAGGAGCTTTTAGGTCACGGCAACGAGGTCTTCAAGAAGAACCACAGCGACCTCGCTCCGCTCGAAGAACGCCTTAAGAGCTTCGGCTACGTCCCCGGTAGTTTGAGCTCGACAATTTTTCGGCCTGTGTATTTGATTGCGAATAGTTGCATGGAAGTAATTTACTTGGGGCTGAAGTGTGCATCAATATGCTGGATTGCTAGGAGTTGAAAGGAATGAAAAGGTGCAAGTCAGTTGTCTGCAGACTTTGATATCCTGGTTTTGTTTTGTAGATGTTGACGATGTTGAAGAAGATACAGTCGATGACTTAGTGAGCTCTCTCGAACTTGATCCTAATTCTCCATTATCAAATGATGGATTTGACCAACCATCTTCATGTTCGGGGCGACTTACTGCAGCGGCTTCTATGACGAAGAGTTTTGAAGAAGATACTCTGTATCCTTGTCAGGTTTTAATATAGCAACTTTCTTTTATCTAAGTCTGAAATATTTGGCAAATTGTAGAATTCTAAGCCGAAGAGGTTAAGAGGGATGGATCAATTGGCTAGACTCCACACCTGGCCGGAGCTTCTATCCCTTAGGAACAATCAGTAGACAGTTTGCTTGCTTCGAGTACAGGCCCTTTTCATGAGCCTACCCTGACTGAGTGCGGCAACAGCAACCCTCAGTGGACTCACTCGAAAGCCATGAGTCTATCTCCTGTCAGCTCCATTGGATGCGTTTGATGCTGGTGTCAGAAAAATAATCTTGAACAGTGTTTATTCCATTGTGACTTGAGAGTATACGTACCGTCGACAACTACTGCTCAGCCATATCATTTGGCAGTATAGGTACCGCCTTATTATATCCAAGCTGCAAATAGTGTTGCAATATGTCAGCTTTGCAATATGCAAATTTTCATCCTAAATGACTGAAAAGTGAAAAAATGGCCAATTATGGTATACTATTTCCTAGATTTTGTTGATTTGTCCTTCCTGAAGTTCCCTAGATTTGATGACTCCATCAGCTTGAAAAGACTTGGTATATCTCACGTAGCTCTGGCCACATTAGCTTCGGAAGGTGAGGGAACTTTAAGGATGTGTTTTAGTAATCTACTTTTGCTAGCAAGACTAAGTTTAGTAAATTCTGAACCGATGAATTGATGGCAGCCGATAGTTAAACGAGCGGACGACGCATATCTCTCGAATTGGATTCCTCGCCCCTATATATTCCCCGACCGTCATTCCTCGATTCACCGCCTCTCTATATCCCTCGAAAGTAATCAGCGCTTCTACTCCCCAAGAAATGGCCTCCGATGGGAGGGTTGCTACTCCGCGAGTTGCGATTCATCCAGTCGATAGGAATGAAGAAAATAGAGCCTGGGAGCGAGAGATGCAGAACTTCATTGCTGCTCCACGAGTTGCGATTCCACCAGTCGATAGGGATGAAAAGAAGAGCCTGGGAGCGAGAGATACAGAACTTCATCATGATCGTGGCTATTCTTCTTGCAGCTATGTCTTTCCAAGCGGCTATCAGGCCGCTAGGTGGGGTTCATTCCGAAGCCACTGGCAAAGACGCTGGAAGACCCGTCATGGCCACCAAACACAAGTTGGCTTAAAAGTAGTCACTATTCCTGGTCGATCATTCCATTTATTAGTCACTTGTGTTTGGTGGCCATGACGGCTCTTCCAGCGTTTTTGCCAGCGGCTTCAGAATGAAACCCACCTGGTGGGTTGATAGCCACCTGGAAGGACATTGCTGCAAGAAGAATAGCCACGATCATGATGAAGTTCTGTATCTCTCGCTCCCGGGCTCTTCTTTCTTCATTCCTATCGACCGGTGGAATGGCAACTCGCGGAGCAGCAACGAAGTTTTGCATCTCTCGCTCCCAGGTTCTATTTTCTTCATTCCTATCGACCAGTGGAATCGCAACTCGCGGAGCAGCAACCCTCCCGTCGAAGGCCATTTCTTGGGGAGTAGAAGCGCTGAGTTACTTTCGAGGGATATAGAGAGGCGGTGAATCGAGGAACGACGGTCGGGGAATATATAGGGGCGAGGAATCCAATTCGGGAGATACACGTCGTCCGCTCGTTTAACTATCGGCTGCCGTCAATTTATCAGTTCAGAATTTACTAAATTTAGTCTTGCTAGCAAAAATAGATTACTAAAATTAGTCACTATTCCTGCTCGGTCGTTCCATGTTCGCTAATGGCAAGACTCTTGAGCCAAATCCATGTTCAAGGCAACCACAAAAGTATGTTGGTCCATGCTTGAGTTTTTCCTTCTTTCTCGGTCTTCTTTTTTGCTTTTTCTTCATTGAGGCGTGAACCTCCTCTGCTATTAATCTTTCCTTCTCGTTCCAATTAGAAATCAAGAGGATAAGATGCATGACCTGGAAGGGCCATTTCAACCTGCTATGGTGAACTTGGGGGCAAGTGAAGGTACTGATACAAAATATATGCATGGGTTATTGCTTAATTAGATTCTATTAAGTTCACCCTTCCTACTCCCGGACTTTATAGTTACGTGATTCGATACACTTGAAACCAGTTAAAGGTCCAAAATCTGTAGTTAAGGCATCCAAAGATGAGTATGAAAGTCTTCCTTCCTACATGAAAAGTCTTGCATCATGGGAGGTATGAAACTCTAACTTAAGCTTTGTATTTGTCTCTGACTCTTAGCAGATGCACTGCAGGCAATCACTTTTATTTAATATTAAGCTGCTGTCATAAGACCATCAGGGTTAGTAGCGCGTGAACCATATATTCTTTTGAAACAGAAATAGTGTGCTTGCTTGATTGGATTATTCCTACCAGTACAACAACTTAGAGAATTTTGGAAATGAAGTAGGTTAGATGGTTTCACTAGCATTAGAACATTGGCAACCTAGTAAATGTTACTTGACATGTGAAATCATCTTCCCAGCGCAAGGTTCTGTATCCTTTCTCGCCATAAATTGCTGACAAGGGTTCTGCTTTTTGTCCTAACCCATTTGCAGTGCGCATTTTACCCTGCAGGATTTGCTTATAGCTATCGAGAAGATAAACTCATACCTAAGCAAGAAAGAGAACTGTTAAGAAAACAAGAGCTTCTTTCAAGACGAAATATTATCATTGGCATTGGGTGTGTATATAACATCAGTAGTGATATGAATCTCTGAGTGACCATGAAAGCATTTGCTGCAAACTACTAGTGCTTGCCTTAACAAGCCTTTTGTCCATAACTTGATGCCCTTTGAAATCTTTATTTTACCAAAATATGGATAGCCATCCTCGTAGTCTTTTTCTTCATTGAGTCTTATATTGGTATTTTCCCTGTTCACTTAAGATGATTCATTGTTCTGCTTATTGTAGGGCCCAAGGCGAGATCCTATCTGCTGCTGCTTACTCGCATGAAGCACCTGGTTGTTGAGACAGTTGATGGATTGATATCGTACAGAGTTTTATAGAAGGAAGTACCTTTGCAGAAATATACTTGTTGGAATTGAGTGTCCAGTTTGTATCAGCCTTTCAGACATGCATTGTTATGCACAAGGCTTGACATAAACATTTTCAAAGCACGAGTTTTGTGGAGAAATCATCTTATGTTTTTATGATTACTTTATTACGGTACCCTGCAATTTTCATCTCAATTCCTACGGTCAATTAATCTGAAAATTCCTCAATTGCCATGTGATTCGACTCTCAAACAGTTACCAAAGAGTCATCTCCTTGTTTGTTGTGGTGAAGCGAGAGAGAGAAGAAAGTATTAAAGAGAAAATGTGGGGGAACATATGTTTTGATTGATCACTGAATGATCAATTTGCAGTCATTGGGCAGGCAACTAGCGGTGAGACTCGTGCCCCGACTTTAGATGTTGAGGCATCTACATGGTTGGCATGTATGTTATCTGCTGCATTTTCGAGTTCTCCTGGTAGTTGTAGACCTGTCGCGTGGTCTTCTTATGTTAGACAACAGTTGCTTTGTAAAGCACATTCTTGAATACAATGAATGATCACCGCATTTCGTAGGGAAGATGCAATTTGGACTGGTGAATATACAATTTTTATGGGCATCCCACCCATGACAAGAACCAAGCTGGAAGAGGCAAACTATGAACAAGAAGTGATCGTTTCTTCTCCCTTTTATTTGTTTAATCCATTCTTTGTTGCCCTTGGACGTTTTAGTGAAGGATCAAGAAGACGTGCAAAGCAAAGAGTACAAGAGTCAACCTGCTGCACACCGAAAATACATTCAGTTTCGTACCATCGATAGCAAGACCTAATCTGTACGGGTACATGGAATAAGCTTATTATAGAAATGTTTCTTGTTTACGTTATCTATCTCAGAGGTCTCTGTGACTCCCATCAAGCATAGTTCTTTTCCACCCCACCCAAGTTCCAAGGTTTGGCTACTATCCTGCTTGCGTGCCTAGGCTAAATGGAAGTTAGAAATAATGCTGTGTGATTAAAAAGCATCATGAAGTTCCAATCTCGATAGGAGTTGCACCATCAAAATCTCGTGGAAACGAAATCATAAAGGAAAAGGAAACATCCAGCAATTGATAGCATCAAATAAAGCTACGAGTCACGACGATCAGCGAGAGTATAACTAGAACAAGGAAGGCATAGTCTGGACGATCCCTTTCACGAAAAGCACTGGGAAAACCCACCAAGACTCTCGTTAATTTGAGAAGCCTCTGCAAATTTTAAAGCAGATGAAAACAGCACATACTTCTAAACCAATCATTCTCATTCTTGTAGAAGGGCGAAAGAGTGGGCCTCTAATACAGGGGTCAAGCAATGAAAAGAGCTTATTCTTATCTGTGCACATATTTGTCTACAAGAAACAGAGTAACAAAGAAAGGAATGTAGTAAAGATTAAAGAGAAAGGTAGCAGAATTCAGGCCACTTTTGCCTTACCTTTCATCAGACGAAGTTATTCCAAATCTAATTGGAACGGCATCGAATTGCTTGCAGATTTCCACCTGGAATTGAGAGAATTATCCAACGGTTTGGAACAACGGAGCGCCTGCTCCATTTCACCGTGTGTATTTCTATGTCTCTGCCTATATAACCTGGAACAATCACGCTTCTTTGCTATCCTTCTCCTAATAACTATTTAGTTCCTGCACTGTGGTCACACCAAACCTCCTCAAAAACCAATAACACCAGACACAACCATGACCGAGGTCGTCTCGAGCATCCTCGGACCTCTTCTGCAGAAACTAGCTTCACCCGCAGTTGAAGAATTTCAACTGGTATGGAGCGTCAAGGATGACCGAGAGAAGCTCAAGAGCACGCTAGAGATGATCCAGAAGGTGCTCGCTGATGCTGAGCAGAAACAAACAAAAGAGGAAGCTGTGAGGCTTTGGTTGTCGAAGCTTAAAGACTTCTGCTATGATGCCGAGGATGTGCTAGACGAATTCGAAAGTAGGGCTTTGTGGAGGCGGGCGAGGTCGACGGAGCACTCGACTTTCAAAAGGAAGGTATGCTACTTGTCCTCGTGGCTGTCCAACTTCAGTTTCCAATTTAAGATGGCACATAAAATGAAAGAACTGGGAAAGAGACTTGATAGGATCAATGAAGAGAAAATTAAGTTCAACTTGTTGAGTGATGTTCGTGAAATGACTATACTTCCGCAAAGGGAAACTCATTCTTTTGTACCCGCTTCGAAAGTGATCGGAAGGAACGTGGAAAAGAAAAAAATAATAGAGTTGTTGATGGGGTCAGATGATGGTAGAGTTGGAAAGATAGGCGTCATTCCGATTATTGGAATGGGGGCAGTGGAAAGACGACCCTCGTTAAATTGGTATACAATGATGATGAAGTAAAAAAACATTTTGATTGCCTAGTTTGGTTATCCATGCCAGTAGAATTCCAAGTTACGAAGATAATAACAGACATCATTAAGTCTCTTGGTCACAAAGAAAAATATGATAAACTTGACATGCTGCAAAATTGCCTAAGAAGCATGGTGGAGAACAAAAGGTGTTTGTTCGTAATGGACGATGTGTGGGAAGTAACGGAGGATGCTTGGAGAGAACTGACAGAGTTTCTAGAAGGCGTTTCCAAAGGGAGTAAAGTCATTGTGACTTCACGAAATAAATCGGTCGCCTCAATCATGGGCACTGTCCCTCCGCTAAAGTTGGCCAACCTTTCGAAGGAAGATTCTTTGACTTTATTTGTGAAGTGTGCATTCGATCAAGGGCAAGAGAAGAATCACCCGGACCTTATGGTGATCGGGGAGGAAATTGTGAGCAAGTGCAAGGGAAATCCTCTGGCGGTGACGACTTTGGGACGCTCATTGCATTCAAAAAACAACCGGAAGGAGTGGGAATGTGTAAGAGATAGTGAGATGTGGCAATTAAAAACTAATATCTTGCCTTCCCTAAGAATAAGCTATGATCTAATGCCGTCATACTTGAAACAATGTTTTGCTTATTGCTCGATATTCCCGAAGAAGTACTCGTTCAACCACATTGATTTGATCCAACTGTGGATCTCGAACGGATTTATCCAATCGAGCGGAAATAATCAGGAGCTGCAAGAGATAGGACGGCAGTATTTGGAGGAGCTGCGATCGAGATCTTTCTTCAATGTTGTTCAGGAAGCATATCCATTGCTGTTCATAAGGATGCACGACCTCATTTACGAACTTGCCATTTCGGTGGCACAACCTGAATCGTCCAACATCAGAGTGTGGACGCAGGCTATTTTCTGGAGGACTCGGTATATATCATTTCCCAACCCATTTGGTGTACCAAAAGATGAAGTAAGCGGCTGCTTAAGCAAACTGAGCCGTGTTCGTACAATTGTGTGTGGGGGGTTGGGATCCTCTGACTCTGAGGAGTTCTTTCTGGAGACATGCATTTCGCAATTCAAGCACTTGCGAGCCCTACGGCTAGAAGAATCTAGCTTTCACCTACTGCCTCGTTCCATTGGCCGTCTAAAACACTTGAGGTGTCTTAGTTTAAACAGCAACACTAATATCAAGAAACTCCCCAAATCGGTCTGTGAGCTTTACAATCTGCAGACCTTAGCTCTTGGCCGGTGCAATGAACTTGAGGAATTGCCCGCAAGCATCAAGAATATGATCAGCCTCCGTTTTTTGGTGGTAACCACAAAACAGCAACATTTCCTGAAGAGCGGAATAGGATGCTTAACCTCTCTATGGTGGCTAGGCATTGAGGAGTGCAAGAATTTGGAGGCCTTGTTCGATGATATCCAATCGCTCACATCGCTCCGTACGTTGTGGATTTTCGATTGTCCGAAGTTGACCTCCTTACCACAAGGCATCGAGAATCTGAAGGCATTGGAGGATCTCGTGATTTTGTGCTGCGAGAGCTTGAGGCTGCCAGAAAGCGAAAGTAATGAACCGCGCTCCATGTCGAGGCTTCAATCCTTCAGATTCGAGGGATTACCGGGATTAATTTCGTTGCCTGGGTGGCTCGAAGGTTCTGCAAGTACACTGCAGAGGATAACAATTGCGGATTGTCCCAAATTGAGCGCATTGCCTGAGTGGCTGCAAAATTGTTCTTCTCTGAGGACACTGGAGATTGGATGCCGTCCTGAATTGTCCTCTTTGCCAGATGGCATTCGCCTCATCCGCACATTGACAAAGTTGCGGATATCTGATTGCGAGGAATTGAGTAGTTGTGGAGAAGCCTCAGAAGAACATAGTGGAGAAGATTGATTAAAATTGATCCACTGGTACAACCAAACTCCCCCTTTTTTTTTCGATACGTTTATAAATTAAAATTTAATGGTTTGAAATCATGTTCCTTATATTGTCTTAATTTACTTGCATGGTCAACAGCCATGCAGGGTCTTGAAATATGAAGAAACAATCATTTCCACGAGAGCGACGGATATTTAATTGCGAGGGATTCAGCAAGGACACCAATGTTTGAAGAAGAAGATAATTGCGAATAAATATCTAAATATGTAGATGTTGTCTCGTAAGATATTTGTTTATAAGAATGAGAGTGAGAATGTCTAGCCAACAGCTTGGCCACTCTAGAAATATCTGTTTGCTTATGAGTGTGTAAAGATTTCTGTTGGCCGATATTATAGAAAGTGCCTCTAATAAAAATGCGTGTTTTCTTTAAATGACTTTTATGTCTTTTTCATCAATTGATAAAAGAGCTTTCGCTGCGCGTGCTCTACGACCGTGGATGCTCATCCTCGTCAGAGAATAAATTGATCCATCGGTATAAACAAACTCCCCATCTTTTTGACACGTTTATGAATTAAACTTGGATTATGCATACGATTCAAAAGATCGCTCATCTGGTGATTTTCAATTTGTTTATTTCATGAACAATGTTCTTATAAGTCAAATTCTTCTAGAAAGTGTACAATGCTAACCGCAAAGCAAAAGTGGCCATTGTGTATTTTGCAATTCCATTTAATTATTTATGTTGAGGATTAATTTACCCCTCTAAATAGTAATAAAAAAGTCAAAGCACCTCAAAATGTCGTGTTATTAGAAATTTTGGAAGTTAGAATTTGAGGATGAAAAAATTTCAGGGCGCCTCCGATGCTTGGAGGCTTGATTCAAAATGAGATTTCCTTAGCCCATTGACATGTATGTGATAACCTTTCACATTATTTATATAAATTGTAATTGTTGGATTTTGTCAACAACACCTGACTACACAATGCCCGTGCGGGATTAAGGATGGGCATTGGGACAGTTGAGTATGACATACAACACATCGGCACCGCTCAAGGATGAACCATTGTCGACTTCATGCCCGACCGAAAAGTACTCAAGTCCAATTGATGCTAATTGAGACTAATTAACTACCACTTGGGTTTGAATGACAGTGACCCAAGACCGTGCGCGATGGCAATTGCATTAGAGATATGGATTAGGACGTTGTCGAGGTGAGTTAATCTATTTCACCATCAAAAAAGAGGATTTTAAATGACGTGTTGACTATAAAATACAAATATACAGGCCAATTTTGGTGAATTGACTCATTTTTAAAACTTTGTGAGAGTAGATTGACTATATATATATATATAATCGAAGAGAAAGTTTAAAGGGTCACTTTGCAATTTTTCTTCGAAATACGCAACTTGGATCGTTTTCACATTTGCATCCTTAAATTTCCCATTCGAAGACTATAGAAAGATACAATTTTCTTTTACTCGAGTAGGATAATTTTTGGAATAGTCTTCCACTATCTGAAAATCATAATTTTTGTTATATTTGTGTTCAAAGAATGCATGGTCATTATAAGCTCTGATTTTTCCCTAAAAGCAAATACTATAACTTGAGGTTAAAGGAAATATGTACCTCGGAGAAAAATGAGAGCTCTGTTTTACATTGCTAAACAATCACGCCTCTTTTAATGAGGATTTGTATGGAAATAAAATGATAATTGACTTATGTAATTTGAAACGTTGGCTATACTGTTTGGTTTTAATCTAATCCAATTGGTTGTTTGCTAGACCAATGATCTCTTGCTTTATGAAGAAATGCAAGGAGAAAAGATGAAATATCTGGTGAGATGCACGTGTGAGCTGTGTTCAAAGAGTTCTACGTCCAAGAATCGATTTTGTGTAGAGTAATCATTATATTCAAATTGATCCATAACTCATTGACTAAAACTTGAGTAAATATAGTTCCAATAGAATAGGAAGAAAAATTTGGACTTGAGCTACTACTTATCGATTACCCTGGGGCCTGGATGAATGTATTGGATTCTGCTTCTCCCTTCCAACAATATCCGTATGTCATCCAGTTCAAACTCAATGTAAAGAAAAGGTTTACAATACGAAAATCAGAAACACAAAATGAACCAACGTGAGCATTAACGTAGTTGAGTTCTGGTTCAACATGGCACAGCCTTTTTCTTTTAAAGACCCACTTGAATATATCACTAACGTCCCTATGAATGTACAAAAAAGAGAAAAAAGATTTTTTCCGTTTTGTTCCGATTCTTTATCTGAAAAAAAAAAAAAAAAAAAAAAAAAAAAGAGGGATTTTTCTGGAAAAAGAAGAAGGATATTTCATTCTTGATAGTGGCTAGGAGCATTGAAATTGTAGAGAGTACTGCTTGATCATTTCTACCAACTTAAAGCTCCAATTACTGTTCTTTTCATGTTTTGCAAAAGCATCCCGTATGAAACTACATAACATCCCAATTTCGAGAACCTCCATTTTGACTTCAATCTTGTAATTTAACTTCAAATCAGGCCGAATAGTTACTTTTTTTTTTTTTTCCCAAAAATCACCTTATCATATCATTCATCCCATCCTGAGTTTCGTTTGTCGAAGTGTAACGTTTCTAGGTAGCCTTATCATATCATTCGACCCACTGAGAGTTTCAAAAGTTAAGGACGTAAAGTAGCATACTTCGAGAAGGGTCGGAATTTACTCCAAAAACGGCGGTCAAAAGTTGCACCATTCATCAACCTACGATTTTCTTATCAGAATCAACCTAGGGTTAAGTTTTTAGAGAAATGCAGATACTATGAAGCACTTGATTTTGAAGTCATGCCTCCAGGCAAACCGGCAAGCTTATGACATCCCTTTTGACATGAAAAACAACACTAACAAACAAAATTCACATCAAAAGAAGCGTCATCTATTTCTCTTGCTCCCATCCTCCCAATCGCGTCCCTGGATTGTAGTTAGTGAATAGGCGAAACTCATTCCCAAGCTTGCTGGAATGCTTAGGCCGGAATATGCATGGATGCAAACCAAGAAGTTCTGCAGCTCTATCCTTTTGAACTTCTCCTGCAAGCATCTCAGAATTTGCCAGGCATTAGGAAGGGATATAAAGCAACCAGCATACTCCAAAAAGGGGGGAAACAAGAACTGCAGCAGTTCATAGCAATAACGTCACTGCAAATGAAAGACAATGAACCAAAAAGACAGGTTTAAAGGTGCCCCAGGAGGACTAACAGTCGATAAATACCTGTAAGTAAAAGCAAGTAAGCGTTTGACTGCGAGAGGAAAGATATGGTTTGAGCAACTTTCTCCAAGCACTCCCCACTCTGTGGTTCATAAAGAAAGGGATCAGAATGTATTCAGCCGATAATGGAAAGAGATACATAAGCGCGTCTACTAAAGGATCTGCCAGTTCTGGGACAAGATAAGAGATGGTAAGCATAGAATAGGGAGGCCTAAGCATTTATAGTTCACGAGGCCACATAAACTTACCAGGTATGGAGGATCTGCAACTATAACTTGGTAAGCATGCTTCATTTCAGTTGGCAACTCTTCTGGTTTATTGTAGTCATAAAACGTGAAGTCACTTCCGTATTGTTCAAAACGTTTGTCATACTCGAGCAGTTGCACAGATACACTGGGATCAATTCTCTGATATGATACCACAAATGAGTTACTTCAAAGACCTTATCTCATAATGACATACCAAATTCCAATGACAGCACACTCGATAATCTGAGAAACGAGTGTTGATGAAAAGAGTAAAACCCATACCAATAGTTAATAAGATTGCTACTATAAATCATCTCATTATGCCCGAATCTTTTCTTAGACATCAAGGCTGGCCTAAATCATAGGTCTGACAGGCACAGAAAATATTTTACCTGTACTACAACAAATGGCACAATGCAACACATATAGATTGTTCACACATTTTACGAAACTATCTTCCCATTTGATAGTTGACAAGACACAACAGACCCACCTACTAATTACATTATATAAAATAACCGCCACAGAAACTCAAAAGTTCCAAGCTTGAGTGTTCCGGCGTGGATAGGATCAACATACTAACAACCTTGAGGTTCTACTTCAAGAAAAAGGTTCAACAATAAGGGGACAAAGGCGATACGGCTTCCAAACAGCAATAGTTTTGGTAACTGACCATTCACCTTCATTTCCCTAGAGAGACGACATATGTCAAAATGCCGAATAGGAAAGGATACTCCAATCTGAAATTTGCTTCCATAAAATGGCGCTTGAAAACAACTTGCTTATTCCAAAGTCGAATCTCATTTGATTAATTGAGCAAGGGGTCACTGAACTTTGAAATGATCATCGCATTTTGCACGAGGGGTCAAGTAGCTACAACCAAAAGGCAGTATCAAGTGGTCCTTTGCGATTACATGGAGTAACAATAACACCGACCGGAGGCTCATTGTTAACTGGCAAAACACAGAGCGCAGTTCAAAAAATCACAGTCGATCAGTTTGTCAATCCGGTTTCACAATTTTTTCACGGCATTCATAATTTAAGCCTGAGCCACCCCCAAAAATAATGAGCGGAGAATTAAACCCTAACCCAATTTTTTCCCCCAAAAAAGAAATGCTCGACCACCGAAAAGCCGATGGAACCAAAACCAAAAAATAAAAAAATGGCGCACCTTGAGATAAGCATAAAGCGTGGGACAAGCGATGCAAGCAACGCGAGAGGGAGAGCCCGAACAGAGCGCGAGGACTTCGTCGGCGACGGTCTCGGCCGTCTCGCGTTCGTACCAGAACTGGCTCAGCCTCCAGTCCTCCGTCACCAGCGCCACCTCCGACTGGTCCGCCGGCGACTCGTTCTGGTTCTGGTTCTGGTTCTGCTCGCGGAGGAATTCCTGAAGTGCCGCGAGGGCTTGCGAGCTGAGCGTCGGCGCGTCGTCGTCGTCGTCGACGTCGACGCCGACGTTGCGATCCGCGAGTTCTCCCATGGCTTTGGAATTGGAAAGGGACGGCGATGTGAGGACGGCGGCCGGGATCGAGGAGCGACAGCGGCACTAGTAACCACGGAAGGCGCACTCCTCTTCATTTTTCTCCGCATCTTAATTTATTGTTGTGCATTTTCTAAATTCTTAAAGTGAGAATTGGGTGAACAATTTTTTGCTTCGTTCGAATTTACGAGTCTCGTAATTTAAATTTTATTTGATTCAAAATGCTTAAAACCTAATATATTCACGTAGAGATGCACATATAACACATAGTTTTAACATAATGTCCAAAAAAATTGAATCACTTTTATTTTGAAATTTTCAATTATTTCTGGAAAATAAATCATGATTTGCCTTTTTCTAAGAAAAGAGGAAACACTCCAAACAATCTAGTAATCATGGTTTCAACTGCCTTTTCGGGAAATTATTAAAAAAACCTTAAATTTATTATAATTTTGTCTTAATTCAATTATAAATCTTTTATATTTTGTCGTAGTTCAAGACATTTAGCTAATTTTGCGATACAAACTAACACAACGCTACTTGCACTAACATGATATTTTTAAAATAATATTTTAATATTTTTGAATTTTTTTATAATATTTTCTTTTATTTTTCTTTTTTTTCCCTTCTCCTTCCCCTTCCCCTTGTCCTCTCTTTAGCTCGACAAAGGATCACCAACCAAAGGCGACGGCATTGACCCTCACCTGGTTTGGGCAAGGGATGCCGAGCGATGCCCATGCCCACTACCGACGAGGACATTATAGCCCTCGCCTGTGGCCAACAAGAGTCAACTGGCGACCCTTGCTAGCCCTAAGGGTAGGGAAAGGGAAAAATTAAAGAAAAATAAAAAAGGAATAAAATTATAAAAAATTAAAAAAATATTTTAAATATTATTTTAAAAATATTAAATCAGTGGCAATAGCACCACGTCAACACTGACCGGCTAAAATTGATCGGATGAACTGAACTAACATAAATGCAAAAACTTTAGAACTAAATTGGCAAAAAAAAAAATAATAATAATGACTGAATTGACACAATTTCAATAGGTTTAAGACTTTTTTTCATAATTCTCTCATGCTTTTTCTATAAACAATGAACAAGCTATGAGTGCCAAATTGTTAGAATATCCAAGGACACATTTTGATTCGGTTAATCACAAATTCACAAAGAAGGTAAACATATTGAACGGGCAGAAAGTAAGAAAAGCCGAAAGAGATCCAAACGATGAACTCAGCCATTGAAATGCGATTCCAAAAGCGGAACAACAAAATCTGATCCTGTTGCACTAGCCGTCGATGATACATGAAGTATACATTTGCTCGAAATTAGCTACAAGGACCGAGGAGCCCTCCCAAGCGAAGAAATGAACACGACATTGAGGCTGATAATTAGAAGCTAACATCATTCCAGAGACGGTGGCCAAACAAAGCAGCAATTTGCACCATCGCTAGATATTGGTTTGATCGCACGCCACCTTACTAGGACCGAAAAGAAAATAAGAGATGGGGCATGATGCGAAACACGAAACCAAGGCCTGAGACATATGAACTTTCCTTGTCCCTCTGGCGCAGTGCAGATTTCATGTTCGCAACTGACGCTGGCGTGGAATTGACGATGCTCAATCATTCCAGATAGCCACCTGCATCTAGCAATTGAGTGAAGAGTCTGAAGACAGTTAATATCATTTTTGCCCATATGCATAGCCTCATGAGCTCCACAACCAACTTGTCCACCAGAAGATGGCAACCATAAAGAAATTTCAAGGCATGAGCCCAATCTTCCAACAGATATGGCTCCCCCCATAAATTTGTGCACCCACCAAAACGCCCATAGTGCATATGAGCTCCTAATGCTCAGCTAATGTGTTTCTTCACCCGACAGACTTTCACAATCTGAATCGGTGACAGCTACCTTTGCATCCCATACACCATGCCCTCTGCTCTTGTCCACTTCCTCAAGTGTTCCTGGTGCTTCGGCATAGTATGCAAGAGCGTCGCCAATAGCTACACTGAGAGCCTCCCAGCTTGCTTTCTTGTCATAAATGCAATTCAACAACCTATTTTGGGCATCCGCAGAAATAATATCTTTGGCCCTAAGCAACTCGATAAATTCTTTGGCTTCTTCAGCTCTTTCTTTTCCCATAATGGATTCCAGACACGCAGTCAAAGATTGCAGACCTGGCTTCCACTGAGATGGACAAACCAATATTGCTTTCTTCACGGCATCATATGCCTCCGGCATCTTATTATTTTGGATATATCCTTTTGCCAAATGGTACCATGTCATGTAATCAAGCTTCCCACCTTTCTGTACAATTTCGTTCTTAAGTCTCTCAGCCTTCTCAAGGTCACCAGTTCTGCTATAAGCATGAATCAGGTTATTTGGAATACGAATATCGCAGGTCAAATCACTAGACATCCACTGCTCCAGAATCATTTCAGCACTTTCAATGTCGTCAAACTTCAGCAAAGAGTTCATGACGCAATTATACCCCTTGTTGTACACTTTTCTCTTCTTCTTGTAAACATCCCATACTCTTAAAACTTCATCTTTATTCCCTGCTACTGCATATTGCGTGATAAGAAAGTCGTACACTGCGTTACTTGTTTTCTCAGTTATCAGTCCCTCACATTTCTTTAGCATTTCCAGAGCTCTATCGAGAAGACCCAATCTAAAGTACCCAGAGGTCACTACAACACCTGTCGTCCAGTCCCAAACAAAATTAGCATCCATTTTCATCCGTTTTACAATCATCTTGAATTTCTCAGTGTCAGAAGCAGCAGTACTCGCACTCAGCCAGATACTGTAGATATATCTATTCAGATTAATCTTTTCTTCTTCCATCTCATTAATCAGAGCATCTACTTTGCCATAGTCTCCAGTCCGATAGTAAAGATTAAGCAAATTAGTGAAGCAAAGGACAGACCTTGGGAATCCCAGATGCCTCATTGTCTCCAACAGAGCCTCTGCTTTCTTTGGAAGTTTTGCCTTAGCATAGCAATTAAGAAGAGCAATATAGACCTTTTCGACTTTAAGCTGTCTAGGAACGTTATCAAAAAATATCTCTGCTTGTTCTATCCCATAGACTTTTGAGATCAGATTGAGCCGAACAGCAGCATCCACAGTTGTAATTGCGATATACCTTTTATCAGACATCCACATTGATATCTACAAAAGATAATAATAAGATCTGAATTTATGAAGCATCGGCTAACTCTGTGCCAACAGCCGCAGTAATTATGAGATGATATAGACGGAAGCATCAACTCTCCAACCACTAAATTTCAAAAGAGATCATTACGTAGGCATTGTTATTTGAGGAAAATGGGACCTATACTAAAACCATATGAAAGGTACTATCTTCAATGGTTCATAGCACAGTGACTGGCTATGTAATGTTAACAGTAGCAAGAATGTCAGGAACAGTTGCCTCAGCCCAGGCAGCCTTTAATTATAAATTTCAGATACTATGCTACCCACACATCTCGATTTGAAACTAATCTTGCATACATAACATGATTGGTAGAGACTGATTAAAAGAACAGTAAGTGAACTTAGCATGTCTCATTAAGGACAAAGCAAGCCCTGGAAAGGTGATGGCAGGAAGCATGAAAATGACTCTCACAGTGCATTACTTCATCTCAGCCGTATCCATCTATATGCAAAATGGTGCTTGTATTGTAGTGAGCTAGCAGTTAGGAGTACAAGAAAACAAAGTTCCATACTTACGATAAAATGCATGCTTGTGTCTGCGTGCAGTGGCGGTGCACCTAGCATGTGCAACTTAGTTCACTCCCATCAATTCAGTTCATGCATTTTGGCTTGCCCAACATCATTTCATGCCTAATAAATCTAGAACAACACAAAATGCTGGAGCAGCTCTCCCAGTTCGTCTTTGAATCACTAACCCATTTTTTCTCATTTTTCCAATTTTATCTGAAAATGAAAAAAATTTCTTCCACCCAATCCTTGCAACCCTTCAAAAGTGTTTGTATTCGTGGCTCTACCATTGACCACTTATAACTAGGAAGGGTAACAGAAAGAAAAGAAACACACAAGGAATGCACAACAAAAAGCTGACAGGTCCGTTAGTCATGGGAAAGATTATTCTTCTACTCGATGCAGACAGAAATAATTAAATGGCACAACTTCAGAATCAGTTGCACATCATATTACTACTTATGCAGTAGCGTAAAGAACAACAGCTCCTTCAAAGAGCAGGTTGCTCCACTCTTTCAGGAAACAATGGTGGAACAATAATTGTTTCTTCAACACAGAAAAAGAAAAGGGGAATAGTATCTTTTGGAGGAAGATGCGTTTAGTCCATTGAAGATCTCCAGAAGACATAAAGGGACATCACTCGTCCTAGCAATCTTGTGCAAACCAGCATTAGCACCCACTCCAGACGTGTCCCAAAAACAGCTTGCATTAAGGGCTGCGAATTTTTTGCTGTACCTTTACAAGGTTGTGACATGGCTGTACTTGCGGCTATAACGATGTGTTTTTTAACATTGAAACCATTTGACAAAATGCTACGGAATTCTAAAAATGCTTTGCTAAATCTTCTGCCTTGGACTGTAGTTCACGTAGAGCCAGGATCAAGAATCCTCCTCTTCAAAAGTGCATAGATAGATGAGGATTCGAAAGGGAGGGGTCCCTCGAAACATAAGATATACATCTGTATTTTGTATGGCCTAAACATCCAGCATCTCATTATCTCGCATCAAGCAAGGAATAATCTAATAATTGAATCAAAACACAGTATCTCACGGCTCAAGCTCTACACAATTTACGCAGTAAAGTCACGGTTCAGTTCATTTTCACTCCCCGACGTCCTTTTTCCAACGTCCAGCCTAACTAATGAGCCAAATCCAATCGACTACTGGGAAGAGCAAATCCAATCCCGCGACTCTCCTAACTTTCTTTTCAGCATCTAGCGCCCCCCGCACACCCCCCGCACAAGTACGCACACACGGATCGTGTAAATACCTCGAGCGCGTGACTGTGCCGACGGTAGGACCTCATCCGCTTGATCAGGCGGAGGAAAGGCCTCCGCTCGACGGGGTTGCCTTCCGCGACCCACCGGTCGAGCACAGGGACGATCGAGATCTTCGGATCGCCGAGAGGGGAGATCCTACGGAACAGCTCCAGCATGGGACCGTCCAGGGGTCTCCTGTTGCCCATTCGAGCAGCTTCGGCCGACGAGAGCGAGGATGACGACGACGGCGACGATGATGTTGAGCGTCGAGGAGAGAAGCCGAACACCGCATTGCTTGCGATTCCGCGAGCCGCGACGCTGCTCGGTGCCCCGCCGCCGGTTTGCAGAAGCTTCATCGAGAGCGAGCGGGGGAGAGACGGAGAGAGAGGGAGATGGATTTTCAGGTGGTCGGATTGACCGGAAGGGACGGGGGTTTAGGCAGGGGTTAAGAAAAAAAGGTTCGTGTTTTCCGATTTCAGGGGGCCGTAAGAAAATTTTTCTTCCGAAAGTATTAGGAAAGAGCACGGATCCCGGTTCTATTCTGGAACCGGTCGGGCAGGGACCGGAATCGGTTCCGCAAATTTTGAACCGGTAATAATTTATCTAATTCCCAATTCCTTATGCCGAGCCGGGCTAAATTGATGGAATCACTTGGTTTTATTCTGGTGTCGCCAGCTTATTGCTGTCCGCCGGCCCAGTTTTACTGTGCTCACCGTCGTCTTTTACTTTTCTTTTTGCGCCATTAATTTGAGGCTTCGGACATCCTCAGAGGTTTCCCCCCTTCTTTTACTTTTCATTTCAAGTCTTTCGAGAGCAAGCAATTGTGCAATGGTCCTTACCATTCATCAGCTGATCTAAGAGAAATCATTCGTTCTAAGTATGACGTTAAATTATTTTGTATGAATTTTAAAACATAAAATTCCAGGATATTTCTTGGGAAGAGGAAAACCTTAACCACCATCAAAGATACACAGAGCATCCTGCACAATTTCCAAGTTTTCCCACCAACACTGATGGACATTCGCAAACTTGCATGCCATTTTTGAGCTTAATGCATATACACGAAACTGTCATCAAGTAGCAAAAGAAGGCAACATGTTGGGGCGAGAAAGCTATCAAACGACAAGACATTTTCAATTTGGATTGACTTTGAAACCGAATCAATTTCCTTAGTCACTGAGGTCGGTTCATTGGTTCACATCCTAGAACTTAAGAGGTCGATTCCCATTTGTGAAATCGAAAACCAACTCACTTAGAACCAATCACACCTAATAAAAGGCATAACCTTGCTACCTTATTTCCTCCTCCCTTCTTTCAAATTTATCTTCTTTTTATTATGGTGCAAAAATATCATGAACTCTTTTGCCGAAGTGATGTTGCATAACAAAGATACACAGAGCATCCGGCACAATTTCCGAGTTTTTCCACCAACGCTGATGGACATTCGCAAACTTACATGCCATTTTTGAGCTTAATGCACATACACGAAACTGTCATCAAGTAGCAAAAGAAGGCAACGTGTTGGAGCAAGAAAGCTATCAAACCACAAGACATTTTCGATTCAGGTTGACTTTGAAACCGAATCAATTTCCTTAATCAATAAGGTCGATACATCGGTTCACATACTAAAACTTAAGAGGTCGATTCCCCATTTGTGAAATCAAAAATCAACTCACTTAGAACCAATCACACCTAATAAAAGTCGATTCCCCATTTGTGAAATCGAAAATCAACTCACTTAGAACCAAACACACCTAATAAAAGGCATAACCTTGCTACCTTATTTCCTCCTCCTTCTTTCAAATTTATCTTCTTTTTATTATGGTGCAAAAATATCATGAACTCTTTTACCGAAGTGATGTTGCATAACACGGGAAGTGGCAAAAAAACACTCGAGTGCAAAGTGCGTTCCCTCTGTTCTTGCTCCACAAGGTAAGGAGCACTTCGATCAAAAAAAAAAAAAAAGTAAGGAGCACGAACTCCCCAGAAAACCAAAAGCGCGTTCCCTCACGTTCATAGCTCGAGTGCCGATCGCTGTATACTTTATGCATTCCCTCGCACATGCCCTTAGGAAAACTCTGGAATTGGACACGAATTAGAGCAGCGCAGACCAACCCTTATATGGAGCAGGTCATACATGTACTAACAGGTTCCATGAGACAGAGTGAGCATTTTCGCCAAGCCAATTTCAATTACATCCAAATAGATGGGTTCCAACACCAGAGAAAAACGAAGATAATAGTCCCCACAGTCCACCTCTCTCGAGATCAGAACCATCCTCTGAAGTTTCAAGGCTCACTCCTATTCTCTCGTTTCACTCTAGATGGAATGACATGCTTAGCTCGAACGGTAAGATTACGAATTTCATGGAATGACGGTGTGCCAAGAAGGCCCATGAGTTGTCAAGCGGATCCACAGCCAGCTTGAACCAACTTCAAAGCGAAAAAAAAAAAAAGGCACCAGTGCTTGTAGCTACCCAAGGACAGAGAATCAGAGAACTTGACATGTATTTTGAAAAGAAACGCAATGTGTCAAGATGCAAAAGCATGCAAGAAACCAAAGCACAATGCAATAAGATAGAAAACACCAACGCTAATGGGATGACTTGAATAAATGAAGCTAACATCATAAAGTATCAGCATCCCTCTTTAATCTTCATAACATGGAGAAATTCAATCCAAAATTTTCATAAGCAAAGGCATATCCAGTGACATCGTTCCAAAAAGACAAACATAGTAAAAAGAAAAGCTACTATGAAACTCTCGCACTTTGAGACTTTGAAGTTCAACACTCAACGGTTGGCCTTGGCAACTCTCTCTATCTCATCCTTCTTTTTGATGGCATAGCTGCAGAAGAATAAATTAGCATAAGTGCACACGACCAAATTATAAGCAGGAAGTTCTGCGGCAAAAGGGTCAGCCATTGTGAGGAAGACAAACAAATGGCATCAGTTACCTGTTGGATGAACCCTTAGCAGCATTAATAAGTTCATCAGCCAGACACTCAGCAATCGTCTTGATGTTCCTGAAAGCTGACTCCCTAGCACCAGTGGTCAGCAGATAGATTGCCTGATTCACACGTCGCAAGGGGGAAATATCCACAGCCTGACGCCTCACAACACCAGCTGACCCAATACGAGTAGCATCTTCCCGAGGACCACTGCAATTAGAGATCATATAATATATAAATGAACTAGGATAATCACAACAACCGTACAATAAGCAATTTCTAAGATACTTTTACTCATTAAAATCAACCTTTCCAACTACATCAACTATGACTCAGCGAACGCTCTTAACAACCTTGGATAAGCAATAGATATTCTTGATACGCACCTGTTGATGACGGCATCCACAATGACTTGGATTGGGTTTTGATCAGTGAGCAGGTGGATGATTTCCATGGCATGTTTCACAATTCTGACAGCCATCAATTTCTTCCCGTTATTTCTCCCGTGCATCATCAGGGAGTTGGTGAGCCTCTCCACAATTGGACATTGAGCCTTCCTGAAACGCTTGACTGAGTACCTACCAGCAGTGTGGGGAACATATGTGGCGTGCTTGGCTGGTTGGACAGCAATGTAATCATTCAATGAAAGGTCGTTCACCTAAAAGCAACAAAAGGGATCGTCAAAATAGAATTAAAATAAAAAAAACCGAATCTTAATGTTTATGCTTCCCCATTTCAGAGAGATGCTTAACATACAGATTCCTTGATGGTTCGTGTCAATGATTAAATAAAAAAAAAATGATCTGATCCTACTAGATTTGAAAACACAAGATCAAACAAATCTATGCCAAACCACACAAAACAAGAAGTCGATGAGTGAAGAGGAATACTTTAAACACTTAAGAGCTATTCTTTGGCTAAAAGAAACATACTTGAAGGATAAACAAGAATGCTACAAATCAGCATGATGAAGAGACATGAATATTCCATAAGCCAAAACAAATCAGACCGAATATGAACCAGACCAATATGAAAGAGTTGCTCAGACACCGAGCGCCTAGACCAAACTTTACAAAGGAAAGAAGTATCTAAGACTTAGAAAGATGTCAATCACCATCACCGCTCCAGCACTTCGAGAGAAATCAGGCCTAACGCTTTAAAATACATCGACTTCTGCTTCGCATGTATCCAGACAAAACTTACTAAATACATTTGAACAAGCAATTCGAGTTAAGGTCGACGCACACAATAGCGACCAACACCGACCCCATACAATATCAACGAAGATCGAACCATGACAAACATGAACAGGAAAGCGATGTTATTAGACCCCAGATGTTTCAGTAACGCAGCCATTCAAACTCGACCCCCAAGTTAAGGACTTTCCTACATACCACTACAGCAAAATTAAAACTTTCCTCGGATCAAACCACCAGCGAACCAAATACTGCTCTCAGTCACTGCTCACGCGCTCTTCCGCAGAATCTAACAGCAGGCAAATGCATCACACGAACTGAGGCAAAGGGCAAAAAAAAAACAACAGAACAATTGCAAAAGCAGATCACGAATCTACGTTTCCTCCGAAACGACCCGGTTTCAAGGGAGCAATCAGCGGACCTGAACGTCATCGAAGGACCACCGGTTGAAGAGCTTCACGTCGGAGACGGGCTGGATCTCCAGGGTAGCAGCAGCAGCCGCGACCGCCATGCCTGCGGACACGAAAGAGAACGCGGTGAGCACGCGCGCGGGGAGGAAGACGCGAAGGACGGGTGCAGCTAGAGATGGAGAAAGAGGGGAAGAGGGGACGGTACTTGGAACCGAGTGGAAGACGGAGGAGAGGAGGCGGCAGAGGAGGCGGAAGCGCTGTCTTTCTCACTGGCGATGGAGGAAACGAAACCCTAACTTGGGATTTTATATATGGCGCCTGCTGCGTGTTAGGGTTTTAATCGGAGCTGCCCTTTTTTTTTCTTTTTTCTTTTGGTTTTGGGGCGGGGAGAACGATGGGCCTTTCACTGAAAAATGGGCCTGTCAGGCCCATCAGGCCCAGTTAGTTCTTTTGAAGGTTTTTCTTTTTTTCGTATTTTAATTCTGTTGCTTAGATTTCCTTTATCCATTATATTTAGAACCAAGGTAGTAGATCCACTGGATAAAATAAAATAAAAAAAATATCAATTCTCAATCAGTGTATTTATTCAGCCATACTATTATTTTAAGGGAGGGTTCCTCTTTCCATCTCTCGACTTAAAGTACCTCCAAACATTAATAATAACTCAAATTAATTTTAAATGAATGCATAGGCTATTTCATTGTTTAGCACTTTAACAGCCACTCTCTACTCTTGAGTCTCCAATTTCCAATTAAACTCCACTATCTAATTAAGGGTGTATTTATTTCGTGAAAAAATGAATGATTTGAAAAATATTTGCTTTAAAATGATTTTTTTTTTGATAAAATGGTCGGCGGGTGGGGTGGGGCGAAGTTTGAGAGGACCCACCACCCCGACGTCGCGAGTTAAAACTCCGTGCGGCGGCGGGATTCGATTTCCTCCAAAAATAAATGATTGAAAAATATTGGTTTTAAAATGATTGTTGGTATCGTTTAAAATGATTAGTTAATGAAAAATATTTTCGACATCAACAACAATTTATGTCTCAGCATTCTTCGTAAATGATGAAAGCATTTTTCATTTATTTGTTTTGTAAAAGATACGAGCAACAATTTTAAGGAAATATGTTTTTCAAAACATTTATTTTTCCACGAAAATAAATGGAGTCGTGAAATTAGCTTTGTCAACAAGGAAAATTATCCATCGTTTTGGAGATTTTTAGTGGGCGTCACCGGCCCAGCCCAATGTACATGGCGAACATAGCATGCGTTGGGCCTAATAACCCATTAATCTCTTGCTTTGGGCAGCAATGCATGGAGAAAATATAAAATTCCCCGATAGGTTAGATCGGTATTTGCAAACAATGATCTTTCTTTTGAATTGTCCGATCCTTAATCTCACTCCTATTTATTGGTTTTATTAACTTATTATTTCTCAAATGCCTGGTGATTTTTTTTCCACTTTATTTGAAATTCTATTCTAATTTACTATAAAATTAGACGTTAACTTGCGAATTGAGCTGAAAACTTACAAGAAATAAGACGATTCTTATAATATACGAAAGTATTGTATCTCTCTATTATATGAAAAATTTATCAATTAAAGCTAGATGTTTTAGATGTATTTATCGAATGTATTTATTTAGGGATACTTTAAATTAAAGTGATGTGAATATTGAATGCAAATACTTGTATTAAAGTGACGACATAAAGAATGACTTGTGATATTACAGTAAATTGAAAAGAACTTACAAAGTGGGGAAAAAACATTAGGCACGTGGGGAAACACTTGATAAAATAAGTTAACAAAAGCAATAAATTGGAGTGAAATTAAAAGTGGAGTGTCTACTAACATAAGGTAGCTCGGGGAGATAAACTAAGACCTTACTTTTCCTGAAAACCATAAGACCCAAAACTTTTGCAAACATATAGCCTTAGAAATGTGAAGTGAGATCTCAATTTATCTCAACTTATTCGATCACTAATGTTAAGAAAATCTTATGATTACACTTCTCACCATGTAATAATACCAAAAAACCATGTTGGTTATGGTTAAGCCTCCACAATCACATAGGCTATGATTAAGCCCCAAAATCAAAACCAATCTATGCACACGTACATGGCATCATGTCTTGATACATATGTTAACAATGAGCATCAAATCCACATCACAGTATAGCATGCTAGCACATCCATCACCATTGTAAATGACATTTTATTTCTAGAATGTTTGCAGACAACATTCATGAGAAGTTAAATTAAATTCAGTACTGTATGACAAAATGCTATACTTTCTCATAAAACAAAATACGTGCCATGATGTTTTACGTCCCTCACTAGAAATTGCACTATTTAGAAGTAAAGGCTAAATGGGCCCAAAAGTCCGTTCGGTACAAAACTACAAAATTGCCTTACGAGACCCGAATTTTGGGTCCATGGGCCCTATACGCACCCCAATCGCCTTATTTTTCGAACAGCAAATAAATATTAAATTTTTCCAAACATTGGTTGTGCTAGTCTATTTTCTTCAAGAATCGTATCAAACCTTTCAAAGACTATGGATCAAACTTTCGAACCATCAATATTTATTTGAACAGATTGCATAAAAAATTATCCAAGTTGCGTTTTTCAAAGAAAAACTTCAAAGTGGCCCTTTAAAATTTCTCTTTGATTCAAAATATATATGTACATTCATATTGACAATCTACTCTTACAAAGTTTTAAAAATGATCAACTCACCAAAATTGCCCTGTATGTTTGTATTTTATGGTCAACATGTCATTTAAAATTAAATCACCTCGACAACGTCCTAATACATATTTCTAATGCAATTGTCATTGCGAACGGGCTTGTGGTCACTGTCACTCAATCCCAAGTGGTAGTCAATTAGTCTCAATTAGCATCAATTGGACTTGAGTAGCTTTCGGTCGGGCATGAACTCGATAATCATTCATCCTTGACCAGTGCCGATGTGTTTTATATCATAGTCAATTGTCCCAATGCCTATCCTTAATCCCAACGGGCGTCGTGTAGTTCGGTGTTGTCGACAAAATCCAATAATTACAATTTACATATTTGTTAATTGAAAAGATATGAAAAGTTATCACATACGTGTCAATGGGCTAAGGAAATCTCATTTTGAATCAAGCCTCCAAGCGTAGGAGGCGCCTTGAAATTTTTTCATTCTCAAATCCTAACTTCTAAATTTCTAATAACACGACATTTTGAGGTGCTTCGACATTTTTATAATTATTTAGAGGGGTAAATTAACCCTCAACATAAATAATTAAATGGAATTGCAAAATACAAAATGGCCATTTTGCTTTGTGGATAGCATCGCACAATTTCTGGAAGAATTTGACTTATAAGAACATTGTTCATGAAATAAACAAATCAAAAGTCACCAGATTAGCAATCATTTGAATCATATGCATATCCAAATTTAATTCATAAATGTGTCAAAAGAGAGGGGGAGTTTGCTTATATCGATGGATCAATTTATTTTCTTCCTTGGGCCGATGTAAATCCAGGGATGAGAGAGATCTTGCTCCAATCTCTACAGCTTCTAGCTATGGTCGTAGAGCATGTGCAGCGAAAGCTCTTATGTCAATTGATGAAAAGACATAAAAGTCATTTAAAGAAAACACACATCTTTATTAGAGGCACTTTCTATAATATTGGTCAGAGAGAACTCTTCATACACACTCATAAGCACACAGATATTTCTAGAAAGATATCTTTCTAGATATTTCTAGAGTGGCCAAGCTATTAGCAAGACATTACCACTCCCATTCTTATAAGAAAATATCTTATGGGACAACAACTACATATTTAGTTATTTAATCGCAATTATCTTCTTCTTCAAACATCGGTGTTCTTGCTCAATTCCCCTGCAATTAAATTATCTGCGGCTCTTGTGGAAATGATTGTTTCTTCGGATTCCAAGGCGGCGCGTGGCAGTTAACCATGCAAGTAAATTAAGACAATATAAGGAACATGATCTTAAAATATCAAATTTTAATTTATAAACGTGTTGAAAAAAAGGGAGTTTGGTTTTACCGATGGAACAATTTTAATCAATCTTCTTCTCTATTATCGTCTTCTGAGTCTTCTCCACTATGTTCTTCTGAGCCTTCTTCACAAGTGCTCAATTCCCCGCAATCAATTATTTGCAGCTTTGTCAACGTGGGGATGAGGCGAATGCCATCTGGCAGAGAGGACAATTCAGGACAGCTTTCAATCACCAGTGTTCTCAGAGAAGAACAATTTTGCAGCCACTCGGGCAATACACTCAAGTTGGGACATTCCCCAATTATTACCACCTGCAATGTACTTGCAGAACCTTCAAGCCACCCGGGCAACGAAACTAGTTCCGTAATTCCCTACGAGTACCAAGGATTGAAGCCTTGACATGGAGCATGGTTCATTACTATCACCTTCTGGTAGCCTCAAGTTCTCGCAGTCGGAAATCACGAGATGCTCCAATGCCTTCAAATTCTTGATGCCTTGTGGCAAAGAGGCCAACTTCGGACAATTGTTAATAAGCAACTGGAGCGACGTGAGCGACTGGATATCATCGAACAAGGCCTCCAAATTCTTGCACTCTGCAATGAATAGACACCGCAAAGAGGTCAAGCATCCAATTCCACCCTCCGGGAAACGCTGCTGTTTTGTGGTTATAATCAAAACACGGAGGCTGATCATATTCTTGATGTTTGTAGGCAGTTCCTCGAGTTCACCGCACCTGCCAAGATTTAAGTTCTGCAGATTGCGAAGCTCGCAGACCGATTTCGGGAGTTTCTTGATTTTCCAGTTGTTTTGTAAACTGAGAAACCTCAAATGCTTTAGACCGCCGATGGAACTAGGCAATAGGTCAAAGCTAGAGTCCTCTAGCCATAGCACTCGCAAGTGCTTGGATCGCGAAATGCATGTCTCTAGAAAGAACTCCTCAAAGTCACAAGATCCCAACTCCTCACACACGATGGTGCGAACGTGGCTCAGTTTGCTCAAGCAGCCACTTAGTTCATCTTTTGGTACACCATGGTGGTTGGGAAATGATAGATGCCGTGTTGTGGGGAAATATCTTGCGTCCACACTTTTATGTTGGACAATTCGGTTTGTGCCACCGAAATGGCAAGTTCGTAAATGAGGTCGTGCATTTGGAAAGTTAGAAATGGATAAATTTCATTCGACAATATTGAAGAACGATCTCGAGAGCAGCTCGTCCAAGTACCGCTGTCCAATTTCTTCCAGCTCCTCTTGATTATTTTTGCTGGATTGGATAAACCCATTCGAGATCCACAGTTGGATCATATCAATGTTGTTGAACTCTTGATTCTTCGGGAAAATCGAGCAATAAGCGAAACATTGTTTCAAGTGAGACGGCATTAGATCATAGCTTATTCTCAATGAAGGTAAAATATCAGTTTGCAATTCCCACATCTCACTATCTCTTACATATTCCCAATCGCTCCGATTGTTTTTTGAATACAACAAGCTTCCCAAGGCCTTTACCGCCATAGGATTTCCCCCACACTTGCTCACGATTTCCTTGCCGATTTCCATAAGGTCTGGGTGATTTTGCTCTTTCCCTTGATTGAACGCGTACTCCATGAACAAAGTCAAAGAATCCTCCTGTGAAAGGCTGGCCAAATTAATCGGGGAAACAGTGCCCATGATTTCGGCGATGTCTTTATTCCGTGTAGTCACGATAACTTTACTCCCTTTGGAAAGGCCTCTTAACAAATCTGTCAATCCCACCCAATCCTCCCTCCTCATTGCCCACACATCGTCCATTACGAACAAACACCTTTGGTTCTCCACGAGGTTTCTTAGGTGATTTTGCAACATGTCAAGGTTGCAGTTATCAAATTTTGCTACGCCACTAAGAGACTTGATGATGCCTCTTATTATCTTTTCAATTTCAAATTCTAGTGGCATAGATAACCAAACTTGGTTGTTTTTGAAATGCTCCTTTATCCTTTCATCATTGTATACCAATTTAGCAAGAGTTGTCTTTCCAGCACCTCCCATTCCAATAATCGGAAGGACTTCTATAATTCTAGCTCCAGCATCATCCGATCTTCTCAACAGTTCTATTATGCTTTCCTTTTCTTTGTTTCTTCCAATCACATTCGAAGCGGTTACAAAAGAATGAGTTTCCTTCCGTGGAACTATGGTCTTTTCATGAAGATCAGTCGATAAGTTGAATCGAGTTTTCTCTTCATCGATCCCATCGAGTCTCTTTCTCAGTTCTTTCATATTATGTGCCATCTTAAACTGGAAAATCAACTTGGATATCCACGAGTACAAGTAGCGTACCTTCCTTTTGAGGGTCAAGTGCTCAGTGGACCGCACTCGCCTCCACAGAGCCCTGGCTTCGAATTCGTCTAGTGCGTCCTCGGCGTCATAGCACCAGTTTTTTAGCCTCGACAACCAAAGGCGCACAGCTTTGTTTTTATTTGCTTCTGCTCAGCATCGGCGAGCACCTTCTGGATCATCTCTAGCGTGTTCTTGAGCTTCTCTCGATCATCCTTGACGCCACAGACCAGTTGAATTTCTTCAACAGCCGATGAAGTTAGTTTCTCCACAAGAGTTCCAAGGATGCTAGAGACGAACTCAGTCATGGTTGTGATTGGTGTTATTGGTTTTCGAGGAGGTTTAGTTAGCCAGTATGCAGGAACTAAGCTCGTTATCAGGAGGATGATAGCAAACGAAAAATGATTTTGGCAGGTTATGTAGGCACAGATATCGGAATGGGGCGAAAGAGAACACGGTAAGCACGGGCGAGGAAGAAATGGCGAAGGACGAGAGCAGAGAGAGAGAGAGAGAGAGCAGTACTTGCGAAGTGGAAATTGAGACTGGAGAGAAGGACGATGGAGGAGGCGGCAGCCCTCTCTCTCTCACTGGCGATGGGAAACGAATCCCTAGTTTCGCGCGTTTGGAGGGCGGGCAGAGACGATGGACCCATTAGTGGAAAATGTGCTTGACCGACCCATCGGAGCCCCGTTGGTTCCAACAATGGATCGGGCCAGTCCAATATGTGATGAAATTGAGCGGCGTGAGCTAATTAATTTATGGATTAAGCTTTTTTTTTTTTTTTTTTTTGGTCGGAGGATTAAGCTTATTTGTAGTTGTAAGTGAAGGGACAAAATTATCTATTTCATTACACAGATTGAAATTTTTAATAAAAAAAATAAAGAAGTGAATGATGATTCGAGTTCGAGAGGATTTGGAAAGTTAAAGACATTTCTACGTAACCGTCGGATGTGTAAGCGAGCTTAGTTAAAAATTTCAATATGTGTAATGATGATTCGAGTTCGAGAGGATTTGGAAAGTTAAAGACGGGTTGATTAAATGTTAAATGGACAAGTGTCTTCCACGATTGGAATTTTTAAGTTTTTGCCGTCGTTGCATGGTTAAGCGATACTTGATATGAGGGTAAAATTGGAAAGGACCTAAAATTACGATATGTGTCGCTGCTTTGCTATTAATAATAGAGATAGAGATTGATATGAGGGAAAAGAAAATAAGTTCAATCAAAGGTAGCAACTATTAAAATGTATTTGGAATTTGAGTCTAGATATAAGCCGACGTACGTGATGAGTATGGGAGGAAGATCCACTGCATTATTAAAGTAAAGAAAAGTTAGCAAAAGAACTGTCGGCCAACACCAATTGTCGATGGTATGCAAAAAAAAAAAAAAAAAGGAAAGAGAAACGCTGGGCATCCTTTCTTCTGTTTGTTTGTTGTGCAAGTGGAAAGCTGGCGTGCATGATTAATCGGGACAGGCCACGCTTCCCATCTCATGAAGAAGACGCGGAGACTTCTTTAGTAGGCGGAAAAGGACTTCCTCTATCATAATAGGAAGAGGAAGAATGAGAAGAGAGAACTGTGAGACTGTCCAAAAAAGACTGAAGAAAATGTACAGAGAGTTCCGCAAGACATTTCAGAGTGGTTTTCATATTGTGATTATACTCGAATGATTTAGGTATTGAATTATTGTCTTGTAATTGAACCTAAAAAACACCAAACATATTTGAATGCTCGAGTATTATTATAATCTCTATTGTATCGCTTTATTTATAAAATTTAAGGTAAGGTAAGCTCTTCAAAACTAAAGTAATTCATTTATTATGAGTTTAAAATCCATTTTTTACAGGTCTACAAGATGCACGTGCACAAAAAAGAACAAGCGCCTCTTCATTGCTCAATCCCTGTATTAGATGCCCACGATTTCCACGATTTCGCCCTTCTACGAGAATGAGAACTATTGTTTAGAAACATGTGCTGTTTTCCATCCACCATTTCGAAAATTGAAAAGGGACTTTCTGGATATTAGAAATTAATAGAATAAATATTAAATGATTTTAGGTGTCAATGTGTAGCTCTCGTTCAATATTAAATAAGAGTAGAATTGCGTGCACTACAACAGAAAAAAAGGAAGTAATAAATAAACATGATTTGAATTAATTTTCTAGTTCCAAATATTGATGTTAAATAAAATAAATTCAATGAAAGGTAGGAAATGTTAAAATATATTTCGAATTTGAATCTATATAACACCCGACACGATGAGAATGTGTGAATGATCCATTGTGTTATTGAAGTAAAGAAAAGTTGCGTAGACGATCCACTATTTATTGAAGTAAAGAACCAATTGTTAATAACTAGGGGTTCGAGACAGGGGAGGTGGGGAGTTAGAGGTTGGAATGTTTAGTTTTAGATATAAGGTTCGAATAAGAGTATGAACAAAAAATTGAGGGTGAATTGAAAGTTATAATAGAATGGAAAAACGATTTCAAATTTTTGGTGGTCTGCAAGTGAAAAGAAAAGAGAGCTGTTTATTTCTCTTTCACATGTCCTTGCCATTCTCGATGTGCGTGTGGAGCTCTCCTTTCTTTCGTTTGTTTGTTGTGCAAGTGGAAAGCTGGCGTGCATGATTAATCGGTACTGACCATACTTTACATTCGCGGAGACTTCGCGGAAAAGGACTTCCACAAATTGCTTTACGATGACGATGGAGCCCCTGAAGTGAAAAAAAAGAAAGAGAAAAGAGAGGGCAATCATGAAGAGAGACAAAGGAAAGACGAAGTAAAGAGAAAGAGAAAAGAGAGAGCAATCATGAAGAGAGAGAAAGGAAAGACGAAGTGCAATGGTGACCATTCCTCCTGGTCCTCCGCCCCCCTTGAAGCTTCCTCTATCTTAGCAGTTAGCACACGCGGGAAGGACGAAGAGAGAGAACTACGAGACTACCAAGAAGAGACGGAGAAAATGTACAAGAGAGTTCTTCTCCAAGAAATTTCAGAGTGGTTTTCTTATCGTGAATATACCCAAATGATTTAGCCATTAAATTTCTATAGTTATAATTTGTTTAATTTCTCATTTAAGTTATTAGATATGATTGGATCCAGAAAACATCAAATATGTTTTGAGTACTCGAGTATTGTTATAATCTTTATTGTACCATTTGATCTATAAATAGACACACCGGTTGAGTCACATGAATCCGGTGTTAGATTAATGTTTTCTCCTTTTCTCCATTTGACCCATTCGCTTGGTCCGTTTTCATGACAACAAACTTCATTTTTGCATAAAATGGACAATGCATAAGAGGATTTCATCACGGACAGCACTCCACGATATTCAATGTGGATTTCTAGTGTTAAAAACAGTTGTGGGAGTGCCAGCACATAATGTTTGGCCTTTGCCCTCGTCGCAGGGATAGTTATTGCATGTCCATAACAGGGTTGAAAAACACATTCCCGACAAAATCTCTTATCCTTAAAGGAACTGGGTGACGGTGTTATTCATGAACCTCAGTGTTGCAGAAAGACATTGAGCATCGGACAACGGTACGTACCAAAATTGAACCGATGCGAGAGAGAGAGAAAGAGAGAGTTGTTAGATAATAGGACGGGGCAAGCTTGAGGAGTATCAAAGTCGAACCTAATACTTAAGCCAGGAACTTGCTTTCATTAGCAGCCTGTGGCCACTTGCCACCCGAGTTGACAAGCATTAGATACAAGGTAGGGGAAGAGAGATTCATGATGGTTGAGCATCCAGATTTAGGGTGGGATTTCACAATGGAGTTTTGATCACCGAAAGGGATTCCGGACAAACCGGCGAGCCTACCGCCGGAGGCCATGCTTGAAACTCCGTATCTATTTCGTCCCACCATTCTTCGTCGGCAAATGGTTGTTGGTGTGGTTCCTGGATACTTTAACAGAACAGGGGGAAAAAAATATTCAACAGCATTGGTACGACTTTCTGGTCAAGAGGTGAGTCCAAAGACTCGAATGGTCTTCGATGGTTATTTGCAACTTTTCTAATGAATGTGCAATTTTTAAGCTCATCCCAAATTACAGATACCATATCTGAAGTGATCCGTCTGGGCCCTCTTAGTTTACAGAGGGTATCTCTTGGGTGGCATAGTAACGCTTTGGGGAAGAGCTTTTTTTTTCATAAACAGTTTTTTCTATTTTATTCTGTGAACGATTTCGAGTAAAAGAACCCGTTTGGTAACTATACAAAATTTCTACTCTTAGAATAGAAAAAGAATAGAAATGCGTTTGGTAACATAACGATTCTTTTTGTATTTATTTGTTTTTTATTTGTTCTTTTTTATTTTTTTATTTTTTTTGTATTTATTTGTTTTTTATATTTATTTGTTTTTATTTATTTTTTATTGTTTTTTGTTTTTTTTGTATTTAGTTGTATTTATTTGTTTTTTATTCTTTATTTGTATTTATTTGTATTTATTTTTGTTTTTTATTTGTTTTTTTGTATTTTTTTGTTTTTTATGTGTTTTTTTTTATTTTCTTGCGTTTTTTTATTTGTATTTATTTGTTTTTTTTTTATTTTTTTTGTATTTATTTGTTTTTTGTATATACTTTTTATTTTTTTATTCTTTTTTTGTATTTATTTGTTTTTTATTTTTGTTTTGTATTTGTTTTTTGTATTTATTTGTTTTTTATGTGTTTTTTTTTTATTTTCTTGCGTTTGTTTTTTATTTGTATTTATTTGTTTTTTGTTTTATTTTTGTATTTTTGTATTTTATTTGTTTTTTGTATTTTTTATATTTGTTTTTTTGTATTTATTTATTTTTTTTTTTTTTTTATTTTCTTGTGTTTGTTTTTTATTTGTATTTATTTTTTTATTTGTTTTTTTGTATTTATTTGTTTTTATTTGTTTTTTTGTTTTTTGTATTTATTTATTTTTTGTATTTATTTATTTGTTTTTTTTTGTATTTATTTGTTTTTTTTTATTTTCTTGCTTTTTTTATTTGTATTTATTTGTATTTATTTGTTTTTTTGTATTTTTTTTTTGTATTTATTTGTTTTTATATTTATTTGTTTTTATATTTATTTATTTTTTTTATTCTTGCTCACGGTCGGCGGCGGGGCGCGGTCGGCGGTGGCTCCGGGCGGTTGGAGGTGGCCACGGCAAGAGAGAAATAAAACAAAAATAAAAAGAAAATTTGCTTATTTCTAAGAAGCAATTTTTTTTTTGTTTCTCGTTTCTATTCCTCAGCTTAACTTTTCTATTCCAGGGAATAGAAATCAACTTGGCATTACCAAACGGGTTTCATTTCTTTTTTGTTCCGGAACAAAAGAATGTAAATTGGGAGAAACAGAAATGTTACCATGCAGTGAGGCCAGGGTGCGTTTGTTTGTGTTTTTTTTTTTTGTTCTAGGGAACGAAATAGAAAAAATTATTTACATTAGGGGAACAGTTTTGAACAAAAATGCGCGTTTGGTAAACTTGTTCTGAAATAAAAAAGAACAAAAACATGTTTGGTAAATTTATGTTCTTTTTTTATTTCTTTTAATTTTTTAATGTTTATTTTTTATTTTTCATTTTTTTCTTTCTTTTTCTTTTTTTCTTGCTTTGGCCGGTCGGCGCGATCGGCCGACAAGGGCGGGCGGCCTCGCCCGGCCACGACGAGGCTCGCCGGCCCCGGCGTGGTTGGGCGGGGCTCGGCCTCGCCTTGGCTAGGCGAGCTCGGGCTTGCCTAGATCCGGCGGCCGAGCTCGCCCGGCCACCGGCGAGGCTCGGCCCGCCGAGCCACCACCAGGTCGGCGTCGCTTGGCGGTGGCCGGCGAGGCTCGGCCTCGCCGGTGGCCGGGCGAGCTCGGCCTCGGGGGCCACCGCTGGGGTCGGCCTCGCCGAGGCCGGGCGAGCATCGTCGTGGCCGGGCGGCCGTCGGCCCTCGTCGGCGTCGCCGGCCGGCGACCGGCCAAAGCAAGAAGAAGAAGAAAAGAAGAAAAAAAGAAAAGAAAAGAGAAGAGAGAGAAAAGTGTTTCTCGCTTTTGTTGAAACAAGAAACAACTTTTTTTTTCTTGTTTTTATTCTTTTTTGTTCAGGAACAAAAAAACAGATTCGGAACAAAAACGCAAACAAACGCGTTTTTGTTCCTTTTTGTTCCAGGAACAAAATAACAGAAAAACTGTTTTTGAACAAAAAAAGAACACAAACAAACACACCCTTAGTTTACAGTGGATCGGGCCAATCCAAGATGCGATGAAATTGAGCGGCGGGAAGTAATTAATTAATTGATTATAGGTTACGCTTATTCTTATTTGTAAGTGAACAAAAATGATTAGTTATTTTAGTACACCGTTTGAAATTTTATTATTTAAAAGAAAAAATAAAGAAGTGAATGATGATTAGAGTTCAAGAGGATTCTGAGAGTCGAGGATGTTTTTAAGTAACTAGTTCATTGGAAAAGTGTCTCACACAAGTGGAATAATTACGTCTTTGCGGTCGTTGCGTGGTTAAGTGAAACTTGATTTACCGGGGGACAAGAGGGAGATTTATTGTGGTACTCTTTTGAAGGTTTCTTTTTTATTTTTCATATTTTAATATTAATTCTTAGATTTCTTTTATTCATTACATTTAGAATCAAGCTAACAAGATACACTATAGAAAAAAAGATAAACAAAATATCAAATCTTAGAACTATAGTACATTTGTCTATCCATACCAAATCTCTAAGGGAGAGATTCTTCTTTTGACCTCTCAAGTTAAATTACCTCCAAACATTACTAACAACACAAATTAATTTTAAATGAATTCATGTCTAGCAATTGACAATGAAAATCGCTATTAAACCGTCACTCTCCCCTACACTTAAGTCTCCACTATATAAAAGCAGTTAGTTAGGGCCCGTTTGTTTTCGTTTCTTTTTTTTGTTTTTAAACAACTTTTTTGTTTTTTTGTTACTGGAAACAAAAAAGGAACAGAAACGCGTTTGTGTGCGTTTTTGTTCCAATTTTTTTTTTTATTCCCAGAAACACATCTGGAACAGAAACAAGAAACAAATTTTTTTTGTTTCTTGTTTCTCGAACAAAGAACAGAAACACTTCTTTTCTTCTTCTTTTTTCTTTCTTTTTCTTTGGCCGGTCGCCGGCCTCGGCCATGGGCCGACCGGCCGTTGAGGGGCGGCGACCTCGCCGAAGCGTCGCTCGACCCGGCCCGGCGAGGCCGAGCGTCGTCGGCTATGGCGAGGCTCGGCCTCGCCGGGCTCGGCCGCGCCGGGCTGGGTGAGCTCGATCTTGCCCGGATCCAGGCGAGGCCGAGCTCGAGCTCGCCCGGACCAAGGCAAGGCCGAGCCTCGCCTAGCTATGGCGAGCCTCACCGTGGCCGGGCGAGGCCGCGGGCCCTCGTCGGCCTAAGTCGGCCGGCCATGGCCGAGGCGCGGCGACCGGCCAAAAGAAGAAAAAAAGGAAAAATAAATAAGAAAATAAGAAAGAAAATAGAAAAAATAAAATAAAAATATTAAAAAATTAAAAGAAATAAAAAAAATTATACAAATTTACCAAACGTGTTTCGTTCATTTTTATTCCCGAACAAGTTTACCAAACGTGTCTTTTTGTTCAAAAATTGTTCCCTAACGTAAACACTTTTTTCTATTTCTGTTCCCTAGAACAATTTTTAAACAGAAATGTTACCAAACGCACCCTTAATTGTCAAACATGAGCATAAAAGATTAATTACGTCTTCTTAATGACGAAGCTATTCATCGTTTGAAGATTTATTAATAGGCGCCACTGGCCCAATCTACTGTTAGTGGGCACACATAGCACGCGTTGGGCCTAGTGGCCCATTGATCTTTTGCACTGGGTAGCAATAGCAATGTGTCACGGGCCGATTGAAGGCCGATCAAAGAGGTTCCCCGGGAACGACCGTGACTCGTCTGTGGTCGACTTCCTGTGTTCGCTTGGATTCCCAACGGGCCTTCTCCCCGAAGCTTCTAGAAGTCCCTAGCCTTATTTATGTCGATAGCTAGTAGTTGGTAGTTGTCATAAGTGTCGGTGGTTAGTAGCCGCCATTAGTGTCGGTAGATGAGGCGGTGCGATTTCATCCGCCGGTTAAATTCTAGATCCATGGTTGTAATCCGAGGCCCTCGACTATAAGAAGGGGTGTCCTCCTTCATTTGTAAACATCCAGTACTTTCGCAATACAAAGCAATCTTCTTTCCAGAGCTCCTCTCTCTAGATTCTTTCTCTCTCTACGATCTGGGTATACGAGTGAGTGAACGTTCGATCAAGCAAGGCTTGGCTTAGGTGATCCAAAGTTGCCCGGGTCGCCGCGCGATCACGATCCCAATCGATCGGCCCGTGACAAATGCATGGAGAAATTATATGGGTATATTTAAACAACAACCTTTCTTCTGAATAGTCCTATCTTTGATTTCACTCCTATTTATTGGTTTCCTTAACTTGTTATCTCTCATATGCATCAGCTTTTTCTTTCCCACTTTGTAAGTTCTATTATATTTACTATGAAACTAGATGGCAACTTGCGCATTGAGCTAGAAACTTATACGTAATAAGACAATTCATACAATATCTTAAAATATTAAATTTCGGTGTTGTATTGAAAACCCATCAATTAAAGCTGGATGTCTTAGATGTATTTATCGAATGTGATTGTGCAATCAATACTTGAAATTAAAGAGACGTTGTTATTGAATACAAATATTTGTATTAAAGTGATGATTGCACGAAAAAATGACTTGTCATTTTATAATGAATTGAAAAGAAATTAATAAGTGGGAAAAGAAAAACACTAGGCATATGCGAAATAGTTAATAAAATAAGTTAATGAAAACAATAAATAGGAGGGAAATTGACTGTGAAATGTCTACTAACATAAGGTAGATCCTTTTTTTTTAGGCAGCTCTTTTGAGTTGTCAATTCTTTTAATATATAAATTATCGTTAAAATATGTTTCGAGTTTGAGTCTATTCAATGAACCTGACTCAAGTTTTTTGCATATTAACTTGGTAGATCAAAGTTCAAGATTGGATCTTGCATAATGCGGAAACCTCATCTTTATTGGTGTCGCGATCGAGCACGTACATTGTTTCCTTTTACAAGTTCGACTCGGTGAAGAAAGAAGACAAAAAAGGAAAGCCAAATTGGACGAGTGCTTGGTGTGCCGCTCGATGTGCAGAACATATTGAAGTGCCGTTTTTCACGAGTGCTGGCGGTGGGCGTCTTCGTCGAATTACTCAGAAAATTCAAGGGCTTGTAGCAGATTAAATTCTTGCGGTGAGATTTTTTTATAGTTGTTTCGTAATATTGGGAGATTATTTCAAGAAAAATTGTAGGGTTAAACATCGTGTGCGTTATTTGGTGTAATTGAGATTTGAAAAACTATTTGAGTGACTCGAATATGGTTGTGATATTTGTATATCGCTTGATCTATAGTAGAATTCATCGCTACTCTTCCTGTGGACGTAATTCATTACGATCGAATCACATAAATTTAATGTTCGATTTATTTTTTTGTTTTGTTTATTTTATTATTTGATCACTCGTTTTTTGCAACAATATGAATCTTACTTTTCAAGAAATTTCATCACTTCTCCTTGCATTGCTCCCCCAATCAAGAGATAGTTGGTCATTAAGCAATCAATTGAAAAAAGAAAAAATTCAATGGGATAAGCAAGATTTCAAATTGCATAAGTCAATTATCATTTAAGTCCACTCAAATCGTCATTAAAAGACACGTGATTTTTATTTATATATTTTTTGGGTTAGAAACGTAAATAGAGATCTTACTTTTCCAGAAGGTACATATTTCTTTAACCTTGTATTTCAGTATTTACTCGGGTTAGAAAAGAGAGAAGAAAATAAGAGCTTACAACAGCATAAACTATTATAAGAACCAATGACCATGCATTCTTTGTGCACAAACACATCATGAAATGATGATTTTCAGATAACGGAAAACAATTCCAAATATTATCCTAATTGAGTAAAGGAAAAACTAGCGAAGATGTATGTGTAGAATATTATGTATACATTACTAGAGTTTCACTCTAAACACATAACACGCCATAACCGTCGTTATTTTGGGCATTCGAGGATTGTATCATAGTATATTTAATCATGATGACTTGAGTTACTCGAATAGGATTTTCTTTACCAAGAAAATTACATCAACAATCGTAACGTAACGTGTGGATGCCCTATTATCTTGAAGTTAGATTATGGAAATATTGCGAATTCCCAATCCCCAACTCTTGTTTAAAAAAATACCATTCGAGAAATTTGTAGGAATCCCCTCTTGCACTTCGTTAACCGATGTTGGGAACAAAGCTTGTCTTTCCCTGAAAGAAATTACACTTTCCTATTTATCATTAAGCAATTTAAATTATTCATTCTAGTATTTATAGTTTCGATATCGAAAATTCGTCTACCTATGTGAAAATTATCCGGTTGTGTCTATTCAAAGAAAAATTGCGAAGTGGTCCTTTAAACTTTTTAAATTATTTACGTGGTAAATTAAAATTAACCACCAAAATATGAAGTCCCGCGTTAAAATTCTTGTGGACGAGAAGTCGAGCCAAGACAGACCCTCTCTCTCTCTCTCTCTCATTCATGGAGCTCTCAGTGTCTCGTCCGTCTTCCCTCCGCGTTCCGGCCATCACCCCTCTCCGCAGCTCCGCCTCGTCTCGCCGTCGGGATGTGCGCGGCGGCAAGCCGACGTGCCAATGTTCCACCGGTCTCTACTTCAAGTTCTCGCAGAGTTCGCCGTCGCTCGGCGCGTCCAGTCCGAAAAGCCGGTCGAGACCTGCCCCGAGAAGATCCAATGGGAGGAGCCATATCCAGGTAACGGCTCTTCTGGTCCGCGTCGATTTTGGCTACAGAGCTTCCGGCGTGCTAGCTAGCTGTGCAGGTCCGTGTGATCTTTGAAATAGCGCGATCTCTGTCGGTCGGGCTCTTAGGTGCGAATTTCTCCCGGGATGAAGAAAGAGCGAGTTCGCGGGCCACTCGTTTAATTGGAAAATGCGCTTCACATGATATTAATCATTTCACTAGATGACAAGTTGGGCAACGTAACATTGAATTTGCTCAAGTGGCAGGATGAGAATAACGGAATTGGATGGAATGGATGAAATGCTGCCCTTAAGCTTGTAGCTTTTGGCAGTATTGGTGCCATACGGCGAGGGGTTGGTGGTGGGTTCTGCCCAGAAATTGGGATGAGATGTGATATGACTGGAATATATGGTCCTACTTGTCTTGTTGCCTAGAGCAAGTGCACAGCTCAACATTAAGACTCTAATAGGTGGGGTACTGCCTAATGAAGATATGTAATTTGTTGGCCCAACGCCCAAAGAAAAGAGGGAAAACAGTTCAAGTGTAATTGCTGTTAGGGAGGGGGGGTTCAATTTTCCATCTTCTTGTATAGGCCTGTGTACTAAGAGTTATCCATCATAGTGGATTTGGTGGTGGTAGCAGTTCTCTACTAAGGGTTTTCCATCACTGCATGGATTTGGTGTAGCAGCAGTTTTCACTAGCCAAAAAAATAAACAGCTTCGATACCTAAAGTGTGTCTTGATATCAAATTAAAGAAATATAATGGACAACTTGATGAGGAGGGTTTTCTTTAACCCAAGCCGGAAAAAACTCATTTGTCGGTTGTCATAACGCACCTTGAATACGAAGAACAATCACAGTTGAGGTTTCAAAAAGTCAATCGAAAGTTTCCTTATGCAGAATTCTCAATCAACTATTTGACAAAGCTTCAGTTACGTATCTGTCGGAAGATGCATGATCACGCACTTTTGTTAACCGACATTCCTCGTGTCCTAGAGTCTTTCTAGTTTATTTGTGCCATAATTGAGTGTACACAATCTGCTAGGCCTGTGCTAGAGTTGGAGCAGCTGGATCTGATCCTATATTGAGTAAAGTCTCTGAGTTTAAAGATGCATGTTGGAGATTTTTAAGACCTCATACAATAAGAGGAACATCTCTGGCCTCCTTGTAAGTATTCTTTTCCTGCTGCCACAGTTATTTCCAATTAGCTGATCATAACACTTTTAGCTTTTCTTATGTTTTGTCTCTCCCTGCTTGCCCCAGTTTACTTGAACTTATTCTTGCTCATCAACGGTTCATTGGTGGCTAGAGCTCTGATCGAGAACTCGCACCTGATAAAGTGGTCTCTTCTGCTTAAAGCATTCTCTGGTCTTTTTGCTCTAATATGTGGGAATGGATATATTGTCGGCATCAATCAGATATACGATATCAGCATTGACAAGTACGTGGTTCTTGCTTGAACACTGTTTTATTAAAATATATCTGGCTAGATGGGTGTTGGTTACAGCATCACTATTACTAGCATGGGAAGAACTGAAAAGTTACAAGATATTGGAACTGAGAAACAGAGCAAACTTACTTCTAGCCTCAACATAGATGTTTGAAGTGAGAAAGAATGAATGTGTTCATAATGAGACAATGCGACATCCCAATTTTTACTGGACATCAGATTTAGGTCAGTGTTTGAGGTACCGTGCAAGCACTCACTGTTATTTTGGAGGTCCATCTTTTTAATTAACCTTCTTGTCATGCCTTTGCTTTTGAGGATCAATGTCCTCAACTTCCTCTCCAGTTTTATGATTAGTATCTTTTTTATCTTATTTCGGGGTCAACAAACCTTACTTGCCTATAGCAGCAGGAGATCTTTCTATTCAACATGCCTGGCTTTTGGTGATTTTTTTTGCAGTGACTGGCCTGTCGATTGTTGCTTCAAACTTTGGATCATTCATCACTTCTCTTTACAGTCTGGGTCTTTTTCTTGGAACCATCTATTCTGTTCCTCCTTTTAGGATGAAGAGGTTTCCTGTTGCAGCATTTCTTATTATTCCCACGGTATATTTTCTGCCTTTTTTTTTTTTCCCATAGAATTGAGTAGTTTAAATTTACTTCATCTTTTTGTGCCTTGCTGGAGGACTATGTTCGACTCTTTTTTGGGGGATATTGTCCTTGTATTGGCACCATAACTCATAAAGTATTGGTATATGACCTTTAAGGCTATCACGGATACTTCATCACAATATCTTAGAAAAAGAATTGTCAAAACGTTTGGCAAGTCCTAATCTGTCCAGAGACTCCACACTTATGATGCTGCATGTAAAATGCAAAATATTGTATTCTTTTATACATTGACTTATCCAAGTACTTGCGATACTTTTACATATTCTACATGTCCCAAATTCAGAGGTCTGAAGGAATTAAAGCACCCATTTGCACCTGCCAACACCCTGCTACCTGGTCAGGGTAAACATAACATCAGAAGGGAAGTAGATAAAATAAACACTTCTCAATGTGGTTGGCCATGTTTGTTCTTTAATTATGTGAATGTTGCCATTCTGTTCATATTATGGGAGCTCAATTACAAGTAAGCTTTGGTGGGTGTACATGGTGATGGAATCTTAAATGTGCGTGTTTCTATCAAATCACTCTTTTAATGTAAAGGGGAGAAAACGATATTGACCTTTGGTGTATCTGCTTGCTATCTCTTTATTCTCTTTCTTTATTTTCACATTCTTCCAGTCATTTCTACTTTGAGGCTTGAGCTCTTAGTTTCATTGTTCAACTTCACTCATGAAGTTAATGAACTCCCTCTCAACCTTTGCCTTCTTCTAACTTTTTTGTACGAGTGCTTTGCAATGCATTTTTAAAAGTGTTGCCGTATCATTGGCTCAGTGGGGCTTTTCAAAGAGTAGAGGATTATTTTTCAATGGGTTGAAATGAAAGAATATGCTATGAGATGGACTTAATAATTCCTTTATCTGAATATTACGTGTCTTCAATTTAATCGAAAGGTACTTTCTTCTTTGATCTAAGCTTAGTTATTTGTTTACATCCAGCTATTTTTTAGTGAATTTTTTGGCTTAGTAAATGTCATATGCAGGACATAAGTCGAGAAAATCGAAAGGGATTTTGTTTATGCAACTGGAGGTCTTTCCTAGTATGGTACTTCAAGTTAATGTCATGAACTTTAGACTTGACTGTACTATTAAATGTCTAGTGATACGACTCAGAGATGATTGGCATGTGCATTGTGTAGTTTCAAATTTAATGTTTTCCTTTGTGGCTACTTCAGTTTGAAGGAGTTACAGTTTGACTGGATATAATAAAATAAACGAAATATCAAGTCTCAATCTCTATAGTGTATTTATTCATCCATACTATCCTTTTAAGGGAAGGGTTCCTCTTTCGATCTCTCGACTTAAATTACCTCTAAACATTAATAATAACTCAAATTAATTTTAAATGAATGCAAAGGCTATATTTCATTGATTAGCACTTTAACCATCACTCTCTACTCTTGAGTCTACAGTTTCAAGTTAATCTCTACTATTTAATTAAGGGTGTATCTGTTTCATGAAAAACGAATGATTTGAAAAAATTTGTCTTTAAATGGTCGTTTCTTGGTATCGTTTGAAATTGTTAGTCAATGAAAAATATTCTTGACATCGACAACAATTTATGTCTCGGCATTTTTCATAAATGATGAAAGCATTTTTTGTTTATTCATTTTGTAAAAGATACAAACAACAATTTTAAGAAAAGTTATTTTTTAAATCATTTATTTTCCGTGAAAATAAATGGAGTCTAAAATGCAATTACCTTTGTAGCAAGGAAGTTATTCATCATTTAGGATATTTTCAGTGGGCGTCACCGGCCCAGCCCAATGTAAATGGCGAACATAGCATGCTTTGGGCCTAGTGACCCATTAATTTCTTGCTTTGGGCAGCAATGCATGGAGAAATATAAAATTCCCAGATAGGTTAGATTGGTATTTGCAAACAATGATCTTTCTTTTGAATTGTCTGAACCTTAATCTCACTCCTATTTCTTGGTTTTATTAAATTATTATTTCTCAAATGCCTGGTGATTTTGTTTTCCACCTTATTTGAAATTCTATTATAATTTACTATAAAACTAGACGTTAACTTGTAAATTGAGCTGGAAACTTACAAGAAATAAGATGGTTGTTACAACATACAAAAGTACTATGTCTCTCTATTATATGAAAAAATTATCGATTAAAGCAAGATGTTTTAGATGTATTTATCGAATGTATGTATTCGGGGGATACTTTAAATTAAAGTGATGTAGATATTGAATGCAAATACTTGTATTAAAGTGATGACATAAAAAATGACTTGTGATATTACAGGAGATCGAAAAGAACTTACAAAGTGGGGGAAAAAAACATCGGGCATATGGGGAAACACTTGATAAAATAAGTTAACAAAAGCAATAAATTGGAGTGAAATTAAAAGTGGAGTGTCTAGGTAGCTCGGGGAGATAAACTAAGACCTTACTTCTTGCGAAAACCGTAAGACTCAAATTTTTTGCAAACATAGAAATGTGAAGTGAGATCTCAATTTATCTCAACTTATTCAATCACTAATGTTAAGAAAATATGATGATCATGCTTTTCACCATGTAATGATACCGAAAGACCATGTTGGTTATGATTAAGCCTCCACAATCACATAGGCTATGGTTAAGCCCCGAAATAAAAACCAATCTATGCACACGTACATCATATCATGTCTCGATACATATGTCGACAATGAGCATCAAATCCACATCACAGTACCGTATACCGGCATATCCATCACCATTGTAAATGACATTTATTTCTAGAATGTTTGCGGACAACATTCACAGGAAGTTAAATTAAACTCAGTACTGTATCACAAAATGCTATACTTTCTTATAAAACAAAATACCTGCCATGATGATTTACGTCCCTCACTAGAAATTGCACTATTTAGAAGTAAAGGCTAAATAGGCCCAAAAGTCCGTTCGGTACAAAACTACAAAATTGCCTTACGAGACCTGAATTTTGGGTCCATGGGCCCTATACGCACCCCAATGGCCTATAAATTACTTAGTGTCATATAACATCTGAATTACTCGATTTTTGTAAACAAATATTATTTTTCGGAACATCAAATAGATAATAAATTTTTCCAAATATTGGTTGTGCTAGTCTATTTTCTTCAAGAATCGTATCAAACCGTTCAAAGAATACAGATCAGACATTCGAACCATCAGTATTTATTTGAACAGCGTCGATAATACAATTTTTTTTGTCAAAACCATTTTTCATTATTTCCAAATGTTTCATAACTTCTAGAAAACAACAGAATATTCAAATGTTTCCGAAAAGTATGGAAGATTCACAGATTGCCTTTTTTGCTGTGCTAGTTCCAATAAGATGACATCGCCTTATGATGTTTGGGTGGATCGTACGAGTCATCGAGGGGGCCTGCATACGCAAACTACAACTCTGCTTCACTCAAGAGATCGAAATATTACGTCTTTTGAAATGATCAATTCAGGTATATCTTAAATTCAAGGAGGAGACTTTTGATTAAGACATGGAACTTTCTCTACAAGACGAGATCCTTCGGCTTGAGCCATCGCGCAAAAGAAATGGATCTGGCACGGGAATGCATGGAGGAAGGCGCTTCCCTTGTATTCCCTAATTTTACTAGTCCCAAGTTTTGGCCATCCCATCGCTGAGAATTATTTGAAAGCTTCATATAAGTGTCCTTGTAGCGAAGAAAGTGAAAACCAACTAGTCCAACCATATCCGCAAAGACACAAATTTGAAAATGGGGATATTGTCAAAAAGTCCTACACCTATTGTTTTAAACATTTCTATAAACTTTTTCGCGTTTTGCCAATTAGATTTATCCCACCAATTTTTATTGGAAATTACTGATGTTGATGCCACCGTCCTACATGACAAAATCAGTACTAACATTGACAATTTTTAATAATATTTTAATATTTGTTCAAATTTTTTATTAATTTTTATTTTCTTTATTCCTTCTTTTCTTTTTTTCCTTTTTCCTCCACTAGTCACCCCCGAGTGAAGCCTGAAATGTCTGGTGGTGGCCGGCAAAGGGAAAAAGGGAAAAAAAGAAATAAAAAGAAAGAAGGAAAATAATAATAATAATTCGATACGTTCATGAATTAAGATTGTAAAAATGCCAAATGAGAAAGTTGCAAGAAATTTCCCCCACTTTTTTTTTCGACGCGTTCATTAATTAAAATTTGATGTTTTGAGATCATGTTACTTATCCTGTCTTGATTTAATTGCATTGTTAGCTGCCACGCCATGCCTTGGAATCTGAAGAAAAACCGTTTCCACAAGAGCTGCGGATAATTAATTGTGGGACAATTGAGCAGAGCACTGATCTTGAAGAAGAAGATAGTTGCGAATAAATATTTAAATAACTAGACATTGTGTTGTAAGATATTTTCTTATAAGAAGAGAGTAAAAATGTGCGGCCACTCTAGAAATATCTAGAAAGATATCTTTTTAGAAAATATTCGTGTGCTATGTAAGTATGTGTAAGGAGTTCTCTCAATTGGCATTGTAGAGAGCTTATCCAATAAAAGATGTGTGTTTTCTTTAAATAAGTCCCGTGTCTTTTTCATCAATTGGTATCATAGCTTTCGTAGCTCTCACTTTACGACCACATCTAGAAGAAGTGGAGATTAGAGCAAGATTGCTTTTATTTTGGAGATTTGTATCGGCGGAAGGAAGATAATTAATAAAATCATTGGTGTAAGCAAACTCCCTCTCTTTTTTGACACGTTTAGGAATTAAAATCGGCGATGCATACAATTCAAATGATTGTTCATTTGGTGGCTTTTGGTCTGTCTATTTCATAAACAATGTTCTTACAAGTCGAATTCTTCGAAAAAGTATGCGATGCTATCTGCAGGGCAAAAGTGGCTCCTCTGCATTTGCAGCAATGCCATTTATGCTTCTGTTTAGCATTAATCTCTCTAACGTGCGATTGTTAATGATGCAAGTGTAAATTGACTATGTAAATTGTAAAATCTTTTGAAAATTGGAATCTGTTGATAACACCCGACTGCTCGAGGGGATTAAGGGAGGGCATTATGGGGCAATTGACAATGATGTACGACATATCGGCACCAGTCGAGGACAAACCATTGCTGACCTAATGACTGACTGAAAGTTACTCAAGTCCAATATATGCTAATTAGGACTAATTGATTATTGCTTGGGATCGAGCAACAATGATCCAAGACTATTCACGATAATAATTTGCATTGAAATGATAGTGAAATGTGGTTTAGCGCTAGTTGTCGAGGTCATCTAATCCATTTGACCCATATGAAAAGAGAGTTTTGAATGACATCTTAAAGATACGAACCTATAGGACCATGTTGCTGAATTGACTCATTTTAAAACTTTGTAAGATATCAAAGAGAAAAATTAAAGGGCCACTTTGCAATTTTTCTTGAAAAAACACAACTTGGATAATTTTCACATACATGTCGTTAAATATCATGTTCGAAGACTTTAAGCTTCTTCTTCTTTTTTAATATAACTTCTCTCTCGACCACAACCGTGTGTGGAGTTTGCTTTCCACCGGTGATGAATTTTAAATGTCGAAACTGTAAATATCGAAATGAAATATTTTAAATTTCCTTGATGATAAATAGGGTTTATCAAGGACGATATTAAAACATGCATTTCTTTTTATGGAAAGAAAAGACTTTGGTTCCTGACATAAATATGGATTCCTTCGGAGTTTCCTTACACCGATGAATCAATTTTAATCATCTTCTTCTCCACTAACTGCTCAATTTCTCGCAGTCGAATATTTTCAATGTGGGAATGAGGCGAACGCCATCTGGCAGAGAGGACAATTCGGGAAGCCCCATAAGCTCCAGTTTTGTAAGAGAAGAACAATTTTGCAACCACTCAGGCAATGCGCTCAACTTGGGACAATTGAAAATCTCTATCGTCCGCAGATTTGTCAATGTGGGAATGAGGCGAACGCCATCTGGCAGAGAGGACAATTCGGGAAGCCCCATAAGCTCCAGTTTTGTCAGAGAAGAACAATTTTGCAGCCACTCAGGCAATGCGCTCAACTTGGGACAATTGAAAATTTCTAGCGTCCGCAGTGTAGTTGCAGAACCTTCGAGCCACCCGGGCAACGAAACTAATTCCGGTAGATTGCAGAGTACCAAAAATTGAAGGCTCGACATAGAGCCTGGTTCATTACTATCGCCTTCTGGCAGCCTCAAGCTCTTGCAGTCCCAAATGAAGAGCTCCTCCAACGCCTTCAGATTCTTGATGCCTTGTGGTAAGGAGGCCAGCTTCGGACACTCCCCAATCCGCAACATACGGAGCGACGTGAGCGATTGGATATCATTAAACAAGGCCTCCAAATTCTTGCAGCCCCCAATGATTAGCCGCCGCAGAGAAGTCATGCGTCCTATTCCACTCTCCGGGAAATGTTTTTGTTTCGTAGTTATATACAAAGCGCGGAGGTTGATCATATTTTTGATGTCTGCGGACAATTCCTCAAGATTCTCACACATGCCAAGATCTAAGATCTGCAGATTGCAAAGCTCATAGACCGATTTGGGGAGTTTCTTAATTGTCCCGTTGGATAAATTGAGATACCTCAAATGCTTTAGATCGCCAATGGAACTAGGCAATAGGTCAAAGCTAGAATTTTCCAGCCATAGCACTCGCAAGTGCTTAAATCGCAAAATGCATGTCTCCAGAAAGAACTCCTCGGAGTCAGAGGATCCCAACTCCCGACACCTAATGGTACGAATGCGACTTGGCTTGTTGAAGCAGCCACTCAGTTCATCTTTTGGTACATCAGCTAGATCATGAAATGATACATGCCGAATGGTTGGGGAAATATCCTGCGTCCACACTTTCATGTTGAATGATTCGGTTTGTGCCACCGAAATGGCAAGTTCATAAATGAGGTCATGCATTTCGAAAATTGGGAAGGGGTAAATGTCTTCGTGAACAATGAAGAATGATCTAGATAACAACTCCTCCAAGTACTGCAATCCAATCTCTTCAGGCTCCTTATTATTTCCGCTAGATTGGATAAACCCGTTAGAGATCCACAGTTGGATCAGCCCAATGCCGTTGAACTCATGGTTCTTTGGGAATATTGAGCAATAAGCAAAACATCGTTTCAAGTAAGACGGCATTAAATCATAGCTTATTCTCAATGAAGGTAAGATTTCCAATGAAGGTAAGCTCCATGTCTCGCTGTCTCTTATATGTTCCCAGTCGCTTCGGTTGTTCTTTGAATACACCAAGCACCCTAGGGCCCTCAATGCCATAGGATTTCCCCCACACTTGTTCACGATTTCCTTGCCGATTTCCATAAGGTCCAGGTGATTCTTCTCTTGCCCTTGATCAAATGCGTGCTTCACGAACAAAGTCAAAGAATCCTCCGGCGAAAGTTTGGCCAAATTAAGCGGGGGTACAGTGCCCATATTTTTGGTGATGGCTTCATGCCGTGAAGTCATGATGACTTTACTCCCTTTGGAAAGGCCTCCTAACAAATCTGTCAATTCCAACCAATCATTCCTACTCATTGCCCACACATCGTCCATTACGAACAAACACCTTCGGTTCTCCACGAGATTTCTTAGGTGATTTTGCAACATGTCAAGGTTGCAATCATCAAATTTTGCTACATTTCTTAGGTGATTTTGCAACATGTCAAGGTCGTAGTTATCAAATTTTGCTACGCCGCTAAGAGACTTGATGATGTCTATTACTATATTTTCAATTTTAAATTCTTGTGGCATAGATAACCAAACTTGGTTATTTTTGAAATGCTCCTTTACCCTCTCATCATTGTATACCAATTTAGTAAGAGTTGTCTTCCCAGCACCTCCCATTCCAATAATTGGAAGGACTTCTATAATTCTAGCTTCAGCATCATCTGATCTTCTCAACCACTCTATTATGCTTTCCTTTTCTTTGTTTCTTCCAATTACATTCGAAGCAGGTACAAACGAATGAGTTTCCCTCTGCGGAACTATGGTCTTTTCATAAAGAACAGTCGAAAAGTTGAACTGAGTTTTCTCTTTATCGATCCCATCAAGACTCTTTCTCAGTTCTTTCATATTATGTGCCATCTTAAACTGGAAAATCATCTCGGATATCCACGAGTACGAGCAGCGTACCTTCCTTTTGAGGGTCAAGTGCTCAGTGGACCGCACTCGCCTCCACAGAGCCCTGGCTTCGAATTCGTCTAGCACGTCCTCGGCGTCATAGCACCAGTTTTTTAGCCTCGACAACCAAAGGCGCACAGCATTCTCTTTTGTTTGCCTCTGCTCAGCATCGGCGAGCACCATCTGGATCATCTCTAGCGTGTTCTTGAGCTTCTCTCGATCATCCTTGACGCCACATACCAGTTGAATTTCTTCAACAGCCGATGAAGTTAGTTTCTCTACAACAGATCCAAGGACGCTAGAGACGACCTCAGTCATGGTTGTGATTGGTGATATCGGTTTTCGAGGAGGTTTAGTTAGCCAGTATGCAGGAACTAAGCTCGTTATCAGGAGGATGATAGCAAACAAAAAATGATTTTGGCAGGTTATGTAGGCACAGATATCGGAATGGTGCGAAAGAGAACACGGTAAGCACGGGCGAGGAAGAAATGGCGAAGGACGAGAGCAGAGAGATAGAGAGAGAGAGAGAGAGAGAGAGAGAGAGAGAGAGCACTACTTGCGAAGTGGAAATTGAGACTGGAGAGAAGGACGATGGAGGAGGCGGCAGCCCTCTCTCTCACTGGCGATTGGGAAACGAATCCCTAGTTTTGCGCGTTTGGAGGGCGGGCAGAGACGATGGACCCATTAGTGGAAAATGTGCTTGACCGACCCATCGGGCCAGTCCAATATGTGATGAAATTGAGCGGCGTGAGCTAATTAATTTATGGAATAAGCTTATTTGTAGTTGTAAGTGAACGAACATAATTATTTATTTCATTACACAGTTTGAAATTTTTAATAAAGAAATAAAGAAGTGAATGATAGATTCAAGTTCACGAGGATTTGGAGAGTTGACGATGTTTTACGTAACCGTCAGATGTGTAAGCATTTCTATTTAGATTTTAAATGGACAAGTTCTTTCACGAACAAAAAAAGAATTAAAAGTTTTTGCCGTCGTTGCATGGTTAAGCGAAAACTTGAAATAAAGAAAAAACAAAAAAATTGTCTTTGAAAGGACCTAGAAATAAGAAATTTTCTTTTTTTTTATTTTTGTTTTATTTTCTTTTGCCGTGGCCACCTCCAACCGAAGCCACCGCCGCCGCCGCCGACCGTGAGCAAGAATAAAAAAAACAAATAAATATAAAAAACAAATAAATATTAAAAAAATAAATAAATACAAAAAACGAATAAATACAAAAACAAATAAATACAAATAAAATAATAAATAAATACAAATAAATACAAAAAAAGAATAAAAACAAATAAAAAAGTATATAAAAAAATAAATAAATACAAATAAATACAAATAAAAAACAAATGCAAGAAAATAAAAAAAAACACATAAAAAAAAATAAATAAAAAAAAACAAATAAAAAACAAAAATAAATACAAATAAATACAAAAAGAATAAAAAAATAAATACAACTAAATACAAAAAAAAAAAAAAAATAAAAAATAAATACAAAACAAATAAATACAAAAAAGAATAAAAAAATAAAAAAAAGAAAAATAAATAAATAAATAAATACGGTACCAAACGCATTTCTATTCTTTTTATTTAAATTTTAAAGAAAAGTTCTTTTTAAAGCAAAAAAAAATAAAAAGAACTGCTTTCGAAAAAAAAACTTTTCCAATTGTCGATGGTATGCAAAAATTAACCATCAGAGGTGTAAGCGAGCCTAGTTAAATGGACAAGTCTCTTCTACAATTGTTTGTATGTTGTGCAAGTGGAAAGCTGGCGTGCATGATTAATCGGGACAGGCCACGCTTCCCATCACATGAAGAAGACGCGGAGACTTCTTCAGTAGGCGGAAAAGGACTTCGACAAATCGCTTTATGATGACGACGGAGCTCCGTGTCTAAAAAAAAAAATAAAGACAGAGAGAAAACAGAGCGCAATCATAAGAGAGAGAAAGGGAAGACGAAGTGCAGTGATGACCATTCAATGGTCATCGCATGGCCATTCCTCCTCGTCGTTCTTCTTCCTTCCCCTTTCCTCCTGGAGCTTCCTCTCTCATAACACGATTAGGAAGAATGAAGAGAGAGAACTATGAGACTACCCAGAAGAGAACGAAGAAAATGTACAGAGAGAACTATGAGTCATTGGGGTTAGGAAACACTAAGCATGCTTCAGTGCTCTAGTGTTGTTATAACTTCTTTCGTATTGCTTATTCTATACCGAAATGCTACTCTCCACGTGATGTAATTGATGTGAAATAAAGGACAAGGCAAATTGAATAATGATAAAATAGACGGAACGAACGAAATAAATCGAATACTGAATTTATATGGTTCAATCAATATGATTTACATTAATGGAAAGCAACATAGAATCCCAATATAAAATAAGCACTATCACTAATATCACAACAACACTTGAAAGACTCTTTAGTATTTCTCATACCTTATTATTCCTAATAAAAGTCTCAATCTTAAGGTGTATTTGTTTCACGGAAAACGTAACGTTTTTGAAAAATGTTTATCGGGAATCCATTTTTCAGGAAAATTGTTAGTTTTCCTTTGTTTGGTAATACGTGACTGAAAATATTTTCTAGTGTTTGAATCGCATTTGAAAAATGATTGAATGACATTTGACTTAACAATTGACAATAGTGTGCCTCTTACTTTCCAAATTAATTTGTTAAGTTCATCACCTTAATTTTTTTTTATAAAAATTGAAATTATAATTATTTTTCATATTTCAATTTTTTTTTTTTTCCTTTTCTTTGTTCCTTAGCCCGCGGCTTACAAGGCGACGCCCGGCCGTGGTCGGCGACAGGCGAGGCGCTCGAGCCTCGCCAACGTTGGGTGGGGCCTAGGCCTCGCCAGATCGGCGAGATTGAGCCTCACCCGATGTCGGCGAGACTCGAGCTCATCGGCATTAGGCGGGGCCTCGGCCTCGCCAAATCAGTGAGATCGAGCCTCACCCGACGCCGACGAGCTCGAGGCTTGGCCTTGCCGATGACTGGCGAGGCTCGAGCTCACTAGTGTTAGGTGGAGCCTTGGCCTCATCGGATTGGTGAGATTGAGCCTCGCCCGATGCCGGCAATCTCGATCTCGCCCGTGGCTCTGGCCACCACCATCGTCATGGTTGGCGGCCTAGAAAAAGAAGAAGGAAAGAAAAGAAAGAGAAGAAGAAAAAATAATTATTACAAATTTAAAATTATATTTTTAAAATATAAAAATAATTAAAAATTCTATTTTTGAAATATTTTAAAAAGAATTATAAAAATTTAAAAATATATCTTTATAAGAATAATTGTTTGTAAACCATGCATCAAATCTAAGTTTTGGTAGATTCAAAAACGTTTTCCAATCCTTTTAAAGAGGAAATCATTTTCTTAAATTTAAGTTTTGTTAGGAAAATGTTTTTATTGACATGAAAACATTTTTTCGTTGGCCATTTTCCTAAGCCAACCAAACACCTAGGAAAATGAGGAAAATGTTTTCCGAAAATGTATTTCGCGAAACAAACACATCCTTAGAAATAACATAAATTCGGCTCGTATAAATTTAATTGGCTAAATGACTTGCGTGTGATTATAACGAGAAGAAAACCCCATATGCTGGGAGAAAAAAAAGGAAGAAGAAGAAAACCCTCTATGCTAAATCAACGACACGGGAATCGTCGCGTCTTCTCCCTGCTCAGCTAATGGAAGCATAAGCATCAAGGGGACCACTCCATAATAACAAAATGGAGTCACATATTTTCCTGGTGCGTTTGTCTCTCTCTCGTCTATAATGCAATAATGAGAGAGAGAGAGAGAGAGAGAGAGAGACTAAAGCAGGTTTTTAAAAGACTTAAGATTAAGAAACAGGTGGGATATCTGGGGTTGGAGATTAAAATTGATTGGGGATTAGGGGACTCTGTGATTGTGAAAGTAAACACCGCGTCAAATTTATCTAAGTTTGACTTTCATCGGAAATGTAGGTATAATAGCTTTAGCGTGTTGAATGAGAATAAGACGTAGGTGAAAGGTCTGCAAGACAGGCTGCCCGTAATAATGCAAGAGAGAGGCAGAGTCCATTGTAGAGTCATCATCATTGTCCTTGTGGCCCCTCCATGTGATGTATGCGGGGCTCGAAATTCGATGCCGTTCCGATTGGACTTGGCATACCTTCGTCTAAATTAAGGAAAAGCTAAAGTGGCCCCCGTATTCTTCTACCTTTCTCTTCAATCTTTACCGCATTCCTTTCTTTGTTCTCTGTTTCTTATAAGACATTATACTGTGAAACGAGTGAGTCGGATTGGATTTAGATCGAATTATAAATGATTTGATTCAAATTGACCTGTTAATTCATTTATGATCCATTTAATTATAATGTAAATTTTTTAATCCATACCTAACTTTCAGTCGACCCGACTTTTATTGCTAAAATATTTCCGTATATAACTCAATTCAAAAAAACTTGTCTCTTATGATTATTTAAAAAAAGTATATTGCTAAAACATTTCTACACAATAGAAACCTAGTAGACAATTTTTATAAGGCTTTATTTATTTTTTAAAAAATATGACATTTTTAGAAAATATTTTTTTCAAAAATTATTTTAAAGGAAAATAGCATTATTTTTTGTAGTTGGTTGAAACTTGAAAATGAGCTTAAAAATATTTTTTTATCTTTTGGTATGGAAAGTTTGATTTGATTTTCCCCTGTGCACTTCTTCTTCTTTGTTTGATCACTGATCTCACTGATAGCGGCAAGGCTCAAGCTTGCTCGAGACCAATGAGCTCAAGTCTCCCCAAATTGGAGAGGCTTGAGCATTGCTAGCTCCAAACATTGAGCTCACCCCTCGCTTGTAGTTGGTTGCCGGCCATTGTGGTGGCCGGCCACCGGCCGAGGAAGAAGGAAAAAGGAGAATTATTATATTTTTTATTTTTAAAAAAAATATATTTATAAAGCTGAAGAGGGAGAGAGAGTGTGTGAGCCATAAGTCTAAACTCAACTCATTTATGCCCATTTGTTTTAAGATTTAAATTTTAAAATTCATTTAAGGTAGGCTCTTCAAAATTGAAGTAATCCATTTATTTATTGAATGAGTCATATATGGCTTTAAGACGTATTTTGACAAGTTTATAGGATACAAGTGCATAGAGAAGAACAAACTCCTTTTCATTGCTTAATCCCAATATTAGATGCCCACCATCTCGCCCTCCTACAAGAATGAGAACGATTTGGTTAAGAAATATGTGCTGTTTTCCACCCCCAATTTTGAAAATTGGAAAAAAGACTTTCTAAACATTAGAAGCTAACGGAACAAAATGTTAAATGATTTTAGGTGTCAATATTTCTTTCATTCAATATTAGATAAGAGTCTTTCCAGGACGTTCACTTTGAATTGCTTCGTGATGTCTCTGATTTGAATCAATTTTCCAATTCCAAATATCGATGTTAAATAAATAAGTTCAATAAAAAGGGACAACTGTTAAAATGCATTTCAAATTTTTGTTTGTTGCACTATTGAAGCAAAGAAAAGCTGGCAAAAGAACTGTGGAAAGCTGGCGCTGCATGTCTTTCCCGTTCTGATGGTGAATCGGTATCGGCCAGACTTCACATTACGCGAAGAGGTCACACGGAGACTTCTTTAGTAGGCGGAAAAGGACTTCCGCAAATTGCGCTATGACGACGATGGAGCCCCATGTCTAAAGTGAAAAATTAAAGACGGAGAAAAAGAGAGGGCAATCATGAAGAGAGAGAAAGGGAAGATGAAGCGCAGCGATGACCATTCAATGGTCATGGCATGGCCATTCCCCTCTTCCTCTCCTTTCCCCTTCCCCTTGGAGCTTCCTCTATCATAACAGGAAGAGGAAGAATGAGAAGAGAGAACTGTGAGACTGTCCAGAAAAGACTGAAGAAAATGTACAGAGAGTTCCGCAAGACATTTCAGAGTGGTTTTCATATTGTGATTATACTCGAATGATTTAGGTCTTGAATTATTGTCTCGTAACTGGACCTAAAAAAACACCGAATATATTTGAATGCTCGAGTACTATTATAATCTATTGTATCGCTTTATTTATAAAATTTAAGATAAGGTAAGCTCTTCAAAACTGAAGTAATTTATTTATCATGAGTTTAAAATCTATTTTTATAGGTCTACAAGATGCACATGCACAAAAAAGAACAAGCGCCTCTTCATTGCTCAATCCCTGTATTAGATGCCCACGATTTCCACGATTTCGCCCTTCTACGAGAATGAGAACTATTGTTTAGGAACATCTGCTGTTTTCCATCCACCAGTTTGAAAATTGAAAAAGGACTTTCTGGATATTAGAAATTAATAGAATAAATATTAAATGATTTTAGGTGTCAATGTGTAGCTTTCGTTCAATATTAAATAAGAGTAGAATTGCGTGCACTACAACAGAAAAAAAGGAAGTAATAAATAAACTTGATTTGAATTAATTTTCTAGTTCCAAATATTGATGTTAAATAAAATAAATTCAATGAAAGGTAGGAAATGTTAAAATATATTTCGAATTTGAATCTATATAACACCCGGCACGATGAGAATGTGCGGATGATCCATTGCGTTATTGAAGTAAAGAAAAGTTGCGCAAACGATTCACTATGTTATTGAAATAAAGAACCAATTGTTAATAACTACTAGGGGTTTGAGACAGGGGAGGTGGGGAGGGTGTTAGAGATTGGAATGTTTAGTTTTAGATATAAGGTTCGAATAAGAGTATGAACAAAAAATTGAGGGTGAATTGAAAGTTAGAATAGAATGGAAAAACGATTTCAAATTTTTGGTGGTCTGCAAGTGAAAAGAAAAGAGAGCTGTTTCTTTCGTTTGTTTGTTGTGCAAGTGGAAAGCTGGCGTGCATGATTAATCGGTACTCCTTTCTTTTACATTCGCGGAGACTTCGCGGAAAAGGACTTCCACAAATTGCTTTATGATGACGATGGAGCCCCTGAAGTGAAAAAAAAGAAAGAGAACAGAGAGGGCAATCATGAAGAGAGACAAAGGAAAGACGAAGTACAGAGAAAAGAGACAGCAATCATGAAGAGAGAGAAAGGAAAGGTGAAATGCAATGGTGACCATTCCTCCTGGTCCTCTCCTTCTCTCCGCTCTTCCCCCTTGAAGCTTCCTCTACCTTAGCACACACAGGAAGAATGAAGAGAGAGAACTACGAGACTACCAAGAAGAGACGGAGAAAATGTACAAGAGAGTTCTTCTCCAAGAAATTTCAGAGTGGTTTTCTTATCGTGAATATACCCAAAATTCCTATAGTTATAATTTGTTTAATTTCTCATTTAAGTTATTAGATAAGATTGGATCTGGAAAACATCGAATATGTTTGAGTGCTCAAGTGTTGTTATAATCTTTATTGTATCGTTTGATCTATAAATGGACACACCGGTCGAGTCACATGAATCCGGTGTTAAATTAATGTTTTCTCCTTTCCTCCATTTGACCCATTCGCTTGGCCCGTTTTCATGACAACAAACTTCATTTTTGCATAAAATGGACAATGCATAAGAGGATTTCATTACGGACAGTACTCCACGATATTCAATGCGGATTTCTAGTGTTAAAAACAGTTGTGGGAGTGCCAGCACATAATGTTTGGCCTTTACCCTCGTCGCAGGTATAGTTATTGCATGTCCATAGCAGGGTTGAAAAACACATTCCCGACAAAATCTCTTATCCTTAAAGGAACTAGGTGACGGTGTTATTCATGAACCTCAGTGTTGCAGAAAGACACTGAGCATCGGACAACGGTACGTACCAAAATTGAACTGATGCCAGAGAGAGAGAGAGAGTTGTTAGATAATAGGTCGGGGCAAGCTTGAGGAGTATCAAAGTCGAACCTAATACCTAAGCCAGGAACTTGCTTTCATTAGCAGCCTGTGGCCACTTGCCACCCGAGTTGACAAGGCATTAGATACAAGGTAGGGAAAGAGAGATTCATGACGGTTGAGCATCCAGATTTAGGGTGGGATTTCACAATGGAGTTTTGATCACCGAAAGGGATTCCGGACGAACCGGCGAGCCTACCGCTGGAGGCCATGCCTGAAACTCCGTATCTGTTTCGTCCCACCATTCTTTGCCGGCAATGGTTGTTGGTGTGGTTCCTGAATACTTAAAACAGAACGGGAAAAAAAATATTCAACAGCATTCGTACAACTTTCTGGTCAAGAGGTGAGTCCAAAGACTCGAATGGTCTTCGATGGTTATTTGCAACTTTTCTAATGAATGTGCAATTTTTAAGCCCATCCCAAATTACAGGTACTATATCTAAAGTGATCCGTCTTGGCCCTCTTAGTTTACAGTGGATCGGGCCAGTCCAAGATGTGATGAAATTGAGTGGCGGGAAGTAATTAATTAATTATAGGTTATGCTTATTCTTATTTGTAAGTGAACAAAAATGATTAGTTATTTCTGTACATCGTTTGAAATTTTATTATTTCAAAAAATAAAGAAGTGAATGATGATTAGAGTTCGAGAGGATTATGAGAGTTGAGGATGCTTCTAAAAGTAACTGGTTCATTGGAAAAGTGTCTCATACAAGTGAAATTCTTACGTCTTTGTGGTCCTTGCGTGATTAAGTGAAACTTGATTTGACAAAAGAGAGATTTATCGTGGTACTCTTTTGAAGGTTTCTTTTTTATATTTCATATTTTTATATTAATTCTTAGATTTCTTTTATCCATTAGATTTAGAATCGAGCTAGTAAGATCCACCGGTTATAAAATGAAAACAAAATATCAAATCTTAGAATTATAGTACATTTCTCTATCCATACCAAATTTCTAAGGGAGAGATTCTTCTTTTGACCTCTCAACTTAAATTACCTCCAAACATTACTAACAACACAAATTATTTTTAAATGAATTCATGTCTAGCAATTGACAATGAAAACCGCTATTAAACCGCCACTCTCCCCTACACTCTGAGTCTCCACTATCTAAAAGCAGTTAGTTAATTGTCAAACAGGAGCATAAAAGATTAATTACATCTTCTTAATGACGAAGCTATTCATCGTTTGAAGATTTATTAATAGGCGCCACCGGCCCAATCTACTGTTAATGGGCGCACATAGCACGCGTTGGGCCTAGTGGCCCATTGATCTTTTGCACTGGGTAGCAATAGCAATGCATGGAGAAATTATATGGGTATATTTAAACGACAACAGATCTTCTGAATAGTCTGATCTTTGATTTCACTCCTATTTATTGGTTTCCTTAACTTGTTAGCTCTCATATGCATCAGCTTTTTCTTTCCCACTTTGTAAGTTCTATTATATTTACTATGAAACCAGATGGCAACTCGCGCATTGAGCTAGAAACTTATACGTAATAAGACAATTCATACAATATCTTAAAATATTAAATTTCGGTGTTGTATTGAAAACCCATCAATTAAAGCTGGATGTCTTAGATGTATTTATCGAATGTGATTGTGCAATCAATACTTGAAATTAAAGTGACGTTGTTATTGAATGCAAATATTTGTATTAAAGTGATGATTGCACGAAAAATGACTTGTCATTTTATAATGAATTGAAAAGAACTTAATAAGTGGGAAAAGAAAAACACTAGGCATATGCGAAATAGTTAATAAAATAAGTTAATGAAAACAATAAATAGGAGGGAAATTGACTATGAAATGTCTACTAACATAAGGTAGATCATTTTTTTTAGGCAGCTTTTTTGAGTTGTCAATTATTTTAATATAAAAATTATCGTTAAAATATGTTTCGAGTTTGAGATTATTCAATGAACACGACTCAAGTTTTTTGCATATTAACTCGGTAGATCAAAGTTCAAGATTGGATCTTGCATAATGCGGAAACCTCATCTTTATTGGTGTCGCGATCGAGCACGTACATTGTTTCCTTTTACAAGTTCGACTCGGTGAAGAAAGAAGACAAAAAAAGAAAGCCAAATTGGACGAGTACTTGGCGTGCCGCTCGATGTGCAGAACATATTGAAGTGCCGTTTTTCACGAGTGCTGGCGGTGGGCGTCTTCGTCGAATTACTCAGAAGATTCAAGGGCCAGAAGCAGATTAAATTCTTGCGGTGAGATTTTTTTATAGTTCCTTCATAATATTGAGAGATTATATTCAAGAAAAATTGTAGGGTTAAACAGCATGTGCGTTATTAGGTGTAATTAAGACTTGAAAAACTATTTGAGTGACTCGAATATAGTTGTAATATTTGTATATCGCTTGATTTATAATAGAATTCATCGCTACTCTTTTCGTGGATGTAATTCATTACGATCGAATCATATAAATTTAATGTCCTATTTATTTTCTTATTTTGTTTATTTTATTATTTGATCACTCGTTTTTTGCAACAATACAGATCTTACTTTTCAAGAAATTTCATCATTTCTCCTTGCATTGCTCCCCCAATCAAGAGATCGTTGGTCATTAAGCAATCAATTGAAAAAAGAAAAAATTCAATGGGATAAGCAAAATTTCAAATTACACAAGTCAATTATCATTTAAATCCACTCAAATTGTTTTTAAAAGACACGTGATTTACTTTTATTTTTTGGGGGCTAGAAATGTAAATAGAGATCTTACTTTTCCAGAAGGTACGTATTTCTTTTAACCTCATGTTACAATATTTACTTGTGTTAAAAAGAAAAAAATCAGAGCTTACAACAGCATAAACTATTAAAAGAACCAATGAGCATGCATTCTTTGCGCAAAAACAATCATAAAATGATGATTTTCAGATAGCAAAAACAATTCCAAATATCATCCTAATTGAGTAAAGGAAAAACTCGCGAAGATGTATGTGTAGAATATTATGTATACATTACTAGAGTTTCACTCTAAACACATAACATGCTATAACCGTCGTTATTTTGGGCATTCGAGGATTGTATCATAGTATATGTAATCATGATGACTTGAGTTACTCGAATAGGATTTTCTTTACCAAGAAAATTACATCAACAATGGTAACGTAACGTGTGGATGCCCTATTATCTTGAAGTTAGATTATGGAAATATTGCGAATTCCCAACCCCCAACTCTTGTTTAAAAAAATACCATTTGAGAAATTTGTAGGAATCCCCTCTTGCACTTGGTTAACCGATGTTGGGAACCAAAGCTTGTCTTTCCCCGAAAGAAATTACACTTTCCTATTTATCATTAAGCAATTTAAATTATTCATTCTAGTATTTATAGTTTCGATATCGAAAATTCGTCTACCTATGTGAAAATTATCCGGTCGTGTCTATTCAAAGAAAAATTGCGAAGTGGTCCTTTAAACTTTTTAAATTATTTACGTGGTAAATTAAAATTAACCACCAAAATACAAAATCCCGCGTTAAGGTTCTTGTGGACGAGAAGCAGAGCCAAAAACAGTCCCTCTCTCTCATGGAGCTCTCAGTGTCTCGTCCGTCTTCCCTCCGCGTTCCGGCCATCACCCCTCTCCGCAGCTCCGCCTCGTCTCGCCGTCGGGATGGGCGCGGCAGCAAGCCGACGTGCCAATGCTCCACTGGTCTCTACTTCAAGTTCTCGCAGAGTTTGCCGTCGCTCGGCGCGTCCAGTCCGAAAAGCCGGTTGAGACCTGCCCCGAGAAGATCCAATGGGAGGAGCCTTATCCAGGTAACGGCTCTTCTGGTCCGCGTCGATTTTGGCTACGGAGCTTCCGGCGTGGTAGCTAGCTGTGCAGGTCCGTGTGATCTTTGAACTAGCGCGATCTTTGTCGGTTGGGCTCTTAGGTGCGAATTTCTCCCGGGATGAAGAAAGAGTGAGTTCGCGGGCCACTCGTTTAATTGGAAAATGCGCTTCACGTGATATTAATCATTTCACTAGATGACAAGTTGGGCAACATAACATTGAATTTGCTTAAGTGGCAGGATGAGAATAATGGAATTGGATGGAATGGATGGAATGCTGCCCTTAAGCTTGTAGCTTTTGGCAGTATTTGTGCCATACGGCGAGGGGTTGGTGGCGGGTTCTGCCCAGAAATTGGGATGAGATGTCATATGACTGGAATATATGGTCCTACTTGTCTTGTTGCCTAGAGCAAGTGCACAGCTCAACATTAAGACTCTAATAGGTGGGGTACTGCCTAATGAAGATATGTAGTTTGTTGGCCCAACGCCCAAAGAAAAGAGGGAAAACAGTTCAAGTGTAATTGCTGTTAGGGGGCGGGGGGTGGGGTTCAATTTTCCATCTTGTTGTTTAGGCCTGTGTACTAAGAGTAATCCATCATAGTGGATTTGGCGGCGGTAGCAGTTCTCTACTAAGGGTTTTCCATCACTGCATGGATTTGGTGTAGCAGCAGTTTTCACTAGCCAAAAAAATAAACGGCTTCGATACCTAAAGTGTGTCTTGATATCAAACTAAAGAAATATAATGGACAACTTGATGAGGAGGGTTTTCTTTAACCCAAGCCGGAAAAAACTCATTCGTCAGTTGTCATAACGCACCTTGAATACGAAGAACAATCACAGTTGAGGTTTCAAGAAGTCAATCGAAAGTTTCCTTATGCAGAATTCTCAATCAACTATTTGACAAAGCTTCAGTTACGTATCTGTCGGAAGATGCATGATCATGCACTTTTGTTAACCGACATTCCTCGTGTCCTAGAGTCTTTCTAGTTTATTTGTGCCATAATTGAGTGTACACAATCTGCTAGGCCTGTGCTCGAGTTGGAGCAGCTGGATCTGATCCTATATTGAGTAAAGTCTCTGAGTTTAAAGATGCATGTTGGAGATTTTTAAGACCTCATACAATAGGAGGAACATCTCTGGCCTCCTTGTAAGTATTCTTTTCCTGCTGCCACAGTTATTTCCAATTAGCTGATCATAACACTTTTAGCTTTTCTTATGTTTTGTCTCTCCCTGCTTGCCCCAGTTTACTTGAACTTATTCTTGCTCATCAACGGTTCATTGGTGGCTAGAGCTCCGATTGAGAACTCGCACCTGATAAAGTGGTCTCTTCTGCTTAAAGCATTGTCTGGTCTTTTTGCTCTAATATGTGGGAATGGATATATTGTCGGCATCAATCAGATATACGATATCGGCATTGACAAGTACGTGGTGCTTGCTCGAACATTCTTTTATTAAAATATATCTGGCTAGATGGGTGTTAGTTACAGCATCACTATTACTAGCATGAGAAGAGCTGAAAAGTTACAAGATATTGGAACTGAGAAACAGAGCAAAATTACTTCTAGCCTCAACATAGATGTTTGAAGTGAGAAAGAATGAATGTGTTCATAATGAGACAATGCGACATCCCAATTTTTACTGGACATCAGATTTAGGTCAGTATTTGAGGTACCGTGCAAGCACTCACTGTTATTTTGGAGGTCCATCTTTTTAATTAACCTTCTTGTCATGCCTTTGCTTTTGAGGATCAATGTCCTAAACTTCCTCTCCAGTTTTATGATTAGTATCTTTTTTATCTTATTTTGGGGTCAACAAACCTTACTTGCCTATAGCAGCAGGAGATCTTTCTATTCAACATGCCTGGCTTTTGGTGATTTTTTTTGCAGTGACTGGCCTGTCGATTGTTGCTTCAAACTTTGGATCATTCATCACTTCTCTTTACAGTCTGGGTCTTTTTCTTGGAACCATCTATTCTGTTCCTCCTTTTAGGATGAAGAGGTTTCCTGTTGCAGCATTTCTTATTATTCCCACGGTATATTTTCTGCCTTTTTTTTCCCATAGAATTGAGTAGTTTAAATTTACTTCATCTTTTTGTGCCTTGCTGGAGGACTATGTTCGACTCTTTTTTGGGGGATATTGTCCTTGTATTGGCACCATAACTCATAAAGTATTGGTATATGACCTTTAAGGCTATCACGGATACTTCATCACAATATCTTAGAAAAAGAATTGTCAAAACGTTTGGCAAGTCCTAATCTGTCCAGAGACTCCACACTTATGATGCTGCATGTAAAATGCAAAATATTGTATTCTTTTATACATTGACTTATCCAAGTACTTGCGATACTTTTACATATTCTACATGTCCCAAATTCAGAGGTCTGAAGGAATTAAAGCACCCATTTGCACCTGCCAACACCCTGCTACCTGGTCAGGGTAAACATAACATCAGAAGGGAAGTAGATAAAATAAACACTTCTCAATGTGGTTGGCCATGTTTGTACCTTAATTATGTGAATGTTGCCATTCTGTTCATATTATGGGAGCTCAATTACAAGTAAGCTTTGGTGGGTGTACATGGTGATGGAATCTTAAATGTGCGTGTTTCTATCAAATCACTCTTCAAAAGATTGACCATTTTAATGTAAAGGGGAGAAAACGATATTGACCTTTGGTGTATCTGCTTGCTATCTCTTTATTCTCTTTCTTTATTTTCACATTCTTCCAGTCATTTCTACTTTGAGCTCTTAGTTTCATTGTTCAACTTCACTCATGAAGTTAATGAACTCCCTCTCTACCTTTGCCTTCGTGTAACTTTTTTGTACGAGTGCTTTGCAATGCATTTTTAAAAGTGTTGCCGTATCATTGACTCAGTGTGGCTTTTCAATGAGTAGAGGATTATTTTTCAATGGGCTGAAATGAAAGAATATGCTATGAGATGGACTTAATAATTCCTTTATCTGAATGGTATGTGTCTTCAATTTAATCGAAAGGTATTTTCTTCTTTGATTTAAGGTTAGTTATTTGTTTACATCCAGCTATTTTTTAGTGAATTTTTTGGCTTAGCAAATGTCAGATGCAGGACATAAGTCGAGAAAATCAAAAGGGATTTTGTTTATGCAATTGGAGGTCTTTCCTAGTCTGGTACTTCAAGTTAATGTCGTGAACTTTAGACTTGACTGTTCTGTTAAATGTCTGGTAATACGACTCTGAGATGATTTGCATGTGCATTGTGTAGTTTTCAAATTTAATGTTTTCCTTCGTGGTTACTCCAATTTGAAGGAGTTATAGTTTGATTGGATATATATCAAGTCTCAATCTCTATAGTGTATTTATTCATCCATGCTATCCTTTTAAAAGAAGGGTTCCTCTTTCGATCTCTCGACTTAAATTACCTTTGAACATTAATAATAACTCGAATTAATTTTAAATGAATGCAAAGGCTATATTTCATTTGATTAGCACTTTAACCACCACTCTCTACTCTTGAGTCTACAGTTTCAAGTTAATCTCTACTATTTAATTAAGGGTGTATCCGTTTAATGAAAAACGAACGATTTGAAAAATATTTATCTTTAAATGGTCATTTGTATAGCTTGAAATTGTTAGTCAATGAAAAATATTTTCGACTTCAACAACAATTTATGTCTCGGCATTCTTCATAAATGATGAAAGCATTTTTCATTTATTCATTTTGTAGAAGATACAAACGACAATTTTAAGGAAAGATGTTTTTTCAAACAATTTATTTTCCGCAAAAATAAATGGAGTCTAAAATGCAATTAGCTTTGTCAACAAGGATTTTGGATATTTTTAGTGGGCGTCACCGGCCCAGCCCAATGTAAATGGCGAACATAGCATGCGTTGGGCCTAGTAACCCATTAATCTCTCGCTCTGGGCAGCAATGCATGGAGAAAATATAAAATTCCCAGATAGGTTAGATTGGTATTTGCAAACAATGATATTTCTTTTGAATTGTCTGATCCTTAATCTCACTCCTATTTATTGGTTTTATTAATTTATTATTTCTCAGATGCCTGGTGATTTTATTTTCCACTTTATTTGAAATTCTATTCTAATTTACTATAAAACTAGACGTTAACTTGCGAATTGAGCTGGAAACTTACAAGAAATAAGACGGTTGTTATAACATATGAAAGTATAATGTCTCTCTATTATATGAAAAAATTATCAATTAAAGCAAGATGTTTTAGATGTATTTATCGAATGTATGTATTCGGGGGATACTTTAAATTAAAATGATGTAGATATTGAATGCAATTACTTGTATTAAAGTGACAACATAAAAAATGACTTGTGATATTACAGTAAATTGAAAAGAACTTACAAAGTGGGGGAAAAAAAATCAGGCACATGGGGAAACACTTGATAAAATAAGTTAACAAAAGCAATAAATTGGAGTGAAATTAAAAGTGAAGTGTCTAGGCAGCTTGGGGAGATAAATTGAGACCTTACATTTCGCGAAAACCGTAAGACTCAAAATTTTTGCAAACGTATAGCCTTAGAAATGTGAAGTGAGATCTCAATTTATCTCAACTTATTCGATCGCTAATGTTAAGAAAATCTTATGATTACACTTCTCGCCATGTAATAATACCAAACAACCAATCTATGTACACGTACATCGCATCATGTCTTGATACATATGTTAACAATGAGCATCAAATCCACATCACGGTATCACATGCCGGTACATCCATCACCATTGTAAATGACATTTATTTCTAGAATGTTTGCGGATAACATTCACGGCAAGTTAAATTAAACTCAGTACCGTATCACAAAATGCTATAAACAAAATACCTGCCATGATGATTTGCGTTCCCTCACTAGAAATTGCACTATTTAGAAGTAAAGGCTAAATAGACCCAAAAGTCTGTTCGGTACAAAACTACAAAATTGCCTTGCGAGACTCGAATTTTGGGTCCATGGGCCCTATACGCACCCCAATGGCCTATAAATTACTTAGCGTCATATAACATCTGAACTACTCGATTTTTGTAAACAAATATTATTTTTCGGAACAGCAAATAGATATTAAAATTTTCCAAATATTGGTTGGGCTAGTCTATTTTCTTCAAGAATCGTATCAAACCGTTTAAAGAATACAGATCAGACGTTCGAACCATCAGTATTTATATGAACAGATCACGTCAATAATACAATTTTTTTTTGTCAAAACCATTTTTCATTATTTTCAAATGTTTCATAACTTCTAGAAAACAACAGAACGTTCAAATGTTTCCGAAAATTATGGAAGATTCACAGATTGCCTTATTTGCTGTGCTAGTTCCAATAAGATGACGTCGCCGTCCGATGTTTGGGTGGATCGTACGAGTCATCGTAGGGGGCTGCATACGCAAACTACAACTCTGCTTCACTCAAGAGATCGAAATATTACGTCTTTTGAAATGATCAATTCACGTATATCTTAAATTCAAGGAGGAGACTTTTGATTAAGACATGGAACTGTCTCTACAAGAGGAGATCCTTCGGCTTGAGCCATCGCGCAAAAGAAATGGATCTGACACGGGAATGCATGGAGGAAGGCGCAAAAGAATTGTCTCTCTAACGTGCGATCGTTAGTGATGCAAGTGTAAATTGACTATGTAAATTGTAAAATCTTTTGAAAATTGGAATCTGTTGATAACACCCGACTTCTCGAGGGGACTAAGGGAGGGCATTATGGGACAATTGACAATGATGTATGACATATCGGCACCGGTCGAGGACAGACCATTGCTGACCTAATGACTGACTGAAAGCTACTCGAGTCCAATATATGCTAATTAGGACTAATTGATTATTGCTTCGGGATCGAGCAACAATGATCCAAGACTATTCATGATAATAATTTGCATTGAAATGATAGCAAAATGTGGATTAGGGCTAGTTGTCGAGGTCATCTAATCCATTTTACCTATCTAAAAAGAGAGTTTTGAATGACGTCTTAAAGATACGAACATATAGGACCATGATGCCGAATCGACTCATTTTAAAACTTTGTAATATATCAAAGAGAAAAATTAAAGGGCTACTTTGCAATTTTTCTTAAAAAAACACAACATGGATAATTTTCACATACCTATCGTTAAATATCCTGTTCGAAGACTTTAAGCTTCTTCTTCTTCTTTTTTTTTTAATATAACTTCTCTTTCGACCCCAACCGTGCGTGGAGTTGGTTTTCCACCGGTGGTGAATTTTAAATGTCGAAACTGTAAATATCGAAATGAAATATTTTAAATTTGCTTGATGATAAATAGGGTTTATCAAGGACGATATTGAAACATGCATTTCTTTTTATGGAAAGAAAAGACTTTGGTTCCTGACATAAATATGGAAAACCAAGCGTGAGAGAGGTTTCCTTCGGAGTTTGCTTACACCGATGAATCAATTTTAATCAGCTTCTTCTCCACTAACTACTCAATTTCTCGCACTCGGATATTTTCAATGTGGGAATGAGGCGAACGCCATCTGGCAGAGAGGACAATTCGGGAAGCCCACTAAGCTCCAGTTTTGTCAGAGAAGAACAATCTTGCAGCCACAGAGGCAATGCGCTCAACTTGGGACAATCGGAAATCTCTATCGTCCGCAGTGTAGTTGCAGAACCTTCGAGCCACCCGGGCAACGAAACTAATTCCGGTAGACCCCTGAGTAGCAAGGATTGAAGGCTCGACATGGAGCCTGGTTCATTACTATCGCCTTCTGGCAGCCTCAAGCTCTTGCAGTCCCAAATGAAGAGCTCCTCCAACGCCTTCAGATTCTTGATGCCTTGTGGTAAGGAGGCCAGCTTTGGACACCCCACAATCCGCAACGTACGGAGCGACGTGAGCGATTGGATATCATTAAACAAGGCCTCCAAATTATCGCAGCCCACAATGAATAGCCACCGCAGAGAAGTCACGCGTCCTATTCCACTCTCCGGGAAATGTTTTTGTTTCGTGGTTATAGACAAAGTGCGGAGATTGATCATATTTTTTATGTTTGCGGACAATTCCTCGAGATTATTGCACCAGGTAAGATTTAAGAATTGCAGATTGCGAAGCTCATAGACCGATTTGGGGAGTTTCTTAATTGTCCCGCTGGATAAATTGAGATACCTCAAATGCTTTAGATCGCCAATGGAACTAGGCAGTAGGTCAAAGCTAGAATGCTCCAGCCATAGCACTCGCAAGTGCTTAAATCGCAAAATGCATGTCTCCAGAAAGAACTCCTCAGAGTCAGAGGATCCCAACTCCTGACACTTGATGGTACGAATGCGACTTGGCTTGTTGAAGCAGCCACTCAGTTCATCTTTTGGTACACCAGATAGATCGGGAAATGATACATGCCGAATGGTTGGGGAAATATCATGCGTCCACACTTTCATGTTGGATGATTTGGTTTGCGCCACCGAAATGGCAAGTTCGTAAATGAGGTCGTGCATTTCGAGGATTAGGATTGAATTAGAGTTGTCGACAACATTGAAGAATGATCTAGATAACAGCTCCTCCAAATACTGCCGTCCAATCTCTTCAGGCTCCTGATTATTTCCGCTGGATTGGATAAACCTGTTAGAGATCCACAGTTCGATCAGATCAATGCCGAGGAACACGTGGTTCTTCGGGAACATCGAGCAATAAGCAAAACATTGTTTCAAGTAAGACGGCATTAGATCATAGCTTATTCTCAGGGAAGGTAAGATTTCCAATGACGGTAAGGTATTAGTTAATTGCCACGTCTCGCTGTCTCTTATATATTCCCAGTCGCTCCGGTTGTTCTTTGAATACAACAAGCACCCCAGGGCCCTTAGTGCCATAGGATTTCCCCCACACTTGGCCACAATTTCCTCACCGATTTTCATAAGGTCCGGGTGATTCTTCTCTTGCTCTTGATCGAATGCATACTTCACGAACAAAGTCAAAGAATCACCCTGCGAAAGGTTGGCCAAATTAAGTGAGGGAATAGTGCCCATGACTTTGGCGATGGCTTGATTCCGTGAAGTCACGATGACTTTACTCCCTTCGGAAATGCCCCCTAACAAATCTTTCAATTCCAGCCAATCCTCCCTCCTCATTGCCCACACATCGTCCATTACGAACAAGCACCTTTTGTTTTCCACGAGGTTTCTTAGGCGATTTTGTAGCATCTCAACACTCCAGTTACCAAATTTTACTTCACCACTAAGACACTTGATGATGTCTCTCATTATGTTCTCAATTTCAAATTCTAATGGCATGGATAACCAAACTTTGTGTTCGAAATGCTCCTTTACCCCTTCATCATTGTATACTAATCTAGCAAGAGTCGTCTTTCCAGTACCTCCCATTCCAATAATCGGAAGGACTTCTATAATTCCAGCTCTAGCATCATCTGATCTTCTCAATAGATCTATTATGCTTTCCTTTTCTTTGTTTCTTCCAATCACATTCGAAGTACGTACAAACGAATGATTTTCCCTCCGCGGAACTATGGTCCTTTCTTGAACATTAGGCAACAAGGTGAATTGAGTTTTCTCTTTATCGATATCACCAAGACTCTTTCTCAGTTCTTTCATATTATGTGCCATCTTAAACTGGAAAATCAACTTGGATTTCCACGAGTACAAGTAGCGTACCTTCCTTTTGAGGGTCAAGTGCTCAGTGGACCGCACTCGCCTCCACAGAGCCCTGGCCTCGAATTCGTCTAGCACGTCCTCGGCGTCATAGCACCAGTCTTTTAGCCTCGACAACCAAAGGCGCACAGCATTCTCTTTTGTTTGCCTCTGCTCAGCATCGGCGAGCACCATCTGGATCATCTCTAGCGTGTTCTTGAGCTTCTCTCGATCATCCTTGACGCCACAGACCAGTTGAATTTCTTCAACAGCCGATGAAGTTAGTTTCTCCACAAGAGTTCCAAGGATGCTAGAGACGAACTCAGTCATGGTTGTGATTGGTGTTATTGGTTTTCGAGCAGGTTTGGCGTAATCGCTGTGCAAAAAAGAACTAAGTTACCAGGAAAAGGATAGCAAAGAATCATGACTTTGCCAGGTTATATAGGCAGAGCCATAGGAAAACACGCGGTGCAATGGAGTATGTCCAACATCATTCCAAATTGTTGCATGGTTCATTCAATTCTTGGAGAAAATCTGCAAGCGATTCGATGCCGTTCCAATTGCATTTGGAATACATTCGTCTGATGAAAGATAAAGCAAAAGTGGCTTGAATTCTGCTACCTTTCTCTTTAATCTTTACTACATTCCTTTCTTTGTTACTCTGTTTCTTGTAATACAAATATGTGCACAGAGAAGAATAAGCTCCTTTTCAATGCTTTATCCCTGTATTAGATGCCCACTCTTTCGCCCTCCTGCAAGAATGAGAATGATTGGATTAGAAGTATGTGCTGTTTTCCCTCCACAATTTCGAAAATTGGAAAAAGAGTTCCTGAATATTAGAAATAATGGAACAAATTTTAAATGATTTTTGGTGTCGATATTTGTAGAGACGCTTTCAATATTACATAAGAGTCAAATTGCATACACTGCTTCAGAAAAAAAAGGTAAGTAAAAACTAAACATCAGTTTGAGTCGTTTTGTGATTTCCTTGATTTGAATTAATGGTCCAGTCCCATAATATTGATGCTAAATAGACCAAGTTCGAAGCAAGGTAGCAACTACACTTTTGCACGAAATGGACAATGCATCAGAAAAATTCATTACGGACAAAACTCCACGATACTCAATGCACCTGAAGGATTTTTGGCGTTTAGAAGAGTTGAGAGATTGCCAGCCCATAATGTTTGGCCTTGACCCTCGTCGCGCATCTCAATTTGGGTGACAAGGTCTGCATTCAATATGCTTGGGAGCCTGGTAGTTATTGCACGTCCACAATTGGGTTGGAAAACACATTCCTGACAAAATCTCTCATCCGCCAAAAAAAAAAAAAAAAAAATTGAGTGATGGTGTTATTCATGACCCTCGGTGTTTCAGAAAGATACCGAGCATCGGACACAAACAGCATGTACTAAAATGGAACAGATGCTAGTACATCACGGCTTATAAAGAGCTGTTAGACAATAGGACAGGGCTAACTCGAGGAGTATTAAATTGAACCTAATAATTAAGCTAGGAAAGGGCTTTCATTGGCCGCTGGTCGGTACTTGCCAAACCAGTTGACAAGGCATTAGAACAAGGCAGAGATTCATGATAGTTGAGCATCAATATTCAGGGTGGGGTTTGAGAATGAAGTTATTGACCACTGAAAGGGATAATGATGACCGGCACTGTCTGATGCCATGCTTGAAACTACGTATGTGGGTTTGAATCCTACTTAGAGGTCCACTAGAGACCATAAATTGTTGAAGAAATAATAAGATATTTCTTTTGTCCCTTCCAGACAATTGGAAAATAAATAAATAGTTAATATATTCAAGTTACGTATTTACAAAATACCGTCTCAATTCATCCTATTTTATCATATTCGAGATGTGGTATGGTTTATTTCATCTATTCCATCATTGAAATAGGGGGATGCACAGTATATCAATTGGCATCAACGATTGCATCAACGATTGGCCACAAAGGCTAAATTTCCTCATCCAAAGTGCTCCATTTGTCCTTTAGCCAAAACAAACTCGAGCGTCTTTCCACTTAGTACATCTCGAGCCAAAGATCCTCTCTTTGCTTCACATGGACATCTGGGACCTTACCATACTTCCATCGTGATGGGTCTCGTTATTTTCTTACCATCGTTGATGACTATAGTCGTGCCACTTGGCTATATCTTATGCAATCAAAGAGTCAAACATTTACTCATTTGTCAACCTTTCTTTCCTTAATTAGGAATCAATTTGATAAATGACATCGGGAATTCAGATGAGATAATGGGAAGATTTTTACTTACGATTGCATAACTTTGTTATCCACCCATGGAATACTCCATGAAAGTTCTTGTATTTCTATACTCCACAACAAAATGGGGTTCATTTGAGAAAACATAGATCCATCTCTTAGAGTCGAATTCTTCATGGTAAATCTCCTTTTGAGATGCTCACTACCATCTGGAATTTTAGTTGTTTTATATTTATAATAAATGTGGGCCACTTGAGATAAGATGAGTAGTGCAACACAAGCTTCCATCCCCGAAGAATTTTGGGGAGATTGTCAAAGACAAGGTCTTCATCACCAAACCACTTTATCGGAAGACAATCGGTTTCTCTTATCGTGAAGACTTGTCCGATGGTGCCTCAAATCCAGCACAGGTGACATTTCCCGAGACAGAATTCTGAGCTTCATGTTATCTCTGGTAAATCTCCCTTTTGACTCCTACACAGATCTCTAGTGGTCACTCCTAAGCGACAAACACTATCCTGTTTCCTCATATAATAACCATCTCGAACCATCACCCTCATAGAAAATCATACTTGGGATGTTGTTCCTTGCCATCGGAAAGATCCAGGTTCAATACAACATGAAACTCAAACTAGTTTAGTAGCCAAAATGCTTATTTTCTCCTGAGATAAGATGAGTCCCCGCGCAACGGATGGAATAATGCTTTTCTGTGATTTGGATGAAGAAATCTTTAGTTTGGATACCGTCTTCGCAAATCCTTCTCCAAGACAAAGGGTTATTTCGTGTTATGTACATTTTGATTATGGGAAACAGTTCTCATGTTGCGAGATTCAAGAGATATTTACATTTCATCAAGGATTTGGGACCTCCCAAATATTTTCTTGGCGCAGAGTCGGGGAAAATTTGTCTTGGAAATATTTTCATGCCAAGAAACATTTCTTCTTTCAATAATGATTCATTGCTTAGGGATCCATCGGGATATAGCGACTTGTGGAAAGTTGTCTTACCATCACAAATTCGAGATGTGGTATGGTTTTGAAGGATGAATTGGATATGCACAGTTCCCATAAGATTTCATTTTTGAATAAAAATACATTTTCTGATTTATTTCATCTATTCCATAACTGAAATGGGGGATGCACATATATCATGATTTTGAATCAGAAGAGAGATTCATCGCACCATTTTGTGCTGACAATGGTTGTTGGCATAGTTCTTGAATACTCCGACATAGAACTAGGGGAAAAAGAAAATTAAACATCATCCGTATTTGCGACTCTCTACTCAAGGGTGCATGTAAATACTCAAATGGTGCTTATCCACAACTACTTTGTGCAATTTTAAGCCCATCCCAAATTACTAGAACTATATCTCAAGCGATCCGTGCGATTTTAAGTCCTCTTTCCCCAAAACTTCATTCTAACATATAGAGGTTCCGAGAGCTCTGTCATATAATGCTTTTAAGGGAGCCTACTGATAATCCACCGGGGGAGATCCAGATGGAGTAATTAGATAAAGCTTCGTGATTAGTGTCACGCGCTGCGCAAAGGATTGCAATTAATGGAAGTCTGGTTCACCAAGCATCTGGGCTTGGATGGTTTATGTGCAGTGGATGTACCGGTTTCGTACAAGCTTTCAGTTTGAACCAAGGGGGCATGTGATGCTTGTGTGGATGTGGTTTCTAGGATTGACTTCATAGATAATTATCTGTCTTAATCTGTGGCTGATGGCTTCACAAGGTTAAGCAGTACAAATCAAGTAATATTTCCTGGAAACCCTTTCTAATACGAACGAAAATAAGTTTCTAACAAGCATGTAATGGAAATTAATTTGTCAAGCTCAAAATAAAGTGCAGTGCAGTGCACTATAATCACATTCACTTTGCCAATTCCGTCGCATCACATACTTTCTTGAAGTTTTTGACGAGTACATAACTTACTTCATGCAAGAAACAAACTGGAAGTTGCCGGCAAAAGCAATCATACGACTTTCTAAATGTAAACTCTGAAGTGCATCTCAGTAAGAAGAAACTCAGAAGAGAACCATAAAGCTGAAACAAGCATAGAATCGTCGATCTCCAGTCCACAACCACACAGAAGAAACGGAACAAGAACAGTAAGAGGGAAAAGGTGACAAACATCCATGGAGTTACCAACGTTCATAGACATTGGCCTTGACTTGAATTCACCTCTGTGATACTAGACATGAAGCTCTTGAGTCTTGAGCATGGGATTTTAGCACTAGGAGAAGCCTTATCTTCCACAGCTGGCGATGCAAAGCATTACTTGCTCCATTTAAGAACCTTTGGACTTGAAATATCCGGCGATCACTTGCGGAAATGATCTTTCGTGCTGATTTAAATGTGGAGAGAGAGTCGACACTGCTAGTAAATGAAAACAATAAAAGAAACGTGATTTGAAATTTTTACTTTCAATCCATAAATTTGTCAAAAATAAAGGAGGGGGAGAGAGGGAAAGAGAGGGAGAGTTTGCTTATACCCACTAATCGGTTTATTCTATCTTGCTCCGATCTTCCCCCACACTTGCACATTCTCATAGGGTTGACTAAACTTGTCAAAATGGATTTTAAACCCATATACGACCCATTTAAAACATAAATGTGTCATATATAAATCACTTCAATTTTGAAGATCTTATTTTAAATGGGCCATTTATAACCCGACCCAATTCTAACCTGACCTACCAGTTTGATAGGTTTAGATTTGACTAATCCTTCTCTTCACCATGCCCACTTCATGAAAGTTAACCCTCTAGTGAAAGGCTTGCCAAAGTATCCGGGATAGTGTCCCTAATCAAAGGGACCCCACCCATCAATTTAAGCTAGATGTCTTAAGACGTATTTATCGAATGTAATTGTTTGAGGAAAACTTGAAATCAAAGTGATGTAGATATTAGATATTGAATGCAAGCACTCGTATTAAAGTGATGAAAACATAAAAAAAATGACTTGTGATTTTTTATAGTCAAAGGGTAAATTAAAATTAACCACCAAAATACAAAATCCCGCGTTAAGGTTCTTGTGGACGAGAAGCAGAGCCAAAACAGACCCTCTCTCTCCTCTCTCTCTCTCTCTCTCTCTCTCACATGGAGCTCTCAGTGACTCCTCCGTCTTCCCTCCGCGTTCCGGCCATCACCCCTCTCCGCAGCTCCGCCTCGTCTCGCCGTCGTGATGGGCGCGGCGGCAAGCCGACGTGCCAATGCTCCACCGGTCTCTACTTCAAGTTCTCGCAGAGTTCGCCATCGCTCGGTGCGTCCAGTCCGAAAAGCCGGTCGAGACCTGCCCCGAGAAGATCCGATGGGAGGAACCTTATCCAGGTAACGCTCTTCTGGTCCGCGTCGATTTTGGCTATTGAGCTTCCGGCGTGCTAGCTAGCTGTGCAGGTCCGTGTGATCTTTGAACCAGCGAGATCTTTGTCGGTTGGGCTCTTAGGTGCGATAGATAAGCTGAAATAATGTCAATTTCGTCCTTGGACGAAGAAAGAGTGAGTTCGCGGGCCGCTTGTTTGATTGGGAAATGCACTTCACATGATATTAGCGTTTCACTAGATGACAAGTTAGGCAACATAACATTAAGTTGAATGAGTGCGAGGATGATAATAATGGGAATTGGATGAAATGCTGCTCTCAAACTTGTAGCTTTTGTACTACTGGTGCCATACTATGGGGGGTTGGTGGCGGGTTCTGCCCGGATATTGGGATGAGATGTGATGTGACTGGAATTTGTGGTCCTACTTGTCCCGTTGCCTAGTGCAAGTGCACAGCTCAACATTAAGACTCTAATAGGTGGGTACTGCTTAATGAAGATATGTAACTTGTTGGCCCAACACCCAAGAAAAGTGGGAAAACAGTTTAAGTGTATGGGCATGAGTGTGTACTAAGAATTATTGATCATAGTGGATTTGGTGGTAGTAGCAGTTCTCTACTAAGGGTTTCCCATCACTGCATGGATTTGATGTAGCAGCAGTTTTCACTAGCAGAGAAAACCTTGATACCTAAAGTGTGTCTTGATATCAAACTAAAGGAGATAATAATGGACAACTTGATGAGGAGGGTGTTCTTTAACCCAAGCCAAAAAAACTTGTTGGTCGATTGTCATAACGCACCTTGAATAAGAAGAACAATCACGGTTGAGATTTCAAAAAGTCAATCAAAGAGTTTCCTTATGCACGATTCTCGATCAACTAGTTGACAAAGCTTCAGTTACATATCTGTCGGAAGATGCATGATCACACACTTTCATTAACCGACATTCCTTGTGTCCTAGAGTCTTTCTAGTTTACTTGTGCCATAATTGAGTGTACACAATCTGCTAGGCCTGTGCTCGAGTTGGAGCAGCTGGATCTGATCCTATATTGAGTAAAGTCTCTGAGTTTAAAGATGCATGTTGGAGATTTTTAAGACCTCATACAATAAGAGGAACATCTCTGGGCTCCTTGTAAGTATTCTTTTCCTGCTGCCACAGTTATTTCCAATTAGCTGGTCATAACACTTTTAGTTTTTCTTATGTTTTGTCTCTCCCTGCTTGCCCCAGTTTACTTGAACTTATTCTTGCTCATCAACAGTTCATTGGTGGCTAGAGCTCTGATTGAGAACTCGCACCTGATAAAGTGGTCTCTTCTGCTTAAAGCATTCTCTGGTCTTTTTGCTCTAATATGTGGGAATGGATATATTGTCGGCATCAATCAGATATATGATATCGGCATTGACAAGTACGTGGTGCTTGCTTGGACATTGTTTTATTAAATTATATCTGGCTAGATGGGCGTTGGTTACGGCATCACTTTTACTAGCATGAGAAGAACTGAAAAGTTATAAGATATTGGAACTGAGAAACAGAGCAAAATTACTTCCAGCCTCAACATAGATGTTTGAAGTGAGAAAGAATGAATGTGTTCATAATGAAACAACACGACATCCCAATTTTTACTGGACATCAGATTTAGGTTAGTGTTTGAGGTACCATGCAAGCACTCATGGTTATTTTGGAGGTCCAGTCTTTTTAATTAACATTCTTGTCATGCCTTTGCTTTTGAGGATCAATGTCCTCAACTTCCTCTCCAGTTTTATGATTAGTATATTTTTTATCTTATTTCAGGGTCAACAAACCTTACTTGCCTATAGCAGCAGGAGATCTTTCTATTCAACATGCCTGGCTTTTGGTGATATTTTTTGCAGTGACTGGCCTGTCGATTGTTGCTTCAAACTTTGGATCATTCATCACTTCTCTTTACAGTCTGGGTCTTTTTCTTGGAACCATCTATTCCGTTCCTCCTTTTAGGATGAAGAGATTTCCTGTTGCAGCATTTCTTATTATTGCCACGGTATATTTTCTGCCTTTTTTTTTTCGTAGAATTGAGTAGTTTAAATTTACTTCATCTTTTTGTGCCTTGCTGGAGGACTATGGTTGTACAACTTGATGAGCTTTGCTTTGGGTAGAAATTTTCTTATGCGACTTTGTTCTTTTAGCATGAAATGGTTAAGGTATTACGAACTGAAAGTGAAATGAAGATAAAAAAACTGTTTAAGTTGGAAATCCGTCTGATTATTTTGCTCAATCCTTGTAAAATTAGCTCATCTGAATCACGTGAAGAAGTAGTTTATCTATAAGCATTCATGATGGGAATACCATGTGGAATAATAGATAGGGTGTAACTGTAGTTATTGCTCTGTGCTATGTTCGACTGTTTTTGGGGGATACCGTACTTGTATTGGCACCATAACTGATAAAGTATTGGTATATGACCTTTAAGGCTATAACGGATATTTCATCGCAATATCTTAGAAAAAGAATTGTCAAAACGTTTGGCAAGTCCTAATCTGTCCACAGACTCCACACTTATGATACTGCATGTAGAATGCAAAATAGTGTCTTCTTTTATACATTGACTTATCCAAGTATTCGTGATACTTTTGCATATTCTACATGTCCCAAATTCAGAGGTATGAAGGAATTAAAGCCCCCATTTGCACCTGCCAACACCCTGCTACCTGGTTACAGTAACATAACATCGGAAGGGCAGTATATAGAATAAACACTTCTCAATGTTGTTGGCCATGTTTGTACCTTAATCATGTGAATGTCGCCATTCTATTCATATTGTGGAAACTCAATACAAGTAAGCTCTGGTGGGTGTACATGGTGATGGGATCTTAAATGTGCGTGGTTCTGTCAAATCACTCTTCAAAAGATTGACCAATTTAATGTAAATGGGAAAAAGAGTATTGACCTTTGGTGTATCTGCTTGCTATCTCTTTGTTTCCTTTCTTTATTTTCACATTCTTCCAGTCATTTCTACTTCGAGCTCTTAGTTTCATTGTTCAACTTCACTCATGAAATTAATAAACTACCTCTCTACTTTTGCCTTTTTATAACTTTTTTTGTATGAGTGCCTTGCAATGCATTTTTAAAAGTGTTGCCATATCATTGGCTCACTGGGGTTTTTCAATGAGTAGAGGATTATTTTTCAATGGGCTGAAATGGAAGAATATGCTATGAGATGGACTTAATAATTCCTTTTATCTAAATGGTATGTGTCTTCAATTTAATTTAAAGGTATTTTCTACTTTGATCTAAGGTCAGTTATTTGTTTATATCCAGCTATTTTTTAGTGAATTTTTTGGCTTAGCAAATGTCAGATGCAGGACATAAGTCGAGAAAATTGAAAGGGATTTTGTTTATGCAACTGGAGGTCTTTCCTAGGTTGGTAATTCAAGTTACTGTCGTGAACTTTAGACTTGACAGTTTCTGTTAAATGTCTGGTTATACGACTCTGAGATGATTTGCATGTGCATTGTGTAGTTTTCAAATTTAATGTCTTCCTTTGTGGCTATTTCAGTTTAAAGGAGTTACAGTTTGACTGGTGCATAATATTATCTTTGTTCTGTGTATAATGATGTGTGAATCCTGATTGGTGATGAATGAAATATCGGAATCAGTGAGAAATGAGCTTCTTATTTGATGTCCACATACTATGATGATTAAATAAGCTTACTATCTAATGTCTAAGAAACAAATTATAACCATCACTGGTAGCTGCAGGTACGAGGTTTCCTTCTAAATTTTGGTGTGTATCATGCCACAAGAGCTGCGCTTGGACTACCCTTTGAGTGGAGGTGTGTTTATGCCTTGCACATTGTGTCCGTACTTTAATATTCTAGATACCGGAATGTAGAGTAGCACATGTTGACTTATATAGGCCTGCTATATAATGCTGAACCTTTTGACTTGAAGATTTACAAAAACGAAAGGTGATGTACCTGTGCTGAGACAGCTTATGGTAGCAAGTATCTCAGTTTCCATATGCATCTTTTGTAGAATATGCCAAGTTTGTGGTCTGATTATGTCTGAAATTATTGGAGGCAGCTCAGTGCCGTAGTGGACAGCTATTGTGCAGTTTAAGTTTCTTCCCATGTGATCCCTAGCTGTAATTATTGCTAAGTCTTGTATGAAAATGAGCTTTCTGTCTCTGTTCATGCTGCATTCTTTTAATGCATTCTCTTATTTATGTCGGAAGCCTCCTTGGCTCATGAATGTTTTGGTTCAATTTGATCTTCAATCAGTTTTTTGCATCTCCTAACTTCTGACTCACACTCTGGTCTCTAAACTTCATCATGTAGCTCGCCCGTGGCTTTCATCACGAGCTTTGTTACTCTGTTTGCTCTGGTCATTGCCATAACTAAAGATCTTCCAGATGTAGAAGGAGATCGCAAGTGAGTTGCTTCCTTATGCAGCAATTGCTGCTACGTCTCCTCTTACTGCAATTTTGTGTGGGAAAAATTCAATTTATCGTCTATATCATGTTGAATGCGTTCTTATGCTGAAGATACAGCAACCAGTCAGAAAATGTATGTAGATAGTCCTGGTGTCTGAAACTGTCTTGGGATCGTTTGAATGTGTATTTTCTTTTTCACCATCTTATATTTTGTAAGTACCCTAGTTGTTTTGCCATTATTGTTGCTTAGTTTGCTTGCTATCTCAAGCTCTAGCAATCATTATGGTTTCTTTATCTTCTTGTGCAGATGGACAAAACATTCAAGAATGATTGCTGCAAATTGAAACACAAAAATGGCTGATATAGTTTCGTTTTGTAGGTTTCAGATATCAACTTTTGCAACCAAGCTTGGGGTTAGAAACATTGCTTTCCTTGGTTCAGGGCTGCTTCTGCTAAATTATGTTGCTGCTATATTTGCTGCAATTTACATGCCTCAGGTGTGTACTGTACATATTATTTTAAGTTTCTTTGACAAATGTGACAGTTAATGCCTTGTTTGGGAGGGTGGGAAATTGTACTTTGATAAGAAAAACTTAACTTTTCCCTTCCTTTTCATCTCATAAAAATCTTGAATTCTTCTTCATTTTCCACACCAACCTCCCAACTCTTCCAAATGGAACCTAAAAGTGACTACTAAGGTGGACATTCTGCAGGCTTTCAGGTGTAGCCTAATGATACCTGCACATTCAGTCCTGGCGTTGGGCTTGATTTTCCAGGTTTGTTTAAGATCTATCCCTCCATGGAGATAATAATCCTGTTTTTCTTTTTATAGTCATGCAATTACTATTATTCTGATGCATGTGAGGTTCTTTCCCTGCTTGTATGTATTTTCCATTATAGTTTCACTTCTCCACCATTATTTAAATTTGGTATAGCCTTGGAATTTAATAATTCCATTACTTTCTGAAAGAACTAGTTTTCCCATGATGGCGACAACTAAAATTGTTTGTAATGTTGTCCACGAAACCTAAAGGAAAAAAATATCTAACAATCGGTGATCCATGCGCCTGGTTCTACTAATTGTTCGATTTCTTTTGCTGTACCACACCATTCATGTTCTGTTACACAATGTTTTTATTTTATTAAGTACGACTGCACTGCAGATTGCCTATTCTATCAGCTTTTATATAATTTGACTGTTCCTTCTGCTATTCCCTTGCTTTACAACTTATGGTGGCAGAAAATCATATTAATTAGCTGTTTCTACTATGTTAAAAGAAAAAAGATGCATCTGACAACAATTTAATTGGCATCTTACTTGTAATTTTATGTGTGGGTGCATTGGCATTGCTCATAGCTGTGGTATGCAAGTGCGTGATTTTTAACCAATGCATTTACTTGAATACTTCCCATGTCAAACACAGTTGGAAAATTTTCTTTTTTGGCTAAAAGAGAATTCACTTTAATCAATCAATGAAATCAGAGGATATGTCAAAATATTGAGGATGTTAAATATGAAAATTATTCAACCAAAAAAAAAGTATGAAATGTACACCTCGGTTTTAACTTGCTATTAAACCATCTAATGCTAGGGTTGTAGGTATCAAGGATTATCCATGATGATATTTCTGATTGAGAGCCTTTCCAAAACAGATAATGTTAAGCATCTCATGCTACAACTGTGATATGTCTGTTTATGCTTACCTTTCATTTGATGCACTATTGCACTGTCCTAGAAACTTTGCTCTTCTATAATAGTCTTGTTGTGCCTTGTTGTGCTTACATTAATTTGTGCCCTGAAGTATGAGTTATCTCTATTTCTTTCAGGCATGGGTGTTGGAACGAGCAAACTACACTAAGGTAAAAGGCATGGTTTATGTTTTACAGAAAGTATTTCTTTACCACAACTACAAAGGTGAAATGATTTGATTGGTGTATCTGGGTTTTCTGATTCTGTTGTGTCAAGGATAAGTAACCCTGTATCAATGCCTCAAGAAATTGATAAAGTAGAAGTTATCAATCTGCAGCTTGACAAGGCACATGTCTATCAGCTCTTAGAGTACTCTGATTTAAGCTCTATAAAACAAATAAAACCAGTATTAAGACTATGCAATGTGCAGAAATCATAACAAAATATTGAAATAAAAAATGTAAAGTATATAATTGGGAAACTAACAACAGCTATGAGAAATAAGAAATTTTATTGCTCTTGACAATAGTTTTCTCTGTGCACTTGTCATGACAATCAGAAAATCATGCTGTATAGTTTTATCTTACAGCTGCTAACTGCTACTCAAATAACATTGATAGATTTGACAAAATTTAACTATTTTTTTTATATCAATATCAATGTGCAAAAACAATGGAGACCTTTGACACCATGCAGGCGAAATATGATTTCCACCTCTACATTTGTGAACCTCCTTGTTCACAAGCAGTGGGAATGACTACTCTGAACTTTTCTATTGTTGACTACTCTTTCCACAGATCACCTAATTATGCTGCAGCATCCCCTATTTATGTTGAAAATTATTGTTGGAAATATTGAAGTCTCCAATTTATATTTAGATATCCATGGTTTCTTCGTCTAATTATGTTTCTACACCTACAAAATTCCCTGGTTCTGATTTTCATGGATCAATACCTCCAATTTATATTATATCTGTTCTCTGACAAGGCCATTCAATTGCATTCTGCAGGAAGCAATTGCCGGATACTATCGATTCATATGGAATCTCTTTTATGCAGAGTACATCATATTCCCCTTTATTTGAAGATTTTTTCTTCCATAAATAATTTAGAGAGAGAGAGAGAGAGAGAGAGAGAGAGGTCTGTATGCTTCTGTGCTAATTGTACATATCTGCCTGGTAATGTAGATCTGTATTTTTTTTACAAGCTGTGTCAGAAAAAATCCTGATTCCTTTATTAGCTCGCAATAGCAGATGTTTGAACATTTGTAAATTTGCCTGCCTGGACTATGAATTTTGGCTTAAGACCTGTTAAATTGGCAGAAACTCAAAGTCTTATGGAGAAGTTCAATTGATTTTGCCCCACCTTCTTTTTGACCTTGTTGGCTCAAGTTTACCATATGAAACCAATTGCTGCATCTGTTAAGAGAACGATATCTCTCTCAGGAGCTTTTACGAGTCCATTGCCTCATTTCGACTTTTGCTGTTTGTTTCCACGATGAGGTGGCGGCCCTTAAGATCATTAAGTTAAGCAAACTATTCACCTGAGAAGCTGCTAGACTTACGGTCATGGCAGCAATTACGCTCACAGTCGTGAAAACGTACTCTAGTTCTACAGTGATCTTGCATCTTGTGAATGTCTGTTCCATATCCCAGATATGACCGGACCTGCATGTCACCTGCCGCATATGATATGATACAAAGCCTTCTTTACGGATCAGTTCAGGATTCTAGTTTCACCATCATCTTACCCTTGGATAAAGAACAGAAGTTATGGGCCTTATGGCCTAGTCATAAAGCTTTCATTTTCTTCATCTGCTAAGTATGCAACTTGTTAATCGTCTCGATATATTCAGCATATTCATAGGCACGAGGTTGAACAGGGTGTTAGTTGTCCCCTCCCCTCCTCAGCCTGCCGAGAGATTGGGAACGGCGACAGATGATGAGTGATGCTCTCGCACCAGATAGCTTTAGGGATGCAGAGAGAAAGAGAGAGAGATATTCCTCGGTTTTTCAATTACTTATCATAGACAAGAGGGTAAAAAGTCTGAGAGTGAGAGTTAGAATAGAAATAGTGTAGGACTGACCAAAAAAAAAAAATTGTAGACAAGAGTAAAGATGAATGCTAGAGGTGACTTGACCTTCCCATTCTGCAAACTCATTGTTTTTTTCTAGCTCATATCACAACAATGGAGACAAGCTACAGGAACAGCATTTTGCTGTTTTCCAGGATGTTCCTCTAGGGAAGTTTTCTGAATCTGCTTGCAACGGAGTTCACGTTCCCAAAATTGTACTCAGCAACCATTTTGAGGGAGCTACTTAACTAATTTGTGGGGCTATAACAAAATAAAAAGGTAATATGAAGAAATTAACTAGCCACTTTCTATTAAGAAATGCATTAGGTATAATTACTTAATTATTTCTTATAGTGTAATAATAATCAACTCCATCCTTGCATTCAATGTGGAAAAATTTTAGAACGCTCCTCTAACTTTCTTTTAGTTTTTTGACTTTTTGATAAAAGTTTGCTTTCAATTAGTGAACAAATAGGGAAAATGTTCATTTAACTTTTCTTTGTTTGAAAAAAGAATTCATATAGCGGTCAAAAGGAGAAAACAATGTCAATTTTTTTTTTTTTAACTTTTCTACATCACCAAAGTTAGTAATTTTATTATCAATATGTAATGTCGAACAAGAAATGAAAATTAATCACATAGCATGTGAAAACTAGCAAGAAATTTACAAAACTAAACAACTTCTCTCTTATCAAATTTTATGAATTTCGTCAAGTTCATATTAAGTGGAAAGATTATTTTGATTTATATTCTCAGTCAAGTGAATTTCAAAGGAGGAAATAAAACTGCAAAAAAAAATTCTGAATCTTTTTTCCCTTCTTTCAGTTTCGACTTCTTAGGTACTCCAATCTCAGCCGTCCACTCCGAAACATCGACGACCGTCGGATTGAATCCGCTAGGCTCTCGTTTCCCTACTCCTACCGTGCCCTCGCCATCTTCACCGCCGCCACGACATCGGCGCCTATACTTTCGCCTAATAACGCAGACCGGTGCCTCCGTTCACTCCCGACCTCAGCCTCCGCCTCCGCCGCCGCCCCCCGTCGCTCGCAGCGAAGCCCCCGGCCCGCCGGAACCAGCCGGTACGCCTTTTCCTGTTCTCATCTCCGTTTTCCCTTTTTCCGTTCGGGTCTGTCGTTCGATGGCCTCTTCGTCGCCGCCGTCGGTCGCGGCTGATGCAGAAGTGGAGATCGAGCGCGAAGAGCTGTTGTGTCTCTGGATTTCGTTTCTTTCGTGGCCGATGCATCGCAATTTTCCCTGCAAAGAAGGACGAGGCCTTGTGGCGATTCTGGGGTTCCCTCGGCTTGTTAACAACCGACATCGATAATCCATTTTTTTTAAATTTATTTTCTCATTGGGAATTTTGCCGACTGGGTTTGATTGCATCTTGCGTCCATGAACCTGTTTATGGGACTGGTAAAAATTGTTTCTTTCGGTCCCAAAAAGGGGAGAAAATTGGTTTAGCTAGGTGTTTGAGATAACGCGATTTCATCCGGTGTGCTCTCGCTTATTCAGATATATCCGCAGTATTTTCTGTTTGGATAGTCCTGTTTGATGTCCCAGTGCCCTTATTGTGGCATGTGAATGTGCAGATCCGAGGGAGATTTGGTTGATTTAATCTGCGCTAAAAGAAGATGGCGTCGCGTTTCTGGACACAGGTTCGACCTAAATTTTTTGTTGCTTGTAGAAAATATGGACTTGATGACCTCTATCTCTGTCCCTCCCCACCCACACACACAGACACGTACGTTCAGATGCATCCGTTTACCCCATGCTTCCACACCCATGAAAATTCTTATGGGATTGGGTTTTGATATAAACAGGGTGGAAGTGAGACTGATGAGGAGGACAGTGATTACACCAGTGATGTTGAAGAAAGCGGGGCAGTTGAATCCGCTGCTCCTGCTGCTGGAAGCAGATACCTTCAGGAGAATGCTAGTGACAGTGATGATTCCGAGGATCAGAAGCGTGTTGTTCGGTCTGCCAAAGATAAGCGCTTTGAGGAAATGGCAGCCACTGTCGACCAGATGAAAAATGCTATGAAGATCAATGATTGGGTTAGTTTGCAAGAGAGCTTTGACAAGATTAATAAGCAGCTTGAGAAAGTCATGAGGGTCGCGGAGTCTGAGAAGGTTCCCGCTCTTTATATTAAAGCCCTTGTGATGCTGGAAGACTTCTTGAGTCAGGCTTTGGCAAATAAGGATGCTAAGAAAAAGATGAGTAGCAGCAATGCTAAGGCCTTGAATTCGATGAAACAGAAGCTCAAGAAGAATAATAAGCAGTATGAGGAGTTGATTAATAAGTATAGAGAGCATCCTGAAAGTGAGGAAGAAGTGGAAGAGGAGGAGTCTGAGGAGGAAGAATTAGAGAATGAGATTGAGGACCCCACCAAGATTGATGTTTCTGACGAGGGGGATGACGATGAGGATGATGACGCCCCAGATAGTCTCGATGACGGCTGGGAGAAGAAGATGAGCCGGAAAGACAAGCTGATGGATAAACAATTTAAAAACCCTAATGAGATTACATGGGAAATTGTCAACAAGAAGTTCAAAGAGGTTGTTGCTGCTCGTGGGAAGAAGGGAACTGGTAGATTCGAGCAGGTTGAACAGCTTACCTTCTTGACAAAGGTTGCTAAGACCCCTGCGCAGAAGCTTGAGATTCTTTTCAGTGTTGTATCTGCTCAGTTTGATGTTAATCCAGGTCTTACTGGTCACATGCCAATTAATGTGTGGAAGAAGTGTGTGAAGAATATGCTTGTTATTCTCGACATTCTTGTGCAGTATTCTAACATTGTAGTTAGTGATTCTGTGGAGCCTGATGAAAATGAGTCGGAAAAGGGACCCGACTATATTGGGACAATTAGAATTTGGGGAAATTTGGTAGCCTTCCTTGAGAGGATAGATTCCGAGTTTTTTAAGAGCTTGCAGTGCATTGATCCACACACCCGTGAGTTTGTTGAAAGGCTTAGGGACGAGCCAATGTTTTTAGTTCTTGCTCAAAATGTTCAAGAATACTTGGAACGTGTTGGGGATTTTAAAGCTGCTTCAAGAGTGGCTCTACGTCGGGTTGAACTCATCTATTATAAGCCTCAGGGAGTCTACGATGCGATGAGGAAATTGGCTGAGCAGACTGAAGATAACGGAGTTGATGCAGGGGAAGAGCCTAAGGTGGTCGAGGAGAGCAGGGGCCCAGCTGCATTTGTTGTTACTCCTGAGCTTGTGCCGAGGAAACCTACTTTTCCTGAGGATAGCAGGACACTGATGGATATTCTGGTGTCCCTTATATACAAGTATGGAGATGAGCGAACTAAGGCCCGTGCAATGCTTTGTGACATCTATCACCATGCTCTCTTGGACAAATTCTCAACTTCCCGTGATCTGTTGTTGATGAGTCGCCTGCAGGACAGCATCCAGCATATGGACATTTCGACCCAGATACTTTTTAACAGGGCTATGGCACAACTTGGTCTGTGTGCATTTCGGGTTGGCCTTATAGCTGAAGGACATGGTTGCCTTTCTGAATTATATTCAGGTGGAAGGGTGAAGGAGTTACTTGCACAAGGTTTTTCTCAAAGCAGGTACCATGAGAAGACCCCAGAGCAGGTACAAAGTCTCGCCCGTTTGCTGTGATTGTGTATTTCCAGATAATTGGTTATGAACAAGATCTATTAGCTTCCAAGTAGGCTATTCAATTTTTGGCAAACCTTACCCTTTGGCTTTTATTTAGTGAAATACCAATTCTCACCATCTGAGGAAGATTTGTTATACCATACTGATGATTTTCTTTAGCCTCTTTAGTTTCTTCCCCCCTCTTCCTCTCACAAATCTCTTGAGGGGGTTTGGGTGTTTGGTCTACTTTGTAAGTTCGTTATTTAACATATGATTTGTCTAAGAATCTCTTAGATTTTACCTCTTCTAAATTATGTTCGAGATTTGAAATAAGAGGATCACAAGTTTTGTTCAGAGCTGATGCTATAAAATTTCTTTTCTTCTCATTCAGGAAAGATTGGAAAGGAGACGTCAAATGCCGTATCACATGCACATAAACCTTGAGCTTCTCGAAGCCGTGCATCTGATATCTGCCATGCTGTTAGAAGTCCCCAATATGGCAGCAACCAAGCATGATGCTAAGCGCAAAATGATAAGTAAGAATTTCCGACGGTTGCTTGAGGTTAGTGAAAGGCACACATTCACAGGGCCCCCAGAAAATGTGAGGGACCATGTAATGGCAGCGACAAGGGCCCTAAGCAAGGGAGACTTCCGGAAGGCCTTTGATGTTGTCCATTCTCTCGATGTCTGGAAGCTCCTCAGGAACAAGGACTCCGTCCTTGAGATGCTCAAGGATAAGGTTAAGGAGGAGGCTCTGAGGACCTATCTCTTTACCTATTCATCATCCTATCATTCATTGAGCTTAGATCATCTGACAAAAATGTTTGACCTCTCGGAGGCACAGACCCACAGCATTGTCAGCAAGATGATGATCAATGAGGAGCTCCTTGCTAGCTGGGACCAGATGACCAGGTCCATTGTCTTCCATGACATTGAACAGACGAGGCTCCAGTCCTTGGCATTCCATCTTACAGAGAAACTGGCAATTCTGGCAGAAAGTAATGAGAGGGCCGTGGAAGCTAGAGTTGGCGGCGGTTTGGATCTGCCACCGAGGAGGAGAGACGGACAGGACTATGCTGGTGGGTCGGCAGTTGGTGGTGGTAGGTGGCAAGAGGGCTCTTCTTTCACTCAGGGAAGGCAAGGAGGTGCTGGTGGCGGGAGGCAACAGACAGGCCAAGCCGGAGGGAGTGGCTATTCTAGGCAGTCGCGTGGCACAGGTGGATATTCTGCGAGCAACCGATACCAGGACTCTACTTTCGGAGGATCGGGGAGGTATCAGACTGGGTCTGCAGGAAGGTCATCTCAGATGAACAGCTCGGCCCGCATGGTGAGTCTGAACAGGGGGCTTCGTGCATGAGAGGAACTTCGTAATGGTCTCTGACGAAAATGATCCACGTTGACTGTCATTGATTGATACGTGAGCTTTTCAAGCAGAAAGCTGTTCTGCTATTTCTGAGTCTTGACTTGAAGAAGCATATCTACCTAATTTCTGTTTTTTTTTTTCTTTTTTTTTTTGGCGGGCATAGCCTAAGTTTTGAATGTTTCTGTGCTGGTACTTTCAATTTTAGAAACTCCGTTCATCGTCCACATTGTTGTTACATTTTTGGATAATGTTAGATTACAAAAAGGCAGGATAACAGCATTATGTTCTTTCTTTTTTCTTTACCTCCCTTTTAACTTTTTCAACTTTTTTCTTAACACACGGTAGTCGTGCGACATTGGCTTCCGATTGATGTAGCCTTTGCTTCGATCGACAGCCGATGTCCAAGACTTCACATTGCGAGTGAACATCAATAAACAAGTAGTAGAATACCCTTCATGAGATGAGTTTCCAGGTCAACAAGGAGGCGCAATGCTGTCAAAAATTCTGCAGGTTTCAACATTTAGGCGGTAGTGTCACGTGACGGACGGAAACTGACAGCAATGTTACAACTGAAAGACTCAGAACTTGCTAGCAGTTCGCCTCTTCTAAATAGCAAAGAAAAATCAAAGACTATAATGAATTAATTATCAAAAGTTATCAAAAGCATGAGGGGCTCTATTTGTTTTGCGGAAAATTAATAATTTTAAAATCATTTTCTCAAAAAATGATCGCTTTATTTGTTTTGCGGAAAATGAATAATTTTAAAATCATTTTCTCAAAAAATGATCGCTTATATCTTTGACGAAAATAAATAGACGGAAAGTATTTCCATCATTCACGAATATATTTAAATATAAATTGTTGTCAATAATGAAGACATTTTTCGATGACTGATTATTTTAAGTGACATGAACAATCATTTTTAGGAAAATATTTTACAAATCATTCACTTTTTACTAAACAATGCCAAAATAAGTGGATAATAAGTAATAATCTAGACTATAGTAAATTTGTATCTCACACCACACTTATATGTAGATATAGAAATAGGCATACAATGAATTTTAATATATCTATCGCTATTAAAAGTCTATAGTGGTTAAGGAATGTTCATTTAATTTAATTAATTATATGAGGAGAACCGACCCTAATAGATGGTTTAATAATTAAGTTGATTAACATGATTTAACTAAATAAGCTAAAGCCGCTTTCTGTTTAAATTTTAGTTGTATGTGTTGAAGATCAATTTGTATTTATAAAATCCGAAATAAATTTGAAATGAAATTTCGAAACTTCACGTGGGAAATCCATGTATTAATTCAATGTGCTACTTGGAAGTGTAAATAAGAAAAGTCTTGTTAAGGAAATCCGAGAATTTCACCGAAATACAAGATGGATATACTAGGAAAAACTCAAATCAAAACAAGAGAGAACATAACTAGTTCAAAATCGACACGATTAAATTCGCATACTTTCGAGAAAAGCCCTCTTCATTGAGGTGAAAGGCAAAACATTTTTTTTTTTAAATTAAAAGAGATTACGTGGAAAACCTACATGATTATGAATACACGATACTAATTAGCATTCACCCGTAAGATCATTCAATTGTAGATTATGCAAATCATCAATCCGCCGGTTGAACCGGTCGACCCACAGTCAGACCGATCCGTCAACCGGTTCATTGACCGACCCGTCTCCCCCGCGTCCAAAGTCTAATGGCCTTCAACCGAATTGACAGTTAATTTTTTTTTAAAAAAAAAAGAAAAAAGAAAAACTGAAATGGAGAAACCCTAATTCCCCGAGCTCTGCTCTTGCTCTTTCGTACTTCCTCTTCGCTTCGCCGGCTCCGCCCGTCGCCTCGCCACGGCGAGCTCGTCGTCGCCGCCGCTCGCCTCCGTCCTCCGAGGTCCGTCACATCTCTCTCTCTAGTTATAACCCCCTTTTTCCGCGGCGCGGGCGCAGTTCTCCGCCCCGTGCGGCGGGAAAGGGGGATATGGCCTCCGGCCCGCCCCTGCCCTTGGCCATATCCCGGTGCCAGCGGAGTGCTCTCCGGCTTCCAAATGCACGGATGCTTACTGCTTCTGCTTTTGTGAAGGGACAAAAAAAATAAAATAAAAAAACAAACCTTTTTTTAATAAGATCCCATCAAATTTATTCCGAGTTATATGGATTTTTTTGTTTAGTTTTGCATTACTCTATTTGAATCTATTTGATATCCTATTGGCCTTATGGTGCGATGTGGATGTGCAGAGCTGAGGCGAATTGACTGATTTCATTCTCGCCCGAAGAGAATGGCGTCGCGTTTCTGGACACAGGTTCGAGTCTATGCTTTCGTATTTTGTTTTTTGTGCTCGAATTGTGGACATTAGTACTTGTCTCTCTCATAAACACGTGCCCACATAGTGCACTAGATGCCTCGTTGACTTGTAGCCGGTACTACTGAGAGTTCTCACCATATGTGAATTTTGTTAAAAACAGGGCGGGAGCGAGACTGAGGAGGAGAGCAGCGATTATGGCAGCGATGTCGAAGAAACGGGGGGAGGTGAGTCCGCTGCTCCAGCCGCCGGAAGCCGATACCTCCAGGGGAATGCGAGCGACAGCGATGATTCCGATGGTCAGCACCGGGTTGTTAAGTCTGCGAAGGACAAGCGTTTTGAGGAAATGTCTGCCACTGTTGACCAGATGAAAAATGCTATGAAGATTAATGATTGGGTCAGTTTGCAGGAGAGCTTCGACAAGATTAATAAGCAGCTCGAGAAAGTCATGAGGGTCACTGAGTCTCAGAAGGTTCCCGCTCTTTACATTAAAGCCCTCGTGATGTTGGAAGACTTCTTGAGTCAGGCTTTGGCGAATAAGGATGCTAAGAAGAAGATGAGTAGCAGCAATGCCAAGGCCTTGAATTCGATGAAGCAGAAGCTCAAGAAGAATAATAAGCAGTATGAGGAGTCGATTAATAAGTACAGAGAGCATCCTGAAAGTGAGGAAGAGGTGGAAGCGGATGAGGAATCAGAGGAGGAAGAATCAGAAAATTCGGAAATTGAGGACCCTACCAAGATTGATGCTTCTGATGAGGATGATGATGATGAGGATGATGCAGCTGGGGATAGTCTCGATGATGGTTGGGAGAAGAAGATGAGCCGAAAAGACAAGCTGATGGATAAGCAATTTAGGAATCCTAGTGAGATTACATGGGAAACTGTTAACAAGAAGTTTAAAGAGGTCGTGGCTGCTCGTGGGAGGAAGGGGACTGGTCGGTTTGAGCAGGTTGAACAGCTCACTTTTTTGACTAAGGTAGCTAAGACCCCTGCCCAGAAGCTTGAGATTCTTTTTAGTGTTGTATCTGCTCAGTTTGATGTTAATCCGGGTCTCACTGGTCATATGCCAATCAATGTGTGGAAGAAGTGTGTGCAGAATATGCTTGTTATCCTTGACATTCTTGTGCAGTATCCCAACATAGTAGTTAGTGATTCAGTGGAGCCTGATGAGAATGAGTCTGAGAAAGGTCCGGACTATAATGGGACAATTAGGATTTGGGGAAATTTGGTAGCCTTCCTAGAGAGGATAGATTCCGAGTTTTTTAAGAGCTTGCAATGCATTGACCCTCACACGCGTGAATATGTCGAAAGGCTTAGGGATGAGCCCATGTTTTTAGTCCTTGCTCAAAATGTTCAAGACTACTTGGAACGTGTTGGAGATTTTAAAGCTGCTTCAAAGGTGGCTTTACGGCGGGTGGAGCTTGTATATTATAAGCCTCAGGGTGTCTATGATGCTATGAGGAAATTGGCTGAGCAGACTGAAGATGATGGCGATGAGACAGGGGAAGAGCCTAAGGTTGAGGAGAGCAGGGGCCCAGCTGCATTTGTTGTTACTCCTGAGCTTGTGCCGAGGAAAACAACTTTTCCTGAGAATAGCAGGACACTGATGGATATTCTGGTATCCCTTATATACAAGTATGGAGATGAGCGAACTAAGGCCCGCGCAATGCTTTGTGACATCTATCACCATGCTCTCTTGGACGAGTTCTCGACTTCCCGTGACCTGTTGTTGATGAGTCACCTGCAGGATAGCATCCAGCATATGGACATCTCGACCCAGATACTTTTTAACAGGGCCATGGCACAGCTTGGTCTGTGTGCATTTCGTGTCGGCCTTATAGCTGAAGCACATGGTTGCCTTTCTGAATTATATTCAGGTGGAAGGGTAAAGGAATTACTTGCACAAGGTGTTTCTCAAAGTAGGTACCATGAGAAGACCCCGGAGCAGGTACGATGTCCTTATCTGTTGTGGATGGTTGTCAAAATTTCCTTATAAAACAACCATGTATTACTCAATAATATTTACTACTTTCCAAGCAAGTGGTTCATTTATATATGCCTCTTATGCTCTGGATTTGGTTTAGTGAATAACTTGTTTTTTGCCATTTGAGAAAGATCTGTTTTACCCTGCAAACAATTTTATTTAGTTTCTCTTTTCTCCCTTTCCCCTTAAGAGGATTATCACTTTTGTGTGGGAGCTCACGCTGTGAAACTTCTTTATTCCCATTTTAGGAGAGAATGGAAAGGAGACGTCAAATGCCTTATCACATGCACATAAACCTTGAGCTTCTGGAAGCTGTCCATCTAATTTGTGCCATGCTTTTAGAAGTCCCCAATATGGCTGCAAACACCCTCGATGCTAAGCGCAAAGTCATAAGTAAGAACTTCCGGCGGTTGCTCGAGGTGAGTGAGAGGCACACATTCACTGGACCCCCGGAAAACGTGAGGGACCATGTAATGGCAGCCACAAGGGCCCTAAGCAAGGGAGACTATCAGAAGGCCCTTGATGTTGTCCAGTCTCTTGACATCTGGAAACTCCTCAGGAACAAGGACTCTGTCCTGGAGATGCTCAAGGCTAAGATTAAGGAAGAGGCTCTGAGGACCTATCTCTTTACCTATTCATCATCCTATCATTCATTGAGCTTAGATCATCTGACAAAAATGTTTGACCTCTCAGAGGCACAGGCCCACAGCATTGTCAGCAATATGATGATCAATGAGGAGCTCCATGCTAGCTGGGACCAGCCAACCCGGTCCGTTATCTTCCATGACATTGAGCACACGAGGCTCCAGGCCCTAGCTTTCCATCTCACGGAGAAACTGGCAATTCTGGCAGAAAGTAATGAGAGGGCTGTAGAGGCTAGAATTGGCGGTGGCAGTTTGGATTTGCCTGTGAGAAGGAGAGATGGCCAGGACTATGCTGCGGGCTCAGCTGTTGGTGGCGGTAGGTGGCAAGATGGCTCATCTTTTATGCAGGGAAGGCAAGGAAGTGCTGGTGGTGGGAGGCAACAAACAACCGGCCAAGGCGGTGGAAGTGGCTATTCCAGGCAGTTCCGTGGCACGGGTGGATATTCTGGCGGCAACCGGTATCAGGATTCTGCTCATGGTGGATCAGGGAGGTCTGCTTTTCAGACTGGTTCTTCAGCAAGGGCATCTCATCTAAATGGTTCGGCTCGCATGGTGAGTCTTAACCGGGGACTTCGCGCATAAGAGGAACTTCCATTGGTCTCTGAAGACAAGGATATTGGAGACAAGGATATATTGGCAATTTGCGTTGATTGATACGTGCCCCTCTCGAGTGGAAAGCACTTTTTTCTGCTTAAGTGAGTTGACTCTGAAGACAGATTGTCTGAGTTTTTCGTGGGTGTATCCTCAGTGTGGAATGTCGTATCATTAATGTTATTACTTTATTTAGTACCCACTCTCCTTTTACACTTCTCATGCTAATGTTACATTAGGGAAACCCTGCCTAGTGAGAATAATATCACTCTGTTATAGCAAAATAAGCACACGAACCATAGGTACAATGAGATACAAACGGCGTTTTACCCGAACCTTAACCCATGCATCTTGTGATTTATATAACCATGCCATCAATTTTGATAGGGGGCCGCTGGAGCTCTAAAGTTCAATAGGGCGTGAATTGAGTAGCTTCCATGGGTTTGATCGTCGGAATTACATTTTGGACTCTATCAAACTGGTGATACTTGCGACGTAATTATATAGTCGAAAAGTAAAACTTGGGTATTGCATTTGATTGCACGTCGTTGGCGGATATGATTAACATGACAGTTATTGGATTGTTCAATGGTGCTTCCGTATATGTCATAGCCCCCAGTGTAATGTTCATTTGATTGATTCTGACCAGAATGATACAGAAGCAAATGAATAAGCAAGCTTTAGTGTTAGCAACCGTCTCGGTTTCTTGTAAGCAAAATGAGAGTGAGGCTGTCAACATGATTAGAGCAAACATTTGACGGGCCTGGGTCTAAAAACCGCATCCACGGCGCGGAGTGAGAAACCTATGGCTACTGATAAAATATCATGAACTCTAGTTTCCATCTCGGGTGGTTCTCGAGCATTAGGAAAAAAAGAAGAAGGAAAAAGCAACCGATTAAGCAATCTTTTCTTCTTGCAAAATTAAGCATACTTAAAAGAGTATGTAATGTGGCTCATAACATGATTACGATGGGACTGACTTCCTATGCTTAACGGACAGATGCAATAACGAACATTAAGGTTCTGTTTCTAGCATAGATTTGTAAGAATATGAACCACTTTTTATAGGCTAATATTGGAGTGAATTTCAAATGCATTCCAAGAGTACATACTGAAATCCACCTGGAAAGATTCATCTTCCGGATCTGTAGAGCTAGCAGGTGATTATGAAATACAAGCGTAGCCAAATTTGTCTTCTTAACTGATGAGGATGGGTAGTCAAACATATATGTTGCTAAATAGAATAGAAGATCCTTAATATTGGCAAAAACGAAATGTGGAAGAAACACATCCCTCCATCTGTGCGTTCCAAAAGTGAAAAAACGAATAAGCTTCTTTGTGAGTTCAAACAAAACAGTGAGGTCAAGAAAAAGATGACAAGTTATATGAACCCAAAATTGTGCAGAGGAAAAAAAAAAGAAGGAAAACCTCGGGATTGTAGACCAAATAATCTACCGACCCATCACTCAAATTGAGAAGTTGCAATATGCCGCAGTTTGAACCCTTTTTCATCTCACAAGGTGCCTAGGAAGAAGATGGTGACGTGATGTTAACTTTCATGGTCCGTGTTTATATCTGCTGCACTGGAAACCTCTGTTGGCTCTGCATCAGATGTTGTATGGGCATCTGGTTGCGGTAACCTTGCTTCCAAATCCTTGAGAGCCATGGTTAAAGATTTCACATCGCAAGCTGAGACTAATTCACTGGAAAACGACAACTGTACAGAACGACTATAAATATCAGTGTCCATGCTAGACAATTAGTACTGTGTCCTATGTGCTATATGATGCTGCTCCAATAAATAATTGGCAGAGTGTAATTCATAGCATAATTTTCCAGGAAATGAAAGCTAAACAAAATGCTATTAAAAGCTGAAAATTTCAATATTAAATTGCACTGTAACTGTCTGGTGAAATCTTTTAAAATAGACTTCAAGCTGCAATGGGAAAGCTTGTCAGAAATCTTTTCTGCTAAAGCTACACTACTGTTGAGTCACCAGTGTTGACAAACAGAGAGCTACCTCATGAACTCTTATCTCTCTTGTTTTGTTAAGAACTTTGCAGAGGGCAAAGTGCGAAAGAATAAGACGCTTGCTCATAGGATGTTCTGCCATGCAAATTCTATGTAAGAAGAAAACCAACGTTGAACAACCGAGTAAACTAACCTCTAATTGCTCCGCTTGACGTTTGAGATCATTAGTTGATGCCTCCTTATGAAATCTTTGAAGAACACGCAGCACATGATCACGGAGACTATCATGAATATGTTGCTTGAGGGTACATTGAGGTACAGTTGATTGACAGCCAACTTGATAGAAAGGGCACTTCACAAGCTTCATTGGACAAGTGGTTATGCAATGCCTGTCCATTTCACGTCTCATGAGACTTTCCGAGCAATTCTGCTCACACAGAATTACTTTGAATGCACAAGCTAAATCGTGTTTTTCCAAGTGGGCTGCTGTAAATCTAGTGTTACAGCCCTCGTTGGCGCAGATCATAGACCTGAATCCACAACTGGTGACGTGCTCGGCCAGGTCTTTAGCAGTGTCAAATTTCATGACGCAATGAAATGCACCTTTGAAATCTACATTTTTAAGCAAAGTCTGTGCGATTGCTTCTCTCCTGTCTGTAGCCCAAAATTTACTGAGTTCCATCTCCTGGACAATATCATCTATCTTGTCCTCCCTCTTTTCGCTCAGCAGCCATCCTGAAATCCTACCAAACAAGTTCCTCTTCAAAGTCGCAAAGTCATCAGCAAAATCGGCTATTATTTCATAAGGATCATCAGATGCTTCGGCAGCTAAATCCCCTTCTAGGATAGCAGTCTCGGCCACAAACGATTCACTCCTTTGGGTCAGATACTCCACGAACTCCTTCCTCAAATCTACAGCCACCAAAGCCGGGGTCCTGAAGATGTCGCCCGTCGTGTTGTCCACGCAGGCCGTGGCCAGTCCGGGGAGCAACATCTGAGCTATCTTGTGAGATATCTCCGTGTCGTAGAGATCGCAGTGAATCGAGGGGCCCCTGCTCTCATCTTCAATCTCCTCGTGCATGCGTTCCATGTCGCTCCCCATAGCATCCAAGGTCATCGATCAACCGAAAATCAACAAAGCACCTGAGGCCGATCATCGTTAGGAGAGATGCCAATCATTCGCAACCAGAAAAAATAAAAGGGCAAAACCAAGAATTCAAAGTAAATCACACCCACTTTTGCTAATGAAGTTCAGGTTTCCATGCATTCTCCAAAAAAAGAACTTGACATCGAAAGATAGAATTTGCAGGCATTCCCCTCACATCAGTGACCCTTTTCCCCCCAATTCAAGTGCACCCAGAAAAGGAATGTCGACAAAAGTTTGAAATTTAAACCGCGAGCGCGCGCGCGGCGATCAGCTCGACGTTTCACATCCAATTCGAAACGAAACACGCGCCTCCGATCAGGCTCGACTTACAGGAATCAAAAGAGCACGAAACCTCGTCGATCATCGCGTTTTCCAGCCACCGCGCGGGAGGATTTCCGGCGGATCCCACGGAGTAGAAAGGGGCGGCGCGATCAGGGGCCAGATCCGGAACTAAGCTCTCCTGCAGCGAGAATCCCAATGCCTCTCAGAGCAAGCAGCGAGAGAGAGATGAACGTCTGAGAGATTTTTCTGTCTGAGTTTTCCTCTTTTTTTTTTTTTTTTTTTTATAAAGAAAAAAATGATATTTTTGTGATGTCAAGGTCAACGGCTTTAACCGTCGCTGTTGGGTTAACAAGATCGACTGATGACAAGGGCAATGCCGAAAGAAGTGTGCAATCACATCAATTAATTAATTAATTAATTAAAAATTAAATGCACGTGTTTTGGATTAATATATCAGTAGAGATGAATTTGTGTAAATGCGTAAAATGAATAAATTGTCCAAACATGAAACCCCATGAAACGATGTGTTATCAATCAACACCGCAATGGACGGAGAACCTCCTGGGGCCTGCAAGCTGGAAGCAGTGCCGAGTCCCAACCCAATTCAAAGAAAGTGGACGAGCATCGGAAAGTTCGCAGGGAGAATGACGTTTTGCTCAGGGAACGAGTGCACCGTTCAACTACTTCATGGTGCGCGTGTAAACACATTCTACCATGGATCTTGTACAAATGTCAAGGTGTTTGGTTAAAAAATCTGGAAGTCCATTTAGGGAATAGGATGCATTTCTAAAGACTTTCCTCTCAAGGCCACTAGAGAGACCGGCATTGGGCATTCGGAACTCTGAGGCTAGAATTGATGATAAAATATATTCTAATGTTGCCTTGACGATTTTTGGCATTCCTCTTCTACTCCTTAATTTTACACTATTTGTCATCTCTACCTCTAGGATCAAGGAATTCATGAAGGTGGCTCAAAGGAGCTAAACAAACGTCGACCTGTTGCTTGGCTCATGCAACATCAAAGTCTAGATTTAGTGTCTAGCTCGTCAATTGGAGTTCAAGCCCGTCTTACCTGAGGTGGCACAACCTCGGCAGCTCATTGCCTAGGGTCGAAGTCGCATGACCTCAGCAATCCATCGCCTAGGTTGCACGATGTCAAAGGTCCTCTAATTTGGCTCGCTTGGGGTCACATGATGTAGGCGATGGCCGTTGCTAGAGCTTCCAACTTTGCTTGAGTTATCAAGGAGGGTCACCGTCGCAATTTTTTTATTTTTTTGGAGAAAAAGTAAACTCCTTAATGATAATGATGTTTGTCAAGTATTATTTGCATTTTGTTAAAAACTCTTTACCCTAAAATCAATACATAAACTTTGGGGAAATGCTCTCGCAAAACCTTTTACTAGCCTCATTGACTGATTAAACTTATAGATTTGATATGTGCCGATAACTCTCATCCAAAGCATTTTAACTCAGTTGATGGGATTTGAACAAATAAATTATGAATCCTAATCTGATGAAATCTCTCAACACCCCATTAACGAAGCTAGGGCCTTTGGCCGACGAAGATGACAAAGGGAGATGGAGTTATCTTCTATAACACAAAAATTGTATCAACGATTGATCATAGAAATTGAGATTTTGATTACAATTCTAGCATATGATCAAGTCGAGTTGCAAGATAGTTATATCACCATCCAAATTAATCTAGGAATGTCCTTGAATTTATACCGTATCGAATTAAAGGCAAGTGCATGGTAGAAAACTAAAGTTAGACAGCAATTTCGGTCACAGTGCCTACACCTACAATATAACGTATTAAAATCTAATTAGATTTATGGTGAGGAAGTCAAAAATAACTTTTTGCTTAAAAAAAACCAGGACAAGAAGATAACTAAATCATTTTCTAAATTCCAGATTCTTTAGTACACAGTTATTCAGATTATTTGGAGATTCCTTTCTTCGTAATTATCTCTTAATTCTACTTTAGCTTTTGAAATTGATTCGGGCAGGTCCGGGCTTTCGAAGTTCGGGCCGGATCTCAAATTGAAAGCAGACCCGAACCGCACAAACGGGTCGGATCCGGTCCCTCTTTCGGGCACGTGTGGCTTTTTTCTTTTTTCGCCAGATACGAGCTGACATAATTTACAGAAGCTGGAAGCTGAAGCTCTCTGTCTCTGTCTCTGCTTGCTTCGATCGACACCTTGGTAAATCAAATGCCCAGTTGATCGAAAGTAAAAAGGTTCGATTTTTCCTATGAATCTCTCTTTTTCTTCGATGGGTTCTTGTGGTCAGTCCTATACGTTTGAATTTTTGTGATCTTTTTTCATTCTTTATTTTTTTCTTCCTGAATTTCACTGCGGTTCTTGTAGGTTTTGGCAAGGAGTCGTCCCCCCTGCAATGGCGACGGCGACGTATCCACCCCCGCCGCCGTATTACAGGCTTTACAAGGATTACGCGCAAGACCCCCAGTCGGCTCCCGAGCCTCCCCCTCCCGTCGAGGGCACCTACACGTGCTTCGGCGGGACTTACACCGTGGGTTTTGCCCCATTTCTTGATTATCATGCTTTCAAATTAGTGTTCGTTATCGTGGGTCTTGGTGATGGATGTGCCTGATTTGGTTTTGATGCTTGCCGGTGTCGGAATCTTGTGCTTTACCCGTGCATTTTGAAAATTTTATTTTGCATGGTTTGTGGGGTTGTCTACAAGGGATAGGAAAGAGGAATTTTGTCGTTGGTTGATTGTTTCTGTTACTATGTGGAATTACATGTTATGTTGATGATGATCAGACTTGTTAGTGCCCTTTTTCTTTGTGTGCAGACCGATGACGTGCTTCCCAGCTTGGAAGAGCAGGGGGTGAGGCAGCTTTACCCTAAAGGACCTAATATTGGTAATGCCCATTTAAATATTCTGTATAATGCCTGCTTGTTTTACCGTGTTATTGCAAGTATGTGGTGGAATCAATTAGCTGATAGCTTCACCCAGATTCCATAGCATCCTGAGAACATTTTAGGCTTCCAGTGCAACACTTTGATAATAGTACGAATAGAAATTCTCTATTGTTCTGCTCTGACTTGATTTGCGGGAATGCTGTGCCATTTCATAAGTGGTGGCACCCTTATTCAAAACAAGTTGCATCAGTGTCAAATCATGGTTTCCTTTAACCCCTGTATGTCTTTGATAATGTGTATATGGTGTAACTGTGGCTTTGAACCATGGTTTAGCTTTTAACTTAAGCTGTAACTCTTTCCAGTGGGATCTGAGTTTTATCTCATGATTAGTTATAACTTACTGCGAATCATTTATACTTGATACCAAATATTTAAGCCAGATGCAGATATTGGCAATTAAGGTCATCTGATTTTTTTTTTCTCGTTGCAACTTTTCTTTGAAATTGATGTATCTATTTCTCTTGAACATTTTCATTGATAGAAGCATTAGTGTTATTACCTTGCACTGCGATTAGTTTGTCTTTCTGGTCAATACATAATAAATGTCATCGGGGTGGATGGGTTGGAAGAGATGGTGTTGATTGGAGGATATGCAATCAGCTGGAAGAGTCATTTGTGAGGATGTCTGAATGATGTCATAGTTCTGTTCAGTATATATCAGCCAATCAATACATGCCATGAGATGAGATATTTGTGAGAGATTAAGTATTTGGCTTTTCTTTGAGGATTTTCTCAAAAAGGTAGATGGCTTCCCAGCTAGCTTGTTATTCATATATTGTATATTTATTCTGAAATTTGGTATTGCTTAGACTGCAGGATTCTCGCTTTTAAGACATCGGCTATAGTCACTTTAGGTCCCCTGACTTTTAAAGCACTGCATTAATCGTTTTTATCTTTCCATGTCTCAATTGACTCCTTTTCCCCATCTGGCAATGTCCAATCCCTTCCACATGCCACTTGTATAAGCAGCATGTGTATGATACATCGGCCATATGTGTATACAGGAATGGACTTCCTCTATCTGTGGCTTACACATGGAGTTTTGGTCTTTCTGCTCTGTACATGTCTTGGAACTTTGGCCACATCTAATTTATTTTATTGTTTAGTTGAAAGAGCTGAAGGGATGCATTATAAGAGGCTCTGCCATTATTGCTAAATAGCCTGAAAAATGGCATGTGCTGATTATGCTGTCTTTTGGATACAAAATTTCTCCATGTTTATTGACTTGATTGATTTGGAACTTTTTCTTGCCACATTCTACATCTTCCATTAATGAATCTGTGTCTAAAAAGAGGGGATATCAACGAAATAATTATATGCTTAACTGTTCTGACCTGTCTGAATTTTTGTTAGTCTCTCCGGCTCTCTGGCTCTCTGGCTGTCATCGTCCTTATTCTCTTATCACATACTAGCTAACAATAGTCAAATTGATTTCTTATTGGAGAGGAGAGGGAGGTGAGTGAGTGCAAGAAAAATTGTGTGGGTGTACATTCTACCTCATCTCCTTTTGTTTTGCGTCTAATTCTAATTTTTATTTCAACCCCTAGTTTGGTTATGTTGTGAATGCTAAATCAAGAGTATCTTCCTTTAGATTTCAAGAAGGAACTGAGATCACTGAACAGAGAACTGCAGCTGCACCTTTTAGAGTTGGCTGATGTTCTTGTTGAGAGACCATCCCAGTATGCTAGGAGGGTGGAGGAAATCTCTCTTATATTCAAGAATTTACATCACCTTCTTAATTCATTACGTCCCCATCAGGTAGAGTTCAGTTATGATATGTTTTACCAATCTTTGAGTATTGACCCCTCATCAAAGATTCTTTTGCCCTCAGGCTCGAGCAACACTAATACACATCCTGGAACTCCAGATACAACAGCGTAAACAGGCGGTTGAAGACATTAAAAGGTATGTCTGATTTGGTGCTGTTCCTCAATAGTAAAATATCTTTAAAGGCAATATTTATGAAGTGTGGGCGTGAATTGCTTTTGCCAATATTATGTTACTGCTAGCCGTGTCATGAGCACAAGAAACTAGCAACTGTAATATCACCATATGTCTGCTTGTGCTCAGATTTTGACTGTTTATTTTTTACTTTATTTTTTACCCTCTTTTGTAGGAGGAGAGAGGAGGTACAGAGACTTCTCAAAGAATCCCTGGGAACCTTGGATGGCCACTAGCAGAAGACAATGCAAACAAACTGAGCTGCATTTGGGTCATTTGGCGATTTGCAATCAGATTACAATGAGGCACGACATGAACATCATGTAGGAGTAACAGCTTCTTCTTATGCTGTCAAAATCTTTTCTTTCTCTGGGTGGTGAATCTCAGTTAAGTCTAAAGTGATGCTGTTGAGTTTTACTTGAAGTAGATGATCTAACTTGTTGGAAAGTTAAACCTACCCAATCGGATGCCTTCGCTGCTGAAATCAAATCAAATTTGCTAATAGTTTCATTGAGCCACGTTCTTCTACTTTTCCAAAGGTTTCTGGGCCTGTTGTTATGCATGATGTTTGGACAAAGCATCAAGTAGCGGTATATTCATGTCATCTTTCATAATAAGCATTCGACGCTGAGAATTAACTCGGGCAGGGTTGTTGCTCCGAAAGATAAACCAGTCTCGAAAAACAATCATGTACAGATGAACATTTTCTTGGCCGGCAACATCGCCCACTTTTACGCTAAATCAATAAATTGAGCATCGCTTATGGACAAGTGAAGTGGCTCCAACCGAGAGCTGTCAATGGAGCTTGGTTGGCATATATAATATGAACTTGGTTGGCGGTGGTCGACTGGTGGGCAGCTGCGTCGGTAGGTGGTCAGCCGACGTTTGGTGGTTGGCGATCGGCCAGCAAGCAGCAGTGGCCGGACGGCAGGGGGCAACGGCCAGGGGTGAGGGGCAGCAATAAAGAAGAAAAGAAAAATAGAAAAGAAAAAATGATTTATTTTTAAAAATTGCTTTCAAAAATAAGAAGCTATTTATTTATTTATTTATTATTTCTGTTCTAAATCTATTGCACGATCATTTTTCTATTTCAGAAAATAGAAAAATTAATTGACGTGGATTTTTATTCTTTTTTTATTTCGAAGAGAAAAAAATAAAAAAATCAAGGAACAGTAACGTTTCCAAACAGCTCCTTAGTCCTTCCATCAGAACAAATTGAGATGGCATACCCAGTCAGATGGAACTTCGTCTTCATGAGAAAAGGTCGAGCAACGTTTATAACACACCCAACACTTCTGAAACGTAAAGAGAACACAAAGAAGTTTCTTCTATACGAGAGAGAGGAGAATAAATGACTGCCCCAAAATTTCTCTTCCAAAGGAAGACCTAAGTGTAATTACTCGGACGTATCCGCTGGTTATTTAAGCTGCCAAAATTCCTACACTAAGTAGAATAAACCCTGCTATCAGAGTTAAATGGAGACTATCCCATAGACATATTAGCTGCTATGGATACAGGTAAACAAGATACAAGCAGCGGCATCTTTGTGATAGATCGACTCATTTTTTGGGTTGTCAAACGAGAAAATCAGTCTCTTGGCCACAGCAATGTTTCAGCAGTTCAGCTGAAGCACCACATGCTGAAGCATCCCGATGGCACTTTATCGAGATATTGCATAAGAAACCACCGCCAGTGAGGAACAAACTCGTTTTACTCCTGTGTACTCTCAGCATATTCCATTGCCTTGCGCTTCACATATTCAATTCGTTCTTCATCGCCCAATGTTTTCTCAAAAGCAAGATACTTCTTGAACAAGAACTGCGAGGCAGAAACATGCACATGCACGGGTTAGTCAAAGAATGAAAGTCAAACTTCCAAAAAGGAAAAAGAAACCCACCTTAATCTTTTTGAGTGGAAGGCTTAGACTAATTGCTCTCTCAAAGAGTGCGCGAATGACATCTGTATCTCCTAGTTTCATCTCCTGCAAATTTCGGGCCATAACTAGGTTAGAAAAGAACCTTTAGGTACAATTTTGAACTACTAAGCGGAAGGGACCCACTTGGTCAAGATAGATGCTCCAAAGATCAGTCCGCTTTGGGTACTGGCGCAGTATTCCCTCAAACAGAGAGCGGCCTCTATCAGGAACTCCGCATTTAAACTCCAAAATTGCAGTTTGTGAAAGGAACTTTATATGTTTGTGATGAGGAAGACTTAATAGAGCACGATTTACAATAGGCTGAACACCTTCATTATGCTGTTTCAAAAGCCACTGCACCCGCCTCAACCATACCTGCAATCCCGTTAAATATGAAGCAAAAAGTTTTGAAGCCCCAAGAAAAGACAATCAGTTGTATGATACATTCAGTGTACCTTGCATGAATGCTTGAACTTCCTAACCATTTTCTCAAGGAGGTCATCGACCATCTTATTTTGCTGTGTCCTTTCATACATCGCTAAAAGAGCAAGATGGACCTTCTTAGGATCACAGTATTGTAGAGCTCTTTGAAATACTTTTAGAACAGACTCCTGAGGATAATACTATTTCAGTAACTTCAAAAGCAATGATAAGTAAGATTCACAGCACATAAAAAAAATCATGAGATAATAATCACCTCAGGAGGATTTCCATACTCATTTTCCAGATTAAAGTAAGCAACCCAGATATTGAGCTTCTCATTTTCTTCTCGTACATTAATTGTTCGAAGTGCCCTTCAAACCCAGAAAAAAGGTGATATGAATGTTAACAATAAAATGATTAAAAAAGAATTGCTACCTAACTCCGTTTCAACTATAATATTAAACATGAAGATACAAGCATAACATCATGACCTCGGAAGAGAGCGAACCATCAAAGGACTTACTGAAGTCTTATAGTGTTGAGAAAAACAAAGAATTGTAGAAGTTGAGGAAAAAAGGTGAATGCTATGTCCAGGTTTGTAGAGATAAGAGGCCGTCTGTAATTCCAATATCCACCGGGCAATGCATCATGATGTAACTCAGTATATGGCACAATTTGATGCCATAACTCAAACACCAAATTTACAGCGACTTCATTCATGGATAAGAATAATTCTAAAGAAAGCAAAGACAGCTCTTCCTAGCATCGACTGGCAGATACACGACACAACTTTAGGACCCTTCCATGCTAAACCTTCTTCTAGCTACAAATTTTTCTACATCAGATCTTCTACGGCAATTCTTTCTACTCAACTGGCACATGCCCGAGAAGTTAGAACCACACAAACTCATTCAACCTTGCCATCTTTTGCTATCTTCTAATATAGTGATAGACAGACGGTGGATAGATTAACTGAAGTATTACCTTTCAGCGATGGAACGAGCCTTCTCAATATCAGCTAAAGAGAGCATGAAGGCCATGTATTTTATCCAAACGAAACTGCTATTAGGAGAGCTTCTAACAAGCCTTTCAAATTCATCAGCCGTCCTAGGAATGTCCTTCTCCAAAAGTCTTTCCTCAGCAGCCCGGATCTCTCGCTCCCTGCACAGGATAATAAAGGAATCAAAAGCTGCAAAATGAGGAAATGGGCAGTAAAGTTCTAAAGAAAGTTGGACCAACTTAATAGGAGAATGACCTCTCTTCCTTCTCTTTCTTCTTTGCCCGTTTCGTGTTCTTCTCAACTTTTTTCACCTCATCCTCATGACCTTCCTCTGGGATGATCATGTTATCTTCATCTAGGTGCTCAATTTCATCTAGAGTGACCTCAAGTGGGGGAATTGAAGCTCTCGATTCTGCTTGTACAAGAGCAGCATCTTCTTCACTTTCATTATCACTGATCATATGCTGGATCCCGTGAGAACTGCTGGATAGCAACATCTGCTTGGTTTCATCTCCATATCCATTTTCTCTAATCAATTCATCAGATTCCTCGTCTGAAGGTACATGAATACCATTGACACTGGTGAAGTACGAGTTTTTCATCCCAAGAGAGATTCGGCGTCTTTCCTCATCAACCTGAATGAGGATATCCATCACAGAACAGAGTTAAACTCACATTGATTCAGTGTTAAGCATAAAAGCACAGTCAAAATGGGTCTGAACACTCAGAGTGGTAGCATGCATAATCAAAGAAACAGAAAGAGAATTCCATGCTGTTCCAACATCTTAAAATTAGAAAGTTACCTTCAATATCTTCACCCTAACTTCCTCCCCAGCTTTGTATTTAGATTCAATATTGTCAACAGGATCATCTGAGAGCTCCGATATATGACATAGTCCAACCTAAATTCCAGTTCCTCATAAAGTCAGAAATGCAGGAAGCAAATGACCAAATCTTAATGTTCAAATGGTGTTAAAATATTATAGCAACAAAAAGTCAATGCACTCATCAGCAGAGAAAGGAAAGAAACAAGAAATTGTCAATCAGACAATCATTACTCTGAAATAGTGACGTGGAATAGAAAAGAAGATTTTTCATTAAAATTTCTCAAGATCGCTTTTTCTGTCTTCCTTTCTACCATTCAGCTATAAAGAATTAGCATGGAGATGCCTACTCAAAGTTCCTTATAAATGAAAAAAGGAGTCTGAACGTCAGATCTGACTAATCCAACATGCTAAATGATCTTACCAAGTTGGTTTGATCGATTGTGATGAAAAGACCGTATGGCTCCACTCGCCTTATTCTCCCGGATACAATACTTCCAATCTGCAGGCTCGATAAACTGTCAATTCTTGATTTCTTATCATTGGCTGCATTGGATGTTCTCAGAGTAACTTCAACTCTCTTTGATAATGTTTCCACAGATAACACCCTGCGCTCGATCTTCTTAGCACACGATATGTTTCCAACATCACTTAATTAAAAACCTCGCTCTCAATTAAAAGGAACAAAGAACTTTACCTGCCCTCCACAAGTTTTCCCACAGGAAATTCTTGCTCCAGATTATTTACATATCCATCAGACAAATTGGATACGAGGATTTTTGCATCAAGTTTCCGAGAAAGCATAATAAAACATCCTTTAGGCGTAATATTCTTAACATAACCCTGTGTGAACCAGGAAAAAGAGAGTTATATCATAAGGAAAGGTAGAATAGTACAATCCGTGAAGAAAATACAAATATAACCCAGACATTACCACCTTAACGTAAGCATAAGCAAAGTGATTCTATGGTTTGGAACGACATTTCAAGTAGACCCATCATTTCCCATATTTGTTAATAGGGAATAATATGTAGACAATTTCAAATAAAAAATAAAAAGATTTTGCAGACCAATGGTGACCTTAAAGTAGAGATTTTATTTTTCACTCACGTTGTTGCACATGTCCATAAAAGGAAGCCATAAATGCATTTTCGAGACTCAGCATTAGATTGACGACAATTTCATTTGAATTTCCGGAACTACAATATTTACAGAAAACAATGAAGATGCTGCTTGCTGGAACTCTCTGATTTGCACCTAGTCCAAAGCAAAAGGAAAATCATCTAAACTGACACTCAGACAAACATCCACCCACAATATAATGACGTCATATCAAACCCGAAAAAAATTACAAATTGCATCAAGGAATGTCCTCGAAGAATACTGCAGATTTTGCATCTCTTACCTGTACAACCATATTAGGATGTAGCTCCTCAATCTTTTCCACACATTTGCAATTACCATTCCTGGGAATGATTTCAAAAAGCAACAGATTTCATCTTCTTTAGATGAAAGGGTGAGGAATACAATAATCGAAATATAAGAACGCAACAAGTAACTTAAAACACCATGAAAAGGGAGAAAGCGTGACTACTCATAAAAAGGACAAAATATCAGGCATCGAACAAATCCTCATCGGGATACTTTGTAACTGCTCTAATATAAAGTCAAAATTAATTGATAAGCTGTCTACATCCTCTAGGAGAAAGAAATTTTGAACCAATTCCAAATCACAGGAGATAATCTGTGGAATCAATAACAGATTGGCCAAATCTAACTGGACTTATTTGTGATAGGATCATCTTCTTATCCAAATGCCTTTCCACTCCATTTATCATATTCCAAACCGATTATAACACTAATAGATGGTCTTCATAGTTCATGCTTATAAGAGCTGAGGTTAACCATATACGTGCTTTAGTAATGCATCAATGGAATAGCCTGACACTGAAAAGAGAAGTGAATGGTCCCAAGGACAACTATTTGACCAATAACTTTATGCTGTATATACAAAATTCTACCAGTGTGTCCTCATTTGATAATGGGGAATTTATTTGTTTTCATCCCATGACAACACAGCCATTGTTTTGGCAAGTGCGAACAACATAACAGTCCAGGATATAATATTCATTAGCATATCGTCAATGATTTTATTTGTCACAAATTAGGTACTAGCAGAACCTCGAGACCTAATACATATACTTAAGGACATGGATCAGGTATTCTCAAATAAAACTCACATAAGTTAATGTTTACCTGTCTGGGAGATCCTCAGTACCCTGAACACCCATTCCATCCAGCGATGCTCGTAGAGACAGATCAACATGTACACTTCCCTGGGCTGTGCGAGAGATTTCAATGACCTTGCATTTCACAAATTGTCCTTCATGATGCCCAGATAACGGTTCAGACACCCATGAGTCTGTTATTTCAGTATAGTGAACCCGACCATAAACTGAAGGGCCAAGCTGGACAACCAGTCCACCTACACCAGAAAGAATTTTGGAAATTCTGCCACCCAGGATGTCCCCTTCATGCATATGTGCTGTAACATCATCTTTAAGCTTTTGCTCACTTGAATCATCAATCTTTTGTTGTTCATTATGATTCCCTTTTGAGAAAGGACATGGTACCAACCGCAACAATTTTTTCTCATTGTTGGTGCTTAAAACATATCCGGAAAAAACTTTTCCCACAGGAAAGCGATTCTGGAAGTTTTGAAGTTCACTTGATTCACATCCACTATCAAGAACAAACAACTGAGCCTTTACATGCCGAGTTATGGATATCCATGCCCATTCACTGTCTACCTTATATACATAACCCGAGATATGTTGTCCAGCAGTGAAATTAAAATCTTCAGAAGCAAAATCTTCCCCAATTACACGGGCATCTGTACAAAGAGTTAGCATTGAGATGCTAGAACCAGAAGTCACAAGCACCTTTAACTCAGAAGAACAGTAAAATCAGAGAGGTGATAATAAAGGGCACCCCACTGCACTAGTTCCCAACTTTTGGGCTAAAAGGAGGGTTCCGCGTATGCAGCCTTACCCCTGCTTTTGCAAAGCAGCTGTTTCTGCAACTTGAACTTGGGACCTCCGGATTACAATATAGCATCCTTACTGTTACATATAGGTTCACCTTCTAGGATAAACAAATTACTAGACAGAAGAAATTTTTTATCTATATTGATGAAGAAGTAGATTTTGAAATTCCAATGGTGGAGGAAGGTGGATCACATTGAGTTTTAGTACATAGAAAAGTCACATCCAAGTGGCCTGTCAGAGTATTGAGTGATGGAGGTAGCGCCATACGAGTACTCATGCTGGACCAAGACACTTAAGCAAGAAATGCCGCAGCAAAGAGGGAATAACCTCCAAAAATAAAGTATTGTATGAACTACTTGAGCACAACATCCCTAACATTCTCTGTAATTACTATGATGCACATCATGTTTTTCGTTGAATTGACTTGAACACCCCCCTTGGAGTACTGGATAAAAAATGAACAGACAATTACAAATGACATTCTCTGAGTTCATTTAGACCAATATCGCGGAAATGAGTTATCTTTATGATTTAAGGACATAATTTAAGGGATTAAGGTAAGTTAATTAAACTACAAATGTTGACAACACATGTATAATGATAGTGGCACAAGATACTAAACTATATCATCAGTTAGAGTCTCAAGAAATTAAAGAATTCTCAGCATATTTAAATCCATTTTAGATCTAACCAACTTTTATGAATAGGTTGCCATCAAAATTCTTTAAAATATAGGGCCAAAGTTGCAATACAACAAATTGGAGGGCTGTCCAACAACAAAGCAACTTAAATGTGAACATGTATGGCCAGGCAAAACAAAGTGCTGATGTTACATGGCAACTGACACGTTTGACATGAAGAAGAATATGAGAAATGAAGAGTTAGAAGACAAAATTGTCATGCCAAGCTCAGAGACGCACGGTCTAGAAGAATTTTGGACACAGCATAACTTTCAAAACAAATTAAATACAGGGCTAAACTTAGATAGCAACATCAAATATATATTTAATCTTACCACTAAGCAAGGATGGTTTTATAGACAGCTCCCACTGATTATTCTGCTTATTTGATGAGTCAGCTTTCGCAACGATTCTTGCACTTAGCTTTTGCCCGACTTTGAAATTTTTGAATGGATCGTCCACAAAGTTATCATCATCGACCTGCCCAAGAAAAACAGCACACAAAGTGCACATGCTTTTAATGTAGAAGTATGAAGAGCAATTATTGTGCACTCCAAATAATATAATAACATACTGATAAAGTACCTCTGTTATGTGAACTCTCCCATGCAGACGAGCGCCGAATTTTAGTCGCATTTCAAGAGGCTTGATTCCAGTAATCTGATAAATGATAAACAAGTATAGAAAGACTAAATGTTAGTGTATTGCAAAAGAACTTCAATGAACTCCTTGTGACAATATGCAATAACAAATACAAGAACATCAAACATCCATGGGCATCTACCTCTGCTTGTACAATAGATCCCACATTGAAGTTTGATATTTTTCTAGCCTTCTTTGAACTTGATGTGGTGCTGAGATCAGCAACAGAATTAAGAAGCAAGAGCAACCTTCCCATGGTAGCAGGAGTAGGAAGTGCCACAACAGTGGCAGTGACACTGAAAACAATAACAACAAGGTCATGTAACGATTTCATCATCAATATTGTAATCATACGAGATTAAAAAAAATCAAGAAGTACAACCAAACAAAGTAATGGAAGGTCTAAAACATTGTTAGCAGCTAGACAATAAGCCAAACATAAAGTCGTGTCGGAAGCAGGAAGAGCCACAACAGTGGTGGTGACACTGAAACAAGCAACAACAATGTCATGTCACAAATCCTTCATGAGTGAAAACTAGACAACCACAGAAATGATTCAAAAAATTTTAAACCAAAAAAAAAAGGAGTTACAGTTGATCTAAAGATCATCAGAAACAAGACAAATAGCTCAAACACAAACATCTTCTGCGCCGTCTCAGCCCAATGGAGAGAAGAGAGGGGGTTGGGAGGGACAACAGATAAAGGTATCCGAGGTAGATGCTGACTGCAGTTTGGGAAGCCTGGAAAAGCCTCACTCCTATACTAATGAAATAATACTAAACCAGAAAAAATAACAAGAAAAAAATGCATCACCTTTCTCCATTCGAAAATTGTCTCTGAGGGGCCTTCTGCGTGTTATAATCATATAGCAGTGCATGTCCCACAGCATAGTTACACTCCGGAATTGCAAGAACCTGTTTCTTTGGCAAAAGCTAACCTTAGAACAGTGTATAAATGAAGTACATAAATTATGAAGAGAAGCCATAATCATGGAAGTAAAATGGATAGTGATGAAAATTTTCCTTGCTCAATAAAGTTAACAAAACATCCAACACTTGCCAGATAATTTTCTTTCACAATCTCTACCACTGCAGTGACAGTCTGATTCAGCTCTGCATTTTTTTTTGCTTCTCTCTTACGCTTCTGAGAAGTTAAAAAGAATTAAGTCAGCTATACAAAGGACAACGGTTTCAGTTAATAAAGGCAAGATACAGTTAATGATTACTTACTCATGTTCAATGTTTATTACAGAACTAATGCTCAAACAATTTGCAAATCTATTTATCAAGACATACTGAGGGGACACGGAGATGGAAGTAACTTAACCTTCTTTTCAGAATGGTTAGTAGCACTTTCATTGTTGACCTTGTCAACAAACACTTGCTTTAGAGACAAATCCACAAGCTGCCCCACTTTGGCAACATCGAGAACCGCAGCTTGAACAACAGATCCTACTTCCGCAGAACTTCCTCCTACTGCATGAGTTTCAATTGTCTTTTGAGTCAACAGTTGAAAGGTATAAATTCTTCACTAGTTAAACATACATAAATTTGACCAAATTAAGAAACATACATAAAAGAACTTACATTGATAGTGAGTAATAAAACCAAGTACATCAGCATAGTTGTCGAAACTGACCACCACTCCATAATCCTTTTTCTCCTGGATTTTTCCCTCAACAATACTTCCAATTTTGAATCTTTCGACCCATTTTAGCTCAGTTCCACTTTGGGTTGGAGATTGGAGCTTAGCAATCTAAAACAAAAAGAAGAATCGTAGATAAATGAAAGGGATAACTTCCACACAGAATACATAGTGCAGAACATCAAACGATCTACAACCAAGTAGCCACAAACATAAAATTGTATTGAAGCATTTGGTGACCAGAGTTCCCGTTGATACGAATTCCAGCTAGAGCAATGTTAACTTGACTAAGATAGTTAAGACAATTTTTCCAAGGGGAAAGGAACCCTCAACTGACAAAATATTTATGAATGATGATGATGGTGATTCAAGCTACTTAGATTGCATCTGGAAGATAAATTGCAAAGACACATAGTTCACAATCGAGAAGAGGACATGTAAGCCCCAAATCCCCATATTGGTTGGGAGAGCAGTTGGGGAGAAATACTAAGCAATCACCCAGCCAACTGGTTTACAAACACAAATTGTAGTCCAACAAACAAAAAAATGATTCAACCAAAATTAATATTATTAGACAACAGAAATTGTAGTCCAATAGAGACCTACAAACGTTTAAGCAGAGTGCCGAAAGTACTGATCAGATGGCCACATGACAGCCAACTGGTTTGACAACCAGGCAACCAATACTTACTATTATACACGTATAATATTGCTACATATAAAAGCTTTCTGCCTACACTGAAATCTTATCATTTTAGAAAAACCATTCAATTGTCGTTCTGTGTGCTTACAAAAGTCACAAGTGAAACAAATACTGCACCCAGTGAAACCCAAGAAAGAATTCCACCTGGCTCCCCAGAAAGAAAAAGATCAAATTGCAGTCATAAACATGGAGTAGAAAACACAAATAGTTCTTGCCCTCTTCCTTTCATATGCAGGGATAGTGGTCTGGCATTAGTTATGAGGTTTATAATTCAATATTCCACCATAAGCAGGAAGCACACTAAGCTTGACAGCCTATTTATCCATATGTCTAACATGAGCTTGGCATATGAAAGACACACAATTTGAATGCTGCAAATCTCGAAATTTAAGAGCAGTACAAGAAACACTTCACCCGTAGGATTATACAATTTTCTAGCACATTCAAACCATTCTTTTTCAGCTGGTTTTCTTTTCAGTTATAAGTTTAGTAATCTCCACTTCAATTCTTTTAACCTTTTTTCTTCACAGAAGGATGTCTTAATAAAGAAAATTTTTTGCAATTAGGCATGGACATCAAATACCCAATGTTGAGGAGCTTAAATTCATGCCCATATTTATGTCACAACCCATTGAGACAGGTATATGACGTCTATAGAAGAGTCAAAATAGCGGAGTGAAAATTTATGAGGAAATTTTCTCCTAAATAATACCATCCAATTTAAAGATTGTCCCAATACACAAGTAAAGAGAATAAGACCGCACATAATTATAGGGGAAATGTTCATTTCCACCATATCGATCAAGGGCCAACTTATACAAGTGAAACCAAAATGAAGACACTACGAAGTATCCAGAAACAGGTTGAAGTGCTCCTTTGTCTACCTTATCCTCTGAGAAGTAGTATTCTTGAATCAAGGATGCATCGGTGGAAGAGCAACATGATTGCTTCAACGAAACTGTTATTCTACCTGTTTCATTGTCAACCTGGAGAAGAAGAAAATTGAGAATGAAAAATGACCAATCAGCTATTAAAAATGGGTAAATCACAATCGACTGTCAAAGGTTTCACCAACATCAAGTATGTTACTCCGAACAGACTGCCCAATGAAAAAGGCTTCCAAAGGAGTCGCTCTCTGCACATCCATTGCCTTTCAAGGAAAGAAGAGAATCAAATTGCTTGGGTTGTAAGTACAGGATAAGACTAAAGAAACAACGAAATCAGATAACTAATACAATGTGTTCACCTTTTTCCTTGGAGAGAAACCAGTCAAACGGCCTAGGAAACGAACAAAGCAACCCGTCTCGATTATATTGCAGATGTATCCCTGGGATTACATGATGAGTCTATCACTCTTTAACAGCAATATTTGTAAATTATAAGCTACACAGCTAATCTTAGAAATTACAACTCACATGGACAATCGAATTTGAATGTACTTGATGCAGATCGGAAGGAAGATCTGCAGCAGCATTGATGAGGGAACTCTTTGCGGAAAGTAACAAAGTGTTTCCTTCAATGTCTACAATGTAAGAAGTTTAACACCATAAGACAATTGGTGCAAAAAGTTAAAGAATGATGTCGGAGAGAAAACATGTAAAGAAGTGAGATTAATTAGAATGAGGAACAGCAAATGGAAGTGACTAATGACGAACAGGTGGAAAAGCTATTTTTTACAATGGTTTTTATTTGAGTCATGCTACAGGTATCAGCCTGGAAAATTTAGCAAGATAAACGCAAAGTCTACAACAAATTTATAAAAATACCAAAATAATGCGGTCTGAAAACAATTAGGTTATTTCAACAGCCTAAATATAGAGCCTATCCTATCCAGCTTCTGGTGATCACTCAGGATGCTGTATACGCAGATAAATAGAGCCAGGATAAAATAAAACTGCCTGGGGGTGAGATGACCCCACACAGGATTTCTCCTATCCAGGATTGAAAACAATTTTGTAAGATAATCCTGAGCATTGAAAAGAGAGGGGGGAAGGACATTGGCGGTCGTCCCCACGAAAGGTGACCATACCTAAGGCTGTACCACTGCCATGTTGGTTGGCCCTCTGAGGCAACCTCCATGGTGATCCTCTCTCTCTCTCTCTCTCTCTCTCTCTCTCTCTCTCTCTCTGTCTCTCTCTCTCAAATCTAATTACCATGGGTTTTGTTTGTTCATTTCTTTTACTTTTCCGAAACCAGAATTCATTATTAGTTTTTTACTTTTCCTGTTGGATCACATAGCTGCTCTCTCTCTCTCGAATCTAATTACAATGGGTTTTGTTTGTTCATTTCTTTTAACTTTCCGAAACCAGAATTCATTATTAGTTTTCTACGTTTCCTGTTGGATCACATAGTTGCTAGCCTTGACAAGCATATGTCCTATATATCTGGTGGAGGGTGGGGGAGTGGTAGCAATACCTAGAACAAGGAGCTGCTGAAACTCATATCCAGGCTTCAACACTGATTTCATCAACATAGCATGCTCTGCAAGGTGAGTGCATAAGATAAGCAACAGAATAAAAGGATCTTATTATGGTAATGCATGTAAAAATGAGATGGGAAACTAACAAGGTACCATGGTGATCCGCCAAATGTTCAAAAGGAATTGTACCCTTGAGGAAAATTTTTGCCTTAACATATATAACAACCCCATGAGGACTTACTGCCTCAACCACTCCTGAAACAAGGCTACCCAACTTGACCATATCATCTTCAGAAATCCTGCTTGGAAGTTAGACTGGATATCGTCACTCTCCAGAGTTAAATCAAATTGAAGAATTCATCAAATGGTAGAATTCATAAGCAGTGCAAGGAGGTTTGCCGATATGAGTGTATGCATGAATGAAACCCCTCCCTCCCTCCCTCCCTCCCTCTCACACTCCAGAGTTAAAATCATATGGTAGAATTCATCAAAATGGCAGAATTCATGAGCAGTGCGAGGAGCTTTGCCAGTATGAGTGTATTCATGAATGAAACCCCTCCCTCCCACCAAAATTAAATCAAATCGTAGAATTCATCAAAATGGTAGAATATATGAGCAGTGCAAGGAGCTTTGCCAGCATGAGCATATGCAAGAATGAAACCCTTCCCTCCCTCCCTCCCTCCCTCTCACACTCCAGAATTAAATCAAATGGTAGAATTCATCAAAATGGTAGAATTCAAGAGCAGTGCAAGGAGCTTTGCTGGTATGAGTGTACGCATGAATGAAACTCCTCCCTCCAATGCATGATATGTGTGCAACTTGGTTTGTTTGCATGAGCATCAAGAAGAAAAAAGAAACATAAGGTGAGACTAACTTCGCAGGCTTCATCAGAAAACTTAGATTGATCCTTCGTGCCGCAGGAACAGAACCAGTTACTCTGCACTTGACAACTTGCCCAACATGATACATTGAACCTGGATCGGATCCAGGTTCTAGCCCAAGTTCATGCCTGGTTTAGGAGGAGAAAAATCAAATGTGAGACTGACAATTATCAAACAATAACAGCTAGCAACGTATGCAAGGGGTCTGACATGACAGCATGAGGGCATGAGGGCACATGGACTTGCTCGTTCACCAAAAAATATTCCATTCAACCTTGTTCAGCTTGTCCTCTAATATGATCATATTCCGTACACACTTTTGCTTCCAAATGGAAAAAACGTGGACAACTATATCCATTATTCACTCAAAGCTTCAAGTAAGACGAAGTCCTCATGAGCATCATCAAATGATATTGTCATAACCCTAATTAGATTTAAACCGCTGACAATATGGAGTTACACTACCACTGAGATACTTATCCAAGTAAAACATGTCCTTCTCAAATTTGAATGTGGAGCAAAATGAATCCACCACAAATGCATTTATACGATGGTCTAGTATAATTATTGAATAAAGACATCCTCAAATTTTTTACTTAAAGTTTTATCTGCAATTAAAATAATTAATCATTTACTGAATTCACTTAAAATCAAGAAAGTCCTCATAATCATTACACTCAATATTATTTTGCTAAAGCAGCACACTTAATTTCTATAGTCTAGTTAGTTCACACAATCTAGATTTTGAGTAACTCGATCACACAATCTTCTATTAGACAAGCTCAGCCATTAGCACTTTATACTAGTGTCCAGATGAATTTATGGCTTCCGTGTGGGTAGAGTATTTTTCTTCCTATATCATACGCCACTTTTTGTCATAAAATGTAACACAACAAATAACCTTACAAATAGAAATCACACTACGCTTTACAAACTTTAAGTACAACAGCCTTTGCTACCTATATAGCTGGAATTAGTATTTGCATCACAGGTACTATTCTTAACAAAACAGCATTATGCAGTTTTAAATTGAAAATGCCTGTACTAAGATCATACAGTTCTATTTCGTAATGGATATAAATGGCCATTCAAGATTGTGGTAATTTCATGTCTACTACCCAAATCAATTTGTTTCTTTCCTCAAACTGAATATAACTACTGCTGACAGTTATATCACCGCATTGTCCAGACTGTCAATGGCCCCACCTTGAACATCATATACACTAATCGGATTAGGCATCACATTATCTTTTCTCAAGTACAATTGGTGGAACAGTGAGTCACTTTCATAAACAATTGAAAGTAATCTGAATGTAACAATTTGAATTTCCAAAGGTTCAAGTGGTAAACACTCCAGAGGACCATTCCCGTGAGTTATGCTTGTATGGTTTCACCAAACAACTAATTAAAAATTCAACATGAAGAAGAGAACCCACTTGGCAGCATGCAAACAATTCCACAGCAAGTGCTGACGAAAGAAGAGTAATGACAAAGTCAACATAACAATCTATGCAAGGCTCTAGAATATTCTTAACAATGTAAAATTACCTAGGAGCAAATCCTTGGACGCCATTGTAGAACCGGACAAAGCATCCATGCTTTTCAATTTTGGTTATCCACCCATGAGTTATAAGTCCCTCTGTAGCATCTGAATATGAGCTAATAATTGTGAGTTTTGATTTCACCTGCCAAAAAATTGATAGATCATTTTCAGCAGCAAGACTAAGATTTTGATTATAGAATTGCCAGAACTTAACTGTTAGATCAGATGCTGCAAACATCACATGGAAAAGTAACATTTGGGAAAAGGAAAAAGCTAATCGTCCACACAGATCCACATCAGCACACAAGTGGAAAGCCTCTTTTGTTCTCAAGCTTAGCTTACTTAAATCTAAATATTCTGGAGAAAGAACTTCGAGAGTGTACATAGTAGGACATGATTTTCTCAGTGGAATGAAAGTGATGATTACAATTCTCAGTCTTAGATTTTAGACCTTCCACTATGATGCTTCAGTCAGATTATCTCTTTCCTAATATCTTGCATTTTTTAGGTGTTCTGAGCAACATTTACTGATTTTTTCCTGCCAATGACAGAAAAATATCCAACCTTTTCAAGGTTTTCAAATTCCATGCGAAATCTCATGCATAGCTGGGTCTATGAAGCTATTTTAGGTTGGTTCTAGAGAACAAAATGAGAGATCCTCTAAAGAGGAAGATTTTTCTGTCTAAGTACTTACCAAAAATTGTTCCAAATTTTACACTATTTTTACAGTGGATTTACTCCATGATGTAATGTTTGATTGTTATTATGGATTCTTCTTCTTGGAAATGAGCCTTTTTTTTGGGGGGGGCGCTGCTTTGAGCTCCTTGGGCTGCACACTCTTGGTGCCCTTAGCAAACTTCTCTTTATGTACCAAAGATATACATTAAATAAATTAAATAAATATCAGCATTTAATGTCATTGGGGTCATGCAGGATTAATTTATTAATAATTTGGAATTAAAAAAAAATGTTGTCAGTGGGAAAGTCAAAAGTTACTCTTTTCACATTTATTGAGCTGAACCACACACAAACTAAAGCTGCAAAGACTTCACCATAGCAAGCAAAACCAAATTGAAGCGGGATAAGGAAGGAAGGGGAGCATACAAGTGTCTTCTTGTGGGTGACAGTTATTCTCTTAGATTTGCAACCAAGCACACGGAACACCAGCTCAGCTCCGACCTGGAGAGAAATGAAGAAAAAAGTGCACAGAGTAAACTTTTAGAAGAGACCAAGAGAACCATGTGGCAAGTGATCTTAGCTGCTGGAATTACCTTAAACTTTTTTCGAGGTTTTGCAATTTCAAACTCAGACATATGTGGAAGTGGACAAAGTGCCTTTACACCACCAGAAAACTGAACAATAGCACCGAAGGAATCAACAACTAACACCTTAGCTCTCACCACCATCCCAGGCTTGACATCCGAGTGGGTAAAAACTGATCCTTCAAATGCTGTGGCCTGCTTGATATCAATTAGAGGTGCAATATATGTGCTATTAACAAAATGCCATCAAAGAATTAAAATAACCATTGGAAAGATTATTGCAGGATAGTTAATATGCACTAAAAAGGACCATTTCCAAGCATGAGGAATCTAGTCTGTAAGGTGCATTCAGAAAGACCCAAAAACTTGCCTTACATAGTCAATGTTTCTTTATTTAGCTCAATGACTGGCAGAACATAAAGAACATTAGCACCTCAGAGAGAGCCTTTCACTTGAAACGATAGAGCTTCCCTATTGCCAAATTCAACAAGAAAAAGGAAGGAAAAAAAATGAAGCCAACCAAAGGAACTTCCTCTTAATATTTCAAAATTTACACGAGATAACATAGGCATGTATAAGTGATACTCTGGTAGCTTTTATAAAGGATGCATTGGTCCATAACACATACACACATATATTTAATCATATGCAACAGTGCATCATAAACACCATTCATTGACTGCGAACAAGAGAGCAAACCACCATTTGAGTACAAACGATGGAAAGAAAAGCCAATACAAACTTGTGTACTGAAGAAAGGGAAATAACAAAAGGAGATCCATCATACACTGGAAATCATAAAAAGGGGCATTATATACCATATAGTAGCACCTGTCACCACAAAGAATGAATATGCAGACATTCTATATGATGGCATGTCCTTCATGTTAACAGCTAGTTCAACAGTCACAAATCAGAGACAATTAGGCTCCAGTGTAAGCAACCATGCCATCTTAAATTTTAAGAGCTTTACAGAGGACCGACCTTCAAAACTCCAACAGCTAGCCCTTCCAAACGCCTAGTCCCAAAAATCCGAACACGAACACAAGTTCCTTCCTTAAATTTCTTGCTCAGTTTATGACCTTCCCCTTCAGTGATATCTGATACCTGGAACCATTGGGAGCAAGATGGCATCAAGTTTAAAGTGGAAATATTAAATTTAATTAAGAAATAGAAGGGTAAAAATAGAAAATCCTCAAAATTAACTTACATTAACATATGCTGAAGTAGACTGAGGAGTAGAAGGGATCTCAAGCAGAATGCCCAACCCTCTGTCCACCCTTACTATTTTTGCGTTGTCATAAATATCGCCTACGCTAGCATGCTGCCAAAGTGAAACAAAGAGGTAGTAAATTAAAAAGCATGCCTGTACACACAATCTTTTGTATTGATTAATAAAGAGATTTAATTAAAAAAAATTGTTTAAACACACCATGATTATAGAAGAACAGGCCAAAAAAAAAAAGAACGGATAATGAAAAAGGCCATCTTAGAGAGAAAAGATTGAAGGGTCCCATGTGAAAGTGGAAAGACTTGTAAATGGCAAATCTTAAACTCATCAACAATAAAAGCTGATCAAAACTGGGGCCACACTCAGATCTCGTGTTGCCTCATGGTCATAGATTTTCCTTCTTATTCCCTATCAGCTGGAAGATCAACAAAAAAGGGCGCCCTTGAATGAGGCGCCCACATCGTGGGGTCTGGGAGGGTTCACACGACCTACCCTTGCTTTCGCAGTGAGCCTGTTCTCGTGACCTGGACACCACCCGAACGTGTGGCGTCCAGGTCACAACAGAATAACCTTACTGTTGCACCGAGGAAAATATCAATGGATCTGATATTTCCATATCCATTGAAAAAGAAAAGAGGACAAAAAGGATGCATGAGATTCCATGCAAGAAAAAGGCCAACCTCTCAAAACCCTAATGTAAATCCTTGTTGAAACCCTTACATGCTCACTCCATGATGTCAAAAATGACACTGACCTTAATTTCTAACGCAATTATGGTAGAAGAGAGAGCAAGATGGAAATTTTGTTGTAATTATTCTTTGCAGAAGTAGAGCAGTTCCGCAGTGCCAGCCAAACTTCCACGGTACCCTAATACAGCACAATGGACAAATTTGGAAGCATAGAGAGCATCTCTTGTTTCTGTTATCTCTATTAAGGGCAAAAGCATAGCATAAGTTTTTAGCCTAAAGTGGATTGGGCAGAGATGCTAGTTCCAAAGAAGTTGCCTCTTACACTCCACCAAGCTTAGAAGAAATTATCTTATATTAGTGCACTAAGTATAATTCACAGGCCTCTTTCAGAAACCAAGTAACAGGATTGCGAATTAATTGCCAGATCCATAGTGACATTCACTCAGAACACAAACAACATATGGACACTGACATTCCTCAGGCTAAAGGAGAATAATGTGTGTAATCTTACCAAAGGAGGAGCCTTATTTTGAATAAGATACGGATTCATAGTCAAACCAATCGCTCTACTAAAAGGATCAACAAATAAAATCCGAGCATTAACCTGATACAGCAAGGTAACAGCACATATTAGTAACAGGAAAAGATGATAGGACCAAATCTCATTTTAACATGCTGAAAATATAATGGGCCAAACATGTCATTGATCAGATCTTGACAACGTTGGAGGATAAAGAATTTCATAGACATAAATTGCAACTACTAATATAGCCAAAGGCAGCATATTATGTGGTACAAATAAAATAAAACCATACAACTCATCATTGGCAAGCAATCGTTCATCAAAAGTCCCATCGATCCCAGCTACTCTAATTTAATGTTAGCAGTCATATCAGCAAATGCCCCATGAATGAGAAACCAAGTACCCAAAATGCCAAAATAGGCAGCATGCTCACCAAGCCTGAAGGAGGATGTAAATGCAAGTTCCAGCAATAAGACCCTGAATGCGTTTGCAGTCTCACACAGTCAACTTACAGTATTGGAAACTTAGAATGCTGTTGTCTCATACAATAAGCTTACAATACTTAGGGGGCGCATGACAACATTTCTGTTCCAGAAATAGTTTCTGGAACAGAAATGAATTTTTCTATTTCTATTTCTGGACGAGTTTCTGAGGAAAAAAATCTGTTTGATAATGATACAAAATTTCTATTTCAGAAATAGAAATTCGTTTGATAACTGAATAAAATTTCTGGATGAGGCGAAGGGGCTCGTCGCTGGATGAGGAGAGGGCGCGCGGCGTTGCTGAGGTCGCGGGGCGATGGCGGCTTTTGGTGAGACGGAGCAGAGCAGGAGCGGCTTGGGGCGTCGGTGCTTGGATCTGTCGGACGAACTCAAGCGGCTCCGGTGTCTGCTGCAGAGGGCTTCTGGATGAGGCGAAGGGGCTCGTCGCTGGATGAGGAGAGGGCGCGCGGCGTTGCTGAGGTCGCGGGGCGATGGCGGCTTTTGGTGAGACGGAGCAGAGCAAGAGCGGCTTGGGGCGTCAGTGCTTGGATCTGTTGCAGAGGGCTTCTGGCTTCGCAGGGGAACGAGCGGCGGGGGTGCAGGTGCGAGATCTGTTGCCAAGGGGTGCTCGGACAACAATCGGGGACAGGCGGAGGATGAGGCGGAGGAGACGAGCAGAGGCGGAGGAGACGAGCAGAGGCGGAGAAGAGGCGGAGGAGAGGCGGAGGAGACGATGTCTCGAGGAGATGAGCAAAGACGGAGGAGGAGGAGGAGGCAGAGAAGAGGCGGAGGAGGAGGCAGAGAAGAGGCGTACGAGGGAGAAAATAGTGAAATTAGGGTTGAAAGAAATAGAAATTGATTTCTGGGAGAAATCAGAAGTAGAAAATTTCTACTTCTGATTTCTCCTCCATTTCTATTTCTGGAATAGAAACCTATTCTAGAAATAGAAAATTTGATAAGCGTTATCAAACAAGTTTCTGTTCCAGACAGAAAAATCATTTCTGGAACAGAAATAATTTTTATCATGCACCCCCTTAATTGTCAATCCACAATACTCTGGCTGATATCATAGCCTTCCATAACCAACCTTGCCTATCAGGATAGTCTCCATGCTATCTGAAACTACTTACACAGACAAACATCTATAGGATAGCTAATGATGTTTTGGTCAACCATCTGTTCTTTCTACGAGTACAGTAAGGGGTGCATGATAAAAATTATTTCTGTTCCAGAAATGATTTTTCTGTTCCAGACCAATTTCTGGAACAGAAACTTGTTTGATAACACTTATCAAATTTTCTATTTCTAGAATAGGTTTTATTCCGAAATAGAAATGGAGGAGAAATCGAAGTAGAAAATTTTCTACTTCGATTTCTCCCAAAAATCAATTTCTATTTCTCCCAACCCTAATTTCACTCTTTTCTCCCTCGTACGCCTCTTCTCTGCCTCCTCCTCCTCCTCCGCCTCTGCTCATCTCCTTGAGACATCGTCTCCTCCACCTCTCCTCCGCCTCTTCTCTGCCTCCTCCTCATCCTCCGCCTCTGCTCGTCTCCTCCGCCTCATCCTCCGCCTGTCCCCGATTGTTGTCCGAGCACCCCTTGGCAACAGATCTCGCGCCTGCACCCCCGCCGCTCGTTCCCCTACAAAGCCGAAGCCCCTCGCAAATGAGATCCAAGCACCGACGCCCCAAGCCGCTCCTGCTCTACTCCGTCTCACCAAAAGCCGCCATCACCCCGCGACCTCAGCAACGCCGTGCGCCCTCTCCTCATCCAGCGACGAGCCCCTTCGCCTCATCCAGAAGCCCTCTGCAGCAGACACCGGAGCCGCTCGAGTTCGTCCGACAGATCCGAGCACCGACACCCCAAGCCGCTCCTGCTCTGCTCCGTCTCACCAAAAGCCGCCATCGCCCCGCGACCTCAGCAACGCCGCGCACCCTCTCCTCATCCAGCGACGAGCCCCTTCGCCTCTTTCAGAAATTTTATTCAGTTATCAAACGAATTTCTATTTCTGAAATAGAAATTTTGTATCGTTATCAAACAGATTTTTTTCCTCAGAAACTCGTCCAGAAATAGAAATAGAAAAATTCATTTCTGTTCCAGAAACTATTTCTGGAACAGAAATGTTGTCATGCGCCCCCTAATTATCTCAATGCAAATAGTTATTGATTTTTAAGAATTTCTACTCCTCACAAGAAACTGAAAGTATTGTTGACAATTTTTCCACTCCAGGGATATCAAACAAATGGAAAACCCCCACTGTTACACACTGTCAAAGCAAGAGGTTGAGAATCAAAGCAATATTCACGTCCAAATGAAGCTCGCAAAAACAAAGCTGTCAGCATCTTGCGAAGTTCTGATGTACTAAGGGAAGCATAATAAGACATGCACTCAGCAGAAAATATGACATTATCAACAAAATTTAGATGATTTCCTCATATGACAGTTGCTACAATGTTATGTGGAAAGACAGCAGCCAAGAGCCAACCAAAAAAGGAACAGTCATGAGCCTAGAGATAGATACACACAAGAGTGAAAATAAAGAGGAGTGATTAAACCTTCTTATTTTTAGTGTAACTGTCCATCCAACTTTTTGTAGGTAAAGCGCTCTCTAAGTGAAACATATCCACCTGTCAATTAGTAAAGTGACATGTAACCAGACAAGAAGAATTCACTACCCTTATAAAATATCAAATCCTGCCCATCTTGTCAAAGATAACTTCAGTGTTCAACAATAAGAGAACCAGTGACCATAAAACTCACAGTTCCCGTGAAGTACGTGAGGAACGATAGCATGACCCCATTCTCAATGGTTGATTGTACGCGAGCATTGACCATCATACCAGGAACAAGAAGATCAATTGAGATGCCCTTCACGTCCTTTGTCTGCGTGTAAATACCAATACGAAATAAGGGCAAAAGCAAAACACCTTTGAATGAAAGATAGGTTGACAACTTGTGTGGAATGAATGATTAAGAGATAACTACCACAAATTTTGACACCATATCCAGGTCAGGGTTCAAATAAACAACTTTTCGACCTTTATCAATGCTTTTGACGACTCCTTGCAAAAGTTTCCCAACTTTTAATTCAGGACCCCTGCTCTCTGAAAAATGACAGAAGATACATCAAAGCCACATGAGAATGACACACGGCAGACATTACTGAAGCAAGAAAAAATGGAAAAAGAACTATAATACATATAAACACAAGACCTAAAAACCCAAAGGAAGGAATATTTTAGCCGGAATCTCCATTACATCAATCAAAGCAAACAAGCACACACCACTGAAGCAAGCTAGAAATATGACAGTTTAATTTATTGGGAAAGAAAAGGTTTACAGAACTTGGTATCAGAGTATTGTTACATGTTCAAATCTTGAAACTTCCCTCTCACTGTTGTTCTGCCTAACTAATTCTGTTATAAATTTCTGTCTGGGGTTGTCTATTCAATCTTGCCTCCTACGTATAAAACCCAGCTTACAAGAGAGGGTAGTGTCGATAACTATGCTAGTTATATACATAATTAAATCATAAACTTTTTGGTAGAAACAATTCCTCTAACTGTCATTTTTCAAACTTCTATGAATAAAATACCTCTGCTAAAGAAAAAGAGATATATTATCTGAAAGAATCTTAGAATGATGGCCACTGCAGGTGATTTACGTAGGTAATATTTACAATCCAAACTAAACAATCATGAATGTCAAATGCTATAAGTCAATGCAAGTGACATTATAGCCACAGATGACCAGCCTACATAAGCAACTTCAATGCAACTAAAACGCTTGCAATAGAGAATGAGGACTTCTAAAGTGGTAGAGGTGTCTCATGCTTTTAAAACTTGCGTCAGAGATATCGTTCCTACCCTGATAAATTAACCATTTACTATTTTCAGTTAAATCAGAATGCTATCCAACTTGTGGTATTTCTGAATGTCCTCAAAAGTTTTCAATAACTGATGGCTAGTGGTTGCCTTAAAGTTTTCTTCTGCAAGTGGCAACTCAAGTTAATAATCCCCTTTCATTTAATTCGTTTCAATCTCTGTGAGATTGCCAAACCACCATAAACTCTAAAGAAAAATAGTTTGAAACATATGTCAGAATGGTTCATTTCCTGTCATATGCATCATGTCAGGTTGTTGCTGCTATTAAATCATGTCAGACAATGCAAACTTTCATGAATTCTGCTCCCAAAAATGTTTGTGCGACGAAGATGCATTTAAAGTGAAAATCAGACTGCCTTGTAATTATCATATGCTTTAATATCAGTACCTACTTCATACTATCCAACCAAAACTGTAACTGAAAAGAAACTTATGTAAACAAGATAGCAACAAACAAAAACGAAAGTGGTTGAGGCATTACCATCTTCGCTGGCTTTTGGCAAAAATCCTGTAAAAGAAGGTGACCCATAGTGCAGAATGTAACCATGATCTTCAACACTTCTGACGTATGCTGAGAGGACCTATAATATCGACCAGGGACATTAGTTCCAGGCTACAATTATGATCAATAGTTTATCCAGAAAGAGATTGTTGATTTATGAAGAGAATCACCGCCCAGAGATAAGCATGGCTGCCTCATAAAAAGATACTCGCTATACCCAATGATAAAAAAATTGAGTCAAACAACCGAATTACAACTGCCAATATCATACAAATAGCATCATTTTATTTTAATGATCATGCAACACGTCAATTAAACTACCAAACAAAATGTAAACAAACTATACTTCAGAACAATTATTTATTCATCTATCAAAAGGGTCAGAGAGAAATTTACACAATTCTAGTAGTATGACAGACATAAACAACGATCTTGAAAATTTTATATTGACACATGCAGGATGGACTCTCCAAATACTTTCCTAATTAAACATTAATATGCTAGTTCAAGAATAGAAACAAAACAACTATTCTATGCTTATGAGTCAGCCCGATACTGAATTATGATTGCTGGGTATGTAACAGAAAATGATTAAAAAAGCCAAGCATGAGATTGTGTACCACAAAGAATGAGCTTACATTCTTCCCCAGTGTCTAGCAGAATAATCCATCCAAGCTGGGAATGTTTTAACATTAAACAATTAAACTACGATGACTCACATATTGCATGCTAAGATATATTGCTCCCATTTATTTGCCTGAAGTTTGAGGGCATGCATTTTGACATATTTGCACTTGATAAGAATGTCCAAGTAAGCCAAAAAAATGCCAGTCCTATACTTTTGTTTTGTTGATGGTTCCGATAAAGAGGGTCTATCAACAAATATTCAAAGTCAAATTCTTTCACCCGTCTTTTAAGAAAATTCAGAAAGCTTACCATCCCTTCTTGAATGGCTTCTAGTGTAAATCCCTTTTGCACCAAAGAGAGACGTAAAGAGAGCCAGATCTTTCGTTTTGCTTTTTCTTTTTTACCATCATCTACTCGCATTACGACACAAGATACAAGATGCCCAATACTGAATGCGCTCGACAGTGAATTATTTTCAATTTCCTGCAGGAGAAAAGGAAAAGGCAAGGTGAAGTATCAGGGGTGCATAGAATTATTAAAAGAACAAAGACCATGGCCATGGCAAATGTGGAAATGCATATGAGACAGCAATATGCAACAATTACCTCAGTTTCACCATCTAAAACAGGATCTATTGCATCTGATGCCCGAACTAGACCACGTAATCCCCCAGGAAGACTAACGACGAGATCTTTCTCATTGACTTCGCTGATGACTCCCCAAAGCTTCATACCAGGAGCAATATTCTGGACGAACAAATATTACATGAAAACTGTCCACCCAAATTGGCCGAGAAGCATGGAAAGACAGTGTATAATAAACAATAGGGAGGAAAGAAAAATTTGGATACTATGAAACTTAACCTAAACTAGTCAATATAGCCTCAACAAAATTCATACAAGGATCGATGACTAAGATGCAGCCCACTGATGACTGATTGCATTTGGGTGGTGGACTGGATGAAGAGAGGGAATCAAGGAAAAAAGGCCACATTGAGCCAAGGGCATGTGAAAATACAAATGTATATGTCACAAGAAGCATGACATTGTAATAGCTCTCACAGTCTAAAGCTCACTAATAGTGCAAAAGTTAATTCCAAAGCCATGACTATTCTGAATTGACGAAGTTCTCTGTGAAGAAACGTAATGTGTATTTGGGTTTCTGATCAAACTAACGAGCATTGTATACATCTTGCTAACTCCTACGAACAACCAGAGAACAGAGACAAGTACCTTCAAAGTGATTCTGTTTGCAAATCTAGGTAATTTCCCAGTCATTCCATCCCCAAAAAGTGAACCCAGGTCATCTTCTGAAGTAGACCCCCTCTTCTGCATCTTTCTCGTTTTCTTTTTCTTTAACTCCCTCCCGTCAGCATCAAACTGTGCATCGACTTCCGCATGAATTTCTTCACGTTCTTTTCGACTGAGCAAACTTCCGCCACCTGAACATACAAATCAAACAACACTTAAAAAAAAAAAAACCTTAAGTAGTTATCCATAGCTACTGTTGCCATTTAATTTAATCAAATGGGTTCAGGTCTCAAATAAATTATGAACATGGCGAGCAAGCTCAGAACTCAACCTAACCATTAAAAGCTGATAAGTGATAAATGACTTGAGAGGCATAGGAACTAGATGATTTGCATCGGCGTAAATTCAACACGTCAAAATGCGCTGAAAGTTTTCTTCTTGATGTTCTTCATCAAGAAATGGTGGGAAGTCCAATCAGACAGCTCCAAAGTTTACCTCTTGGGACATTACTAAGTAATTACAACTTACAAATGTACCTAAACCTCGACACATTAGAAGATAACCATCTTCCGACAATAGGTCTAGAATTAGATCACCCAGGACAATCCACACCGAGCTCCCATCACAAATGGGCCGACCGTGCCGCGACGGTTCGAGCAAAAAAGCAACTGAGACCACGCGCACTACTTTTTCTGTCCTCTCCGATTAATGAGGAACCTCCGCAGACGCAAAAGGGGGAAAAAGCCGGAGTCCCTCTAACCTCTGGGAAAATCAGGCATGTCGTCCTCGAGCTGCAAGGCCACGGGCTTCTGCCGCGCCGCCTCACCAGGCTTCTTCTTGGCCTTGAACGGTTTCCTGGAGTCCTTCGCGAGCTTCGGGCCGTCCCTCGGCTGGCCCTTCCGAGACTTCGGCGGCGGCGGCGCCATGCCGGCGGATCGTTTGCCTGGGGGGAAAAAAATTCCGCAGGAAGAGACCGACCGAACGGGATGACGTTAGGCGGACGAACGGCCCCTTTAGCTCTCGCTTGGATTGGTGCGGTGCGGCGCGGCGGAGGGGGAGCAGCTGAGGGCGAGAAGCGATTGAGCGCGGTGGCGAGCAGCTATATAAAGCGCTGCAGAGAGGCTTTCTTCGGGGGGGCTTTAGAAGGGTTTTGCTGAAGAGAAGAGAACAAGACCTCAAGGATTCAAGGGCCAAGGCCACCAGCGAGCATGAGTCGGGTCGGATTGTCCGGCCGGTCCGACCGGGGGAAAAGTATTTTTTAATAGGATTAATATACACAACAAATTTACCTCAAATTAATTTTTTTATTACCAAAATTCCAATCTGATGCATTCTTGACAAATTTACTCAAAACTAATATTTTAACATCCAAAAATCTCAAATTGATATATTTATGATATATTCATTCTATATTAATTTTTATTAAATTGAATTAATGCTACAAAAAATTACAAACAAAATATACTTATTACGTATGGAAGGTGAAAGCTAAACTGACACATTTATCAACAATCACATGTCACTTGAGTCTTGACTTGGCGATTTGGTAGTAAAACTTAACGAGAAATAATTAAAAGTAAATTTGTCACAATATATTTGTTTGCGGGTTTTTTGTGGTAAAAAATTAGTTTATCATGATGTACCTGTTTAGGATTTTTTGTAGTATTAATATTTTTTAATTCTATTAAAATTTTGCAGCAAAAAGTACTTAAAAAATCAAACAAATTAAAAAAAAAGAAAAAGATGAGAAGTGTGCTGTGGCTTATCTGAAAAAATTCCTAAATAAAAATTTGAGTGGAGTCGCCGGAGATGTATTGTTGGTGACATAAAAAAACCGGGCTGCGATATGGCGAGTTAGAGTAAAAAATTTATGAAATGAGATTTGACTAGAAGAAAGTGGGTTTTACCTAAGAATAAATGTTCACACAATAAGTTGTCGACGACTTAGGAAAAATATATGCATCTTCCATAATCCTTTCGCGACACCTCTATCAATTAGGGATGATTCGGATACATGTATTTTTTTTTTTCATTCATAAGCAATTGAATCATCTAATTTAATTTTCATATATTCAAGTATTTTTTAATTGAAAATAATGTCTGATGATGCTAAGTACTAAATATCTATTTAGCATTATTTTCATAACACAATATTTGTCATGTATACTTGCTAGTTATATTCTTGTTTGTTCTACAATTCCACGACTCCTTTGGCTCGTAAAGTTCATATAAATTAATTAAAGTTAACAAAAGCAGCTCATTTGCTTTTTGATGACTTTAAAAAAAATTACTCTATTTTTTCATCCAATACAACAAGTAGTACAATTTCATTGCAAGCTTCTAACATGGTCGTAATTTTAAGTAAAAATGCAATAAGTACACCATATATTATTCAGTAAGTACATATTTCTAGGGAAAGATAATAGGAGAAAATATAAAAAAATCAGTACACATGAAATGCATAAGTAAACATATTTAATGCATATGTATATATATATATATATATATATATATATATATCTATACACGCACGCGCATAGGTAGGCCAATTAAACATGTTAATAATAAAGACTAGCATAAGAGAAAAGGCACCTTTGAGTTGTTTTTTTAGTAGCATTGGAAATAAGTTCAGCAGATGGCGATAAAATTTTATTGTGCTAATACTTCTAGACAAAATCAAATCGGCATTTTTATTACAAAAGTCTTTACATAGGTTTCGCTCGGCTACATTTATATAAGCAGTTTAGAAAACGGTTTTCTGTAAACGTAACAAGCCTCTTGCTCTTAAGGAGATGAAATGCCTCGGTTTTTTTTATTTTTGGAAAATTTTTTTTTTTTTTTACCTGTATCCAATATCCATTCAAAAGTATTTTCATGGACTATTTTTTTTCTTTAATTTTCAGTATAAAATAATTGTTTATGCGAATTTTTTTTCTTTAATTTTCAGCAACAGCCTCCCCACTTCACCTTCACATGGTGGGCCGGGCCTCCGCCATATCGCCCTTTCATTCACCCACCACGAACGGTTAGATTCGCAAGTACAAATCGCAAAGAATGCCATCGCGTGCACCGAATAAAACCCCCGATGATCGAACAACTGAGAGAAGCTTCTCGAACGCATTCGCCCCGCAAGAATCGTTCATAATCATACCCCCCCGACCTCCCGGCCTCATTTCCTCACTCCCTCTCTCCATCAGCGCCAGGCGATCGAAACCAGCCGAATCTCTGCGCGTTTCAGGTACGGATTTCGCCCCCCGATGCGCTCGCGATTGCGGTTTCGGTCTCGGTTTCCGAGCTCCGGCGCGACGGTATCCCGTCGATGGACGACGCTTTCCGCGGGTCCGGCGTTCGTTAGCGCCACCGGATTCTCTTCGCCTCGGCTTGTTTCGATTTGAGGTCGTCGTCGTCGTTTGATCTCGTGCTTAGGATTTGTTGATTTCCAGCCTTCGCGCTGCGCGGTGATCGCTAGGGGGAAACAGCGGCGGTGTCGTCGTGTTTCCTTGCAGTGATCGATCTGAGGTCCGGCATAGTAGTTTACGGGATAAATTATGGGAATTGAAGCCGAAAAATGTCTTCCGTTAGATTAATCTCGAAAGGTGTAACCGGACCTTGGAAGGGGCCCTCTTTTCGGATGAGAAGTTTGTGCCTTTTGTTTTTCTAGTTATTTGTATGAATCGGATGTTTTAAAAGCGATTGCTTTTCTTAGATTTTTTGTCCACTACACTCTTTTATTGTATTTCTTTATTTTTTTCCCTTAAATTTCAGACTTCTTCTAAAACCACATGAGAAATTGAGAAATTCTTCAGGCTTAGAATGGTCCTCTCTGCGCATTTTGAAGTTGGATAGTTCCTATAGTGGCTGGCATATTCGAGGGTATAATTGTTATTTCACTGGCTTTGGTGTTAAAACAAGGTTATTGTTCCGGCAACACAATCACCGGTGGCAGAATTGTGTTATCTAAGATTATCTTTTTTAAATGGACGATGATTTTAAGTTCGTAGATTCTGTTGACATAGGAGGGACAAGGCTTGAGAGTTATTGTTTTGATATGTTGCATGGATATTTGAAGTGGCTGCGGAACCTTAAGAGTGTCAGTGGGAGCTTGTTTGCATGTCAGTTCACTGTGTAAAAAATACTTTGGGTGAATGGGGTTTACTTTAGATGCTCTTCGCATTAATAGTATGCAAGTCAAATGGTCTTGCTCCAAAGCGATATTTTTCCATGTGAATTAAATGCTCTTTCTTTGTATGTAGCGGGCTTTAAGTTTTGGTGCAAATGAGGGGAAGAAGTTATAGCTACAGTCCATCTCCACCAAGGAGTTACAGCAGGAGGCACCGAAGCCCTAGTCCTAGGGATCGATATGACAGTCGTGGCAAAGACCTACCCACTAGCCTTCTGGTTCGCAACCTCCATCGTGACTGCAGGTCTGATTTCATGACATTCCTTGGTATATGCTTTGTAGCACGGGCACTATGCTTCTCGCAGAATATTGTCTCTTTACATTTCAGTAGATGGAATTGACCAAGTTAGAATATCAGAGTGCTAGCAGGATAAATACTGCGATGATAGTTGAATTGCTGATTAGAATGATTTGCGTAAGGCAAGAATAAGATTCTTCGCATCTGTTAGTAAATGAATAACCTCCTGTAGGATATTATGACCTTGTGGTATATGGCGGAGTGATTTTCATTTTCTCGCCGCACTACAGAAAAAATATTATTAAAGCAAAGTTGAAAACAAAATTTTCTTATGCAGGGCTGAAGACCTACGTGGTCCATTTGGCCGGTTTGGTCCTCTCAAGGACATTTATTTGCCTCGTGATTACTATACAGGGTAAGTCATGACAACCTTTGCAGAGATATGTCTAGGTTTCTTTGTTGTGTGGGTTAATGTTTCTAGATGAATTTAAATATTCCTGATATAGCAACTACTCAAAGAACTTAAAAAAAAAAGAACTTAAAAAAAATAAGAACTATTGCCTATGATTGTTCCATCTATATGTATTTGGCCTCTTGTCAAGATTGTTACCTTTTTCATCAGTTGTTTATGGGAGTTTGGTTTTGTCATTGAAAGTTTTGAAGACACCAGTGAAGTAGTGAGGTGAAAGTTTGTTGAAGACACCTATCGAAATGGTAAGGGTATGGTTCAAGGTTGTCTTAATGTCAATGAAGATTTGAAGAAAGTGGATATGACTTGTTATGAAGAAGTTCAAATTCTTGAAGAATTTCAAGAAATTAAGATTTGCTCGCGCAAGGTGAGCAGCTGCATGACTGCCTTTTCGAATTGAATGGAATGTGGGCAGAATTACTGTCGTGATTCTTCACCTTCAAAGATGACTTGCAAATTCACCTGTGCCCTTGGCATTGGTTTCTAGTTTATGGCTGATGATCTGTTTTTGATGCAGGGAGCCCCGCGGTTTTGGCTTTGTTCAGTATGTGTATCCAGAAGATGCTGCAGATGCTAAACGTTACATGGATGGGGAAGTGCTCCTTGGCCGTGAAATGAGAGTGATTTTTGCTGAGGAAAACAGGAAGAAGCCTTCAGAAATGAGAGCGAGAGAAGGCTCCAGGTAATTAAGTATATTGCCTGACAGAACATGAACTCTTTTTGTGCTTTTATTATGCCTTTTACCCTTACATAGGATGGGAGGTTGTAAGAGCACATGCTTATGTTGTGGATCTGGGAAGGCATGGGGTAACATAATTCTTCTTTTAAAATGGGAACTTTCTCCAATGATGCGATAGCACTTTAAGCAGGGGCCAAATGTGTGGTGGGAAAAAGTATTGGGGTGCTTAGAGGTATGCCATCGCAACGGAGGTGGTTGTTTTGTGAGAGAATTATAGCATATTCTTTGTCCATTGCATGGAATGTTTGTGAAATGATAACATTGCAAGGATAGTTTGTGTTTATTGTGATGAGATGATGAATTTAACGATGTGGAGAATCTGTATTATGTCATGGTACTAGTTCGAGTTATTAAGCATGAACTGGGAGGGGATTCGACATGGCTGTTATAGTATTGGGTTTTTCTGTTGCCTCTTTCCAGAAGGTTTTTTCTCCTTTTCGACTGATATATTTGGCGATAAGTTGGTTTCTTGTATCATTGTATTCTTAATGTATGGTTTCATGAGAGTCCTTTGATTTAGCTTTTAAAGTTGATTAATTTATCGAGGGATGGTTGGGCTCCTCTTGTGGTTTTGTTGAGTAGACATGTGACTGATGAAAGCAGATTACTATTATTCTCTTATTTGATTAGGCTGTGCTTATCATCCCCAAACAGTTTTTGCACTTTCTTTTCTGGAAATGTTATGGTTGGAATAGCTAAATTGTTTCACTAAAGGTTAAAAAAGCCTTTACGTAATGGCTAACCGGAGATTCCTGGTAGAAGCTGAGATTCATGGGGAATTTGATTGTGCTATTATCAGGGGTCGTTCGTATGATAGGAGACATTCTTCCCGGGGTTATTCTCGATCTCCATCATATGCACGCACTTACTCACGTGATGCATACTATAATTCACCTTCTCCCAGGCATCGCCGCTACTCAAGGTATTGAGAGTTTTAGTTGCTTTTGTATGATCTTTTCTTTCCTTGTTAGTTGTTTGTTTTGGGTCCACCCAAGATGCTTTGGAGCTTATTTTATTTTATCATTTTTTTAATGAAGTTTTCTTGATGATGCAGGTCAGTATCACCAAGAGGTCGAAGTTACCGAGGTCGATCTTATTCACGTTCACCTCATCGCTCAAGGAGTCGCAGTTGGAGCTTCAGCAGGAGCAGGAGCCGTAGTCTTGATTATTCTAGGTAATTAAGTAGTGTAAGACCTATTAATGAATGCCAGTAGAGACGGGCGTAATGTATTGGTTGAGGTATGGACCGTGTTAAAACTTTTCTTGTTTTGTAGGATCGTATAATACACTCTCAACTTTACTGTTGTTTGTTTAGTGTTGTAATGTTGAAATGGAGGCATGCCTGTCTTCATTTACAGTTCATCGTTAATAGTTGCTCCTGCTTTCATGTTTGCCATCTTGTTGATCTTTTCTCTGTTGTGTCTTACTTCAAAAGTAGATGCAGATCAATATATGGGAGTCTTCAATAAATCTCGTATTCCTTTTCTTCCCCTTAGGTAGACTTTCCGCATCTTGACGAGTAAACAGTGTCGCTTTCTAAGGTATTGTTGTTCTTTAGGCTCAACCTGTGAGTTTTCTTCATCCTTCGGGTGGCTGTTTTGGCTGCATTATGTTCGGGCTGGTATAGAAAAAGCTCTAGGATTGGGTACCCTTTTGATTTGGGAAAGCCTTATCGAAACCCTAAATGTTTATTCAGATTGAGAGCTCCATGTTCATCTTGATAAACTTAAGTTCTAGGTGGTACCTCATCCTAATGTCATCTGTCAGCGAAAATGCTGTGTACATCTATTGTGCTCGGCAATCTTTTTCCCATATCCGGGATTTATAAGCAACCTTGCTTGTAGGCACTAGCGGTATGCATAACGGACTATCCCAACCAAGAACCACTCGGACTGGATTAGACCAGCCAGTTTGGTCCGGTTTGCAGGAGTGTCGGTTTGGTTCTTGATCCTAAAAAAGTTGAACCAGTGCCTGGACGGACCGGTCTAGTTCTAGTTCCAATGAGGAACTAAATCGAACCAACTAAATATATATATATATATATATATATATATATTTTTAAATTAGTAAAATGTGAATTAAATACTATCTTGGTCGGGGTATCAAGTAAAGAGAGAAAAAAGTAATGGGAAAAAAGTAGTAGGAAAAAATGAGTCATTGGTTCCATTAGACGTGATTGAAATAGGGCTAGACTAATGGTTCGGTCTAGTTCTTGGTCCTAAACCAATTGGTCCGAACGATTTCGATTTTTCAAAATTGGTTCTCCCGGCCCAATTCCCGGTTCCATTTTGGAACTGGACTGGACCCGAAACCAATTACCCTATTTGGGAGGGTGCAAATCTGTCACTTTAGTTCTCAAAGTTCGCCTTTGAGGGTAGGGGCACTTGATGGCTGGAGTGCGAGCTTTACCTCATAATGAAATAGGAAATGTCACCGACCAAAAAAACAGAAAAAAAGAAATAGGAAATGTCAAGATGTCCTTTTGGGCATGGAATTTATCACGAATAAGTAGAGTTCTGATGACAGATGTAAATGGAATATTCAATGAAACAAAGTACGAATCGATAAAAAAATGTTTTGGAAACAGATGGGAATTTTTGTGCGTCCTCCATATATATATATATAGATCCTGCTAACATACAGTTTGTACGGTGACTTACAGCTTATACTTCCTGTCGCCCTTCGCCGTTTCTTGGGAGCTTGTCCCCATTGCAAATGTCTGAACAAATTGAAGGATAGCCACGTTAGTGGTTATATGAATGGGTGCGGCAGCTTCTTCCTGCCCATGAAATCCCATGATCTGGCTCCTCAAAAGCAAAACAAGGGTCAATGATCCGATACTTTTGTCCAGACGCATCGATACACCGGATGTTGGCAAAATACATGATCGAGAAAACATAAGAATGGAGGCATTTGCATCCTTGCCCTTGCTGCCTCTCTGGATACCGACAGCGATTACTATCGGCAGCGGAACACTATCATGTGTATCTGCTTAAGAGCTAGCGATCTTATAAATCTGCTTTAAGATGTTGGTCCGTACCAAAACAGGACCATAAAAAAGGCTTTGGAAGCAGTTTTGTACATAATCACTATACTCACAAAGGCCCAAAATGAATTAGCGACGTTCAATTTTGTCAGCTGGTGACTCTGAATGAGGCGCACCTTCCCTCTTTAACACTCAACTCTTGATCATAAAGAGGCAACGGAAAAAACATATGTATCAGTCTAATGCCGATTTCCAGTCATCATCTAATGGAAAATGGTCCTTCCTCACATCCTTTGGTGGAATGAAGCTGTCCACAGACAGACCAGGCACATTGAATGCGAAATCATCAATGATCCACGTTTCTTCCAACCGAGTGATTTCCGGCCCTGCTCGTAGACGACCATCTCCAAATCGTGTGATGATTGCACTCGATTGGCCGGAGTGAGCGATCATAACTCCATCCACTTCACGGTAGTCCCGGATCTGAGTGGCCATCGAGGTCTCCCAGTACATGGGGTGTGCCCCGGGGGATTGTATCCTTGTCAAATAAGAGTCCTCCAAGTACACCAAGAGTCCATTCTTTTGGCTGAAGTACCCGAAAGCGACGTGCTTGATCGTCTCGGCCGTGCTGTCGCTCCGGTCGGACAAGTCCGCCTGATCTGCAGACAGTTTGAGGACGAAGCAATCCGCATCCCCGATCTTCTTCTCTCCCATGTATTCCGACGTAGAGAATACGGCTGCTATCGTTACCGGATCTAGTCCCTGCATGAACTTATGATTTATTCCTCCCCCATAGTTTTAGGGATGCTATATCACATAGACATGGTAATAAAAGTTGAAGAGCCTCACCTCTCAACACCCCAAATACACGCTCTAAATTTTTTCATGTGAATGGCTCTGAAAAGTTCTATCATTTGCGCACTATTTTTAATAATAAAAGACCAGGAAATGCATAGTGCTGGACCTAGGAGACACGATCCGCTATATTGGCTGCAATAGTATGGAATTCGGTAGGGTTAGGTAGAGGTGATTTTTGGACCACCATGTAGCCCCCGTTGTCAAATTTTCCCCATGTAAAAACGTCAGGCCGCCTCAGAAGAGGATTGCATTCAAATCACCAACTCAGTGCTCATCTGTCAAAATTTAGGCTGCTTTGAATTTCCCGAAACGCCATTTGGCCGAGCTAAAACCTAAGCCCTCAAGAGTTTCTTAGCTCGTCCACTTCTTTTTCGTGGTCATTTTAATCTGACAGCAGATGTCAAGACCCCAAATTTTATTGGTACATGTCAAAATCATTGCGCATGTAGACAATTGGTGGAACGTACCAACATGTAGCAAATCAAATGGAGTTTCTATGGAAGTTAGGAGGGGACCATCAAGAAAAGGAATAAATTCGAGAAAGCATAACTAAACACGTGTTCTCTTTTGGCCATTAGTAGCCATGTTGTTCAATAAAATTGGATTAATGATTGAACTGGTTGATACTTCTGTAGAAAATTAGAACCGATACAGTCACAGAGTTCTTCCTCAAATTACACATAGTGATAAATCTGGGAAAAGAAAAGTTTTTACATGCCGTCCCTGAACTTTCACCACTTTTCAAATCAAGTTCTTGTACTACGAGTTTTTCTAATCAAATCAAATCATTCAACTTAGACGAAGTTTCTAATCAAGTCCCTCACTACAAAATCCAGCCTAATCCAATTAACATAGCCATCGAAGGACGCCGAAGTTTGTTGTGATGAAATATTTCCCACGTGGGATACCTACCGGAGGGCATGGATGATGAATGGATGGCATCTTTCGGCAGCCATGTCAGCTAGATTTGGCCGAATTTTATGTCGGAAAGAATTGATTTGACATATTATGTGAATAGAAAGACTTGATTAAAATAAAATCAAAATACTAAGATATGATTAAAAAAGTAATTGACTAAAAATAATTTTCTTTTGGAAATCGCACCCGGTAATAAGTGAATAAATTTGGGCTAGAAAAGTGGTAGTATTAACTTACATCGCAAATGTACACATAACTATGCAGAGTCTTATAGCACTGGTATATAAATGATGAAGCCAGATTCCTTTTTTCTTTGTTCTCTTTTGTCAATGAAACGACCATGACATGAACATGCATTATTCTGAGACATGACATTCACTGGTCCAACCCCACTGTGCTATGACAGCAACCTAGGTCGCTTGTTTATGTTTTTTAGCAGAAATTAACCTGTTCTGACAGAGCCACAATAATGTCTAAACCCCTATAGTTTAATTGACAGTGCAGCAGAGTCCCAGCTAGGTCATGGCCATAGATACATAGACCTAGATCTCCTCTTGGAGTGTTGACTTCTTGTGGGCACAATTTTCAGCGCATTGGTACGTCCCAATTGATAGTTATCATCGTGACAAAAATTTGGAAAAGAACATGCAGAGCCACATTACAGAAATGCAACAAATTGCTTATTCAACTTGGTTTGTATTGGAACATATTCTGTGGCCTGAATTGATTATTTGGTGGGTCCTTCCACAAATTAAAAACTCATGAATCGTGCAAATTTAAGTACTGAATTTTAGACAGTGTTAATCTTAAGTGTTGAAATAAGAATGAAAAAAATTATTTGATGATAATTGGAAACTTATAGCAGAATATTATTGATTTCTTAACAAATGTAAAAAATGATCAAGATCGATTGTTTTTATTAATATATTTGACAAGATTCTATTCCCATCAGTTATTTTTATTATTGAATGCATTAAGTGATCTCTCACTACTTAACGTCATTAAGTACTGAATTTTTTAATTTAGCACTTAAATTAGTAATCAAATAGCCCTTCATTAAATGCAAACCACTGTCGATTCTGTATCTATATGTCATAGAATGTTGAACAATGCAAATGCATGTCCCCCAGTCTTTTTTATCTTCAGTATATTAATTTGTGAATCGATCGAACCTAACATTGATCTTGAAGAATGTATTCTAAGTATTTTCAGTTCAGTTCGGTTAGAGCTATAAGCTAGAAGTCAAAGAAACAGTGTTAATTGGCAACTTGCCTGAAGAGCTCGCCGGAGAGGTCGGACACTGCCCTTCGCGGTGTGTGCGCCGAGCCATGGCGTGTGCCGCCAAGCCACGCTGCCATTGCTGCCAGCCACGACCTTCTGGTCGCCCAACACCAGCTCTATGAGCCACTTGTCGGGCAACATTTGCCACATCACGAAGCATCCCTTTTGCTGTGAAACGCTGCTAGCCATGGCAGCAGTGGCGGCCGCTGCTGCTCCGCTTGGTCCAACCTCCTCCGTCATCGCCATCACGACTTTTCCTGTGACGAACACGTTCTTCACATGCCCATCCAGCTTCCGGCAGCCTGTAGCCGCCGTAAAATGCTGTATGATGTACTGTGCTGAGGATGACACCTAACAAGAGCACGACAGTATACCTTATGCATCAAATGTCATCTCAGAAGAAATGATTCATGCCTGACATTAAAGTAAGGTCTCTTGGCGACATTTAATTCTTGACATTTTCGGAGTTTGTTGAGAAGAACTTGGTAACCACGCAATATCAATCCGCATTAGCTCTATAACTTTAACCCTGCCTATTGCTTAGTTCAGTCCAGAATTGATGTTGAAAATTTATAAAAACAAGCTTTCGAACTTCAATGGCTAACCAGAGAGAATCTAGGAAGTTAGGCTAGTCCCGACTTGATCCTAATTCAATGCTCAAGCTCAGGACTCCAATTTAAGCTTCACAAAAGAAGAAGACGGGACAATTCTCTTAACCCCTCTTTGCTCAGCAGGGTACTCTTCATGTTCAGCAGAAAAATGTTCAAGACTTTTCTGATGATTCTTATCCCCATCCCCCGCTTCCGTTCACAATTTGCATTGATTTACATTCAACCCATGTTAGGCCGACCATCTGAATTTTCGCTCACTAAAATGATTCAGATTCAGGAATTCTTCATGGGGACACGAACTTTTTCTTCCTGATCAAAGTGTAAAACGCACAAGCAGAAAGCGATTCCCTTTTCTCTTTTCCCCGAGGGGAAACGCAAAAAGAAAGATGCCGTCAGAAAAGAAAAATTCCACCTTTGCCTTCCGAAAACATGCAATGCCATCTTTACAGCCGCGGAGAATAACACCACCAACAGAGGAAAAACGCAGCGAGAGGAGCAACACACCGAGTTGACTCACCTCATTGACTGGCGTCCTTTGATGGACGGAGACGGGGAAAAGAGGGCAACCCAGGACGCTGATGAGGACCTTGAGGTGATTGGTCTTCTTGTTGAACGCGAATGACAGGTGGGTCCTGAGCCAGACCCTCCATGACCGGCCTCTCTTGGAGCAGCTCCTGGTGCTCTCCTCGTCGATGGGCTCTTCAGAAACCGGAGCGAGACGACTCATATTACCTTGCACGGAGACCGAGGCACAGTTGGGTGTTTGTGTGTGCTTGTCTTGTGGGAAACCGTAGGAACCTTAAAGGAACCGAGTGGAAGGAGAGAGCACTTGAGGGAGAGAGAGAGAGAGAGAGAGAGAGAGAGAACTTGTCAGAGCACAAGACGCAGTTACTGGCGCGTGCGCTTCGGTGGAGTTGGTGGCTGTAAAGCCAAAAAGAAGAAGAAAGAAGAGAAAAAGGAAGTTTGCTAATTGGGGGTTATGGCAAAAGGTAACATCGTCAGTTAACAGTCTTAGGGAAAAGAGAGCTTTTTCTGTCTGCATCTTTTTCACCTCAGAAAAGGGGTTCCTCTTAAATAACAACTTCACCATAATGGCTTCTCTAGAGAGAGGAGAATCAAAATGATGGCTGTCAAGTTGCTTTCCAATGGTGATGAAAGGGAGCATAGAAAAAAAGATGAGGGGGGCACATTGGTGAGCAGCTTTCCCATTTGGGCGTACCCCTTTCTGTGTACCCCAAATAGCGCGCAGTTCTATGTTGACATGGTCCCTCAAAGGACCACCGATCAAATCGCAATGGATCATGACTTCTATATTTCTTGTGATTCCCACCCATATAACATATCGTGACATGTTCAAAAACTTTAGTTTTATGATCAAAGTGGGAGATTTACTCTTTCTTTTTTTTCGACGATCATGGATGAGTTGGAACCTTTCCCCAAACAAACTTAGAAATCACCGCTTGAATATTACCTGGAAATCTTAATTGGACATAGAGACTAGAGTAGGCTCATGAGGTGCAGTGCAGTTGGTGGTGATAGTTTAAATCCTACTTCGAATCTTGGTACGAGGGCGGTTCCTTCAAGATGCGTTGCTTTTTAATTAGAAATAGAGAGTAGAGTAGGCCCACGAGAGATGCAGTGCAATTGAGCCCTTGTAGCACCTCATGAGGGATGTACACTCCCTCACAACTAGCAAGCGAGGACAATGAGGTTTCCTTTGTTATAATCGAAAGAAAACAAAAAAGCAACCAAGCCATAACTAGTATTTAGAAGGACAAGCCATCACGACAACCCCACCATGATACAGGTGCGTGCATGCATAATTGCAACCTTACCGCTGACCCAACCTTTCTCTAGTGAGATTTTTCAAAAATCAAGAAGTTATTGCAATTCAAATCTTGAATCAAAATTTCTCCAAGTCACTTCAGAGTAAGCTTTGTATCACTTGGCGACCACAACACCAATAGTACATAATCTTCTATAACTAAATACTAAAAAGAGCGGTCCTTAAATTTTTATTATTATTCAATGTCATCCATGACTTTTTTTTGTCAAATATCATTATCGAACTTTTAAAAAGTGGTTTAATTGTTCAATGTAATCTTCCATTAACATTATTGAGAGAATTTGCACGAAATTTTCCGTTTAGTTTATGGCTTATCAATGTCTTTGGCCAATTTCGTTCATTTGCTTTTTTCATTTTTTTATTCGTTGAATTTAGTCCATGCACTTTCTTTTTCTCTCTCCGTTGTGCCATGTCAAATTTAGATGTAATCCAAACACAAAAATTTATCGGTTATGCCATGGCATTAAAACTCAAAAGTAACTAGCTAATTTAATGTGATAGACAACATGAGAACATTTAAGATGTGAAGTCTTATGTATAGCAATACTTATTTCTGTCCTTATGTTGTAAGTATTTCTAGATGTAAAGACCACGTCGTGTTATACACAAGCAGTATTTTAAATTGTTCAACCAAACAGTTTAGGCGCATTATAAACCAATAAAAAAGGTCAATTCATACTCGGCGTATCTATTATTCAGCATGATTAAGCTTAGACGAATGTATCAACACATTTACTGTGCATGTTTTGTCAAGAGGTTGCGTGAAAAATCCCTCTCTCAAAATAAGGTTTATCGAGATATATTTAGAAGAATATTTGATAACCCTCACCATGCTTAAGTGAAGGTTGTTGGAGAAAATAACCAAAATATAATACTTGAAGTACTTCCATAGGCATTATCATAAGGATCTCGCATTTGCTTTCTAATGTTCAATTTGAGTGGCAACTATCGATTTACTCGGAGCTCAAATGTCTGAGATTGACAAATCCGTCATCGCACGTGAGATGATCTTGAATACTGCCAGGTCAAGAATTCTCCGCATTTGAACGGAATAGAAGGAAACTTCCCATTCATTCCCAACCTGTGACAACTCCAAAGTGATAAAAAAACCAATGACACCTAGCGTACTTGGTCACAATAAACAAAGCATCATCGACTCATTTCCTTTGCATTTTCTCTCTTTTTGGGCAGAAAACATGATTCTTTTTGTGCAAAGTGATGATGCTAATCTGGTTCAAGGCATGCGAATTGCAGACACACTTTTAAACACTCGGACCAAGAACGAAGAAGGTAAGTGGCAGGTGCCACGGAGCGCGTGGCGTGGTTTGCTCGGTTCTCCTCGGGTCTTCTCGGGTCTCCATCGAAGACTGGTCCTCGGTTCACTTCAGGTAGACAGAACACTTAGGAGGGAACTTCGAAGGCAGGCAATGCTGGTCGCGCATCCACATCTCTTTATAATCATGTCCACTCGGCCTCCTCTACCACTCCCTTCTCTTTGCTTTGCTTTGGAAAATGCTGCCCTCATGGTACACCCGTTTTGTACCCCATCACATCCCCTCTCTGATCCACTTTTTCCAACTTTTATTTCGCACATCGGTCTCTTGATCGACATTCATTGGCTGGGATTGAAACCATTTTCCGCCCGGACAACTCACGTTGCTTCAATTTTCAGGACGAAAGTACCATTGCTATTATCCAATATGAGAAATGATAGTTTAGAGCTAAATCGTTGGTTAAATAAGAGAGTTGGTTTAAGAGCGTTGACACCTAAAAATAATTCGAGTCGTTGTAAATAAATGATGTGTTGGTACTAAGTTGTCAACAGAGCAAATGGTAAGTACAATTGCAAATCAGTAGGTAAAATCAGTGTTGTGTTACCAAAGGAACTATCGATAGATGACGATTGACCAAGACAGTTTCCAATGTACTATAGTAAATAGTTGATTATACCATAAAAGATATTCATTTAAAAACCAGATATCCAACCTTTGGTGAAAGGATTTCATCGGCAAGTGGCACGTACGATTGGCCAGAATTCTTAGGCTTTTTGGGCGGGCCTAGGCAAGGCCTTGAAGTTAACCTGCCAATATATTTATTAAAAGAAAATTAAAAGATTCTGTTACTTTTACAATTTTACTTTAGCACTTAAAATTTATATACATTAAAGGTTTGGGCCTGAGCCAGCCTAACCCAAGCTTGCCCAAACCCGCTAGAGAGAGAGAGAGAGAGAGAGAGAGAGGGAGATGATCTCCATGACTTGTTGAACGTATTGATCAGTCTATATGTTGGATGAAATCTCTTAAAGTATTTTGAAGTTGATAAAACATTTTTATCAGTCTAGTCTAAAGACTTACGGACTCTTTTGACAAAGTCTGAAGATCAAAGTCTGAAGATCAAAGTCTGAAGCTAGCAAGACTCAAGACTTATATTTCAAAGTCTACTCACATGGACAATTTCTAGGACGACGTTTATTCTGATCTTATATGATCTTTATTCTAACGGCTAGAGAATATTCTTCTACTGGATTCAGCACTAAACGATCTTACTTTCATATGGAATATGTTTAGATTCTCTAAAGATTTCGCAACTTATATTTGGAAGGATCTACTTATGGAAACCGAGATCCTGATTGTATGGGCGAGCATGATTGATGGGCTATCAACACTTACCTTAAAGAGCTCGAGATCTCTCTAATTGATCTGTCCAACGGGTTGATTGGAAGAACTTCTTTGGAAGGTGCCAACGGTATTGAAGGCATAAAGAAGTATATAAGAGAGATGCTCTAATTATTGAATGGTGCGGATAGAAGAATTCCAAAGTCTGAATCTCCTTTTTCTATTTTGCGATATCATTCTTCGAGCGATATTTGTAATCAAAAGAGAGATCATATTATAGTGCCTTGAGGAAGTGTAGTAGAGTTTTCTACTTTGTGGACTCAAGAGCGTGAGGCGTAATCACTCTTATTGATTCTTAGTGAAATCCAAAAGGAAGGGCTGTCCGTGCGGGAGAGTGGACGTAGGCTTGATCTAAGCCGAACCACTATAAATCAAGTCTTGATTCTCTATCCCTAATCCTTTATATCGTTAACTGTTTTCATTTGCTGCAATTGTTGGTTTTAAGTTACTTATACCTCATTCGGTTTAATTTATTAAAATCGCTTTAAACACCTATTCACCCCCTCTATGTGCTAATTCTAGTCCTAACAATTGGTATCAGAGCTTGTGTACTTGCTTATAAGAAGTGTCTTTACTTCTAAGTAAAAGATCTATGGCTAGTATGTTGCATACAGGGTTGGTTGAAGGTCAAAGCAATACCAGACCTCCATACTTTGATGGAAAAGACTACAAAGCATATGGAAAAATAAGATGAAGGCATTCCTAAGATCAAAAGATCCTTTGGAATGGGAAGTGGTTGATAAGGGAATCATTCATGTTGCTGCATCAGAATTAGAGAGAGGAAAAGAAACTGATGTTTCTACTCGTTTGACTCAAGAAGAAATCACCAAGAGACAGACTCTTGACGCCAAAGCTATTTACTCTTTACATTGTGCTTTATCCCCTACTGAGTATAATAGAATATCTTCTTGTGATACAGCAAAATAAGTATGGGATAGGCTTCACATTACCTATGAAGGAACTGATCGTGTGAAAGAAACGAGGATCAACATTCTCTTGGGTCAATATGAAGTCTTTAAGATGAGATCAGGAAAATCAATAACTGACATGTTTAGTCGCTTTACTGAAATTGTGAATGGTCTTGAATATCAGGAACATCCAATCTCAGGACATATGAAGGTCAACAAACTCCTTCGAGGACTCTCAAAAGGCGGAATTATATAAAAACCTCAATAAGAGAGACACAGAGGATTGCTCCACTTTTTGTAGACGAATTAGTTGGGACTCTTCAATCCTATGAAGTGGAACAGACCAACGAAGAGGAAGACTCAAAAGGTAAGAAATCTATTGCCTTAAAGTCTAATGACTATTCTGATGTTATAGACTCGAAGAAGAACTAGATGATGAAGAGCGGCACTCATGATAAAGAGATTCAGAAAGTTGAACAGAAAAGGAAGGAAATTCAATTGGAAGAAACAAAATTCTCAAAGGTTTCAAAACAGGTCAACAGAGGAAGATGATTCGAACAAAGAAGTGACTTGCTTTGAATGCAAGAAAAAGGGACACATCAGACCCAACTGTCCTCTGTTAAAAAAGAGAAAAGGAAAGACCGAGAAAAACGAGGGGAAGGCACTCAAAGCGAGACTTGGAGTGATACCGAATGTGAAGAAAGTGACGATGATTATGCCAATATCGTTTAATGGCAAAATCGGACTCGGACTCATCTTGATCTTGATTCGAGACACGAGACTCGAAGCGAACTCGAGGTTAGTAACCTAAAAATTCCTTTTAAGGTTTCTAAATATATTGATGAATTTTGTCTTAGTCTGAAAACCTCTTTAAGAGGATCTCCGAATTAAAAAAGGAAAATTCTACACTTTGAAACAACAGGATAAACTTTTGAAAGAAAAGTTTGAAAAAGCTGAAAAAAGATTTTGATGCTGTGAAAGAAAACTCATATGTTATTTCAAATGAAAATAATCTTTTGAAAAATGATATCTCTAACATATCAAAAAGATTTTCAAATGGTTCTGAAAAGTTGGATAAGATTCTTTCGATACAAAGACCATACTTTGATAAATTAGGTCTTGGTATGACTTCTAAAACTATTCCACTGATTGATTTTCCGAAGGTAAAAGAAAGAATTAAACAAAGACCAGCTAGAATTGTTTACAAGAATCATTTCCAGAAAGTTTTTGTAAAACCTATTGGTAGAAATGCTCGAGATGTTCCAAGTGTAAAAGCTTAGAACACTTTGAGAAATAATGTCCTTTGGTTTGGAGACCTGTTAAAAAGAGCCGGGCTAAGACTGTCTATTGTTCTAACACTTCTGGACCCAAGATGGTATGGGTACCAAAAAGAGCTTGATTTCGTTAACTGCGCAGGTTACTATAAAAAGAAGATAAAATGGTATCTTGATAGTGGCTGCTCAAGACATATGACGGGAGACTCAAGCTGCTTCATAAAACTTATCCAGATAGACGGAGGAAAAGTTTCCTTTGGTGGTAACAACAAAGAAGGATTACTGGTCGAAGAACAAAGTGAAGATTGGAAGTTTGTCTATCAATAATGTTTCATTAGTTGAAGGATTAAATTACAACCTGCTTAGCATAAGTCAGTTGTGCGATACTGGTTTCAAGATCAACTTCCAGGAAGAAACGTGCTCTGGAATTAGTAAAGACTTTACTCAATCTTTTACTGGTCGAAGACATGGAAATATCTATCTTCTGGATGTGAATCAAGAAAGATCACAATGCTTAATATCAATACAAGATGAAGCAAATTTATGGCACAAAAAGCTAGGCCATATCAATATGAAGCAAATCAACAAGATCTCTACAAAGAAACTTGTTCGAGGATTGCCTATTCTGAATTATTCAAAGTCGATCTATGTACACCATGCGTACTAGGTAAACAGGTGAGAAACTCTTACAAATCAATAAATAAAGTTTCCACTAATCATGTATTGCAGCTTTTGCACATGGATTTGTTTGGACCTACCCGAACGAAAAGCATTGGTGGTAAAAGGTTACATGCGGTAATAGTGGATGACTATTCACGATTCACTTGGGTCTACTTTCTTACAAGTAAGTCGAGACTTTCTCTCTCTTTTCAAAATTTGCTAAAAAGGTGCAGAATGAGAAATGTCACACTATCTCAAGCATTCGTACAGACCATGGAGGTGAGTTTGAAAATCAAGACTTTGCTAAATTTTGTGATGAATTTGGTTTTCAACACAAATTCTCCTCTCCATATACACCAGAACGAGAATGGGGTTGTGGAAAGGAAGAATAGGTCTTTACAAGAAATGGCAAGAATACTTTTAATTGGAAATCAAATTTCTTCAAGGTTTTGGGCGAATCTTTGTTTCAACTGCTTGCTATATTATAAACGAGTGTTTTTAAGGCCAATTCTTGAGAAAACTCCTTATGAAATTTTTAAAGAGAAGAAACCAATAGTTTCTTATTTTCAAATATTTGGTTGCAAATGTTTTATTCTAAATAATGCAAATGATCATGTTGGTAAGTTTGAAGAAAAATCAGATGAAGGATTCTTTCTTGGATATTCTACTACAAGCAAAGCTTTTAAAGTGTTCAACAAAAAGACTCAGATTGTGGAAGAATCAATGAATGTCAAATTTCAAGACTCTCCACAAGTTCAGCAGATACAGATTGAAGATTCAGAATCTGCTCCAGACACTGATAGATCTAACTCCACTGAAGCAGTTACTAAATCGAAACCAGTACAACAAGCTACCGATGAAGAATCTACTCAAGTAAAGATCAACAATCTATCGATCGACCAAGAATCTTGGAAGCACAAGTCTAGTCATCTGAAGAACTCATTATTGGGAACATTAATGAGGGAATTCGAACAAGATCCAAAAGGCGAGAAGAGTCTAGTCTTTGTTGCTCTTATTTCGAAATAGAACCCAAAAATATTGAAGAAGCTTTAGCGATGAAAGCTGGATTGAAGCAATGCAAGAAGAGCTCAGATAATTCAGTATTAACGACGTATGGGAATTGACTCCCAAACCAAAAGGTAAATCAGTTATTGGAGCTAAATGGGTTTTCAGGAACAAAGTTGACGAAAAAGGCAAAGTAACAAGAAACAAAGCAAGACTCGTGGCTAAAGGATACACGCAAGAAGAAGGGATAGACTATGATGAGACTTACGCTCCAAGTAGCAAGGTTAGAAGCAATCAGATTACTACTTGCTTTTGCTTGCTATAAGAATTTCAGGTTGTTTCAAATGGATGTCAAAAGCGCTTTCCTGAATGGATTTATTCAAGAAGAAGTCTACGTGGAACAACCTCCTGGATTTGAAGATTTAAAGAAACCAGACTCTGTGTTCAGACTGAAGAAAGCTTTATATGAATTGAAACAAGCTCCTCAAGCTTAGTATGAAAGGCTAAGTAATTTCTTAATTCATAGTGGCTTTTCTAAAGGAAAGGTAGACACTACTTTGTTCATTAAAAATGAAGGTAAAAGCTTTCTACTTGTTCAGATTTATGTTGATGACATCATATTCGGATCATCTAATGAGACTCGTGCAAGAAATTTTCTAAGTCTATGCGGGATGAATTCGAGATGAGCATGATGGGTGAACTATCTTTTTCCTTGGTCTACAAGTCAAACAACTAAAGGAGGGAATATTCATTCATCAAGAGAAATATGCAAAAGAACTTGTTAAAAAGTTCGGTCTGGAAAATTGCAAAAAGACGGACATACCGATGTCAAGTTCCTTGAAGATAGACAAAGATGAAGCATGGAAGAAAATTGACCAAAAGTTATACGGGAGTATCATTGGTTCACTTCTTTATCTTACGCATCCGGACGACATATTATTTAGTGTTTGCATATGTGCTAGGTTTCAATCGATCCTAGAGAATCTCACTTAAGTGCTGTTAAACGTATTATTAAATATGTTGCTACTCTTGCTAAGATCGGCCTTTGGTATCCCAAAGAAGGAGACTTTACACTTCTTGGCTATTCGAGACGCGAGATCTTGCGGGTTGTAGAGTTGAGAGAAAAAAACACTTCAGGTACTTGTCAATTGCTTGGAAACAGGGCAGTATCTTGGTTTTCAAGGAAACAAAGTACTGTGGCTCTTTCAACGGCTGAAGCAGAATACGTAGCCCTTGGAAGTTGCTGCTCTCAAATATTGTGGATAAAATAGCAAGAATCGCAAGACTTTGACATTGAAGACTCTTGCACGAAATAAGATGTGACAACACCGGCGCAATCAATCTTACAAAGAATCCTATCCTACATTCAAGAGCAAAACATATTGAGATTCGACATCACTTTATAAGAGATCATGTTCAAAACAAAGAAGTCTTGATACGGTTCATAGACTCAAAGAATCAACGCGAGACATCTTCACAAAGCCACTTGAGAAAAGCTTGTTTGAGTCTATTCGCTCAAGACTCAATATTTTATCTCTTGAAGAATCTTTGAAGCTCGGACTCGGTAACTAAAGTCCGACGTGAGCATTAGACTCAAAGGTTAAAGTCTCGAGAATACGAATTGACACGACCGTAAGTTCATTTTGAAACCTGTCTTATTGATAAGGTAAGATTATCTGTCTATTTTAAGGCGGTTATATTTAAAAAGAGTGGTTATCGATTTATTAAGGCAGTTATTTTTCAAAAAGGAAATTTTAAGATTTCCAAAATATACGACGCTTGGTTTATCTCCCGTATCGTTATCTTTTATACACCTCTTCTCCTTCGTTTTCACTTTACCCGAAACCCTAGATCAAAAGCTTTTCACTGCTTTCCGTATTTTTCTCTCCAAAACTTCTTCGTTTCAAAAATCTCAACTTTCTTGCGACACAAGTGAGAAAGCTTCTCCAAAGAAAGCACGATGTCGTATCAAAGGAAGTCATCCAGAATAGCAAACAGGGGACCACAAGGATCTGGTGAGGGGCCTACGCACTTTGATCTCACTGAAGAAAGTGATTTTCCTTCTGAGCAAACTCCTCAACGACCTCAACTGCGGTCTTCCCCAACTAGACCTCAAGAACATCGTCCTCAAAATGTAGAAAAGATTTTTGAAGATATTGAACCAAAGTAAGAACTCTTAAGCCTGCCTTTGTTTATAGGCTCTACTCGTATTAAAGGAAGGAGGTTCTCGCGATGACCTTCATTGATGAATTTCGAAAGAGAAGGGGTACGAAATGAGACTCATTTTCTCACCGTCATGGAAAGGTCAGGAGTTGTTCCTGAGGGAACGGCTACAAAAGCATTTGCAAATTTTCCTAGTGACCCTAGGTTTGGTAGTATGAATCAGCCTGAGGGAAATGATGATGATGAAAAGATGTTCATACACTTTAAACCATGGATGGGTGTGGCTGCAAACCTTCGAGGGAAGAAGGATGAACTGTTCCGCTCAGACGGACACAGAAAGAAGTATGAAAAGTTCTTTGAAGCGTGGGGTGATGAACCCACGGACTGTAGATTTCGATTTTCTGGACCTATTGAGCATAAATCTACGAGAGAAATTTGAAAAACTGCAACTTTATCAGTTCTGCACAGACTGTGACATGGCACATTCTGAATTAACGGCGTATTTCTACTCCAATCTCAGTTTCATTGATGCAAACAGCTTTACTTTCAACGTGAGGGATAAAGAGTATGTCGTTGATAAGGACATTTTGGCTGATGTACTTGGTGTAGAAAGGGGGGCTTTCCAATCAATCAGTGTATCTGTAAGCCATGCTACTCTTGAATTAGCAAGGGACAGAATTGCAGAAGGTTGACTCTCCTACTCCAGAATGAATGCAACAAATACTTTGCTGCACAAGATTGTGATCAACATCGAGACCCAAATCGACATCCAAGACGGATGTATCAATTTCGAAGCTAAGTTGATGTTTGCCATCAAGACTGGTCTAAACTTCTCTTTGCCGCATACCATCATATTTCACATGTACAGATGCATGGCAAAGGATAAAGGAAAACTTCCTTATGCTGCTCTCATTACTCGTCTCTTCAGACATCTAAACATTCAACCTCCTCATTTTCTCACAATGAAGACTATTGATAAAATGGTCATCGTGTTGAGGATGATTACCAAGATGCGTCTGAAAGAGCTTAGCAAGAAGCTGGAGCAATTCAAGGAAAAGACTCCTATCAAGCTCGGACTGACTCATCGCCAGCCAAAAGGAAAGGGAAAGAACCCGTGGTTAGTTCTACCAAGAAGAGAAGGGCAATCATCTTGGAAGATGAAGATGATGAGGATGCTATACCATCTCTACTCGATTTCTCAATTTACTGCATCTATTCCAACTATTCCGAACATCAAGTTGCAGAGAAAGAGAAAGAGAAAGAGAAAGAAGAAAGAAAGAGGAAGAGAAAGAAGAAGAGAAGACGAGAGAGGAAGAAAGAGAGGAAGAGGAAAAAGGAAAAGAAGAAAAAACGGATGAACAGTAACGAACAGATTCTCCGGCGAAAAAGGAGGATCTACAACGGCCCTGTCACCGAGGACACTCCTCGAAAGAAGAGTTCTTTTCTCCTCCGAAGACATGAAAACAGGGGGAGATAAAGAAAGAGAACACACACCTCTTCGCTGACTTTTAGAGAAGAAGATGCACAAACAGGTGTTAGTCGATCACCTCGATGCGAGGATATTCATGCTGCACAGTTTCTGAAGGAGAGGTATCATCTCCACACACCGAACTTCCCGCCGACATTCATACCGGCTTGACTCCACCATCAGACCGAGCTGAAACAAGCACTCAGACTGACAACTCTGGAGATTTTCAAAGGCTGCTTGAGCTCATCTTGGAACTTAAAGGTCAAATTTATGCCATGGGATATGAATTTCAGAACTTGCAGAATGAAAATCATGCAATGTTCATCACTTTGCATGATTAGCTTAAAATGTTCGGCGTCAAATTCGGGATACCGCAAAGGGCACTACTCTCACCCAAGTATAGGAAGATTTGAGGAAGTTGGAAGACACTGTCAAGTTTATGGAGGACTTTCAACTTGTTCGCATTCCTCGAGCTCCATGATTTTTTTTATGCTGACAAAAAGGGGGAGAAGACTTTGCAGATTTTCGAAGATTTTCTGTTTTCAAAACAAACCAAATCTTATCTTTTTATATTTTTGCTATCTTGACTTTGACTTGAGTTTTTTTTTTTTTTTTTTTTAACGTGTGCAGTTTTCGAATGTGTGCTCACTATGGCAATACTTTAAGCTTCGTAAATTAGATAGTACTGTCTGTTTATGACTAATGAGGTTTCGGTGAATGCAGATCTGTGTACAGGGAAAGTCTGTGTACATGATATCTGTGTACAGGATAACTTCTACTATCTTATTTAAATCTTTTATGATGCTTGCTTAAAAGTTGTATTGCAGGGCGATAATATTCAAATCTACAGGAAAGTTTTGTCACCATAAAAAATGGGGAGATTGTTGGATGAAATCTCTTAAAGTATTTTGAAGTTGACAAAACATTTTTATCAGTCTAGTCTGAAGACTTACAGACTCTTTTGACAAAGTCTGAAGATCAAAGTCGAAGATCGAAGCTAGCAAGACTCAAGACTTATATTTTAAAGTCTATTCACATGGATAGTTTCCAGGACGACGTTTATTCTGATCTTATATGATCTTTATTCTAACGGCTAGAGGATATTCTTCTACTGGATTCAGCACTAAACGATCTTACTTTCATATGGAATATGTTTAGATTCTCTAAAGATTTCGCAACTTATATTTGGAAGGATCTACTTATGGAAACCGAGATCCTGATTGTATGGGCGAGCAGATTGATGGGCTATCAACACTTACCTTAAAGAGCTCGAGATCTCTCTAATTGATGCTGTCCAACGGGTTGATTGGAAGAACTTCTTTGGAAGGTGCCAACGGTATTGAAGGCATAAAGAAGTATATAAGAGAGATGCTCTAATTATTGAAGGGTGCGGATAGAAGAATTCCAAAGTCTGAATCTCCTTTTTCTATTTTGCGATATCATTCTTCGAGCGATATTTGTAATCAAAAGAGAGATCATATTATAGTGCCTTGAGGAAGTGTAGTAGAGTTTTCTACACTGTGGACTCAAGAGCGTGAGACTGTAATCACTCTTATTGATTCTTAGTGAAATCCGGCCCGGAAGGGCTGTCCGTGCGGGAGAGTGGACGTAGGCTTGATCTAAGCCGAACCACTATAAATCTGAAGTCTTGATTCTCTATCCCTAATCCTTTATATCGTTAACTATTTTCATTTGCTGCAATTGTTGGTTTTAAGTTACTTATATCTCATTCGGTTTAATTTATTAAAATCGCTTTAAACACCTATTCACCCCCCTCTAGGTGCTAATTCTAGTCCTAACACTATATAGTAGGGAGCTAAGAAGATACTCTCTTATAGAAATAATTATTGTGCAATCTAAGCTCGAGAACGAGAAAAGCTACATGATACACCAAGTGATTTTGAAAATAAACTTAAAGTGCATTAGAATTTTAACCCATATTTGTCCTATCTACTTGAGCACCTCAAATGGTCACGATACACGAGAGAATTGAAATGCAGGCTTACACTGAAACATTGTCTCTTTTATTCCTAAAGCTTAACTAAGTAACCATGCTTTAGTCTGTGGATCGGAAGAGGCCCCTTCCCCTGTCTTGCCCGGGGAAATAGCCAAGGGAGAGTGGTCTAATGAAGTCCAGTAAAAAATCGATGTTTATCCCGCGTGGATTTTTACCAATTTGATAATTCACATTCATTTTCGTTTATATCTTATTGAAAGGTGAAAGAAAATCACGCTTATATCATGTTCCGCTAAAGCAACATGATCGAGAGATTTTCTAAATGAAAGCAGTGACCAATCCATAAATGAGGCGAACCTCGGAAATGCCTAAGTCCTATGGTTTTCTTGAGTATTCTAGAATACTCCTAGTAGCAGGCAACACAGTAATTGTATGTAGTTGTAAAAAATGTGAGTGGTTGATAGTTAGTGAGATGTAATCTCCACCATTAAATTGAGGAGAGATTTACGGATATGATTAGTCTTGTATTTGTATATATATGAGTCTCCTCCCATTATCAATTCACAAGTGAAATCAAATTAGAGCTTCTCTCTGGTGTTTCTCTCTCTAAATACACATTTAAGTGGATTTACCTTCGAAATACAAATCACCACTCCTACTTCGGTTCCTTTTCAATCTTTGAAGTGCCCAAGTCTTTTCCCTCTCCTCTTCTTACGATTCTCCGGTGTTCTGCTCCTCAGATCCATCTGCCGTGACAGATCTAGAAACCGAAGTGCTCAAAGCATTCATGGACCTAGACTTCAAGCTCGCTATCAAGCTCTTAAGCTATCTCGATTAGCCCTAATAACGCCAAACTATTCACCTGGCGCTCTCATACCAATTTTAGTATGCTTATTCCCACTCTATATGATTTATATATTTTCATGCGTAAGTAATTGACAAATTGAGTGTTAGGTTAACGTAATATCATGCGCATCTTAGGGCTCGTTTTGTTATTAGGAATGTGAAATTGACCACAATTTGTTTGCACCTAGTCATTAGATCTGAGATTGCCCTTTATTAGTTGCTCTAATTTTTCTTTCTCGATAATTAGTTGTATGAACAAAGGAAGTGTTGTTCATCATGATCACCATGGCTGGTTAGAGAATGGAGAAACAATGATCTTTCTGTTTGCATAATTTTCCATTCGGCTACAATTTTTGAAATATTTATGATATCTTGAAATTCAATCATTTTTGAAATATATGAAATTGTTATTTTATCAGTGTACCTATAATTAATTTACTCTAAATTGATACTCATATGAGTTAAGTAATTTATTGGGCGAGGTCAGAAAGAGTTAAATCTCTTTTATGGAAAATAGATTAATTATCGGTACATTGATAAAATAACAATTTCATATATTTAAAAAATGATCGAATTTCAAGATATCATAAATATTTCAAAAATTGTAGCCAAATGGAAAATTATGCAAACAGAAATCACTATTTCTCCATTCTCTAACCAGCCATGATGATCATGATGAACGACACTTCCTTTGTTCATACAACTAATTATCGAGAAAGCAAAATTAGAGCAACTAGTAAAGGGCAATCTCAGATCTAATGACTAGGTGCAAACAAATTGTGGTCAATTTCACATTCCTAACCCTAAGATACGCATGATACTATGTTAACTTAACACTCAATTTGTCAATTACTTACGCATTAAAATATATAAATCATATAGAGTGGGAATATGCATATCGGTGAACACGCCGAGCTTGAAATTGGTATGAGAGCGCTTGGCAAATAGTTTGGCGTTATTAGGGCTAATCGAGATAGCTCAAGAGCTTGACAATGAGCTTAAAGTCTAGGTCCATGAATGCTTTGAGCACTTCGGTTTCCAGATCTGTCACGGCAGATGGATCTGAGGAGCAGAACACCGGAGAATCATAGGAAGAGGAGAGAGAAGACTTGGGCAATTCAGAAATTGAAAAGGAACCGAAGTAGGAGTGGTGATTTGTATTTCGAAGGTAAATCCACTTAAATGTGTATTTATATCCAGGACCTTCGAAAACAACACAACTTGTACTGTATATAGTAGACAGGTGCCGGAAGCTAAGTTGAACGAATAGAAAGATAGTCTTTGAATTTCTGATGAAGAGACTCCAGGCCAACCTTAGATTAACCAGAGAAAAAGAAGATGAAAGTACTTAGAATTGTCATGATAGGAAGAGTTGGCTCCCAGCAATAGGCAAAGGAGATTGAACTATCAGAAACTCAGAATACATAGTAGTCGTGCATGGTAGATCAAGTTCATGTTTTGTTTTGCAGACATACCACACAATGTTTTTCCCTTTTGTTTCCCTAGGGCTGTCATAATCGTATCCTTGTTAACAGTTGCTTTGATGGTACTCTTCGCAGGCTAATTTACAAATAGATAAAACCAAAAGACGAGTAAAAGCATGGCAATTTTGCTCATTGCCAGACATTATATCAGCAAAATGGCTTGCTTGTTTAGATTTTTAAAAAATGATGAAGAAATCATATGTGAAATTACATGCCACAATTCATATGTTTTGAAAGTTTTAAATCTTTTGGAATTAAAAAATGCCAAAGTACTCGAGATTGTTGGGGCAGAGCGGTAGAATCTACGGCCACTTCTCGAATACGTGGATGTTGCCGGCAGAATCCGCCGGGCTCATTCGCGACACATTTGATTTCGAGGCGCTTAAGCCGACGGCCGTCAAAGTAAATATCGGAGGGACTCTGCGTGCTGGTCGGCCAAACTCCACTGGTGTGTACTGCAGGCCACTTGTGGCGGCCGACGATCTCATCAGCAAAGCATGATCGCCTGAGCGGGCTCGATTCGAGTGTCCTCGTCATCTGAGAGAGATCACTCACGCACTCGAGCGGAGTGGGGTCAGATTCTTGTGGGTGGTGCGTAAACCACCGATGAAATCTGGCGCAACCCAGCTATTAAACCTGTTGATGATCCAGGCATGCTCCTATGTATTGTCTACATTTATCGGTATAAAAATATTACGTGAACTTTGATTCACGATCTGAGGTCAAATGATTCAGTTTACGAGATGTGATCGGTAAGAATTTGACGAACGGGATGAACGCACGCGCAAGATATATTGGGCAAAGTATGATGCTGGTCACGCGCATCCAAAATCTCTTGCGATCACGTCCACTCAGCCTCCCTTCCACCTCTTTCTCTTTGGCTTTTCTTCGGAAAATGCCGTCCTCGAGGTACACCCGTTCTGTGCCCCATCGCATCCCTCCTTGCTCGACTTTCTCCAACTTTCATTTTCACACATTGGTCACTCGATCGACATCCACCGTTTGGGATCAAAACCATATTTTGCCAAATAATTCGCATTGATTCAATTTTTGAAGTTTTGATTTATATGATTGGTCCGACTAGAAGATTTGATTTCACAGGTATGCTTTATTTTTGTCATTATGAGGATCCTGTTGAGCAAAAAGCCTATGGGATAAATTAATGACATATGAAGACTCAAAAAATAAATGTGTTGAAAGTCAGGGATCGTGTTATAAGAAAATATATTTAGTAATCATTTGAATCTTATAAAACTTGTTTTGAACTTTCAACTTTTTCAATGTTAGCATTTAGTTGGGTGATCTCAAAAATATTTGACAAACACCTCATATTTTCCCCATCTTAGAAAAACTGAATCAAACGAAACCAAATTCTCAAGACGTGTTAGGTGGTTCGATGAATTTTAGTAAGAATACTGTGCACAGATCATTTGCAAAATCAGGAACGTTTCGACAAAAATGAGAAGAAAACGGCAGTAACGACCAGAACGACGTCGGCGAGCGAGCGAGCGAGTAAGCAGACTCCGGCTCCGTCTCCGTCTCCGTCTCCGTCTCCGCGCGCGTCGCTGGGAAAATGTCGCTGCTGTCGCGTTACGGCCGCAGTGCGTGCTCGCGCTGGCGCAAGCTGCGCGGCCCGAGCGCGCTCCTCCGGCTCGCCTTCCTCTCCACCGCATCCCCGGACTCGCTCGGCGCTCCCGGCCCGGCCCGACCCGGCGGGCCGCCTCCGATACGGGTCGGGCTCACCGCGTCGGCCGGCCGGGGCGTCTTCGCGACCCGGAGGATCGGGTCCGGCGAGCTCATCCACACGGCCGAACCGGTCGTGTCCCACCCTTCGCTCCACTCCCTCCACGCCGTCTGCTACTTCTGCCTCAGGAAACTAGACGGCGCGGGCTCTCCGGCTCGTGCGGCGTCGTTCTGTAGCGATGGCTGCAGAGCGCGCTCCAAGGTAGGGACTGCTTAAGCTTTTTGGTTGTGCGTACGGTCGATTCGTCGAGGCAAATGTGAGTTCGCCTGTTTGAAGGATCGCGCACGAGCTGTTTGTAGTTTTGCCTTGACGTATTGAACGGCCAGTGACTGTGAATTGGCGAGTGGAGAGACTTTGGATACTTAGATGGCTGTAACGTTAATCGTAATATATTGTCTTACTGTCCTTTTGGCTTTGAATTTTGAACTTATCTAACGTTTTGTTGCTTCAATGAATCTTACGTGATATTGTATTCGATATTGGTGGCAGGCATTTTATGAAGTCGAGACAAGGGTAGACTGGTCGCTCCACGATGACTATTGTTGGTACGGCGTATCTCTAGTCTTGTTACAGTTGTTTACTTCCAGAAGTAGATTCCTCGCCAGCCAGTTATGGCGACTCACGCTGGACTACGTGTGGCTGTGACTAGGCAACAGATAGAAGCCACCACGAGAATCTTTTGTTCCTTTTTGTGTCTGCCCATCTGCATCCTGATTGAATTTCACCTGTTTTGATTACATATGCTTTGTTGGTTAGTCTGTTTTTGCTGACAGAAGAGAACTACTACAGCTTAGAAATCTTATCAACCTAGATGCGATTCCTGAGACCCAATGCTGGTTCTCATATGATTCATGAAAACTAATTGCCTATATCTAGCAAAAGTGACCATGCAAAGGTCTCATTTAAGCTTTTATAAAAGAAGCACAGCAGATTTTAGTCTGATCTGTCAAAGCTTCGATGGCCTTTTCCTAACTAGAGTTGCTTTATTTTTGGTCAAGCTTGGTTTACAGTCCAACCTCTTAATGAAAGAATGGATGTTTTCCTTCTTCTCTATGAAATTTGAAAGCAAGTGAAGACCATCAAAGCACCAGTTTTTATGTTTTGCGTGAGTTGAAAACCTTTCCTTTCAGAGAAGAGCATTTGATAGTTCAGTTGGTGTCATTATTTTGTGATGAAAAAGCTCAAGTTCTTAAGGGGTTTCCATCATCTTGATGTGTAATTTCATTTATTTCTCTGCAAAGCGCCCGAGGTTTGAAATATCCCCTCCTGGTAAAACGGCTAGCTTGTATGGTTATATCAGGCGCAACATCCAGCGAATGCCTTGACATACTTCAACCTGCTTATTTGTCTCCTGAGATGATTTCTGAGGTGAGAACCTTGTAGCCAACTTCTTTTAATCTAAAAATTCAAGTCTGTGGATGTGTGGTTTATTATAAAAGTTTTATTAAACTGTTATAATGTTTTGTCTTCACACTGATTTTTCTTATTGTGCTAAGAATTTTGGGACTGAATTAGCAGCACTGGAGCCTTTTATCGTATTGTTGATGTGTCTCCTTAAATGAAAAGCCTTATCCCTGGACAACTGAGTGCTCCTCTTTAAATTTGTTTGGTGCTGTTTTGGTTCTCAGGAAGGCTATGTGCAGCATTACCTTTTCCATGTAAAGCATAATGTGCTTTCCTTTATGAATTTGTAAGGTGCAAATTGGAAACTTTTTAAGATCCATTTTGGAAATTGTCTTCAACATTTGAAAAAAGAATTTATCACATTTAGAGATGCTGCAGAATGTATCTTTATTTGTGTTATAAGATAGTTACAAGAACAATACGGAAGACTCACTTTTTATAGTCTCAATGCTTATGTATAGAATGAATAGACTAACAATTAGCAGGAAATTTTGTTGGACTTCCTTTGACCTTCTAAATTAATGTGATTAGATGGAGGAAGGGTTTGGATTGCTGAAGTGTGCCTTCACAAATGCTCATTTGAAGGATGAGCAGATAGCATGTATCCTTCATGCAACACTGATTTTCATTTTCCTTCTTTGTTTTGTATCCTGCTCTTTGTCATTCTTATGAGAATGATCGTCTTTAACATTTCTAGTTCTGACTAAGCAATGGTACACTACGCTGCTTGCACGGATTCGTATCAATGCATTCCGTGTAGAGGTGGTTGGAGGATCATTTGAGGATTTGCTTTCAATGGCTGTGGCATCTGTAGAAGCTGAAGCTGCTGTTGGAAATGCTGTTTACATGCTTCCTTCATTCTACAATCATGACTGTGGTATTTCCCTGCTCCTATTCCTGATGATTCTTGCGGTGGTGCAGCACAAACTTGAGAGAGAGATAGGGAGGGAGGGAGGGAGGGAGGGAGGGAAGTGATTGAGCTTAAGACCAGACTGTCCCTCCTGTGAGAGAAAGTGTATATTCAGTATGACTTGAATTAGCAAATGTAGAGTTTTAGTATAAAAATTTGATAATTTAAAAGATTAATCTACGTGCTACTTTGGAAAAAACGATATACATGTACCTTGGCAGAATCATGAGAGAAGTGGTTGAGGTTTTTTTGGCCTCTGCTTTCTGATCAACTGTTCCTGTGAAAGAAAGTGTGTTTTTAGTCTGATTTTTGAATGAGAAACTGCAGATTTCTAGGATAAAGTTTTGCCAATTTTGAAAAATTAAATTGCATGCTACTAAGGAAGAAAAAATGATTTACGTGCACCTTGGAAGAATGATGAAAGAAGAGACTGAACTTTTTTTGGCCTCTGTTTTTATTCAGCTGTTTAGAAGTATTGTACTGTTTTCCTTGCAGATCCTAATACGCATATTATATGGTTAGAAGATGCAGTTGCAAGATTGAAGGCCCTTCGAGATATTGAGCCAGGTTTGTCTCATTTACAGTAAATTTATGCAGCATTACTTTAGTATATAGCATTTTTTTGCTTATCGCTCAATTGTAGGACATTCTCGTCTTAGTCCATACAGAATCTTAGTTTCAACTGGCATAATTTGTAATTAGTAAGTTATTGGTGGAGATTGTTCCATTGCTCTAGCAGTTAGTAGCTTTCCCTTGGGCCGTCAGCTTCTGAAAGTGCAGGCCATGCACTGCCAAGTTATCTTGTACAATGCGTGAAAAGGGGTATTTCGTATTTTCATCGAGTGTTAAGATGCTGAGAGCCTGAGACAGTATCCATATAGTGTCCAAATTCATTAGCTCCTTTGGCATGTGGGCCATTTGTGAGTCTGGGCATTTAGTACAGAAAGCATTCAATTTGCAAATTTGACAATTTGCAAGGACAAGTAGGCTAGACTATGTGATGGATAGTCTGAACTGATGGGGAGGACATAATGATGGTGTAGAAAATCATGGAATACACTCAGGTGCCTGCTACATCATTCTTGAGATGAATGGATCAGTAAGTATAGTTTTATGGGTCTCATGATGGAGCTTGAGACCAGACTGTCCATTGTGGTCAGGTGTCAGGCTGTTGGCTTCTTCCGTTATAATTCAGTATAATTCGTGCAGAAGAAAATTATGATAACAATTATACAGGAAATAACAGGCTAGTTGTCCAGCTGACTGTTGTTACGTTGCCCAGTCTGGTTCTTCTTTGGCAGAGGTCAATTCTGTGTTGCGATCTTAAAAGGGTATTTTGCAGGCGAAGAACTTAGGATTTGCTACATTGATGCAAGTCTTGATTGGGATGCGCGGCAAAGTCTTCTGTCCCAAGGGTTTGGCTTCAGGTGTGACTGCCCTCGGTGTTTATCTGGAGACTAGAAGGATTTCTGATGTGAAGTTTTGGCAAAGGAGGAGATGAGATTTTTCCTATTCCCTCACATGCATTAGCAATAGATTCTGATGCTATTCTTTTATTTTTCAGTTTGCGTGAAAGTCTAGGCATTGCATACAACTTCAGTAAAACTAAAAGCCTTCGAAGCTACTTAAATTTAGTGAAGTCCCCCTTGTGCAGTTCTGTTTCTGCTGTTCTTTCGATGTCATTGTGCTTATTGCAAAGAACAGGAGATCATCAGATATGACTATGGGTATAGGTTTGATATGATTCTTTTCAGTAGCCAATCACCAAATCAATACCTTCATAAACACAATCAATCATTTGTTATTGTGAAACATAATCGAGTGCTCTTAGTAAAAGTACTTAATAATGGCCACATGAGTGCCTGTTAACGGATGGACCATAGTAGCAATGGTAAAAATTGACTACTTCTTGTCTTCACTTGTTTTCCAGATGCCATTGACACCCATTTTATTACACTACATACTGTTATAGAACCTATTGTGTTGTTCCTTCTAAATAAATGTCCTTCTCTCTTTCATCACATGCCATCTGAGACCCGGGATATGGACGTTAATGATATAATCTTTCCAGTCAATGCTCCTGACATCAAACCCGAATCTCCTCTTCTCTTCCTCGGACATTCTTTCCATCAGTCGCTCAGTGTTGCTGTTGTCAAACCTGGGATTTTTAAGGTAGAAGTGAAATCCGTGTTTAAGTTTAGTGCATTCTCTTAGATAAGATAAGAAAAAAGTTTCTTTTTCTGCACATCAGGGGAAAATAGTGGAACGAAATGCAGGGTTGAGCTGGCAAATTTGTGAACTGTCCGTTCTGTCCTTGACCAACATGTAGTTGATTTCTTCACCGATTAATATAACTGTGATAAATATAAATGAAAAGTTTACTAACCTTCCGCGGTAGAATGCGTAGGGCTCATATATGCTGGCCAATTTCTTTGCTTGCTCCACAGATCTACGACAAACAATTTCAAGTTTTTTGGACAGCTTTGCGTCTGAGGTCATGGCTCTCAACCGGTTTATCTGACTAGCATCTCCACTAAGATAAGCTGAAAATTCATCCATGGAAGTGAATAGCTTCATCGATGGGACGAGGATTGGTCTACCTTTCGAGTCGAAGCATGGCGAAGCGTTGTAGTGCTCATAGAGCAGTCTAACCAAGTCTTGGAAAACTAGTGGGTTTACGACCGATGAAGCGATCTGATAAATGTTAACTCCTGACTTTCCGGCCATTCCATGTCTTGCAATGGCTGCTAAGGTAGCATTGACTACGATATCGGCCGGTACCTAAAAGATCAGTAGCAGAAACATCACAGGTAGGCCAATTAGACTGATTTAGTTAAGTTTTTCGAGGATGATTTCTGCAAGACCCTCAAGAATGGTAGACATCCCTTGTTAATGTTTCAACTAATAGTATGTCAAACGCAAGTACCATTTTCTAATAAGTGAAGAAGCTAGCATTTTCGGCAGTTCTTGCGTGGCAGTTTTTGGCCTTGACCTTTTTAAACCAAATCATATAAGCTCTTGTTAACACAAACTTTTTCTTAGCATAGTGTAATGGCTGTGTCATGTGAACAAACGACCATTATTATTATTATTATTATTATTATTATTATTATTATTATTTTTGCCATTTTGAATGTAAAACAGTTTTAGGAGTCCCGGAGAGATCATCAAAGAGGTACTATTGCTTACGACATCGATTACTCCATTTGGGTCGACGAGAAATCCAGTGAGCTGTCCTTTCCCATAGTACAAGATGATGGGATCCATCATCCTGAAAATTAAAAACAAAGATTAGCTATTTCTTTTTCCGAATATGGCATCGATAGAACAGTCCATAATCTGAATAGATGATGAAGTACCTATTTCCTTCCATCCATCCTGGAAATGGCTCCTTTATAGTACTCTCAATGACACTAGGTCTGATTATGATGACTGGAACCTCTCCTCTCATGTCGTCAATGAGCATCTCTCCCATAGCTTTCGTGAACACGTAAGTATCTTGCCATCCAAACTTCTTTGCCCTGATTTTAGCCATTGTCATAAATCAATAAGAATGTCATTCGGATTCCTAGTCCTAAAGCAATCATTTTTCATTGATAACTATCTGTGATGCAAAAATCGAGTGTGAAAGAGTTTAAGTAGCAAGCCAAAGATAAATTATCAATCACCTGTTCAGACCCAATTCTTTCATCTTTTGAGCCACTGCGTGATCTTCCAAAGCCTTTTTTGACTCCAGAACCAGATGAATTTCACTTTCCACATCCAATTGAGGAAGAGACGTTGGTGGTTCAGCACTGTAACTTTCTCTGACTATGCTATCTCCCATGCAGAATGGCTTTTCCATAATCTTCCCTTGCCTTTGTCCATTGACATATGCTATAAACCAAAAAGATAGCAATCAACTATTTAGATACACCTTGAAGATGTTCAGAAAATGCTTAGGCCATAACTGTTACACCAAGAAAGTCGTCCCGACAATATTTACCTGTAGAAACTTGCAAGAAGACTTTTAATTGGCTGCATCTCTTCGCAAAGCTCATGAGATGGTAAGGTCCTTTGGTGTTAATGTCGATAGCAACATCGTACCTGTGGAATTATATAGAAATGGATCATTTCAACGGTGCTTTATATGGAGAAGTTCACCATACATAGCTTTTCCTATCCCTCTTTTTTCAGCCAAGCAGAAAAGTTTGCCAGTAGATGACATTATCAAAGGATCCATGTAACCAAGAGGCCAAGGGGGAAAAAATAAATCACATGCCTCTCATCGAATTTGGTATTCGCAGCTGAATTTACAATGATATCTACTTCATTTGCAATGAAGTCAACTAACTCATCTCCTAACCCAAGATTCGATTCAGAAATATCTCCAACCACAGGAATTAGCTTGCTCAGCATGAAAGCTTCATAAGATTTTCCGTAAGTTTGTTGGAGACTCTTGAAGAGTTCTGAATATATTATCTGTGCACAACAATAAAATTCCATCATCAGAGAATAACATAAAGATGGTTGATAAGATGTGAGCATTAACTTCAGACAATCTAGAAACAGGAGTGGCATACTTCACTCGATAGCCTCGCCATTGCAGCATCCTTGTCTTTAGCTTTCATCAAGAGAAATATCTTACCCACATCCGGAACGGTCCTTAATATCTTCTCGACAAGAACTGGACATCAGTACATTGAGAATGATTAACAACGGAGATACTTAACAATTTTCAAAAAAAAAAAAAGGAACAGAGAAACTTTACAAACAAGAGGTATATGCTTGGAAAAAAGGTTCATGTTTTCACCTTTTGCCAAGAACCCTGTTGCACCAGTAATGAAAAATTTCTTCCCTCTCAAAAATCTGACAATTCCAATGCCATCATCCATCTCCACCGAAGAGTGGGAGTGCCCAGCATAAGGCACCAAATCATTCATACAAATCTCTGCCTGACTCTTCCCATTTGGAGACGTAACCAAGCTTCCTGTATCTATCAGAGCACTACTTTGGTTGGTGCAAACGGACGCAGATCTCCCTTTCAGATCGGTGGACTTGATCGCTCTGCCGCTGCCTTGGCAGCATGTTATACTCTTCTTCTTGCCCAGGGAGCACTGGTCATGCTTACACAGTTCTCTTCTTGCTGGCTTCTTCAGCGAAACTGAGAGAGAATTGAAGGATACAGCCTCCATTTTTTTAGCCCAAAGAATGAGTAAATTCCAAGTGCAAGAGAATGATGACAGACTTAGATATGTGAGGTTGAAGTCGGTTGGCTTGAAACTGAGCTACACTCACTCTGACAAAACGGGAAAAGCTTAGTAAGTAAACAGATTATGTTAATAAGATACGAGGTGGGTTTGGTTTGGTTTTATAGGGAGAGAAAAAATAATGCATCTCAGAGGAATGGGGAGATCGGAGTTAGGTAAATATTAAAACTTTTTCTTCAGCCCCCTATTTAGTCTCTCATGGAGGCTCTCTTTTTGCCATTCTCTTGGGAATTGTTACCACCTGCAAAATTGGCGGGAGCTCTCTTTACCCCCTCCTGGTTTCAATGATCCAATTCCTCCAATTACTTAGCCAGTAGAGTCTGATCACATGCTATTTCTCCCTTGCATAGTACGAGAAGTATAAGATCGGTTCGCCAAATTGCTGTATAAAATGAAATTTTCGAAGACTCGTCGGATTTTTCAGTATAACTCGCTTGAGTATTCATTTAAAGTTAAACTAATCACTTTACCAACCGAACTCGTTTGATAGCTGCTTTACTGTGACTATTGTGAAAAGAGGGGCTACGTGCTCAACCATATCTTGCACAGGGCACCAACTCACATAGACTTTTGTTATGAGGGTACGGTATATTAAATAATCAAAAATATTTTAGCTCACCAATACAATTCGGTACCTCTACTATGGAACAATGAGATAACAAGAACACGGCAAGTCATGCGTCACCTTGATGGAAATGTGGAATCTTCCTATATGAAATTCAATAAACTTCTTAGTACCTTCATTCCAACAAATCCTCTCAAGCTTTTTGATGTAACAAATAGAGGTAAGATCAATGATGTATAATGAGCTTTTCTCTTCAAGAGAGGTATCATCTTCATTGCCCAACAATTGAGACTCCTTAGAGGTAAGGGATGTTGCATCCGCAATTGACTTTGCTAGGTTATTCAAAAGGTTGTGCTTTGAAAACTTCGATGCGTTAATACTTGATTGTTGATAAAAGGATGTGGATACTAATAACTCATCAAAGTAATTCCATTCTAATCTCAAGATATTCTCCTTTACTTTTCATCCATCTAAAAAACCTTTCACTAGCTATAAGAGTATCATGAGAAATTTCTTCTCACACAAATCATCCTTCAACTTAACTTGCAGCCATTGAAGCTCTTCACCCTCACAAGATAACGGTTGATTGACTGGAAAATAGTATTCGTCATGTCGGGAACATCAGAATCATCTTAGACACAAACACATACTCTTCTCTCAAAACAACTATCAACTTTAGAAGTTGTGCATGGCACATGCACATTTTAGCTAGACTCTCAAGCAAGAAAAAGTCAAGAAGCTCGTGCATCTAATCAAATGATAGGGTTATGATCCCTTTATATATTTTCACGTATGAATAAATGAAACATCACTATCACACTTCTCACTAGCATAACGAGAACCCAAGTTTGAGCTCAACTCAAGCTCATATTAATCGATAGGGATAAGTCGAGCCCGTGAGTAAAGCTTCATTTATCAAGGATAAAGTTTTATTTCAAGTAGAGTTAAGCTTCAATAGCATAGTCTCATGACTTGTCTCAATTACACATTTATTCAGATTTTTCTATCATTCAAGCGATTTAGCTAGTCCAATATCCACAACATATTTCTTTGTAAAATCCATACGTTGCACATTGATAAATTTGTACATCTACATTTTGACCCTTGCATGGAATTTTTTAAATTTGCAAGGTTGCCCTGCTCCATAGAACTTTGTTAGATGAATGTCTGAACAGCGCAAGTAATACCACTCTACCCTCATTAAATGAATGATACATTTTTACTTGGTTTCATTTTGCTTCACGTACGGTGTACATTTAGCAACCGATCCAAGTACTTTGAAGTTAGAACTGACAACAGATTACATGTTCGTATAAAAATTGAACTTTGTAAACGCAACACGTTTCATATCGTGGATTCTTTCTAGCCCCCTTGGGGCTGCTCGAGTCAGGTGCACTTTGGATTCTCAGGGAAGTAGCCTGAGTCGGTCTATTATAGTCCAGTGATTCATTGGTGAATGAAATCACGGATTAATTATCCATGATCAGCAAATATCCAAAAGGTATGATAGTACTGTGTAGAGTGTGCTAATAGCTGAATGTATGATGATAATATGATAGCCAGTTTCTCTACATAGTATCTCAAGAAAGATGCACACTTGATTATACAAAATCACATCACATTACTTTTAAAATTTAGAGCAGAGGCAAATCCGTATTGGTATCGCTCAGCAACATAGTATTCAAACATGCTGGACTTGCTCCGATGCGTTGAGCAGATTGGATTAAAAGAAGAAACCAAGTAAATATATAAGGAACACTATAAAAAGGACATGCAAATGCAGTCCGTCAACCATTTGCTTTGCTGATAAAATAGAGTACAGGATAATGACTACCTTCTATCGAGAGCTCGTGCTGAACAAATTTCTATGGACGGAAAGGTTAAAAAGAAAAAAAAGAGGATGCATTTCAATGCGTCGGTTTCACTTTCTTCTATGTGACAAAGGTGACATTACACGGGCAGAGATCATAGCAAGGATCCCCAAGGCTCTACCTGGAAAGGATAGTATATGCATTTGGGAACACCTTCATCCTTGTCTATTAACTTGGTACTTCCCTCGCCTTAGGTGTCTCCAGCCCTCACCTATGAGATATCATCCTTGCGTAAGAACTCAACTGGCAGATGGTTACTTGCAAGTTATATGAGCAATTCAAGCGAAGAACGGAGCCAGAGAAGAGGGAAGTACAGATCTACATCTCAAAGAAGTATTCCCCGCATTTAGCATTTGAAGGCCATCAGTACCTTGACTCACAGACGAAATTGCAAAATGACAAGTAGATACCCACGCCCCAACCATCTGTCTCTTCCTAAACAAGTATGAGGGTGACCTAAAAAGCAAGAGAATCACGCGACAGGATAACCCAATTCGATAGGATAGGACAGTAAAGAGGCACTCTTTTGTTTGACTAAAATTCTCATTCCACAGAAATTTACAGTTCGGATGACATTGATTTTGACAGCATGCTGAGAACTTTTCTTAGGTTGAGTCAGTATGTAAAATTTCTCTCTTTAGCTTCATGTTTTATCTTACAGTTAGAGGGAGAAAGTTAACTCATCAGACCAAGTATAGAAGACAATTGCCACCTGACGAGTCAACGTCTGGGTCTTGGCTTGCAACGAAATTCCGCTAAAAGAGCTATATGATCAGAAGACCACTCTGGAGAAGGAAGTGCTGTATCTTTTCTCAAGCTATCCTCATCCAAGAGCTCCAGCAAAGACTCCACCGTCAAAGAGTCCGCTACAACGGCAAATCAGCAGCAACATAAGTGAAAAAGGATACAACATGGATCTATCTTAAAATGATTGATATGGCCTTCTTAAAAAATCTGCAGAGCATATTACCAGTGTAAAATATATAATCTAATGTGCCGATGAAATCTCTGGTGCAATTAGTGAACAGAGGTTCATTTGTCGTGTTGTCCAACCTCCTCTTCTGTCTGCTCCAAACCAGGACCAGCACCCATTCTGCAAAGGATGAGTAGGCACTGACCTGTAATGTCCAGAAGGTCAAAAACAGCTTAAAAAAACTTTTGGGCTGTAAGAGCTTGATCTTGCTCACTTCACTACTTTAAGCAATCTCTTCAAGAAATACTAGGCTAATGTTTAAATAGAAATAAAAGATGTTACCAATAGTAATTGATGGGCCAGCTTGCTAGGAGGGCGCAAGATACCCAAGGGATCGACCAATAATTCTGGATGCAGCGGATCGACCTTTCCCATAGCAAGAAGTGAATGAGGCGCACTGCATTTATGTTCACCAGTTCCATCAAAAGACCAAAGAAAGAAAGCAGGTCCACAAATGACCAGCCATAAATATCTGCAACTCTGAAACCACATCGAGATCATGACAAACCTTCCTGGGACTGAATTAAAATCGCCACAGACTAACATTGGAATATCAGCGCTGGCAGCGATTTTCTCCAATCCTTTCAAAAGGGTATGGACCTGGTTTACATATTAAAAATTGCAAAATTAGATATAAACATTATTGCCGGAACAGATAATTTGACCAAATGATGCAATATAGATAGAGTGAGAACTCCAAAGTTTCACATCCTTTAGATCTTGTGGGACGTTAATATGTGTATTTGCCTGCAGACAAAAGCACCACAAACAGGATATGGTCAAATGATGTTAAATGGCCCAAGGAGGAGGAATGAGGCTTATCTTTGGTTGGTCTACAGAAAAAAACTCGCAAGTGCGCACATACATATATACATACATGCATACATCATAACTACCTACCTACATACATATATACATGCATGCAATGGCTCCTCAGGCTACGCATTTCAAGTTAACTATTCCAAGCTGTCTGATCTGCACCACCAGAGCCTGGCCCCTTCATCCATCTTATCTAAAGAGTTGTCTACAGGGCCATGACACACTTTGCCAGAGAACAGCGACAACAAGTCAGAAATTATGATACTTTTCATGTGACGTGAAGTCACTGGAATTCCACTAGCCTCAGACTTCAATTTTCCACGCCAACAGAGAAATCTGGCCTAATAAATGACAAAAACCTCCCTATAGCCCACAAAATGAGTCTAATGATGGCAGAGACTAGAAGTAAGACACAAGCCGACAGAATCAAGGGTACCAAATTTCTAGAACAGGCTCAGCAGGTATTTACAAATCACAATATAGTCCAAAGCATCCAAACGATAATTATGTTCATGCTGATCCTCAATTGAGAATGAAAGCACTTACCACACAAAGAAGCTGTCTTTTTCCAAGATTATCACCTCCTGATTACTAAATTTTGCTTCTAGAACAGCTATTAAAGCGACATTGTCCTGTGGGATATGGGAAAATGCTTGAGTCCGAAATGATAAACAGAAAAAAGGTCAAAGAACATTAGCATAATGCAATTGGAAATAACTGGGAAAAAAATCCGCCACCTTAACTAATCGATTTAAAGCAGCTTTCTTCTGGGTGCTTGGAACCAATGCTTCTGTCAAGGACTGTGCTGCTTTGTTAAATTCAACCTGCATAGACACATTGAAGCCTTTAGCTTCTGATGATATGGAGATGGAGAAGACATCAAATGCAGCAACTCTTTTACCTCGTATTTTTTTACATTAGAAAACCTGTCTCTGCGAAAAAATGTAGCACAACCATCTATTGTATTGATATTCCCACCAAAAACCTGCAGACAATGGACATATAAATAAATAAAATGACGTGAAACCTAAGACAACATAAAAGGAGAAGTCCATGAATAACTCGATCGTTTTTTTTTTCTTGTATAAAGTTTCATAACCATGTTTGTCTAATTCAGGGGCGAAAACCTCGAAATGATCACTTTGAACCTGGAAAAGAAAACATATCTGTTTTCAATGTACCAAACATGCCAAAAAGGGAGGACAAAACTAATAGTCGATCTCCATCGATGCATAAGGAGGAGGCCTAGTTAACATTCTGTTCTTCCAAACAAAGTAAATCTGATCAACATACATCCTCTTACTATAAATTCCTTTCCCATTACTCTATCTACAAAGTAAAGAATCTGCCACAATGGCTAATATATCTAAACAAAAACAGTAATTTAGCAACTTCATCTAGAAAGAAACTCGATTATCTACAAAGACCTTTTTTGCTTCAATTACATAAACAACAAAATAAGACGTCCGCGACCTGGAACTTCCATTGAGAATAGGAATGCTTATCTCAATGTATACCAGATAATTATGATGGAACTCCAGCTATCAGTCTGACAAGACATCAAGAAGTAACACGAAAGAAAGCGCCGTGTACCTCTTGTAGGCAAACAATGTCTGCACGATAACCAACTATTTCCCGTAGCAAATTCTGTCTGCGATATTGCCAAGAAAGAGCCCATGAAGGGCAGTAACTGTAAAACTCACTGGAGGCATAAACATCAGCCAAAATGTTGTATGAAAGCACAGTAAATGTTCCAGATGAAACACGATCATCTGAATCTACATTTCCCATCATGTCAACTCCACTAACAGGGATCAATCGTCGTGGACTAGGAGAAGGTGCAGGAATGACGCAAGAAGTCAAAATGGTGTTGACGTGTCCAACAAGAAGTTTTGTCTCCGCATCAACCACCACGCACTCGAACTTAAGAACATGACCGATATCATCTGCGCTTTGGGGTATAAGTTTTAGAGAGCGTCCTACCTCAATCCAAGTAACACCACCACTCCTCTGTGTTACTGTCTGTGGATACAAAGGCACTGATCCATTTGTTAATGTAGAACTAGATAAAGAACCAGATGAGGCAGTACTAACAACTCCAGATCCTGAGCTATTGAAACGTCCAAATAACTCTTCCTCCTCATTCCCATTCTCACTGACAGCACTTGCAGCACGGTCATGCAGAGCTCGATGATGCTGCCATGCATCCGAAAAGCACTTAGGTGAACAATGGTAGCTTTTAGCAACAGGTATTTTGGCCTTAACACAACCTAGGCACTGCAATGTGGCTTGTTCAGATGGATGTACACTACAGACCGCAACTTTCTTATCACTTTGAATCCGGTACCTGCAAGTGAAAGAAAGAACCCACCGACACCATTTCATTTCCCAATTCAATCAATTTTTTTCTCAGATCATTGTCCAACAAAATATCTAAGAAAAGGTAAATAATGCTAACAAGAATCAAAACTAGTTTGACAGTAATGACTTTTGCCAGCTGAAGAATATTAACAGCACAGTCTCCTGCAGATGACTGGTCTAAGATCTTCAAACATTTAATGACCAAAGATTATTAATTAGGACAGTCTCCAGAAACAACTTTTGTTTAGCAATTTATTCAGCAGAAACAGGAAATGCAATGAATCACGACATAAGAGCAAAAAAAGAGACAGAGAGCATGTCCTTACGAAAGGACATTGCTATAATGCCTTTTTTTTTTTTGTGTGGTTTGTTTTTGGGGGGGTCTTTGCTATATGCAGAAAGTTCAACAGTCTTTAAATTGGCTAGGCAAACTAGGCTAATACACAGTCTTGGTTTGGTCTAGAATTGAGAGGTTTTTACCACTGGGAGGGTGGAATATGGTCAGACACAGCTGACATTTTGGATATTCGCCCCATTTAAGCTTATCGGCAAATTGCGCTGATGATAAGTGAAATGCAAAAGTTACAATTTTTAACCATTCTTTGCAACTGAAGGCAGGGAAATTTCATAGGTATCCTAAAAAGGACCTTAACAATCTCTTGAAATTTCATGCAAAAATAATTTAGGGCACGTTCTACTATCCTTCTGGAGATCGTTAAGGTCCATTTTGGGATGCAGCTTGTTCTCTCTCTCTCTCTCTCTCTCTCTCGCGTGCGCGCGCTGCACAAGCACCCACACATACATATGCCCCCCACCTACTTAATTCTTCCATTTGTTTTAAATGAGTAGCAACAATTCCTGGGTATTGATTTAATGAGATTTTGTTCAAAGTTAGTAGAGTTAATTGATAGGAAAAATCAATTTAGAGAATGTCACCCTTTACTCAACATGTTTTAACAAAAACTCACTCACTGTTCCCTTTCACCATATTAAGTGTCTTTTGTTTACAATTTCCCTTCATGTCCTAATGTTTCTGATTCTTAAAATATGTCATTTCCCATTTGTTGGTCATTGTTATTTCACATTGTTTGAAAGTTTGAGCATGCTGAAGAGACTAAAATTGGTTTGCGAATTAATTTAATAAGCAATTTGGTCAACTATAACAGAGTAATTAAACAAGTGGAACATACACATCCAGATGGCAAGAGCTCACGGCATCACTCTGTAAACCAGATTTGTAAATTATTGTTTTCATCTCTAGCTTTATCCGAAAAGTTTTACGTGTACTTAACATTCTTGCATCCCATTTAACATTTTGCAATGTTTTTCATAAGCATAGAGTTTAACAGCCTCTCTTGCATTGTCTTTCCTCAGGATAAAACATCATGAGTGAACTCTTCACCTTCATCTAAATCGCTTATTCTTGTCACTCCCCTAGTACATTGTTTGACCTCATTGACATTACTGTGAATCACTTTCAAGGTTCAGTCCAAAATCTGCATTTTTCAGTAACCATGCCAAAATTCACTCATACCAGGGGATCATCAATAACAGATGAACGACCAAAATTAGACTTCACCCTGCACAATAGAACATGCCTAATTACTATGGTAATTTTATGACGCGTTTACCCAGCCATTGCATCAATAATGCATAATGAACCAGGATAAACCTGACCGTAACAATAAATTGATAAGCACCCACTAAATGATATCGTAACTTACCCGATCCTGTAAATAATAAAGGTATAGTCTATTCACATCACAATGCATGCTCTTCGAAAATAAATGCAAATTGACAGATAACTGGCTAATTATTGCCAACAAAGCCAAGAAACCACAATTCTGACCTGCTTCACCTCATGAGTTTAAAACTATAAGTCTTGAAATCTTCATTATAAGTAATATTAATTTACAGCATAAGTTCTTTAAACTACGAACCCATAAGAAGCCATACATCACAAGACAAACCTACCAGTTGACAAATTGACATAAATTTTACATGCTCGTAACCTTCCTTTCCACCTGTCTAAAACAGCCAATATTTTGCCGCCATGACAAGCGGAACAGCCCTCCGCCCTCTGGACACGCCGATAATTAGACATTCGACTAAACTGCTAACAGGATGAATGTGGCTAACTCCTTCCCATTTGGAGCACACACGTGCCTTTTTGTAATTAAACAGACAAAAATGGCAGGTACAAGATAAATGCACCATGTTCTCAAACACTTCTGCCACGTGTCGAAAAGATTAATTCAAAACGCCAACCCAACACAGGAGGCTTGTCCTATTCTTCCAGAAGTTACAGAAGAAAACGTTCATGTCGCGTCAACAGGGAGGATAAAGGATATTTAACTGATCAAAACTGCTTCCGGAAAGTCTATGCCACAGGAAAATAGTAACCGTAACATCAACGTCCACAAAATCCTACAGCACATTGGAATACCCCAAGCTAGCAATGTCACTTTAAGTAAGTAAACCAAGCAAACCAGCATCGCGTCTACTCATCGCAACAAAAGGGACAGAGAAACAAGCTAGATAGAAAGGGCATAGAACCATTAAAATGCCACACAAGAACGCACAAACATCTCTCAAGCTCAAGTAGCTGCGACGCAATTACCCTCTCAGAAAATCAAAATAGAAAACAAGCACGACCTACGCAATTCCCAACAACACGGTCACTCGGACATGGGCCGAACTCACTTACCACTTGTATCTCAAGAAGTGGCCGTCCACTGGTGCGGACTCGGGGACATCCTCGGTGGAGAGGGCCTTTGTCGGGGCGTCGCAGGAGCACGTACGGCGTGAGCTCGCAGCCTACAATGGGAATGTCCGAGGGCAAGTGCACGCGGAGCACGCTCAGCATACTTTCTCAATCCTCGCGGTGGTCACGGCAGCAGCGGCGGCGGCGGCGGCGGCAGCGGCGGCGCTCGAGCTCTGGGCGAAACCGACGGGGCGGAGGCGGCGTCTTCCAACCGGCGGATACCTGGCGGATCCGCCATTCACGAGGCCCCGGCGCCCGCCAGCCTTATCCCACCTCCCCAGCCTCCCTCCCACCAAAGGAAAAAAAATAAAAATTCGAGCGACCCCGGGGCCGACGCGATTCTCGATGCGCCGGAGATGGGAGGAATCGAGGGCTCGGATTGCACGGATCGACGGAGGGAGATGGGGGTAGAGAGAGAGAGAGGGAGGGGATCGAGGAGAGAGAGAAAAGAGAGAGAGCGGTAGAGAGAGAGATGGGGAAGGGGGAAGGGGATTGATTGATTTCTAGGGTTTTGCAGAAGGGGGAAGATGGAAGGAGCGGGAGTCAGAACGGGCGATACTGAGATTGAGAGAGAGAGAGAGAAAGAGAGTACGTGCGTCTGTGCTTCTGCTGCTGCTGCTGCGGGGGGACTGAATCTCTTCTGATCGTGGTCGTGGGTACCGGTGGACTTTTCCGCTCTCTTACTACTCGGGGGAGGCCGTATATACGGATATACGCACCCCGCGGTACAAAGCGTGTTCCCCCCCAAAAATCAGATCTTCGGTGATGTTTAGATTTTCATTCTTGAATATATTTTCCTTTTTGCCTCTGATTATATGAAGACGCTAAAAATTTAGTTTTGCTTTCTTGACGAACTGTATTGAAATTGTCACAAAATTAATTATGTCGACGTGTAAAGAATTAAGTCGTTTTTCGGTCATTAGTTATCATCAAATTCTCATCTTGATAGTAGTACGAGTCAAAATGCGAATTTGGTTATGAATGAGTCTACGGTGCGCCGATCTATTTATGTATTCATTCATTTCAACACAAGCTTAATATTAAAACATTTCAGAAAGTATGATTGGAATTGTACATTGATTCAGTGGTTTGATTGATGAGCTGGAGGCGAAAACAAACAAAAACCCGAACCGACCCGGACCCAATCTAAGGCCCAAAGCCCGCCCCACACTTGCACAAAAGGCCCGACCAACGGCCCAAAACTCCTCCAGCAATCATCATCATCCCTATAAAACCCAACCCTCTTCCCTTCCCTCTTCCTCCTCGCTAGGGTTTTCGCCTTCCAGCAGCGGCTTTCTTCCAGAGACGCAACGACCGGCGCCGCCGAACCTGTGAAAAGAGAAAGCCCCTCGCGCGCGAAGTAGACATGCCGGCGGGTCACGGTGTCAGGTGCCGGACGAGGGACTCGTTCTCGAGGCCGTTCCGGAAGAAGGGGTTCATCCCTTGACGACCTACCTCAGGACCTACAAGATCGGCGACCACGTCGACGTCAAGGTGAACGGCGCCGTCCACAAGGGCATGCCCCACAAGTTCTACCACGGCCGCACCGGTCGCATCTGGAACATCACCAAGCACGCCATCGGCGTCGAGGTCAACAAGCAGGTAGGCGCTGTGAATTTTTTGGGGCTTCGAGCTCGATTCACGGTTACTTCGCGTTCTGGTTGTTTAGCGCTGTGATTATATACGGCAATGATGGCATGTGGTTGTCATTTGGGTCGGTGCAAGATTCGATGTTTTTAGCTGTGTTGAGTTGCTCGGTCGCTGTAGTTGCGATCTTGTGTGCTGGGTTGGTGATGGGCATCGAAAGCTTCTGTGAACTGAGGTGGTTTAGCTCTTTTGGATCGTTTCGACTATTCGTTTGTCAGCTCGTTGTGTCCCCTTCGAGCTTGTTTAAGTTCAAACTGCATTCTCGTGCGCCCGGAAAAGTGCCGATCTCGCCATTATTATCTGCTGATTGTATATCCTTATGGATAAAGCCCGGTCCTAGGGGTGGCAATTTGTGTCTTGCTTTCGTATATGTGTTGGTAATCATTTTTTTTTTATTTGAAGCTGGAATAGCTCGACTTTGAACAATTTGATAAAAAAATGGTCTTTTGAAAGAAATTATGCATTGCTACATTCGATGTCGAGCCAGTCGCATGTGTTGTGCTCTTTGTCAGAATTCAAATTTCGCTGCTACTTTACTC